>OY757920.1:58353575-59053575 GCA_963585895.1 Sepioteuthis lessoniana
TTATTTTGGCTTTTATTATATATATATATATATATATATATATATATATAGACTAACATCTTGTAATCTTTAAAATTAAAGTCGTGATTAGTTTCTGAATTATGTTTGACCAAATCGTTACTAATATTCGTTCTTTGTAAATCTTTTCTGTGCATCTAAATTCGTTTATAAGTATTTCGTGAGGTTCACCGATATTTATTTCATTAGAATGCTCTGGATTCAATGTGAGGGTATTGTAATTTTTATTATTAATTAAATTCTTTATTGTCTCTGAAGAGTTATTGACTGTTTTAATTCCATGGTGGTTAAGGTTTTTTTTTATATATTTTGCGATTGAATTGTTGGGCTAAATAATATACATTTGCAGTGAATTATTATTTAAAAAATAATGTTTTGAATCTCTGGAGAACGTTTATGTTTGAGAATTTTGAGAGTTTTTATAAAAAGTTGTGAGAAGTAATTTTCTGTATAGTCCAATTCATAATTTTTTTTAAATTTGGGGGCACGAATCCTTATAGCTCTAAACTCTACCTATAATTATTCCACTTGTGGTTTCATGGTGTCATGGTTACCAGGTCTACTTAACACACAGACGGTCACGAGTTAGAAACTCGCCAGAACCTGTCCTTCTGTGAGATAATTTCTATAATTATTACACTTCTTATTTTGGTGTTATGATTCAAGTAACAATGTATATGGTCATTTTTATTCGTGGATTTGTGCTGAACTTTAAAATCTAATTTATAGTTATTACTTTGTAAAATGTCCCAGAAAGGTAAATTATTGTTGTTATCTTCTTGTTAATAAGTAAAAACAATGGTAGGTAGAAAATTGTTTTATCTATCCGTGATTTTTGTTAAGTCATTATTCCGTGGATATATGAATAATGTATTATCAATGTAACGGAAATAGGATCATTGGGTATAATAGATCTAAAGGGACTAGTTTCTAGAAATTTTAAAAAAAAACATTCAAGGACCCCATAAAGAGGACAACCCTTAGGTAAACCAATGTTTTGTTTATAAAAATAGCGTTATATTAAAAAAAAAACAACAATGTTTCGTGCAAATTTCAATTATTTTGAGAATAGGTAAAGGTAATGTAATGGTTTTCTTGAGGTGAATTTCTCAACATTTGACACATTTTTAAACAGGAATATTAGTGTATCATAATCTTATATTAAAACTTGACCGAGATTTGTTTTGTATGTTTAAATCATTGATTTTGTTGAGTAAATCACCTGAGTTTTTCTTGTGCGAATTGTTAATTGTGCCTAAGAGAAGGTGTGTGGCGATTTAGGAATTACCAAAGAACTCCCAACCGGATGTTGACTCGTCGGCTGCCTGATACGAAATGTATAAATGCGTCGCCACGCATAGGGCTCCACGCATCCATCCGGTTAAAATCAGAAAAAAGAAAAATAATAAAATGTAAAGTAGCCAATGAGAAGCGGTCGCGCCAAAATTAGAAGGATTTTGGCGTAGCGAATTTGGAGCCGGTGAAGAGAGATAAATACTCAGGTTTTCTGTGAACCAACCTCTTTTCGGGTAGTGACGTCGAACCGACAACACCGTTTTTACTATCTGGTGTTTTGGGCACCACGCTATGTCTTTAGACGTAGCGTTGGTTAGTCCATTCACCAGGTAAATAAAGGAAAGTCTGAAAGAAAAGTTTTTCGTCTCCTGTCTGTTCCTATCTTCTCTTTTTTTATATTTCTTATGGACCTTCTTTGGGCAAGGCATTGCACCGGCCAAGTCAACGTGGGGTAAAACTAAATAACCAAAATATAGAGTCAGATATCTTACGGCAACACAGTCTTGCCCTTAGCCACTGACCTTCATAAAACCCTTTAAACCCCACAGGTGTCGCGACCCTGTTGCGGAGCCGATAAGCGCGTCGGCCCCGTAAATAAATTTCGGGTTTAATGCGTGTGAGTTGTGACAGCCAGAGACAATGAAGGGGACAAAGAGGCAAGGTAACAGATACAACAATAGTGACGATTTTATTGCTGGAATTACAACGTGTATGTAAATGTCCGTGGCGGTTGTATGTAGTCTTCAGCTAGGATGGGTCATGTCGATAGCTGGTATGGTCGAGTCGTAGTTGTACGCAGCAGGACGTTCGACGAGGGTAGCTGGCATAGGTCGAGTCGTTGAGATACAGCTAGGTGTTTGATGCGGGTAAGCTGAGATCGGTCGGGTCGTTGGATGCAGCTGGACGATCGTAGCGGAAAGCTGAAGTCGGTCGAGTCGTTTTGGTTGCTAGCCGGTACAGCGAGTCGTCGTGGCTAGTTGTTGCTATGCTAGGACAGTCCGTAACAGCGAGTCGTTACGTGGACTGGATGCTGCATTGCTGGAGCGTCGTGGTCGGTAGATCGATCTCCCAGTTTTGACAGTACGTTGGGTTAACCGGGGGGTGTCGATCTGGTTGCTAGCCCGTAACAGCGAGTCGTTACGTGGGCCAGATGATGCAATACTAGTGTAGTCCGTAACAGCGAGTCGTTACGTGGACTGCATCGCCGGAGCGTCGTGGTCGGTAGCTATGGCTTTGTCGTGCCAGATAACTGTGCGGGCGTATCGTTTACGGTAGCTATGGCATTGTCGTGCCAAAGCTGTGGTGGTAGCTAAGGCTTTTTACGCCAAAGCTGTGCGAGCGTATCGGGCGGTGAGGTGGATGCAACCACGATAACGTAGGATCCGAGCCTCGTGGAGCCTCGTGGCCCCTGAGAGCGTCTGCGTAGACCTCTGAATTTTCGCCGCCCGAAGCCTTTTTCATATGGAAGAAAGGGAAATCCACTTCTGTCACGCCACGTGAATAGAAAGTTCTTCTATAAAAAATGAACGTAGAAAGTAGGTACTTCTATAGCCCAGTATAGGCTAGCGGAGGGTATTACTTTCATTTTTATAGAATTATTTCTGGCAGAAGTGTTTTGCTAATGTTGATAAATGTTAATTTATCCCTTTCTCAGCTGTAACGGTCGGTTAGAGTCTAGGGCGAAAGTGTAATCCGATCTGTTTACGTTCGTAGGCCAGTCGCGGCAACCCGTTCACAAACATAAACAGATCGAATTACTCACACCCCTACAAAAATGACATCCGGCAGCGACCGGAAATAACGAAGACTTTTACGACCCTGACCTGCTGTTACAGCTACGAAAAGGGAATAAATTACATCTAACAACATTTACAGAACACGTTTGGCTAAAGTAACTCTATCAAAATAAAATGGATTATCTTCCGAAGCCTATCTCTAGCTAAAGAAGAACTGTACTTCCACCCCTATTTTTAAAAGATGAACGTTAGGCTTAGGTAGACCTGTTAAACTGTCGCTGCTACTGCTGGATATCAACAAGCCTTTTTTCCACGGTCGGCAAGAGGCCGTAAGGCTGCCGATTTCGGCTGTGCTACCTCCGGGTGGGCGACCTGCATTATTGACTCTTTTTTACTCTGGTTAAAGGTGCTAACACGTTTGGTACATGAAACACTCTTTCCTAAAAGCTTAGAATCCCTACAGACCCCCATAGTAGTTTAGAATATACAGCCTAAGTAAATAAAGTCCCTCATGCAAAAAAAAAAAAAAAAAACAAAAAAAAACACCCAAAAAAAAAAACAAATAAAACCCCGAAACAAATAGCGAAATGACGAAAACTATAAATAAGAAAGGAAACGTCTCCAAAAGGGTCAGTCTCCATTTATCGGAACGCACGTGGGAAACACAGGAGCGCCACATAGAAAAAAAAGAGTAACAAGAAATCGCTGAAACTCACTACGGAATAGAAGTCTGAAGTAAGTATGCCTAATTCTTTTATTTACTTCATTACCCGATATTTCAAGCGAAATAATGAATACAAATGCATGTGAACCAGTCATGTATTGGGAATCGGAGAACCTGGCCAATTCGTTCAAATTTTTCAAGCAGCGATGTAAACTGTATTTCTCTTTTAAAAACATCCCAGCCGAGAAACAGGTTGACCACATTCTGCTGTTAGCTGGCGAGGAAGGACTCAGAAGATACAATGCTTCGACGTTTGAGAACGATTCCGACCGAGCAGACCCTGAAATTATTTGGCGTAAATTTGAGGAGCGACTCGAACCTCAAGTTAATTTCCGTATTGCACGATTTTATCTGCGTGAATATAAGCGGAAGAACACAGAAAATATTGACGATTTCGTTGCTTGGTGCAAATTACAGGCCAAAAAATGCAAACTTAGACACAACCAAGAAACTGAAGAACGGCTCATGGAACAGATTATTACCGGTACGATACACCCTGAATTACAGAAGCTTTTGCTATCCAAAGGCATAGAACTGACACTTCAAGAGGCTTTAAATAGTGGTCGAACGCATGAAGCAAATGGCCGAAATTCAGGGAGGAGATAGTCAGGAGATAAATACAATAAAACAGAGTCACTGTAAACGATGCAGAATTACACACGGCTATCAGAAAGGGTACCACATGTTCGGCTTGTGGGAAAAAGAATCAATGGGCAAAGACGTGCACTAACAAAAATGAAAACTAGAGAAGATTCGCCCAAGCACGTACGACACACAATCCTAAACAACTGCATGAGATTCAGAATAAAAAGCGCGACAATCGAATCTGTGCGATTAACTCAGACACAAGAGAGCCCAGCAGGTTATATAGAGAGTTTGAACGGTTGACGTTTGATGCAGTTCAGCAGCAAAGAAACAATCGGACCGAAATCTTCACAGAACTGCAAATAAGGCTTTCTGATAGACCAGGCACCCACATATTAAAGGCAAAAGTGGACACAGGTGCAGAAGGCAATACGCTTCCTCTACGAACCTTCCGTAGGATGTTTCCAGACAAGGTAGATGACCTGGGTCAGCCGATCCCAGGTTCTACAAAAAGGAGCTCACAATGCTAACTGCGTACAACGGCTCAAGCATAGTGCAGCATGGTTCAGTGTGCATACAGTGTGCACATAAAGGTAAATGGACCACACTTAAATTTTTCGTGGTGACAACAGAAGGACCCACAGTAATCGGACTACCCTCACTCAGAAACCTGGAGCTAATAAGCCTCCACTGAACAATTGAAGAAGACAAAGGTCCAATTAACTCTATCGTCGAGTTAACAAACTCATATCCAAATCAGTTCGATCGCATAGGACACTTCAAAAGTGACTATCACATAGTCCTAAAGTCCGATCATTACCCAATGATCCATGCACCCAGGAAATGTCCCATACATCTGAGGGATGAGATCGAAGAGGAATTGAAAACCATGGAATCCCAAGGCATTATCAGAAAAGTTAGCGAGCCCACCGAATGGGTCAGCAGTATAGTGTACATTCGAAAGAAGAATGGAAAACTTTGCCTATGTCTAGACGCAAAGAATCTGAACTGCGCGATCATGAGATGTCATTATAAGACTCCCACAATGGAGGAGCTGGCATACAACCTATCAGGTGCTCAAAAATGGACCACTTGACAAAGAATCACAACTATTGACGACTTTTCACTTACCATTTGGGAGATTCTGTTTTCGTAGAATGCCGTTTGGTCTGGTGACGTCCCAGGATGTCTTCATGCAGAGAATGAACATGATACTAGAGAAATGCCCTGGAACAATTGAACTGATTGAGGATGTCATTGTCAATGGTAAGACGAAAGAAGGGCACGATAGCAACCTGCACAATCTAATGAGAATTGCGCGAACCGAAGGGTTGTGTTTTAACAGCGAAAAATGAGCGATAGATGAAAAAAAAACAACATTTTTTTGGTGCTATCTACGATAAGAATGGTATAAGACCAGATCGAAGTAAGGTGGAAGCGATAAAGCAACTGCCCAGCCCTACCAACATCACTGATTTGCAAAAGGTGTTAGAAATCATCACCTACTTAGCACCCTTCATTCCGCATCTATCCGATCTGACTGCACCCATGAGAGATCTACTAAAGAAAGAAACTGAATACCAATGGATTGCCAGTCACCAGAAAGCACTTCAAAAAATCAAAGACTTGATTTGCACAGAAGTGTCCCTTACCTACTTTAACCCGTCGAAAGAAACGAGTCTACAAGTAGACGCATCGAACAAAGGTCTACGCACAGTTCCCCTACAAGAAGGAAAACCAATTGCATTTGCTTCCAAAGCACTTACAGAAACGGATCAAAGATATGCAAACATAGAGCGAGAGCTTCAAGCTGTCGTTTCTGGCTGTGAACGATTCAGGATATACTTATATGGATGTAAATTCCAAGTGGAAAGCGATCACAAGCCATTAGAAATGATCAGCCTAAAAAATTTAATAGCAGCTCCACCTCGTTTGCAACGTACGTTGCTACGCCTACAATAATATGACCTAAGCACCATCTATCGTCCAGGCAAAGAGATGACCCTGGCTAAAGGATTCTCCTGGTTACCAAATAAGAAAACCAAAGAGGAGATAAACCTCAATGTAAGAGTGGATTTTGTTCAATTTTCGACAAAAAAGTTGACACAAATACATCAGGCAACGCAAGCTGACCCCATACTTTGCGAACTTAGGGAAACCATCATGCAAGGCTGGCCCAACACATTCAGAGAAATAAGCAAAAACTTGTAGCCATACTGGTCATATCGGGACTAGCTGGTCACTGAAAATGGTATCCTAATGAAGAGTGGCCGCGTAATTATACCTCAGGTGATATAGCCAGAAATATTACAAAAAATCCATTATGGTCATCAGGGAATGGAAAAATGTAAGTTGCGAGCCAAAAGTTGCGTTTTTTGAAGCAACATTAATCAGGATATCGACAAAATTTTGTAAGGATGTGTTATCTATCAAGAACAACAGAAAGCTCAATGTGCAGAATCCTTAAAACCGCATGAAATTTCAGTGAGACTATGGCAAATAATAGCCACGGATTTGTTTCAGTTCGGCAGATTGCATTACATGCTGGTGTTGACTACTATTCAAAATATCCCCTAGTGAGAAAATTGAAGGACTTCAGCAGATCTTCGGAGAACAAGGAATCCCGGAGAGATTGATCAGTGACAACGGTCCTCACTATAGTTCTACCTTGTTCAAGCAATTTTCTAGGGAATGGGGATTTGAACACAACACATCATCTCCTAGATACTCTCAATCAAATGGTCTAGCAGAGAGCTGTGTCCAAGTCATAAAACCTGCTATGCAAAAGGCTACCTCAAGTAACAGCGACTTAGATATGGTGTTGCTATGCTTACAGTCCACTCCTATCGACAATGTAATTCCATCACTTGGGGAACTTCTGTACAACCGAAAACTTGTGGGAAACTTACCAGTAAAGTGTCCCAACAATGCAAGCCATAAAGAAAAAATAGCAGCCCACCTGTATCAAAAGTAGTCATACCAAAAAAGTCTCAACATAACCGGCACATCCGAGACCTCCCAAACATACTAGAAGGGGAACATGTTCAAGTATATGATCCGGATTCAAGTAAATGGTTCCGTCAGTTGTTACACAAAGATGTGTTGAATCCAGATCATATATAGTGCAGACTTTATCCGGAAAGTCGCTTTGCAGGGAAGATAAGTCCGCAGCAATGCTGAATCCAGAGACATCTGCATCCAGACCCGCGATATCCTCAGAATCCAATGGAGAATCAGCAGTGGGTACAATCACCAACCACTCACCCATGGAACAAACTAGCACCGCGACAACCAAAGGCAGACCTGTTCCAGATACACCCCACAAGACACTCTAAACTCATCATGGAACTAAAAAAACATCCAGATCCGGTCGTGTAATAAGACCACCTAGAAAGTTCAATTATGATGAAAACAGTTCCTAATCGAACCATCAGGCTACGTCCATACATATGTCGTGGTCCTTTGATGTATTACTTATTTTTGTTGTTTTGTGAAAAAGAGGAATGTCATAATATGAGTTATTTCCCCAAGATGCACCCTCAGAAAATAAAGATAAAAAGAGTTACTTCCGTCCCCGCAGTTTAGAACAATAAACGAGATAGCCAACGTGGCTACTCACTCATCGTATCATGACTTGTTTCTATTTTATTCATAATGTACTGACTATCATAGACCCATAATATTACAACTCCTCTTTCGAGGGTGTGTCCTCTGATCACCGAATAGTCACGGCAAAAATACGACTAAGCTTACCAAAGTACGCCACATGAACAGCGACCACCAAACACTATGACTGGGCCCTTCATAACAACAGAGATATTAGAGATAAATATGTGTTAGAATTGAGAAACAGATTCGAGGCACTTCAGAAGAAGACGGAAAAAGTACCCCAAATGACGAATATGAGAATTTTGTCAACGCACACCTCGAGGCAACAGCAAATTGTATTCCAACATAGCCTAGAACTAAATATAGAGTCCCATGGGAAACATTAGCGGTTAGAGAAAAACGTGCAGACATGAAAACTGCCTCCAAATGCAACAGGAAGAACCCAACGAACACAAATGCCCTAAAACTAAAAAAGACACAAAATGAATTAGCAAGCATATATCTAAAAGAACAGACAGAATACATACAAAATCAGATGGATAAGATTAGAAACTAAGTGGAAGATAGGCAATCTAGGATAGCCTGGCAAACGATAAACGAAGTGAGTAGAAGGAAGAGCACAACCAAAGCTAAATTGAAAGCCCACAAACCAACAAGAAAAAATAAAACTGCGGAAACAGCATTTCAAAAATCTACTAGGAAACCCACCGAAAGTTACACATGAACCAATCACCAGAATTATAATTAAGTAATTAGACATTAAAATAGTACCGTTTACTCAAGAAGAACTCGACTCAGTACTTAGAAAAATTAAAAATAGGAAAGCCGCTAGGCTTGATGAGATTCTCCCAGAAGTATGGAAGACCAGATAATTCGACGACATACTGCTCCGACACTGTAATGCAGTCTAAAATCAAAATCAGATAGACAGATGGATGAAGGGATGCATCCTCCCATTCCCTCAAAAGGGTGACCCCAGATTAGCCAAGAACTACCGAGGTATAACACTTACGTCAATAGCAGCCAAAATATACAATGCCCTACTACGAAACCGCATAGAACCCAAAAATGATGACATTCTTAGGAAAAACCAAAATGGATTCCGAAGAAATAGATCCACAACCTCACAAATATTGACTATCAGTAGAATACTTGAAGGCATATGAGCAAAAAACCTACAGGCAACAATACTATTTGTCGACTTTACCAAGGCCTTTGATTCCATTTACAGAGGCAAGATGGAACAAATCCTACTAGCATACAGCATACCAAAAGAGACCATAGCAGCAATAACGATTCTCTATAGAAACACCAAAGTGAAAGTACGTGCACCGGATGGATACACAGAATACTTCGACATTGTAGCAAGAGTACTACAAGGGGACACGCTAGCCCCATACCTCTTTATCATCTGTCTAGACTACGTGCTTAGAACATTGATGGATGAAATCAAAGAAAACTTCTTCGAGGTGACAAAGAAAATAAGCAGAAGGTATCCCACAAAAACAATTACCAACACCGACTACGCTGATGACATAGCAATTCTGATAAATACACCCGTCCAAGCCGAAACACTACTGCATAAACTGGAATGAGCTACCGCAAGCATTAGCCTCCATGTCAATGCACACAAAACGAAACACATGTGCTTTAATCAAACAGGTGACATTTCCACACTAAGCGGTAGCTCTCTGAAACTAGTCGACAAGTTCACCTACCTAGGAAACAGTGTCTCATCAACAAAAAAAGACATCGACATGCAGCTAACGAAGGCATGGACAGCTATCAATAAGCTATTGATGATATGGAAGTCAGACCTGACCGATAAAATGAAACGCAGTTTCTTCCAAGCAGCAATCGTATCGATACTGCTATATGGATGCACTACATGGACACTAACTAAACAGCTGGAGAAAAAGCTAGACAGCAACTACACAAGAATGCTGCGAACAATATTGAACAAGTCCTGGAGGCAACATCCCACAAAGTACCAACTATACGGCCACCTACCTTCCATCATGAAAATTATCAAAGTTAGACAAATCAGACATGCAGGACACTGCTGGAGAAGCTGGGATGAGCTCATAAATGATATATTCCTATGAACCCCCTCATATGGCCGAGCAAAAGCCAGACGACCAGCTTGAACCTACTTACAGCAGCTCTGTGAGGATACGGGATGTAGCCCTGAGGATCTGCTAGAAGCGATGAATGATAGGAAGGAGTGGCGAGAGAGGGTCAGGGATATCCATGCTGGTGGCACAACATGATGATGATGACGTACCCTATGTATGGCACGAGACCTTGCTGTTTAGTTCAAGCCGGTATATGTGCCTAGACCCACATTTGGGTTCGTAAAACTACTTGGCTCATCAGGCTCACATTGCATTAAGTGAACCAATGAGCAACATAAACCAGCAGGGTTCGAGCCTCAGCTCGTTCCCGACCTCCCCATCCTCTTTATCGCCACTTTAATCGGCCTTTGGGCTTTTGACCTTGTGTCAAGCCTTGTCTGGTGGGATACATTGGCAAATATCCAGCACGCTGTTTTTCTAGCAAAGCTCATTCAAGGCTGAATCTTACATCTTGTGGTCACATTCCCAGGTTGAATCCCACTCGTCGTTGCATTCACCTTTCCACCACTTAGATATGCAAAAAGGTCCTTTTAAGGACCACTAGAGGTCTCCTTCTGTGGGTTGGAGTATCTCTGTTGGTCCTTACAGACTTGTTGAAGCAGACAGCCAGGTGGCACACATGAAGAGGACTCTAAGACCACCCAGTCTTAACCATTTGGTTGATTCTGTTGTCCATTCATCCATTTAGCTGCACAGCGCTAAAGCACAAGTTAGCTTTAGCCATCGGTTCCCTTGTCCGTTTGCATAGCTGCACAGCACTAAAGCATGGGTTAGCTTTAGCTGCTGATTCACTCAATCATTTGAGTGCCTTAGCACAGCAAAGGCACAACCATTTTGGTACATACCAACCTCGACGTCAACCAGCATCAGCTACCTGAACCAAACATCCAACTGCATCTATCTACGACTCGACCAACCTCAGCTACCCATAACGATCATCCAGTTGCACTTCTATAACTTGACCGACCTCAGCTACTCGCAACAATCGTCCAGCTGCACCTATCTATGACTTGACCTACATCAGCTACCTGCAACGATCACCCAGCTGAACACATCAACGAAACAACCAACATCAGCTACCCGCAATGATCATCTAGCTGCTTCTCTTTGACCTCAACCATACCAGTTACCGACACCAATCATCTAACTGAAGACAAACCACCACAAACTTTATGCCCTTGTAAATATGACAATGAATTGTCTCTTTGTTATAATTGTTACCTCACCTATATTTCTGTTATTAGCTGTTATTACTCACACGCTTAACCTAATAAATCATTTGCAGGGTCGACATGCTTATCGGCTCCGCAACAAGGGGATAACATTTAGGATAGAAATTTTGCAATGTTATAGGGGGTAAATTCAATCCCAGAAATTATTGTTTCTGGACAAATTCAAGGTCTGTGGAATTTAGGAAAACTATATATATATATATATATAAGAATTACTACTTCGTAAACGCTACAGAATATAATAGTGCAAACGCTCATTCTTACCAAGTAGTAATGTACATACAAAAGTTACATCACTTTTGCAATACATCCTCCCCTGATGATGACCCAACATTGGGCAGAAAGGACTAGGGAAATAACTAATTATGGAAGGTTTATCAACCAATTCCCGTTGAATATCATAAGATTAATACAGCAATTCAAAAGGATTAACAAAAAAGATGTGTAGACAAAAAATGCCTATTATGTTCAATCAAATATGTATCAATGAAGAAATTCTGCCAGAATATATATATATATATATATATATATAATG
Source organism: Sepioteuthis lessoniana (assembly GCA_963585895.1). Taxonomy (NCBI): domain Eukaryota; kingdom Metazoa; phylum Mollusca; class Cephalopoda; order Myopsida; family Loliginidae; genus Sepioteuthis; species Sepioteuthis lessoniana. The sequence goes on from OY757920.1 coordinate 58,365,446, forward strand.
TGTGTGTGAGCGCACTCAAACATATATCTTGTATTAAGATTGTAAATCAGTTGAAAGGATCCAGAATCAGGAATTCATCACTCTACACAGGTTGGTTTGTTGGGTTTTATGGCATTTCAACCTTTGTAAGCTATTTAATGTCAAATCTTATATATATATATATATATATATATATATATACATATATGATTTGTGAATGCATAGTTGGTAGTTAACATTTTTTACAGAGCCAGAGCTCATTTATTTGCACAGAGTTAAATCGTTCCAATTATTGCTATGTAACACTAAGAATTTAATTTAACATCAGTCATTTGTTTATGGATATACATAAACGTTTTGTAAGTGAATAGTTTGCCGGTAATTTTGTTTTTTTAAAACATTAGATCTCATTTGTTTGCTCACTGTTAAATGCTTTCATGAATTGCGATCTAACCCTAATAATTTTATTCAAAACTATTTATTGATTTGCACACAGACAAATGGTTCCTAGTATTATTATCTAACATTAACAATTCAATTTAACATCAATTATTTGTCTACACAGTTAAATGGTCAAACAATTCTATTTGACCCATAGATAGGACCCTGACAGGTACTACCGCTCCGAGCCAGAGTGGACTAGGGAGTAATGGCAATGAAAGGGTACTCCAAATTCCCTAAGGCTCCAAGAGTGAAGCCTCACCATCAGATGCAGTTTAGGGTCATACCCAGAACACAAGTTCTCTTTGACCCACAGATGGGACCCTGACAGGTTCTACAACTCCAGATCAGGGTGGACCCAAGAGTAACGGCAATGAAAGGGTACTCCAAATTTCCCAAAGCAGCATTCCTTTGATTTTCTGTACGAGTTAACAGATTAAAAATTTACTAATTTGAACACGAACCACGTAGAACGTTATCTTGAATTTCCATCATACAACTCAAATTAACATAACTAAATTAATGATTCATTTTGAGATTCTGTACATTAACTTCAAACGTGAATTTCATGTAAATTCTCCTCTCAGTGATATATTCTCAATTAATTCGAATGTTATGTCGTAGAATTAATACTTTGTAACAGTAAAGTTCTAAATACAACAAAATATCATACGAAGAAGCTGCATCTTGATTCCCATGATGGTAGAAAATAAATTGACAAAGTTTGGTAGTATTGTAAGATACCAGAGTAAACTGGGTTAATGGTAATGAAACATTGGCATAGAAACCTTGCATGACTTTAAATTCATCAGGGGAAGTCTCTGTAGTAAAATGGCTTAAGAGCTGGACTGTGGCCTCAAAGTAAGCGAGTTTGAACTCCAGTTTCTGACTAATACATAAAGGAAAGGTATAAATTCTCTTATATCTCCCAACAATTTGTTAAATAGTATGGCTACTGTTCTTCTACAGGGATAGCTTTGGCATTAAATAACCCACGAAGGTTGATATGCTATTAAAAAAAGAAACCAAACCAAACCAAAAGTCAGCTAAAAAGTTCATGGGCTGACCAAAATTCTCTCATGGAATGTGCCCAAATGAGGTTAATTTTTCAACATATTTCTCCTTGTTGTTCGCACACTTTTTCCATTGACATTGTAGTTCTTGGATCCCATTGGTCAGAATTGTCAAGAGCAGATAAAACCTTTTCAGCTCACCTTCATAAATATATGAGAAATGTTATGTGGTGCATTCAATAAGATTCCAGACGTTTTTTGTACAGGCATTTAAAATTCAGTGTGTTATTGCTATACATCTTATGAGATGACTGATCAATTTTTATGATTTCAGGTTCAAATGAACAGCTACAGCAGCAATTGGAATACACCTTACTAAAGCCTGATTGTCACAGCTGGTGAATTTCAAAAATGCAATCTGGACGTGAGGACACTTTAGAAGAACAATATGCAATAAAATTCTGTTTTAAACACCTTGGAAAAAATGCCACAGAAACATATGGAATGCCATCTTGCATGAATAAAGCATCAGTTTTTGAGTGGCATAAGAGATTCAAAGAAGGCAAGGAGTCTGTGAGGGGTGATGAGAGGTGTGGGAGGAGTAAGGAAGTCAATACACCAGAGTTGATATGCCAAAGGCTTAGGGATAGGGTTAGGGTTACTATGTTGAGGTTTTAAGGGAATTCAGGAAGAGATTCCATCGGAAGAGGCTCACACTCTTCAAATCAGCTCAGTGGCATTTTCACCAGGACAATGCACCAGTCTACAATTCCATCCTTGTCACAGACTATTTGAGCAAGATGGGCATCAAGACAGTTCCTCACCCTCCCTATAGTCCAGACCTTGCTCCTTGTGACTTTTGCTTATTCCCTAAGCTCAGTGGCTGTCGTTATGAGACAATTGAGGAGATGAAAGAGGCTGTGAGGAAGGTCATTGACACGCTCACACAAGAGGAATTCCATGGGGCATTCCAGAAGTTGTTGGAATGGTACAACAAGTGCATTGCAGCCGGAGGAAATTACTTCGAAGGGGACTAGAGTTTCATGCATGTACTATCAATAAAAATGCCCATACAAAAAAAGTCTGGAAACTTATTTAATGATCCTTGTAATTAAATAGGGGACATTTTTTCTAAAAAAAAAAAAGCAAAATTATTTTTTTCCATAAATGGAAACCCTGCATTGCTTAGAATCGGTTTATAGCAAAATTCTTTTGAAGCTATTTAAAATGGTGGCAAATCTGACAGAATACTCTGGGATTAAACAAATTTTTGCTGGCTGAGAAGTGCAAACCATGAAAAATTTTCCAAAAAATGTGTTATGTGTATTGAGAAGCATGTTTTAGAAAAAAAAAGTTTACAAGAAGTGCTAAACACCAGTTTGCCCCAATGAGTCTGTATCAAGAAGACTGTCCTTGGAGTGGAAACACACTCTCTGGTAAAGAAAAACTTCCAGGTACAGCTGTCAGTAAATTTGTTTGTTTGGGTTTTATGGCATATCAACCTTTGTAGGCTATTTAATGTCAAATCCATTTTTATACAAGAAAACTGTTCTGTTTTAAACAATTCAGTTTAGCATACGTAAACAATTTAATTGGCAAAAACATTTCTATATCAAGATATTCAGTTTAGTCAAACAGTTCTATTTAGTATAAGTATAGTTTTTCTTTACACACAGTTAAATGTCAAAACTGTTTTATTTCAAACAATTCAGTTAAGGTGAGTACGATTTCAATGTAAAAAACAGTTCTCTTTTAAACAATTCAGTTTAGTATAAGTACGCAGTTTAAATGTCAAAACAGTCCTATTTCAAACAACTCAGTTTAGCATAAGTGCAGAGTTTAGTTCTGTTTGACCCACAGGTAGGACCCTATCAGGTGCTTTCCCTCCGGGCTAGAGTGGACCTGGTAGTGATGGCAAACAAGGGTTATTCCACATTCCCCAAAGCTCCAGCATTACTAGAACCTAGATTGTTTAGTGTCATATCCAGGACATTTATTAGTGGGGTGTCTTACCCCTCTGCAGAAGTGCTGTTAGTGTATTCTACCGCCACAGCTAACTGGGCAATACACAGAGTTAAATGTAAAAACAGTTTTATTTTAAACAATTCAGTTTAGCATAAACATGCAGTTTAAATGTGAAAACAGTCCCATCTCAACTAACACAGTTTAGTCCTATTTGACCTATTGATAGGACCCTATCAGTTGCAACGACACCTGGCCAGAGGGGACCTGGGAGCAATGGCAATAAAGAGGTACTCCGCATTCCCCAAAGCTCCAGCATTACTGGAACATCACCATCGGATTGTTTAGTGTTATATGCAGGACACTTGTTATAAGAGGGGTCTTAACCCTCTAAAGAGATGCAGTTGTTGTATTCTGCACTCTTAGCCAACTGGGTCTGCTGTCAGTAAAGAGGTTCATTCTGATAGTCTTTTGTGACATGAAAGGACCCATCACTATTGATTTCTTTGAAAAAGGTGCAATTGTACACTGCTTCCTGTTGCCAATTCTTAAAGTACAATTCACCTTTTTTATTGGATGACCCATATATATCTATATTTACATGTGCTTCAATCAAAAGGCGACATTTCCACACTAGGCGGCAGCTCTCTGAAACTAGTTGACAAGTTCATCTGCCTAGGAAGCAGTGTCTTATCAACCGAAAAAGACATCGACATGCGACTAGCAAAGGCATGGACAGCTATCAATAGGCTATCGGTCATATGGAAGTCAGACCTGACCGATAAAATGAAATGCAATTTCTTCTAAGCAGCAGTCATGTCAATAGTGCTATATGGATGCACTACATGAACGTTGACTAAATGGATGGAGAAAAAGCTTGACAGCAACTACACAAGAATGCTGTGAGCAATTTTGAACAGGTCCTGGAGGCAACACCCCACAAAGCAGCAGCTGTATGGCCACCTACCTCCCATCACGTAAACTATCTAAGTTAGACGAATCAGATATGCAGGACACTGCTGGCGAAGCAGGGACAAGCACATAAGTGATGTACTCTTATGGACCCCCCTCACATGGCCTAGCAAAAGCAGGGCAAACAGCTTGAACCTACACACAGCAGCTCTGTGAGGATATGGGGTGTAGCCCTGAGGACCTTCCAGAAGCAATGAACGATAGGGAGGAGTGACGAGAGAGGGTCAGGGATATCCGTGCTGGTGGCACGACAAGATGATGATGATGATGATGATATATATATGCCTGATTGAATAAGACACATGCTTCACTGTTGCTTATTCTATCAGAGATCTATTCAAGTCTTTGTATGAGTTGCCTGACATCTGGATAGAATGAATACATAAAGGTGTCATATTTTCCCAAGTACTCTCAGCCTCAGCTAGAGCCATCATCAGGAGTACCAAAATTTGAAAGGAAAAACAATGATTGTTCATATGCATTTCTTTAAAGAGTAGAAGGAGGGACAAGTGAGAGGGAAATTTATGAAAAAGAAGAACTTTAATTAAGGCAACAGTAAGAATTGGTGGGAAAATGTAAAAAACATTTCTGAATGCAACTACTGCATTTGAAATTGATCTGGTTTAAGAAAGGTTTGTTAATCTTTTTATAGAAACCTTTAAGAATTTGTAGTCTTTGTTTGTTTTTTCTTGGTGAAATTATGGAAGTGTTTTCAGTAAGAATTTTCTGGTATTTGGAGGAGATGCACAAATGCATTTTAAGGTGTTGAGAGATGGAACGGATCACTAATAAAATAAGCAGAAGTGAAGCATCAAAGTTATTCAATCAAACACATTTAAAAGAGAAAATGCTGCCTATATATGTATATATATATATATATATATATATATACACACACACACAGAGACATACATTGAGACAGGAACAGATGAATTATATGTGTATGGGTATGCATAAAGATACAGTAACACTTAAAAATAAGAACACTTGTGACAATTTTTTCAGAAAATATTTGCTTCTGATATTTTTAGATATTATATATTACTAAGCTCTACTATATTGGAACTTTGTTAACAGAAATCAAATTATATAAAAACTGTACTTATTTTCCAACTGCTGCTGATTCATATCTTTGTTCAGGAACTTTCAATTTTATTGAATTTGATAATAATTTATCCTTAATAATATACAATTTGATGGTATAATGTTTCACTAGAAATAAGATACAGGTATCTTTGGTGAAAAAAAAGTAAGTCTTTATTAAAATCTTTTTTGGGGTGCATTGATTTATGAGTCATACAGTAAAAATATATAGAATGTTTGTGTGTGTGAGATTGAATAAAACATAGAAACACACGTGTGTTTTTTTTTGTGTGTGTGTGTGTGTATATATATATATATATATTCATCCAACTTACAACTAAATTTCCTAATTTCTTGATCTTCAGGAAAGTATAAAGTAAGTATGCTTGAGTGTGTTAATGATATATGTTTTCAACATATATATATATATATATATATATATATATATTGAAGACTAGAATAAAAAAAATTATTGAAGCTCTGTAATAAGGTGAAACATTCCTTTTTCTAATTTTGCCTCTTTTCTTCTTTGAATTAAAATACGCATTTGATAAAATGCACAAAATATTGTTTTTTAATAATAATTCCTTTCTGTTGAATGCAGCAAAAGTTGTCACAGACTATTTGCTGAACAAAATATTTCCTCTTTCTTTCTAATAGAAGCTTTATTCAATCCCAGTATGAATGAAGTGGTTTTTGTTTTGTGATTTTTTTTTTCATTTTATTTTGTCTGTCTTCCTGTTGTGCTTTCAATCTACCAGCTTTTATACAACTATTCAACTAAATATACACTTTAAATGAATGTATTCAAATATTATATTATCTTTGATATGCTGGTATTATGGATAGAAGGCAGATTACACTTTAGAATTTAAAATAAATGGTAAAAAAAAGGCTTAAAGTGTCCTTGTAAAACATGGTAAATAAGAAATATAAAAAGTTGATATCACTTTAAATAATGGGAATGAAGGCAGTCATAAACATAAAGGTCACAGGCAAAGAATTTTTTTTCCTTTTTTACTTAACAAGTGAATTTAAGTTTCTGATTAGTGTTATAGGAATTATTCAAATTATTTTGGCTATCAGCTATTATAAATGGTCTAAGATCTTTAATAAGATAAAATCAAATGTGAAGTTTGGTTAGTGAGAAATACTTTTCATATCTTTAACTACCCTTCTGCTGGCATAACACTTCTGGTTTGTAACTTTTCAAGAAGGTATTCATCAAATGAACTTCTAGTCACCCCATTCTAGGATTTTCTACAGAAAACTTGGTTAGCCAATTCTTGCAAATCTTATCTATGTTTTCCTGACATCTTTTGTTCTCAATACAATTTCTGCATTGACAGCTTCTTCTCAAGAACTGCTGAAATGTAGACCTAACTCCCTTGTGCATGTTTTCAAACAGCATATAACCTTGAGCTTTTTAAGTTTAAGGTCAATAGGTATCTCATTGGTCCTTAGATTTCAAAGTCAGTTCCTATTCATCCATACATTAATATTTCAATTTACTCTCATCTCATCTATTCCACTCATTCTTCTTGTTATCTTATCACTGTAACTCTTTGATTTGGGTTTGTTTAATAGCATATCAACCTTTGTGAGCTATTTGATGCCAAAGCCACACTTTAGAAAAACAGTAGTAGTACTATCTAACCCATAGCTAGGATGACAAGGGGTTCATAACCTTCCCCAAGGTATTAGTCTTTAAGTGTATGTAAAAGTGTAAATGGATTTTGAACTCACAAATTACATTGTCTCCATCCAACACATTAGTCAGTATGTGACATGGACTTCCCCTAAGTCTTTGATAAGAAGTAGTCAATTTAGCTCTGGCCTAGGGTGAAATGTAGTAAAAGCAAATGATGACTTAAATAATAAAGAATAAAATCTCTAATTTGAGAATTTAGGTGTTTTTTTTAATCAATTTTTAAAGTATGCTGTTTGTGTATTATATTCTCATTCAAAAGGTTTCTTGTAAGCAATGTTATTTGATTGGAAAAACAAAGTAGCATTTATAATTAGATAATTTTCATTAATTAACATTTTAGATCTTGAGAATGGCAAAGTGAATTATCAGTGAAAGTGTTTGATCCAAACTTTTTGGAAAGTTCTTATGTACACAAATCAACATTTACTCGTACAGGAACAGAAAAGATCAAGTTAAAAATCTTTTTTTTTATCCTTGTCTGTTGTCTTCAATCCAATTTATTTAATGTAGGTGCAAACATGAATAGAATTGATAACAACATCTAATAAATTCAAATCGATTGAAATAATAATAATAAAACAAATGCAAAAGACGTCTGAATTATTATATGATACTAGTTGGATATTATGATGGAAATAATTATGATAATGTGATAATGCTAATTCTGCTAACACATTAAATAATTTTGATAATCATAATTATGATAATGCTGTAATATCTGTTTAAATAAGAATGACAATTCTAGTAATGTCATAATTTCATAAAAAATAAAGTACTGTTTTAGGCTAATTAAAAGTCAGGATTTTGAAAATTTATTTTTAAGGTATACATACTCTCCCCCTCTCAGAAATTGAGTGCAATGCAGTCTTTCAAATTTTAGTCCCCCTATTTGTCCTTGTATTCTACTAAATATTAATAAGAATGAGTTATTTAAGAAAACTCTAATCTTAAATTATCATGAAAATTTAATAGAGAATATAAAGCATTAGGAATAGTTTGACTACCTTTAGGTTTAAAAATGATTACATTTTTAGTTAGAAACTAAAAGTGTATTTTCTTATAAAAATCTTGTCTTGTATCCTTTTCCATTGAAGTAAGATTTGAAGGTATTTTCTTGCCTATTTCTTTAGTTCAAATAATGCAAGATAAAATGAATGATTCAAGTGCAAAATCCTTATCATGGATTTCATACTTGGATCAATAAAAAACAAACTCAAGAATAAATCAATCAAACATTTTGTTCTGTTTGCCTCTCTTAATAATTAAATTGTAAGGCATGTTCTAAAAGTATCAAGACGGAAGCTGTAGTTTTTCATTGGTCAAAACAAAGCTTTGAAGATGGTTAAACCAATGAGAAAATTGCTGTGTTGAATTTAATGCCAACAAGATTCTTCTGAAGAAAATTAATGTTATATTCATCATTCGTGTCTGTCTTGGTAAATACAGCTTCAATTTTGATACTTTTTGAATATATCTTGTACTGTCTTCCCTTGATTCAAATGGTTAATTTAGCTGGTAAAATACCATACTTTTTCCATTGGTTGAAACAACGTTTTAAAGATGAATCAGTTAATAGAAAACTTAGTGAAGTTGAATACCAAGGGAATTATTTTGAGGAAAATTAATATTTCATTCACCGTTCATTTCTGTCTTAGTAAATACAGCTTCAGTCTTTCCTCTAAAAAAAAAACAAAAAAAAAAACTAGTACCTTTGGTTTGTTTAGAAGAGAATTAAGTTATAAAAATTTGGCATGAGTCTGCATATTTATGGTAATGCTATATGTAGGTAATATTGAGTACTTTTGGGATTTTTAAAACAACTTGTTTATATATATATATATATATATATATATACCTAAAATGTTAATTTTTTAAAATGTTCATAAATGAAATTAAAACCTGTTATTAAATGTTTAATGTAATATAAGCACTATAATATAAATACAAATATGTGAATTGGGGCCTGTTTGTGTGTGCAATTTATTTTTCTTCCTGGATATTATATCCTTTTCCTTCTATTCATCTCTCACATTTTAACATTAACTCTGGCACTCGAGACAAATATTCTTTTTTAAAATATTCCAAACATTTGCTAAATTCTAATGATGATATTCTTTTCTCCATCTAGTTTAAAATGTTTTTATCAAGACGTGTCATCTGTTGAAAGTCCATGAACATACCTAAAATTTTAGAATAAATAAATCTTCCATTTCTTAATTTATTATTATCCATCTTCTTAGCGATCCAGGAAAGTACCAAACTAGGTTGGTTGGTTTTGTTTTATGGCATTTCAACCTTTATAGGCTAATGCTAGATCCTGTTTATGCATATATGCATTAAGTTTATAGTTTGTAGGTAACAATTTTTACATGCATTTGTTTGCATATAGTTAAATGGTTTCAAGTATTGTTAACATTGATAGTTTTATTTAGTACAGTAAATGATTAAACAATACTATTTGACCCATAGATAGGACCCTTACAGGTAATGGACCTAGGAGTAATGGCAATGAAAGGGTACTTTACGTTACCCAAAGTTCCTGGACTAGAGCATCCCCATTTGAGGCTCTTTAGTGTAATTCCCAGAAAAGTCTTTTTCAAAATGAATATCATAAAGATAAAATAATGGTTATAATAATAATATTTGACAATATGAGCAATTAAAAAGAATTTGGTACAAACAATTTTTATATTAGATTTTTTTGCGATATTCCTTTCAACAAATAAGTAAAGTTGGCGACCTTTTCAGTAGTGACCTCCCCTACACCTCGGTGTAGGGGAGGGTGCTTGGAGAGGGTACTACTCGATTCCCTTGATTGCTCCACTTTACCCTTGATCCTTACCTTATAATGCTTAGTGTTAAGCAAGGTGGCATCAAGTACCATTTTTTGAGTATTTGGTATGACTCGACATGGAACTGAACCCCGGAAGAAACTTTAATACATTAAAATCAATATTTTGTTAGTTTTTAACATTTTTATTAACACATGTTGACTGTTGGCTGAAAATTAGTGTACATATCCTATATTTTATACTATATAAATCATAGATATTCTTTTTTTGGGTAACAATAAGTTTTTCATAAAAATTAATTTTTTTGCAAATATGAAGGGGAAGCTAGATTCATAATACATTGTGTGATGGTAATCCATAAAGAGAACTTTAAAGAGATTCTGAAATTGTTTGGTTTGGTTTGATTTTATGGCATAACAACTGTTATAGGTTATTTAATGCTAAGTCCATTTTTATACAAATAAACAGTTCTATTTCAAACAATTCATTTTAGCATAAGTACATGGTTAATGTTGGCAGGTTGGTTGGATTTTATAGCATATCAACCTTTGTAGGTTATTTAATGCCAAATCCATTTTTATGCGAATATTCAGTTCCATTTCACACATTTCAGTTTAGCATGAGTACACAGTTTAATTGTCAAAAACATTTCTATTTCAAAGCTATTCAGATAAGTCAAACAGTCCTAATTCAAACAAATCAGTTCAGCAAAAGTACACCGTTTAGTTCTATTTAAATCCATTTCATACAAATAATCAGTTCTATTTCAAACAATTCAGATTAGCATGAATACCCAGTCTGATTGTCAGAAACATTTCTATTTCAAGCTATTCAGATTAATCAAACAGTCCTAATTTTGCCAATTCAGTTTAGTATAAGTATAGATTTTGTTTACACACAGTTAAATGTCAAAACAGTTCTATATTAAAAAATTCAGTTTTGCATAAGTACAGTTTCAATTTCAAAAACAGTTCCATTTCAAACAATTCAGTTTAGCATAAGTATGCAGTTTAATTGTCAAAAACATTTCTATTCTAAACTATTCAGTTTAGTCAAAGTTCTGAGTCAAATAATTCAGTTTAGCATAAGTATGCTGTTTAGTTCTATTGAACCCATAGATACTACCCTATCAGGTGCTACCACTCCAGGCCTGAGTGGACCTGGGAGCAATGGCAATAAAGGGGTGTTCTACATTCCCCAAAGACCCAGCATCACTGGAATCTCACCATCAGATTGTTTAGTGTCATATCCAGGACACTCGCTGGGTGGGGGTTTTACCCCTCTACCGAGAAGCAGTCAGTGTATTCTATATCCCCAGCCAACTGGGCAATACACAGAGTTAAAGTCAAAACAGTTCTATTTTGAGCCATTCAGTTTAGCATTAGTACACAATTTAAATGTCAAAACAGTTCTATTTTAAACAATTCAATTTAGCATAAATATGCAACCATAGTTTAGTTCTATATAGGATCCTATCTGGTGCTACCACCCCAGGCCAGAGTGGACCTGGGAATGATGGCAATGAAGGCATACTCTGCATTCCACAAAGCTCCAGCATTACTGGAACCTCACCATTAGATTGTTTAGTGTCATATCCAGAACAAAAATTGTGGGGGTGGTCAGTGTATTCTAAAACCCCAGCTGACTGAGCAAGAGATTCTGAAATGAATGTTTGTGTGGTATCAGTGGATTAAAGCACTTCATTAATATGAAAAAGGTGGATAGATAAAAAGCTCAAAGATAAAAAAAAATGGAACAAAAATCCCAAAAATAAAGTTTTAACCTGAGAGTGCATAGTATATATTTCATATCCAAATTTTATCAGGAAGCCATTGTTTGTTGAAATACAATATCTATTTTTTGTTTATTCTTGGGCAATTGATGTGGGTTTTTTTTTTCATAGGAAGCTAAGTTTTCACCTTAAAGTGAGAGTTATATTTGGTGTATATTATGAGAGCAGAAAAAAAATGCAGGAAATGATCTGATCCTGAAAATATTACCAAAAATCTGACAGGAAATATGGACTGGTTAGCATGCGAAGGAATCAGATTAGAAATAGATATAAAAATCTTTAGAAACATCAAGAAAAATAAAACACATTAAAGCTGCCAAGAAGCAGAGAAAAATTCCTCTTTAGAATTATTCTTATTTTAGAGCTCTCAGATAAAGGGTTATCAATTGGATCTATTTCTTACATATTTATAAGTTGGCAAATCTGAGGAAATGGTTATTTCATAAATAGTCCAGGAGCAGAGACCACTTTATTTGTGTTTTTGGGTGCACATTGTTTTATTGGTAGCCTAAGTAGATTAAAGTACGAGAAATCCAAATGCGTAAGTCTAACCAACATTTTATGGAACATTGTAGAAAAGATTAGACAAACTTGAGAAGAAATGTGAGTGATCTTTCCTGTATTTAACTTGATCAATCAAGGTTAAAAGTTCATGGAAACTTTGTAAACTGAGAAAAAATTCTTAGATATTAACGAATTTCAATTTGTTTCATGAAATGTTTTTATTTTCAGTTCATTGCAATATTTAGGATAGGACTAGTTTCATCTCAAAGCATTTATGGCCAAATGTTCTTAGGATACAACTAAATGTGGATGTTTCCTAGAAAATAGATCTTACAAGATTCTTTGGGTTTGATTTCCCTTTCTTTATTTAATGGCATATCAACCTTTATGAATTATTTCATGCCAAAGCTACCCTTATACATATTTACCAACCTCTCTGCTCGGGCAGGATATGACACGAGGTCAATTTTTGAGCAGAGTTTAACATGTTTGAATTCAGAGTTTTCCTTCTCCTAGACCAGTTGCCTCACCAAGGCTGAAGAAACCAGTCTATCCTACTATTTACCCATAGCTAGAGGGAGAATAATTGGATTCATACTGTTACAAGACGAGATCTTGCCTTGATTTGAAAAAACAAAAAGAAAGAAAAGAAGAAAAGAAAAAAAAAATGGAAGTTACCACTTCGAGTTCTCAACTCAAAATGAAAAGTTAGTCGCTCACGCATCGGCTCCGCGCAGAACTTCCGTTTGCGATAAATTAACAAAAAAAAAATACATTAATAAATATCCAATTGGAACACTTCCCGCGGGGCACAAAAATTGCCGTTTCTGAGCCTACAGAAAATATATAAATAGACGGACCAAATAATTATCACCAGACTTGTTCTTTCACATGACTCGTGTTAAAGATTGTTCGCCACCGTCCGGCGCCTGTCATCCGATACATCAAACAATCGCCGCCGCTAGGAACGCTGCCCTAATTCCGAGAAAACCATCCCTTCACCACAAGACAAGGGCAGTACATGAACTTTGTAACTACTACCACTGAATTCATTCTTTAACTGTGAACATATTTCTCCATTCTATTCTCTGTACTTAATCTTTTATAAAAATTTTCTATAACATCATTACTGTGTTATTGTGAGTATCTATACGTTCTTTGTTTTGCAACCATACGCATTTCACACCCATAACATTCATATCACAGATATCAACAACTCAGAATATAACAATACCTTTCCCAAGGGTATTAGTGCTATGTAAAATGCAAACAGTCTCGTCCCGGGTTGAATTCGTGTCGTCGTGTCCATTTCCTACGACAATAACCATTACACCACAGGCACCTCCAACCAAAAGCTACCCTTATAGAACAGTAGTGTTGCTATTTAACTCAGAGCAGAGAGACATAAAAGAGGTCACACCTTTCCCTTGGGTATTAGTCTGAAAGTGAATGTAATAGCATGACTTGAGTTCAAACTTGCTTACTACAATGTTGCAGTCAAGCATGTTAACAATTGCACCATGGAGACTTCCCCCAAGATTCTTTAATCTGTGGTCTTAAGATATTTAAAGAAATTGAGGGCAACAGAGAGAAGGGTTTTATTTGCTCAGATGATGAAGATGAAGAGTTAAGCAGTTTTCATGTAAGCTAAAGCAATTAGCTAACAGTTTAATGGTTATTGTTGTTGGAAAGGGAGTCAGTGACAAGCTGAGTTCAAATGCTGTGCATTTCACTTCTCTCTAACACTCTTAGAAATGCTATGTATCTAACTGTTCTGCCTCCAGCTCTGGATAAATAGAAGCACAGACTGCGTTCTTTAGCTTAGGTTAGTCAAATAATCTTGGAGAACAAAAACTTTTAAATCAAATTAGAATTACTCTACTGAAAAATTGATCTTGTATCACAATCTGGCCATTATGAAGAGGTTCAGTTAATATTTACATGAAAACAGTTACATATACTAAAGTGACATTTAAAACTATGGGCATTCTTATTTACATTACAGTGTCATAATGCAATATATATAAGGGTTGTTCAAAAATTTCTAAGCCTCATCCAGGTTTTACATATGTTTTACATAGTCCACCTTTGTATGGGCCTTACTCATAGAGAAACTGGATTAGTTTTTCTTGTTTAAAATGAAGTGGTAGAGAGTTACTATAGCAAAAGTGTTCAGCTATTATTCTTCTTTCTAGGTGAGGCTTAGAACATTTTGAATAACCCTCACAGATATTTTAAAAAATTCTCTAAAATCATTATACTTTTAAAAATGAAAGTTTACTAGTTTTGTGTGTATTTAGTTGTGTGTCTGATAGAAGGGGATGAATGCATACAATGGTTGGTTGGTTGTGTTTTATGGCTCAACTCTTGCAAGTTATTTAATGCCAAATCCTGTTTATCCATTCATATTAAATATATATGATTTGTAAATGAATAGTTTTTAGTTAACAATTTTTAAACTCGCATTGCCAACTCTAATAGTTTTATTTGTACACACTTAAATGGTTTCAAGTATTGCTATCGAAAGCTAATAGCTCTATTTGTCACAGTTTAATAGTTTCTAGTATAGTAAATAATTAAACTGATCTATTTAATATATAGTTGCAACCCTTACCAGTATACATACCACAACCTCTCAGATCAGAGTGAAACCTGAGAGTAATGGGGAATGTAAGGAAACTCTCCACATTCCCAGAGCTCCAGACAAGAGCCTCGACCATCGGTAGTAAAACCCCACTCAAACAAACTCATACACGCAGTCTACCCCCCCCCCCCCCCCCAAACTTCAGTCAGCATATTTTACAGCACAGCTACACAGGCAGGCATACCATAAGATTCTTTCTATTTATTCACCTGGGTCCCCCCCCCCCCCCCCCCCCCCCCCCCCCCCCCCCCCCCCCCCCCCCCCCCGACCCCGTAATGCGTTGGGGAGGTAATTATTCTGATTAATTACGATAATACATTTTCATTAGATTAGCATTTATTCACATTATTATTAATTATTATTAATTAGCATTCAGATTGATATAGATATTTATTTCCTTTGGATATTATAGATTTTATGCATGGGTCTATGTACTGTATGAAGGTGAAAATTTCCTATCATAAATTGATAAAGAGTATTTTAAAAAACTCACATTCAAAATCCGATCATATTCAAGAGTCGACTAAGAATTTTTTCAGAATTGGTCGTTGGTCTGAGCTTCAACAAAACGTAGAAATTCCATTTGTTGTGTGAATACTATGTAGCAACATATCAGAGTCTGAAAGGTAATAAAACTGATTTATTTTAATTTTTCCTGCAACCTTGATGGAAAATCAACATCAATGTTGAGCTTGAGCACGTGTGAAAATATTCAGTTCAGGTTTGTCTCCCAGAATTCATTGTATGGTGAATAATCTAGGATTATTAAAAGTGTGTTTAGTTCAATGAATCATAAAAATTGAACACAAGATCAAATTTTATGCCAAACTCATGAATAATCCAACAGAAGCATTTAATTGGTTAGCACAGGTTTTTTGAGTATTTTTGGATGTCCAAGAGGCCATGCAAGATGAATCCCGTTCGAGTTGACCAATCACTTCACTGATAAAAAGTTATGACTCTTCTTAGATCCGATTAATGTTTGAGAATGATTGGTGATAAAAACACTGATCAACTCATTTTCAATCAGCATTGCCAACTTGACGCCCCCCTCCAAAAAAAACAGTCTCATTACTTTCTAGACTCACTCTCAATGAATTTTTGATTCCTCCTGCCAAATGTTTCTCTGGCACCACAACCCTCTTACTCCTAAAATATGAGTTTTTGTGATTTTCTTGTTACCAAAATTCAAAATCCACATTTTAGGTTGTTATTTGTGGGCTGATGAGAACATTCAAGAGGTTGTAATGACCTAAGTAAAGGCAGTGTTAGTTGCAGACTTCCTGCACTTTCCAAGAAGGAGAATATCTTTATGAGTGTGCGTTTTCTCAAAGGAATTATTTTGAAATAGATTAAGTTGATCCAAGATTTTTTTACTCGTTCATTCTCATTACTTAATAAATGAATCTTATATGAAATACATTTTTATATTAAAAATGAAAGTGAAATAAAAAGGTGCTTTTCTTTTTGTGTCAGTTTCAAAGTGACATTTCTACTGCCTATTCATTGTTTTATAAATGTACCATAGTTACCATTTAGCCACAACAAGTACAGAGAGAAAATATCCTTTAACTATATATTTTTTTTTTTTACAAAAAAAAGACTTGTGTCTTGTTTGATTTACAAGAAAATGGTTTGATGATGTCATAAAATAATGAAAATAAATATGAGCTGATCATATTGACATAATATTCTGTGATATTGAAAGATCAAACAAAATATCAGTTATATGAAGTCAGTTATATGAAATGTAACATTAAAATAGGGCATATTAATTTGAATAAGAGAACAAAAAAATGATTAAGTTCAAATATTGATTAACTTCAATTTCCTTTATACATTTTATTATGATAAACAACCTGATTTTAAGGATAATCTTTACTTTCAATAGAATATATTTCTCATTTATAATTTAATTCTAAGAAATAAAATCAATTAACATGCTTACATCATGAATGAAAAATAATTTCACCATCATTTTTAGGCCAAACTGATTATTTCACTGAAATATGCAGCTTGCAGTTCATTTAAATTTTTATCTAGATTTTATTCTATTTTCAAATCATGATTTCATACAGGTAAATACATGCATACATCCGCATAGTCACACACTTATACACACACACACACACACATATATATATATTTGTGTGTGTGTGTATGTGTGCGTGTGTTTTTGTTTGTTTGGGTTCTATGGCATATCAACCTTATTAGGTTATTTAATGTCAAATCCATTTTTATACAGAAAACAGTTCAATTTCAAACAACTCAGTTTAGCAGAAGTACACAAATTAATTGTTAAAAACATTTCTATTTCTAGCTATTCAGTTGAGTCAAACAGTTCTTATACAAACAATTCAGTTTAGTATAAGTATAGTTTTTGTTTACACACAACTACATGTCAAAACTGTTCTATTTCAAACAATTCACTTTACCATAAGTACAGTTTCATTGTCAAAAACAGTTATATTTCAAGCAATTCAGTTTAGCATAAGTACACAGTTTAGTTCTATTTGACTCATAGATATGACCCTATCAGGTAGTACCACTCCAAGTCAGAGTGGACAAGGAAGGAATTGAAATGTAAATGTACTCCATATTTTCCAAAGCTCCAGGACTGGATTAGTGTCATATCCAGGAAACTTGTCAGGGGTGGCGGTCTTTCTCCACTGCTGAGACGCACAGCTGACAGAGATTGGCACACTGAGAAATACTCAGACATCATATGTATATATATATATATATATATATATATATATATATATATATATATGAGTGTGTGTGTGTGTGTGTGTGTGTGTGTGAATGTGTGTGTGTTTATTAAAGATTTCCACAAAAAGATATTGGTGATCTCCAGAGCTGAGAACCAATTAAATACTTTCATGTACATATATTTACATATGTACAAATATACACATTACATATATATATATATGCACATATGCATAAATATATGTATATATATATATATATATATCGTAATATACATTCACATATGTATATATACATGCATATATATGCACACACACACATATATATATACATATATACACATACATACATAAATATACGTATATATATATATCTATATATATACTCACATATACCAATATATTCATGCAAATGTATACACACACACATGCATCTATATATATATATATATATATAGCTTTGTCTCACATGGATGGGATTATGTGAAGGAGCTAGTTGAACATATGGTTTTTAAGACCAGAAAGTGAAAAACAGAGTTTCCCACATATTTCCCACTTGACGTGGTGACTTTGTGGACCTGGAGCTTGTTCATCCTTACGAACTAATCGTTTGTAAGTGACATACTAAACTCGATTGTTCTCAAAGGATTCTTTGTCCACATTAATCAGTTTGCCCTACTGACTTCTACCCGGTGCCCTTTCTTCCCCATTTTTATACAGAAAACAGTTCAATTTCAAACAACTCAGTTTAGCAGTTTGGGCACAATGTGGTGAATGTTTTGGTTCCACAATTTAGGTTGGCTCATAATTGAAAAGCAAACGAAGTAAAACGATGTAAAACGACGCGGACAAAAGAACATTCAAAACAAAGCAATACAAACAAAATTAAATTTATACATCAACAAACATAAAAAGGAAACATTACAAAACATTACGAATATTCTAATATAGTCTATTAAATATTCTTCTGTATGTATGTATGTAACTTACACTAATATTATGGAAAAAGACTTAATATTAAAAGTGTCCCATAGACTATAAAATGTATGTTGATAAAGTATTTCATGCTAGGTATCAATGTACAAAGATATAGCAATGTATTCTAAGAGGAATGTGTCTTCTCCTATGTTGGTTGTCTCTTTCGGGATTTGACGAAATTTCTGAGGCTGTGCCCAAGGCTGGAACAAGTCTAACCGAAAAGGCAGAACAGGAAAGAAAAAGGTTGCAGAATGTATACGCACCCATGTTACGCGTATTGAATTGTATCTTACTAACTGGCAAGGTCAAGCTGTTTCTGGTAGTCGAAATAAAGAGAGAGAGAGTGCTGTCTCTGGAAGTTAAAATGGGAGAGAATGAGTTCTTGGAAGACGAGAGTATACATAGGCAATCCTTGTCATGCAGTCGGCTCCAAATGCGCGGGACAAAATCAGAGTTGCGGACGTAGTTGTGAGCACAAATCACATGATTTTCCAGACCAATAGGTTCTCGAGACTGATTAGTTTACCGACTTCCACTATCTTTGTTTCGGGAACAAGTGGTATCACGGCCATTTTAAAATATTGGAGTGTAAATCCTATAACAACAATGATCTTTTTAGATTGATTTCTTAATCAAAGACTTTAAATGCATGAGCAAATAAAACGTTGCATTTCATATTCAGAATATGTAAAAATGTCACAATCATCTGCATAAAGCAGCTCCTTCACCAGAGAAGAGATTTTTGTGTGTGCCAGCAATCTACGGGTATTGTATACTCGTACTTTACCAGACATTTGATATCTGATGTAGATACAATCAGGATTTTCATAGAAAGCCACAAGAAAAGTTACTGCGAAGGAGATGGTAAACAACATAGGTGCAGAAATGTCTCCCTGTTTGATTCCATTATCAACAGGTATTTCGTCGGAGTGAGCTCTACTAAAACCAACTCAAGATTTCATCCTGTTATGAAGAGATCGAATCTAACCCACAGATTTCTCGGGACAAGCCAACTTCAACAAAATCTTCCAGAGAATCGATCTATTCACAGTATCAAACGCCTTTTAAAAGTCAATGAAACAGTGATATAATGGAAGATTCCGTTCTCAGCATTTCTTCTGTAGTTGCCGAGCACTGAAAATCATCTCTACTGTTCCATGATTGGCTCGAAAGCCACATACCAATTCAGGAAGTATGTCACTGACAATGGCAGAAATTAATCAATTCGAAATAATTCTCGGAAAGCCTTTTCCCACATTGGACAGCAAGGATATATGTCTAAAATTTACGCTGTCAGACTTTGACCTCTTCTTATGCAGTGACACAAGTATCGCATCTCTCCAGTCTTGAGGTGCCTCACTGTTCCACACATTGTGGATGACCTGCTCCAAAAGATCGATCATCTTGTCTCCCCCACATTTAAGAATTTCTACTGTAATGCTATCTATTCCCAGGTCTTTGTTATTGTTCATTTGTTTCACTGAAATGTTTATTTCGTCCCAAGAAGGTACTTCATCAAGAGAGACAATTGGATCCCATTGTTCAATAAGATCTTGCATAGATTCATCAACAATTGGATGTCGATTAAGAAATTTAATGTCGTTTTCATACTAACGCGCCTGAATATCTTCTGGTTGTGTTAAAGTTGTATTAACATCTTTGATTTGAAAGGAGCAAAAATTGACTGTTGTGGCCCATACGGCACTTTGATCGTTTGGTAAAACAATTTTGAGTTTGTCTTTTTTTTTTAGTCTGCGGCGAGTTGTGCTTCTGCTTTTCTAAGACACCACTGGTTTTGAATTTCACGTATGCGCTTTTATACTACACTTTGAAATTCTTTATGCTTTTTAATATCTTCCTCTTTTGCATGATAGGAAATATTTGGTGGCAAGGTATTCTGGAAAAGATGATGCTTCATTTCAAGAAGTACATTAATTTCCTCACAGTTTTCGGCAAACAAGTCCTGACACTTCCTCTTGCGAACTCCTAAAGTGTTATGTGCAACAGAAAGTACCTTAATCTTAAAATAATCCTACGTGTTTACTTCATCAAGTTCAATCAAGCTAATTGCATTGACAAAGATATATTTTGTATAAAGAGAATGCAACTTCGATTGCTGTTTCAGGCGAAGTAAAGTGGTATTCCTGGCTTTTGGGCGAATTTTGAGTGCCAATTTGGCCCTTACAGGACAGTGGTCAGTCCAACAATCAGCACCTCTCTTGGTTAGGACACTGAGGAGATTTTGGAGATCACGACGTCGAACAATGATATAACTTATCATATGTCAGTGTTTGGAACGTGGGTGCTAAATATCCTTGTATTCGTTTTTTCTGTCGAAACCATGTGTTTCCAATCACAAGATAATGCTAGATACAAAACTGTAGGAGCTTAAGACCATTGCTATTTGCGTTACCTATTCCATGCGAACCCAGACAGTTCCAAGTTTGATAATCCTTTCCTACTCTAGTGTTCAAATCACCAAGCAGAATGATCTTATCAGCATCAGGAATACAAAGAAACACTTGTCTTAGATCCGCAAAGAAAGTATGTTTGATTCGGAGGAGCTCATGGTTGGAGCATATACAGATACGATAGTGACAAAAGGCTGTTGTGCAGAGGTAGACGTAGACAAAAAATACGTTCTGGTTTAGCAAAAGAAAGTTCCCTTAAGTATTTTTACGAAAGATATTTTAATAAAAAAAACTACACCTTGTAGCCACATTTCATCAACAGGCCTTCTTTTCCAAAGGAAAGTGTAACCAAAGGTTGCCTCTGTGAGTTGACTATCATCAGCAAAACGTGTCTCAGAAAGACAGTCAATGTCAAACAGAGAAAGCTCTCGGGCTAACAAAGCAGTTCTGCGATGTGGTCTTTTGATCAACTCATTGTCAAGTAAAGTTTAAACATTCCAGCATACAATTTTCATACCAACGAAGATGAAAAACCGATTTGAGTGTTTGTATTTTTCAGATGTTGCTGTCATTTTACACTTTATTTTGTTGTCACTGAACGAACTAGTTGGGGCAACATACTTTTTGAGTTGACTATGTTTGAGAATGTACTAATATGTATTCAATACATATCCGGATATTCTTTTATCTTTTTTCTCTCTCAGTTGAATGACATAGATATAAGATTGTTTGTGTGTATTTGTTTGCGATTGTAAATGTGTGTGCGAAGTTCAGTTCTATGTGTATGTATGTGTGAAATTAGGATCTGCTTAATGTAGGTTTAAATTTATCTATGAAATATTTTCTTTGATTTTGAGTAAAAAGTAGTCCTCAGTTTGGTATATTGGCATTATTTTAAACATTGTATTACTGCATTCATAAAGGTGTTTTGATAAATGGAGTTTTCTATTTTCTGGTGATTTAATATTGCTTTTATGCAAGGAAACCCTATGGTTCAGAGACTAAGGTAATCCTATGTATACTTGTTTACAGTTGCAACATCAATTATGTAGACAAAGTTTGTTGAATTGCAACTTAGATTTTAAATTATCATAGATGTTGCTTTCAAAGGAGTTTGATTTTCCTTCAATAAATATATTACATACTCCTCATTATTTATTCATGTATTAATTGTTCAACAAATTTTGATGAGATGACTGATTGTTTTAAGGTTTTGTTTGTTGCTTGCTTTTAATGATTTTGTTGTGTCAAGTATGTTTTTGATTCTTTCATTTTTTTAAGTTCTAGATTTTTTGTTATTCAATATATATATATATATATATGTATGTATGTATGTACAAGTATTTAGATGTACACTGCTCCATTCGCCTAGTGGGTAGAGGGTTCACCAATGGCCTGGTAGATCAGGCTTCAATCCCAGGTCAAGTCCTACCAAAAACTCAAAAATGGTACATGATACCTCCTTGATTAACACTCACCATTATAAAGTGCATATCAAGGGTATAGTGGAGCAATCTAAAGGAAGGAGTAGCACCCTCCCCTACACCTTAGTGTAGTAGCTGTTGAAAAGAGAGGCTTCAGTTCGCCCTCAACCACGGTTGCCACCTTATATATATATATATATATATATATATATATATATATATATATATATTCGCACATATATGTATATATATACAAACACTTATATATATATATGTACACACACATATGTATAAATTCATAAAAATATGCAAAGAATTATATGTATAGACCCAGAATTATCATCATAAGTTTGAGTCAATAATTATTTGCAACCCATAAAAAATTGGTCAACTCTAATTGTTCATGCAAACCAGGAGGAGAATAACACAAAGGGAACTGATTCATCAACAAATAAACATGTACACACAAAATTTTGTATAATCATCCAATTGGAGAATTTAAGTAAAGTCAAGATAATCATAATAATTGACTCACCATTGTATGTGTGTTTGCATATGAATATATATATATGTTTCACTGACCAAATCTATAATATGTGTGTGTGTGCCTTTGTGCACAACATTGTCTAATATTTAATGATCTAGTTATAGACTATTTTTTTAAATGTATCCCCAGTCTTATGTTCCTAATATATATCTATATTTCTTTCTCTAATTTTTTCTCTTTAATATATGTGAATATATATATATATATATATATATATACACACACACAATCCTTGATGCATGTATGTTTTTTAATTTGTATGTATATATTTATAAATTTATTAGATTCATATATATATATATATACGAATACACAAAATCATTCATCAACATGTGCACTCATAAGAAAAATACAGTGTCACTATACCTCTCTTTCTCTCTCTCAGCCATACATACACACATGCGTGCAATATGTATACATTGATATGATCTCTGCTAATCATAATATGGGCTAGCGTCATTTCTTGACCTAATCATATTGTCTTGAAGAACCTGGTCAACAATAGCCTCTGGCCAAAAGCAGAAGCTTCATTGTTTGTAAAAGCAATATTCATTCAATAGTGACTCAACTGCCAACAACATTGTCTGCTTATAAATCTTTAAGTCTATCAAGGGAATCATACAACTCCTCTGCAGGCTTTTAAGAACACATTTATTCTTGGCAACAGATTTTTTTTTTATTTTTAATTTTTTTTTTTTTTACACTGCTAAAGGTACCAATTTGTCTTGATTTAAAAACTAGAAGTGTCTTATTCATGGTTAACACCTTGTTTCTTTTGTTAAAGAATAAATTTATAAATATCTATAATTATATTTTTAAATTCTACTTTGAACTTCAATTCTTTTTGTTGTTTAAAGCAGATGGTATTATGAATAGACTTTATTACTAATTTTGATGAGAATTTTTTTCAATTTTTTTATAACTTGGGCCATAAATCTCTACCAAAGGAAAAATAATTACAAGTCCAAAATAATAATAATAATTGAAGTTAGTGGACTTTGCCATTCTGGCCAACCACCGAGTGAAAATCAAAGAAAACCAAAAAAAAAAAAAGACAAATACTTCAATCTTGCTAGAGATCTAAAAAAGCTTTAGAACTTCAATGTGATGATGATACTAGTTGTAATTGGTGCACTTGGAACAATCCTCAAAGGCTTAGGAGAAAGTAAATGGAGGATGAATCAAGACCATCAAAACCAGAACATTGTTATGGTTGGCCAAAATATTGAGAAAAGTCCGGGAAACCAGAGGAGACTTGCTGTCACTTAGACTCCAGTGAAAGACCATCATTGATGTGAAAAACTCACAAGGGGTAATATAATGATAATAACTTGGGATGATCCCCAAAAGAGTTAGAAATGAGACTGGAAAAACTGGAAATCAGAGAAAGAATTTAAACCATCAAGACCACAGCATTGTTAACATCAGCTAGAATACTCAGAAGAGTCTGGGAGACCAAAAGAGACTTGCTGTCACTTAGACTCCAGTGAAAGCCTACCAGTCAAAGCTAATGTGAAAAACTCACAAAGAAGGAAATAATTATGGTTCATGTAAAGAAAAAAAATACCTGTTTCTACTTATACAACTGAAACAATGAATATAACATCAGTGAGATAAAAAACAAACAGAATATGATTAAAGGGTTACGTTTTGACATCTGTGATGTAATGGACTGGCAGTGCTTAAAAGGTTAAGGTCATTTGGAGTATTTAACCAAACTTCCTTAGAACTAAGTAGACATGAGTTTGAATATCAATGAGAGCTTATCCATTACTAACTCCGATCTGTAGTATACTTTCATTGCTGTACATTGATATCCTAAGTGAATTGTGAAAAGAATAATATTAACTAAACAATTAAGATGGAAGAAAACACAAGTTAGATTTTAATTATGACAATACTTCATCTTAAAATAAATAAGATCATGAAAAGACTCATGTCTAAATTTTGATAAAAAAAATCAGTGCTTACTGGTCCTTTATTTTAATTAACTCAATCCTTATATAATTGAAAAAGAATAAAAGCTATAAAATAATATGTGAAAGCTATTATTATTTAAGCTTGTTATCTACAACTTTATATCCAGACAAATTACAAAAAAGTAATAATGAAATTAATCAAAATTCAAATTGCTAAGCAGTTTAATAATAAATCATCCATTTATATAGTTTGTATTTTTTAATAAGAAAATTATTTCTGGAATTTTGAGATTTATTACTATTATTATCATCATTTTAATATGACGCTTTGCAGGGTTTTAACACTAGCATTTGGCAATGGTCTTTTACAAGAGTCCTGAGGTCTCAAGAAATCTTCTCTTTATACTGGTTGATCTTAATAATGCTGTAATTTTGATAGTCTTAATTCATCCAATGATTTCCTTGCCTTTGAGGACTATTCTGAGCACACCAGTTATAATTGGTATTTCCTTTACCTTCATGTTCCATAGATTTTTTTTTAGTTCTCTGTCAAGGTTAAATTACTTGTGTGTCTCTTTGTTTTCTTTAATTTTCTCTCTGTGATCCTCTCGGATGGCAAAGTCCTCTATTTGGCAGATTCTCCTTTTTTTTTTTTATTGTTAATTATCACTCAGTCTGGTCTTCTGGCCGGGATTAGGTAATCTGTTGTATCTTTATCATTATTTATTGATTTTAGGTCGATCCTATTTACCCAACCCCTCCGCTCGGGCAGGATATGACACAAGGTCAAATTTTTAAGTGGAGTTTAACAGGTTTGAATTCAGAGTTTTCCTTCTCCGAGACTAGTTGCCTCACCAAGGCTAAAGAATCCAGTCTGTCCTACTATTTACCCATTGCTGGAGGGAGAATAATTGGATTCATACCTTTCCCGAGGGTATTAGTGCTATGTGAAATGCAATCAGTCTCGTCCAGGATTTGAACTCGTGTCGCCGTGTCCATTTCCTATGACGATAACCATTACACCACAATTTTAGGTCGTTAGTATCCTTGTCTGCATTGATATATTGAAATGTTTTCACTAAAGCTCTTGATTATCACTGGTAAAAATGAGTTGCCAATAGTGATGACTTCATGGACAAATTGTATTTTGTAGCTGAAAACTTGCTCTATCTAAAGGCATTATTATGCTCTCTATTAGCATAGTGTATAGTGTCACTAATGGTCTGGCAGACCGGGGTTCAATCCCGGGTCAAGTCATATCAAAGGCTCAAAAAATGGTACTTGATGCCTCCTTGCTTAACACTCAGCATTATAAGGTTATGATCAAGGGTAAGTGAAGCTATCTAGGGAAAGGAGTAGTGCCCTCCCCTACACTCAGTGTTGTGGCTATTGAAAAGGGAGCCTTCAGGTTGCCCTCGACTACAGTCGACCAACTTAAAAAATAAATTTAAAAAAATGGTATGTTAATACTGTTATGATGGCACAATCAAGTTTTTCTTTCAACAGAGACAATATGTTTTAGCCATAATGAGTATTCTTTGAAACTGAAACCTGTATTACAACATTAATCAATGCTGAGTTAAAACTTAAAACCTGCATTAACATTTAACTTATTTGAAAATTTTAGTAATCTAAAAATATATTTCTCATTAAAAATATTCATAATTTAGAATATTTGATGTCAAATTAAATAATTTTTGAATTGATGTAATCTATAAAATTGCATATAAATTACATGCATTTATTATGACGTGTGTTTTTCAATTGAAAGACCTTTCATCAGCATGAAAAGTGATGAGAAATATTTACACAATCAATGTAATAAATTCTTATGGAAAATGCAGTAAGGATTTACTCCATTTTATTAAGTGAATCTAAGATTAACTGCTCAATCAGAAAAGTGTAACAGTTTTTCATAACAATATACAACCAGCTGTTGCAAAACTCACACAGGAAAAGCATTTTTGATCAGAATATGAAAATGATACCCAATCAATATAAATAAAGTCTTAAGGAAATGAAAGATTTTCTAAGTTTAAGTAACTCAAACTTGCTCCATTGGATTATCAACTTTTAAATCTTTTCATTCATTTCCTAGAAAAGAAAATTTTTCATTCATTTTGTTATAGTCAAAAAGAATGGGACAATGTTTTTTCTCAAGAAATGAAGAGAATTTTATGTCTGCAGTATTACTAACTTTATTGTTGTCATTGAAAATGAAAAAAAGTATGATTCTGAATTTGTAATTGACCACTGTATTTAAACAAAAATGCAACAAGTATTTCTTTTTAACACACATATATCATTGAAAGTTCTTTGATTCAAAGAAGATGATTTTTGATATTTGCTATCATTCTCTCTCTCTCTCTCTCTATATATATATATATATATATATAAAATGTGCTTTTAGCATAATGGTTATAATTGTAGAAAATGGACCTGATGAGCCAAGTACAAATCCTAGATGAAACTGTGTTTTGCTTTGCACTATTACTCTCAAGAAAGGCATGAATCCCTCTTTTCTTTTTCTAGTGATGGGCAAATAGTAGGGCAGACTGTTCACTAACATTATTAAGGAAAGTGAATTTAAACCAGTTTTATTCTGCTTAAAAATTGATTATGTGTTGCATTCTGCCCTTGGATCAAGAGTTGAATGAAGAAATATACATTTATGTATATATATATATATATGTAAATATACCTCTGTCTATGCACACACATACACATTATAACTTAGAATAATGGAGAGATTAATGTAGGATTATAACATATCTATCTATCTATATATATATACGTAGTATGAAAAATACTTCATGTATATTAATAAAATTTCAGCCTAACATCTTTTCCAGGGTGTAAGTATACTCATTAAAGTCAAAGTGTTTCAACCATGATGCCTTCTGGCTTTCTTCAGATGTTTGCCATCATTGGTAGCCAAGGAATTTTGAAATGCATTTTTAATTCAATCTATATGGAAAGATTATTCTTATTCCACCATCTGCTGTTAGATGATATCTTGTATCAGTTAATTCTACCTAGTTAATTCATCTTTGTGATGTCTTTAATACCTTTGTCCATGGATAAAGGATTGAACTCACTTGTGCCAGTTAACAAGATATGCTTAAGCAAAACTTTTATTCACTAGGCCATTATCCTGTCAGCGTATCAAAGATAAATTAATTAGAAAGAATTAACTGATACAATCTCATCCTCATGAATTGAATAAAGAGTTTAGGTCAAAATTTCTCAAGCATTTCTGAATACAATAGGCACCTGAAGAAAGCCGGAAGGTATGACAGGTGAAATGATGTGAATCCTATTATGAGTAAATCAGTGTACAATATTGATAATTTCTACTATCAGAATTTCAGTGAAAAATTGTTTGCACATTGTATGGAAATTAGATTTCTATTCTGGCTTCGAGATACTAGAAGTATTATTGATCTTAAAAATGTTTGGGAATGGTAAGTGCTGGCATATTAAATATGTATGAAGAAAGTGGCCTCTGTTAGATGTATTAAAAAGTGATTTAGTCTTTTTTGCCTCAATGATAAATGTCTACTTAAATCGGCTTTCAGTTGTTTTAGTCATATAAATGTTTTTTTACATATAATACTAAATTCAATAGGCTGTTAGAGTATTTTATCCTCTGTAAGTATTATAAATTTTACAAGTACAGTTTCCTGATAATCCTCTGTGTGATTAAGTTCAAGGATCTGAAAGAATGACTACATGTATAATTTAAACAGTCAATATGACTTATCTTTACAAGCCTTATTTATTACTCTCCCCATAAGGTCAAAATATGACACAAGTTCTTTTTAATGTAAGAGTCCAAAAATTGCTTATCTCTCATTAGCATTCTTCTTCAGGAGCACTTCAGGTACCAGGCTATCAACCCAGCTCTTACCCTTTTTAGGCAAGTGGGCAGGTACTGCTTGAGGGAAAGCCTCCTGTAATTAAGCTGATTGTTTTATATCACCACCTGACTAGTATATATATGATTGTGCTTCCAAATGTTTGTTATTTTTAAATATATTCTTTATTAATAACTGTGATTGTGGGTAGAATTAATAAAATAAATGTGAAAAAGAAAGTGTTTATTCACTCTCTTAATTATATATACATAGTATCTAAGCAAATACTAAAAATATCCACAAAAAGCAACAGATGCTCAAATATCCAGTTTGAGAATATACAAACTCGTGTTTATACATAAACATTTAAGCAAACAAATGACTAAGCTAAATATCTGACTAAAACAGTTATAGCTAATTTGAAACATACCCCACCCAGAACAAACAAATATCTTCCAAGTGTAGGTCTCACTGCCAGCTGTTTACCATAGCATAGATCAATATAATGGTTAGATTAAAACAATTGGGTTCTAAAAAATAATTTTCATTCAATGAATGGATACGTAATATAATTAGTTCATTTTGTCACTTCTTCTGTAGCATATAAACTATTTTAAAAACTTCCAAAATATGTCTTGCCTCCTGATCATGACCTAAGGTCAAAATTATTTGAGAACAATAAAAATATAACTACAAAGATATATTCCCATTTATCTTATCACTTTTGTTTATGTTAAATATTAAGCCATGTTGATAACATAGATCCCCTTGACTCTCTTGCCATCTATTCCTATTGTCCATCGCTCTTTGCTGGTCCTCTTGATGGTATCCTGCATTCACATAGTGCAGATGAATTTAAGTCTTTGCAGGTTGACTGACATTGGTGTATCTATGTGCCAGAACCCATTGAAGAACATTGATTATGAGTTTATCTCTACTTCTCCTGCAGTGCCAAGCATGTCTTACTCGGATGGTGTGTGAAATGGGAGGTAAGTGGCCATACAGTCACATTTTTGTAGGGTATTGCTTAAAACTGCATGTAGCATTCTTGTGTAATTCCCATCTAGCTTTTTCTCCTGTTTAAGTCCAGACATAGCTACTGCTTGGAAGAATTCCTGTTGTATTTTATCTGAGAGATTAGATTTCCATTTGGTCTATAAGTAGATGAGATGTTACTACCAAGATAGGTGAAATTGTCTTCTAGTTTCAGAGGTTTGTCATTTAATTTAGAGATGACACTATTTTGCTTAGAACACATGAAATCTTTTTGTTCTGAGTTTACATGGTGGCCAATGCCTGATCAAGGTGGTAGGTTCAAGTGATCCACTGATCTGGAGTGGGTAGAACATATTTGTCACCTCCAACTATATTAGTGGATACAGGCAACTTCAAATCCAACCCGTATCTATTTCTTTATGCTGCTTAGTTGATGTAACTGTTGTGAGTTTTTCCCTCATATCAACAGGCAGGACTAATGTATAATGTCCATTTTCAGAATGTTAATATATTAATCAAAAGAGAGATAATTGAAAATCTATTCAAATTGAAGTGTAAACCTTTGCAGACAGAAAAAAAAGCAAGCATGACTTGCTTGAAGAAACCTTTAACAACTTTTTGTTTGGGAAGTGTGAATTTGCCAACATCCAGTCTCAGAGAGCTGTCTCTCCAGGCAGTCCCAGACTCAACTGTGTAAAAGAGGTAAGAGTTGGGTTTATTGGGAATGCCAAGTAGCTTGGAAAACCAAAACTGAGTCACATCCTTTTACTTTGGTGGGTGTGCATAAACCCCAATTTCATTTGGAAGGAAAGTAAGTTATCCAGTCACAAACAAACTGAACAAAAGTTACTGCAAAAACAGAAGAGTGTCCTAGGCATTACAACAAACTGCATCTGATGGTGAGGCCCCAGTTCAAGAGATCTGGAGAGTGTGGAGTACTCCCATGTCCACCCAGAGTGGTGATATCTGTTAGGGTTCTATCTACAGGTCAAATAGATCTGTTTAAAATCCTTAATATTCAATAGGAATGTATGCAAAAAGCCTGTTAAGAAACAACCACACAAAAAACTAAGTATGAATACAGTTCCTTAATATCTTGGCATAACATATGCCATGTTATTAAAATCAATTCCTCAAGAATAGAAGAGAATTAAAATCTTACTTGGTATTTATATAAATACATTATTCTGTTTTGTCATTTTGTTATTTTATTTAGATTACTAATTATTATAAAAGAGAGCTGAGCTAATAATGTCAATAAACATAACTAGAATACTCCTTTATCATCATCATCATCATGTCGTGCCGCTAGCACGGATATCCCTGACCCTCTCTCGCCATTTCTCCCCATCGCTCATCACCTCCGGCAGGTCTTCAGGGCTACATCCCATATCCTCACATAGCTGCTGAATGTATGTTCGAGCTGGTTGTCCTGCTTTTGCCCAGCCATATGTGGGGATCCATAGGAGTACTTAATAATTAATATCTTTTCACTAAAAATCTTTCACAACTGTTTCATATTCTATACAGTCATTCAAATGAATGTTTCATGGCTATTCAAATAAAAGTCAAACAGCTGCCATGGTCAATTAAATAAAAATCCTTGATTATATATATATATATATATATATATATCTTGCTATCTAGTTTCTTCTTCAGCAATTACACGGCAATTAGACAAGAATGTTGAGAGCAATATTGAACAAGTCCTGGCGACAACACCCCCACAAGACACCAAGTATACGGCCACTTGCCTCCCATCACGAAAACTATACAAGTTAGACGAACCTGACATGCAGGACGCTGCTAGAGAAGTAAGGACGAACTCATCAGTGATGTACTCCTATGGACCCCCGCATATGGCCAAGCAAAAGCAGGACGACCAGCTCGAACATACATACAGCAGCTATGTGGGGATACGGGATATAACCCTGAAGACCTGCCAAAAGCGATGAATGATAGGGAGAAGTGGCGAGAGAGGGTCAGGGATATCTGTGCTGGCGGCACGACATGATGATGATACATATATATATATATATATATATATATATATATAGTTTGCTACATAGAGAGTGCTCAGTAATGGTAATAGAGCATATATATTTAAGTTAGGGTAGTGGAGACATACATTAAATTGAGCCTGTTACTTTTTCACCTCTGGGATCAGTGGACTTTATCCTATCCTAACAGTATATATATATATATATATATATATGTATGTATATGTGTGTGTGTGCATGCGTGAACAAATAAAGTAAGTGATTATTACAACATTCTTATACGAGGGTCATTCAATAAATAAGGGCAATTTTTTTTTTTTTTAAAAAACGTATTTTTCCGAATTTTTTTCCATAAATGTAAACTCTGTATTGTTTGGAATTAGTTTATTGCAAAAATTATTTTAGTCTCGCAAAAATATTTCTTTTGAGGCAATTCAAAATGGTGGTAAATCAAATAGAGGGCTCCAGGCTGGAACAGAGTTCTCTCATCAAATTTTTTATGGCTGAAAAGTGAAAACCATGTAAAATTTACTGTGATGTGTAAGGAAAAGTATGCTTTAGTAAAAAAAAAATTTTTTTAAAACAAAAATAAAAAAGGCTTAGAAATGGGCTAAACCTAGGTTAACCATTAAAGCCATTCTAATATTGGATAGTTAAATGATTAAAATAACAAAAGAAAAATTTGTTGTTCATTTACCAACCTTACCAAGATATTTTGTTAATAATGTGTTTTATATAAATATTTTGTTTATGGAAATTATTTTGTTCGTTCTTATTATAAAGTTTAGAATGAAAATTCCTATTGAAAATACCTATGCCTAATCTAACTATCTCACTGTTGGGATGTTAGCCACAGATAAAATTTCAAAAGATTTTTGAATAAAAATAGTTTCAATTTCAAATTAATTATTGATCAGTGATTAAGTCTGTGAAATTAGAATTGATTTAATTTGATTGATACTTGATTATTGTAATCTTGAGAATCCTGGGGGATTGGTTCTTTTGTTTTTGATGACTATCAGATATATCAAATAGGCAGTAAAAATTAATATATTCTCACACAGGATTTGAAAACATGATAAATCAGAAGAAACAGTCTTGTTTTCAATCAACAGCAATAAGAAATATTTATATTTTGTGATTATTATTATT
This sequence comes from Sepioteuthis lessoniana, assembly GCA_963585895.1. Classification (NCBI taxonomy): domain Eukaryota; kingdom Metazoa; phylum Mollusca; class Cephalopoda; order Myopsida; family Loliginidae; genus Sepioteuthis; species Sepioteuthis lessoniana. The sequence continues at coordinate 58,398,334 of OY757920.1, forward strand.
ATTATTCACTGATGTCCTCTGACTCATCTACCCACCATTGATCTTTTATTAATACAGATGTCCAATGAATTACAGGATTAAATTGATTCCATGGAAGAGATAAGAGACTCTGAAAAATTAGCTGATATGAGATATCCTCTAAGTATGGATAGCTGAATGATAACAATCTACCATTAAGGATTTAATATTAGGTTTGGTTAAATATTGCCAGTTGGTACAATAAAAGCTTAAAAATATAGAATCCCTAAAACATTGTGACTTTAATGACCAAAATGAAGACAATAGTCATCTGTGAATAATAACGATGAATTGTATATGTTAGAAATTCAAACAAAGTTTATCAGTATAATTATTTTATAGAACATCCATATTAATAACATATCTATCAATAAGTAATTTTTAGAGGTTTCATTATACATTATTATCTTTGTAGAGTTAAGAATGAAATCCAATGGAATGAAAAAGAAAAAAGATAGTTTTGAAAATTAGAGTAAAATATTTCACAGGGAGTTTCATGTCAGCAAAATGCAAATGTTTTTATTAGAAATCAATTAACTTTCAAAAGGAGAGAAACATAATGATTTGGCTGGTTGGATTCTTTGTTTAATAGCAAGTGAATATTATCGTCTGACTGGAGTTTGAATTTGCTTGCTCTGAGGTCACAGTCCAGCACTTTAGCCATTACACCACAGAGACTTCTCTCTCCCTAATAATTTATGCTTGAATGTTTGATTTTAAAATGAAAATAAATGTCAGTTTGGTTTATTTTTTTATATCTTTTCTTTTAGTAATCTGTCTTTCATGAATATTCAACAATGAATAAGTGAAATAAACCTCTTCTTACTGGACAACAAAGTCCTAAAAATCTGTTGATTAATCCCATGCCAATGCCTTTTCCCTTTTAGTAATAATTTTCATATTATACAAAAATTTGGCCTCTGAAGGTTAATTGCAAATAATAATACATAACTATAATAATTAGCTCATTTGATAAATTATAATCATTAGGGTGAACAGAAAAGCAAACAACACAATTTAATCATCAAAATACATTTGAAGTGATAATGGCTTTATTCTTTAAATTTGAGATTATTGCTTGTCTAAATTTCTGTGATGAAGCTGGATAATTATTTTTACTAAGAATATCCGGACTATTGACCTTATCTTTATTTTTATAATCACAAAGTTTTTGCAGATATATCTTTCAGCCTACTTATGGTGTTTCATGTTGAACTTGGGAGTCTGCACAGAATCTTGAATTGAACCCTTTAGTTGAACCTCAGAGGTAGACTGTTCCTATTCTTTTAACTATGACTAGGTATAAGTGTTAAGTTATAGTAAGTATTCCTTGTTATTCTTACCTGTTGTTAGGATTAAACCTGCACCTTCCAGATGATTTTATTTCCAATCAAACACCTTATCATCTGTGCTATGTATCCTTGCTTTAATAAAATCTTTCTTGAATATGTTTTAAAGGAACTTTTTAAGCTCAGGTATGAAAATGTCACAATTACAGTTATTTTTTTTCATTTATTGACAACTTGACTAAAAAAAATTCAAGTTTAGAAGAGTTCTTCGGTGAGAGATAGAGATCATCATATCATCATCATCTTGTCGTGCCACTAGCACGGATATCCCAGACCCTCTCTCGCCACTTTTCCCTATCGTTCATCGCCTCTGGCAGGTCTTCAGGGCTACATCCCGTATCCTCACATAGCTGCTGAATGTATGTTCGTGCTGGTCGTCCTGCTTTTGCCCGGCCATATGTGGGGGTCCATAGGAGTACGTCACTTATGAGCTCGTCCTTGCTTCTCCAGTAGTGTCCTGCATGTCTGGTTCGTCTAACTTGGATAGTTTTCGTGATGGGAGGCAGGTAGCCGTATAGTTGGTGTCTTGTGGAGTGTTACTGCCATGACTTGTTCAATATCGCTCGCAGCATTCTTGTGTAATTGCCGTCTAGCTTCTTCTCCAGCCGTTTTGTTAGCGTCCATGTTGTGCATCCATATAGCAGTATTGATACGACAGCTGCCAGAAAGAAACTGCGTTTCATTTCATTGGTTAGGTCTGATTTCCATATGCTCGATAGCCTATTGATAGCTGTCCATACCTTCGTTAGCCGCGTGTCAATGTCCTTTTCGGTTGATGAGATGCTGCTTCCTAGGTAAGTGAATTTGTCTACTAGTTTAAGAGGGGTTCTGTCTAGTGTGGAGATGTCACCTGTTTGATTATAGCACATATACACAGATATACAAAAATGGGAACATTATGATAGAGCTGTAAAACTGGATCCTTATATTATTGGTATAAATAAACCCTGCCATTAATAATAATTGAGCTTTTTACCTGGTTAGAAAATTAGAATCCCAATAATTTTTCCTTTATCCCAAATTCTAAGTAAAGAGTACATTTGTTGATTGACAAAGTACAATATATATTTTTTATGTTACATTGATAACTTTGGCAACATGAAAGAGAAAGTTTCTGCAAACAAAAGATAAGAAGCAAAGAAAAGTGATATTTTAATCTGTTTATTTATTTATTTTTTTTTCCTTGAGTTCTCAGTTATTCGTATCAACACAGACTGATAAATTTAAACTGTTTCATTCTATCTTCTTTTCTTTCAACTTTTAGATGCATTGACCTTTCATAAGACACTATCAGATTATCATTGATACTTAACAGTGTGAGGTAAACAATGACAATGGAAACAGTCTGAAAATATCGATCTTTTTAAGAGGGAAAACTGTCCAAGGATATCCAATAGATGATAAAGCAACTCTTAGCTGTAAAGTTTAAGTATTAACTAAATTTCTTATTACATAATCGAATGTACCCAAAAGTATGAAAACAAATTATCATTGCTTTACTTTGATTTTTCATACAGAAATAGCAAAAATTAAATTAGGAGAGACAATGTAAATTATTTCTATTCTTTTATAAAATACATTTTCCGTCACAGAGAACTGAATGTCTTTAACAAACATAGTGTTAGAAATTTCAACTGAAGATATTTGCAAGGAGAAATGAATAGAAGTTGATATTCACAAATAAATAATAATAATAATTTATCAATAACACGGAAGAGGGGATATTATATGCTTCAGAGATTTTATGTTTTAAAGAGACTTTTTGAGTTCATATATGAAAATGTGGCAACAATGGTGATTTTTCCATTTATTTGCAACTTGATTAAAGATATTAAAGTTTAGAAGAGTTTTTTCATGTGGTAGAGAGATGTGTGAAATGTTTCAATGATGTACTGATTACTGACGAAGGCATCTTTTCGAGATATGTTACTGTATCGCTCATATTGTACATATGATACAGTAACCAAAAATAAAATTGCATGAATATTTATAAGAGGTGTACTTATTTTTATACTGCTACATATCCATATTTTTAGTGAAATTTCAATTCTGAAGTGTTTGGTAATAAATAATACCTAATAATATCCATTTTGATTATATGATGTTTCCCTTGCAATAACAAAAATCCTGCTGTCTTTTGTTTCGATGATTAACTTTATTTAAAATGTCAGTAGGACTGTACTTATTTATAAGTGATAGTGGAAATAAGAATTTATGCTCACATGAAATAATCATTTTACATTTGACTAAATCATTTTATGTTGTCAGCTTTGATGTAGAGCTCTCATGAATTGCTTGTATTTTTTTAGAAATTGTGGCTTGGTTGTTATTCTACGGTTAGATGATTTTGCTTTAATACCATTAGAAATAACCATGACTATTGTTTCAGCAGCTTGTCATATCTTGTTGAATTGAAACTTTGTCATCTATTTCTATGATGGTTGCTGCTACTTATTTGGTTTTAATTGAAATGATTCTATATTTAAAACTCTGGTGGGGAAGAATCTACTTAAGGGCAGATAATTCAGATATTCTCACATGTTTCAGTATGAGATTATACATATTTGTGAATGTAAGTGTTTCTGTGTAAATATCTGTGTGTGTGTATATATGAGAAAGTGTTTGTATGTCTTCTATGATTGCAGCTGAGTTATATTCCCAGGTGATTTATGTACTGTTCTTAACCAGAATCAAAAATGCCTGAAGAACTTTTGGAAAGTTCGAATTATTTCTTTTTGACTCTGTTTTTAACATAGTGTTTAATACTGTACCCCTTGAACTTCATCAGGTGTTGCATTTTGTTACCTTTCCAGATCTTTACCAAATAATTCTTTTATATAAGATAAAAATATTCTCATTCTTTATCTGTTACATCAGATGTCTTTCCTAAGTAATTTCAAAATACTTATAGACTGGAAGATGAGAGAAAAAGATTTGATTGACATTAACAATGAAAATAATTGGTGATGAATTAACAACAACCAACTGATTTTCAATCAAGGTTGCCAAACTAAAGAATGAAAAAAGCAGTCTCATTACTTTCTAGATACACTCTCTATAAATGAGTTTTGACAAAAAAAATAATCCTGTTGTATAATAGCCTTCTCACTTCTCTTATTGCTTTGGTTTGGTTGGGTTTTATGGCATATCAACCAACTTGGGTTATTTAATGCCAATTCCTGTTTATACAGAGTGACCCCCAAAAACAGAACCCATTATTACTTCTACAAAAATATATGGGTTCTGTTTTTTTTGGGATCACCCTGTACATATATTAAATATATATGATTTGTAAACACATTCTGTTTATAACATTTTTGAATGAGCTTGAGCTCATTTTTTTTTGGCTCATAGTTGGATGGTTTCAAGTATTGCTATGCATCATGAACAATTCAATTGAACATCAATTATTTGTTTACACATAGTTAAATGATCAAACAGTTCTATTTCTACAATTCAATTACGCATAAGTCATTTCCTATTCCCAAAAGAAAAATCCTTCCTTCAGATCACAATTTAGGACCAGTTGAAAACATTATGAACTAACAGGAAGCTGTATCAGTTTGAAACTTGCTGTGCTGTTTCTAGAAGTGGGATCATTATTCTTTTTTTTTATGTGCGACTTTTTCAAGGGAACTCTTTTAAAGGAAATAAAGTTGATTTATAATTAATGATAGGAATTGTTGCATGATCAGTCTCATTACTGAATCAACCAACCTTGTTTCTACTGATTCATTTCCTCTACTTATTTTAAGATGCTCTTTTCTGCCTTCATTTTACAGGTTAGTTTTATTGAATGAAGGACATACAAATCTAATAATTCTTAAAACACATTTTGCCAGGAATAGTTAAATGATAATTTTTTATGAAAGGAAGTATAATGTAACATTCTTAAAATTGCTTTTGTCATTCAAACCCCATTAAAACACAAATTTTTGTTTTCCTCCAAATATCACCCATTTCTTAAAATGTTGTATAAAAAAGGGATCATACTTTTGATCTAATGCAAATATTAAAACAAGTAACATCAAGAACATATACATAGTACAAGTAAGATCCACATGGCACATATATATATATATATATATATATATATATATATATATATATATATATATATATATATATATAAACACATTCTTTTTTATATATAAGTAAAGTAAAAGTAAAGTTGGTGACCCTAGTCAAGAGCGATCTGAAGGCTCCCTTTTTGATAGCTACTACACTGAGGTGAAGGGGAGGGCATGACTCTTTTTCCTGGATTGCTCCACTTTACACTTGGTACATATCTTATAATGTTGAGTGTTAAGTAAGGAGGTATCAAGTACCATTTTTTGTGTCTCTATTATGACTCAATGTGGAATTGAACCCCGGTCTCCCGGGCCATTGGCAAACACTCTACCCACTGGATCAATGGGCCAGTTATATAAACTCATTTTTTGAATATACATAAAGGTAAAATAAAATTGCAATACCCTGAATATGTTTTAATTTTCTCAAAATTAAATATACTTGTAGTATATCTTGATTACAATAAATGATCAAATATACACATCAGTATAAGCACAGGTTCCAAAATAAAGGGTGTATCAAATGTATTTGACATGATAAATCATGTCCTCTACCAGGGAAAAAAAGTCAAAATTTTTATTTAGACATATGCAAGTTAGTTTGTTTTATCAAAACTTTTATCCCAAAATGGCTCTTCGAGAGGTGTTCAAAGAGTAAACACACTAGACATCCATTCATCACTCCATGATACCTGGAAAAAGATAGATTTTGGATGAAGACTACTTTTTATGTGGTCTCAGTTTCCATAATAGTCATGGTCATTGTACTGCTTGGTGTGGAAAACCTGTATTAGTGCAGATAATGAAATATTTTCCAAGTAACATGAATTTTGTCAAATTAGAATCAATAAAGAACTCAGAGCTTACTGAAAACTAATAATACAGTAAATAAGTACATCTCTACCAAGTTTTTATGAGTAAATTTTCTTCTAAACCAAAGATACTGAGATTTTATTTTTCGTAGACCCTTATACAGAATGCATTTCTGGTTATTTTTACTTGTAGTCAGGAAATTATCTGGGGGTTGTTGGTTCAATCCTGACTACAGGTAAAAATAACAAGGAATACTTACAATAGTTTTATACTTGTACCTGGTTATGTTTTATGGAATTAGAACAATATACTCCCGAGGATTAAATAAAGGGTTCAATTTGAAGTTCTGATTTTTGATTGGTTTGGTTTCTTTGTTTAATGGCATATCAACCTTTGTAGGTTATTTAATGCCAAAACCATTCTCCAAGAAGAACAGTAGTGGTACTATTTAACCCATAACTGGGAGGATTAGGGGGTTCATACCTTTCCCCAGGGTATTTGCCCGAAAGTGAACGTAATAGCGCGACTGGAGTACGAACTCGCGTACTACGATTCCACAGTCCATCGCTTTAACCATTACACCACGAGGACACCCCCTGTTGGCTCTTGAGTATGAAAAGAAACATCTGAAGAAGGCTGATGAACACATCAGCAGAAACATTGTGAATATAACAAAAGAGATGAAGACAATTGTCGGAATACTCTAAATGATAAATTTATTTAATGTGATTGATATAGTGCACCATCCTTCCTCATTATAAAAACCTTCAGCCAAAAGTATTGCCCTATATCATGGGATTGTTGCAAAATGATTTCATGGATTTTATTGCAATATTTGTGCTGGTAGCCAAGATATATATATATATATATATATATATATATATATACACATTTATTGGAGGTATATCAAACTCTTTAATCTTAGTATGGCAACCAGTTATAGAGAATGAAAAATTGAATTCAAACCTTCAACATATCACTTAAAAATTGACCTTGTGTCACATCCCATTTGTGCTGAGATATTGGGTAAATATATATTTTGGAAGTACATACGAAACCATGGTTATTGTCCTAGGAAATTGCCTTGGTGATTTAATTTCAAAATCTTCATGATGATGTGTTTCACTTTACACGAATGCTCTTGGGAAAACCATGAAGCCACCCTTTTATCTGTCGGGCAAAACATAAAAAGTTGCTTCGGTATGTCAACTGGTCTAGGAGAAGGAAAACACTGAATTCAAACCAGCTGAACTCTGCTTTCAAAATAAGTGACTGTATGGATTCAGGCTCATTGTAGAGGTGTTGGGTAAATTATATCTAATGTATTTTTACCCAATAAAAATTATTACATACAAAATTTAAAATATTTTTAAGTTTAACATTATTTATTTCAATTGTATCATACAACACTTTTTTGAAATGGCATATCAACCTTTGTGAGAAATTAAATGCCAAAGCCTTTCTAGTAGAAAATAGTAGTGATACTATTGAACCTACTGCTGTCTGGATGGAAAAGGGGGTTCATGCCTTTCCCAACGGTATTAGTTCTAAAGTAAATGTAACAGCATGACCGGAATTAGAACTTACTTACTTTGAGGCCACAGTCCAGCACTTTAGCCATTACACTCCTAGGACCCCTCCAACACTGCCTTGTAAACTCTTTCTTTCATAAAAAGATAGAAGAATTCTTGATGAAATATGAATCTGGTTTTGAAACAGTAACAGACTGGGCCACTTCTTGATGAAATTACACTATCAAATGACATATTTGACACTTGTATACTGATATACATTTAAAAAAAAGATATAGTTTTTGATATTTCTGTAAATGATATTGTTCTTTTCTTTGGGAAACATTTGACACTTTTTTAAAGATTGCTTTCTCTTTAAGTGCATCGTATTTTGTGTTGAATTTCGTCTGTTTAAGTAATACATACACAAATAAGAAATGCACACAATCCAATTTTGATTATGCTTTGAAACAATTGAGTTGGTTGTTTTATGATTAAGATTTTCATTAATATCATATAATAGTTTCCTTGTATTTATATTGTGCATACAAAAATATGGGCAAAAAATATCAATGTCATATTTTCTTTTTTAACTTTTGATTGGATTTGATTTCCTTGATTATAATTTAGGATTAAGTGAAGCCTTTTGAACCTTATTGAGTGGGTATTTTTCCAAGTTGTCCCTGTAGAAATTTAAACTTAGCCTTCCACTGTTTTGAGATATTTAAAAAATTTCCTAGGAATTTGGAATTGTCAGCTGAAGTATCAATAAAAATGATATGAAAATAAATTTATCTCTCATGACTAAATTACAAAAAGCATTTTTATAAAATATCAATATATAGTTGGAAAGATTTATATTCAATAAAATTCTGGGACTTTATCAAACACTTTTAACTGAGATTTTAAAACTATTTCCATATTTTTGTTAATCAATTTTTAAAGAAAGAAATGTCTACATCAATTGTCTTGTAAAGACAATGAAAAAATTACAGAATCAAAATATATTTTTAGCAGAACCAGCAACACAGATTTAAATAAGTTTTCTCATCATTCTTTAAAACTTTGAACAGAAATTTTACTGTAGATGAATAAAAAAAAAAAATCTTAAGTTTGAAAATGAATTTGCAAGTAAAAATTTACTCAGTGTCTGCTAACTTGGTTTTCTAACCCTTACAATATGTAAGAAGCCAAATATTGAATTTATCATTAATCAAAATGTTTGTTACCATTCTCAAAATTCCGATGAAAAAAAATAACCATCAATAAAACATGAAGTAACAAAAGTACTAATAAAATAAGAAAGTTACTGATGAAACACATAGTATAACCACCCCTCTAAAATGTGTACAACAAAAGCCCATATAACAAGGCACCCAGTAACAAAATGCTTAGAAACAAAAGAACAAATGACAAAAGCCCATGTGACAAGGCACCCAGTAACAAAATGCTTAGAAACAAAAGAACAAATAACAAAGCCCACGTGACAAGACACCCAATGACCAAATGCCCTGCAACAAAAGAGCCAATAACAAAAACTCATATGATATAACACCCATCAACAAATCCTCAAGTGACAAGCACACAGCACAAAAACTCAATCCAAAAAACATATGCATAACAACCCCGCCTATGTGACAAGGATTCCAGTTACAAAAGGACCTGTAACAAAAGACCCATTGACAAAAATACCAATAAAAAAAAACCCACATAACTAGACATTGAGCTACAAAATTGTGGTTTTTTAATTCTAGCTGAAGTAAAATATTGCATTTATTATAATAGATTGCAAGAATTATCGTATTTCAATTGAATTTCAAGTGTATCTTGTAACAAAAATAATTTGAAATATTGAAATAATTGTTAAGTCAATCAACTGCTTTTATATTTTATTTTATGAAACCTCAATAAAGATCATTTGGTTGCTAAACATATTTAATTTTCTATAAAGATATGTCCCTTACCATAAACCTAACCAATGACAAAAATAACAATACTGACAGAAATTTACTTACATGTTTATCATGTTTTAATTCAACCAGTACTTTGCCCTTTAGGCATGTTTTTTTTTTTTGGTCTGATCAATATTCAATGATCTCTTTATTTCAATATCAATGCTAATAAAACTAAGGAATCATTTTCTGACCATATATTTACATGAATGGTTTTCAACAAGATACTTGGTGTTATAATTCTGTTTTCATTGTTAAACAGATGAAAAACAAATAGGTTGTTTTATTTGATATAATTTCAAAATTGATTAAATAAATACAAGAAAATGGTCTTTATGGAAGTTTGCAAATATAGTTAAAAGACAATTTTGTTGGATAAACAGAGGGATCATTACTTACTGGTGACTCTAAGTATTGAGCTAAGTAGCAAAGTCACACCAGCTCAACAAATAAGTCCTTTGTATGTAATAATTGTCATTGTAATAAATGGTTTATCTGCAAATGATCCAGCCATTTTATATTATTAAAAAAGATAAGTAAATAAAAAAGTTTATATCTTTAGGACCTCACATAATCATCTTAAAAACTGATCCCTTTTGAAAACAGTCTTCAAAATCCCCTCGAGGGATTGTTGTTATCTACTTGGTCTTTAATTAGATTTGGGGCTTTAAATATCCAATTTTACAACTGCAATTTGGGAAAAACTGGAACTCCAAAGATAAATCTAGACTCATGAAGGAAGAAAACCCAACTTGACATATGAAAAATAGGCAGTTGAGATATACATGTACCTTGAGAACTTTTCGCAGAATCTCTTTGAGATGGTCTACAGAAACATAATCAAATGTCTCATACTAAACAGAAGTAAAGATTTAGAGTCTTATTTGCTCAAAGTAGTGACTTAATCATTTTGAACCAGGATATTTTCATGTGATTTCACATGGTGGAAAAATATCTCATTAATTGCTCCAAGATGATCATTGCTTTTACTGCCTTCATCACCATTCAGGTTTTGACTTGAATCACAGTACAGTTCACTCTTATTGTAAATAGATTTAGAACAAAGAACTTTCTTACAAGATATCTTATCAACTATTTCCTTATATTAAGTCAATTGAAATGGTGTTTTACTTTTGTTATGTGTTAACCTAAGTATTGCAAAATAATAATAAATCAAAATGTTCTCTTAATAAACTGGAAAATTGACCATTGTTTGAGTGAGAGGCATTGTGAAAGAAATTTGTCTCTGACTGAAGACGTCTTTTCTGATAATACAAGACAAAAAAACCCAGATTGTTATGATCTAAATTGAGTATACTGATAAATTTTTGCTTAAAATTGTCCAAGCACATCAGATTTTTTATACCTATGCATTGCCACATATTAATAGGATATTATATGACATATTTGTATTCAATATATATGTACTTTATATATCTATATTCAAGGTATGAGGGTCGTTCAAAAAGTTCAAAGCTTTGTCCAAATTTCAGATTTCACACCTCCCTTGTTTTTATGGGCCTAACTTATACAAAAATTAAGACAAAAAAGTACAGATATGGCTCTTCTTTCTGAGTTAGGCTCAGAACTTTTTGAACCACACTAATTAACAGTATATTTATGTTCAAGAAAAAAATGGATGACAATGGGAAATAATTGAATAAATATAAAATATTTTATTTCTGATATCTTCAAAAAATCTTTAAAACATTGGCTTTTGTATTTGTATGGTAATTAGGTATCCTATAGTCAATCATCATGTTTAGGCTCAACCAACATTGATATAACATTTCCACTTTAGATATGTCCTGGTCGAACATCTTACCATATACATCCTTTATGATACTTAGATCCTTTGAAAAAAAATTGAGATTAGAATGAAAGAAGGGCATTTTAAGAGATTTCCTGCATCTGTTTGTTGATAGTTTTCGGCTTTATGAGATCCAAGAAAATTCTATACCGTTAATATAAACAAATCCCATGCTACTGGATTAAACAGATTCAGTTTACTTAAGAACTTGTCATTAGACATTAATTTGATTAACCTCAGTACTTGTTATTAGATATCAATTCAGTTTAGCTCAGGACTTGAAATTAGACAAAAATTCTCTGATCTTAACTCAAAGTTTTTTTATTTTGTGTCAATTTTTTTGCACCAAATTTAACTTTTACTTACAGGAAATGACAAACACTATGTACCATTGCTTTTAGAAAGTTCTTCATAAGATTGAGTATGATATGAATACATAGAAGAAAGACCTTTTGTGGGTCCTGGTGTCATATGCTGTACATTGTACAAAGTTAATATGGTTCAGAACATGGATTCAAAATCAGTATAGTCTAAAACATATGCTTTTACTCCAGCACCAAAATATCTATTGCTTAGTGATATCTTTATGCAAAACTATTACTGCAGACTTGATGCTTAGTCGGAATAAGCCTTAGATGTCATATCCAACAATTGCATACTCTACGATTAAGTTATGTGCAGGATGTGAGACAAGAGTAAAGCTAGTCTGAATTCAGAGTTTTCCCTCATCTAGACTGATTGCCTAACCAAGATTAAAGAACTCAGTCTGCCCTACTATTTACCCATATCCGGGGGAAGAACAGGGTATTTGTGCTAATTGAAAATACAAACAGCCTTGTCCAGGATTTGAATTGGATCACAATTTCATTTCCTATGAAGATAACTGTTATGCTTAATGTTTTTATATTTGATGCATGAGGAAATTTCTAGCAGCTGTAAAAGGAAGTGCCAGGAATTTTTGCACATATTCAATATGTCCACTGAACTGATAACTTATATTCAATTAAGTAATTTATGTAAATTGATTAAAACTAACTTGTTTGGAGCTTCACATCAAGCATTTAAATAAACTTTTGAGTGATTTATTTTTTCTTTTGTGGGGGTCTCTCATCCTCTCATGTGTCTACCTACTTGAGATATCAATTGCCAGCTAATCTGTTCTGAGCCTTTTACCATTACAAGTCAGTGAGTAGATCAAAGTCAGACATTGATGAATCACCAGCCACTTGGAGTCAGGAACCCGGATCAATTTTGACCTTTTGTTTTTTTTTTAACAAAAACAAAAAGATATACTGTTTTTGTTACCACCCACTTCCAATCTGTCACACATCCTCTTTCCAACTTGTATTTCACACAGTCTTTTGCACTCAAGATGTTTTCTTGGTTTACAAGATTATCATCAAGACAATGTGAAAAAAGTAACTCAAGTGCATTGTTGTAGCAACTAAACTTTTCCTGGTAACAATATCATCTAATGTGCCAATTATACTTTAAACCTTTTAACATTGTCTTCTATTTGTATTTACTTAATTCTTCTGAGTTCTGTTGACACAGTACAACTAAAGATATTCACCATATTAATAAAAGTGTTACATCAGAAGAAAAGCTGATGCAGATAACATCCTTTACTTTATTTATAAATCCTATACTTCTCCTCCTCCTCCTCCTCATGTGAATGATTTGATCAGAGATTTTTACCACCAAGGCATGGTTGCCATAGAAACAAAATCAGGGATCTGGAGATTTAAAAAAAAAACAAAAAAAAAACAAGCAAAAAAAAAAAACAGACCTCAAATTATCAACCATTTTTTTTTTCAGCAACTCAATGCAATGACTGGGCTGAACTAAAATAAATCTGCATTCTGACACTTTAAAACAAAGCTACATAAGGTGTAAAGGTTATTGTCATTAGAAATGGACACAGTGATCCAAGTTCAAATCCTGGACAAGGTTTTATGCTTTTCACATAGTGCTAATTCCCTTGGGAAAGGTATGGATCAAACTGTTCTCCAGCAATGGGTAAGTAGTAAAACAGACTGGGCTCTTTAATCTTGGTATGTCAACCAGTCACGGAGAAGGAAAATTGAATTCAAACCTGTGAAACTCTGCTTAAAATTATCCTTGTGTCATATCCTGCTCATGCAGGGGGTTTGGGAAAATACATACAAAGCAAAGTTATAATCATCTTAGACAGAATTTTGGTGAAACACAGGTCAAATCACACAAGGAAACAAGTATATTTTTATGTATGAATACATCTTGTCTTTAAAAGGCATACTGGCCAGAACTCTCAAAGCAAAATGGAACTTTGCTTCTATTTTCTGCAGACTTTCCAACCTCTTATCTTACTGTTATTCATCATCATGATGCTCTATCTCTTGCAAAGATTTCCCTGACTCTCCTTCGCCACTCGACTCTATCATCCATCGCTTTTGGCAGGTTTTCTTGGCTACATCCTATGTCTGCACAGAGCTGCTGTAGATAAGTTCTAGCTGTTCATCCATGTGAAGGCATCCAGAAGAGTACAATGCTTATGAGTTTGTCCTTACTTCACCAGCAGAGCCCAGCAAGTCTGTTCATTGGGCTTGGATGGTTTTAGAGATAGGAGGAAGGTGGCTGTATAGCTGCTGCTTTGTAAGATATTGCTTCTGGAATTTTTTCATTACAGCTCACAGCATTCTTGAGCAATTGCCGTCAAGCATTTTCTCTATGTGCTTTGTCAGCATCCATGTGGTGCATCTATACATATTTACCCAACCCCTCCGCTCGGGCAGGATATGACACAAGGTCAATTTTTAAGTGGAGTTTAACAGGTTTGAATTCAGAATTTTCCTTCTCCTGGACTAGTTGCCTCACCAAGGCAGAAGAATCCAGTCTGCCCTACTATTTACCCATAGCTGGAGGGATAATAATTGGATTCATACCTTTCCCAAGGGTATTAGTGCTATGAGAAATGCAATCAGTCTCGTCCAGGGTTTGAACTCGTGTTGCCATGTCCATTTCCTCCGATGATAACCATTACACCAGGGGCACTTCCTTTGTGGTGCATCTATATAGTAGTAAGGACATGACTGCTAATGGCTTTACTATGGCAAAGGGAAGAAGCAGGCAATGGATGTGGACTTTGCTGATTGCATAGTGCTTCTGGCAAATACACCCCTCCAGGCCGAATTTCTGCTGCATCGTCTAGTGAAGGTAGCAGGCGGTACAGGCCTCCATATCAATGCAGACATAACAGAATATATCTACTTTAATCAAAATCAAAAAGAAGAAATCTGCACACTAAAAGGTGGGTCTCTGAAACTAGTGGACATGTTTACATACCTTGGAAGCAGTGTCTCATCTACTGAAAATGGCATTAATATATAAATAGCAAAGGCCTGAACAGCTATTGATAGGCTATTAGTCATATAGTGGTCAGATCTGTCTGATAATATAAAACACAATTTTTTCCAGGCAGCAGTTGTGTCCATACTATATTACTGTTAATATCATATGTTAAATAAAAAACTATGTTATAAAAAAAAATTTGGTAATGACACCATGTATTCAAATTCATGTAAAAATATTGATTTCTCGTGAAAATGGAAATATATCTTTACTCGGTTAGAGATAAAAGTAAATACATATACAAGATTTGGTTTCCTTGTTTAATGGCATATCAACTTTCATGGGTTATTCAATGCTAAAGTCATCATTGTAGAAGAACAGCAGTGATACTATTTAACCCATTGTTGAGGGGTTAAGGAGGTTCATATCTTTCCCTAGAGTAGTAGTCCTGTTATGGTACCTACCTTACAGACTATAATGAACTCTTCCTATTACTATAAATACAGGGAGAATATTCATCTCAGTATTGAGTTAACTCGAGCCTAACACAATTGATGTTACGTTTTCTTTGAATTCTAAGTGACAACAAGCAAGTGAATCTTTGGACTACTTGGCAAGACTTGTTATTCTCGGTAAGACTGACTATTTTTCGTAAGACTTGTTTTTTGTCTTACTTATTCTAATTTATATTCTAATTTATTTTCTGTCGTCTTACCGGAATATTTCTTGCAAGTGACTTTTTTCAATTCTTTAGTTTGACTTGTTTTTTATTTATTTTTGTCATTGACTAGTCTAATTTCCGTCACTTATTCTTTGTCCAAATTTGCTAAAACTTTTTTGATGTCCGTTGGACTTGCCTATTTTTGGCTTTTTTTTTATCTGGGGTTCTACCATTCGATTTTCTACATTGAACTTTTTTCATCTTGTTTATGTAGAAAGTAGAACCCCACTCAATTCTTGCTACAGTTGGAGGTTTTTAAATTACCCTCCTGGCTGCTATTTCTACTGCAGCTATGGAGGGTTCTACGGCTTCTTCTCCTACTTCACAACCCTCTAGCCCGTCTCGCCACAATATTCTACCGAAACCAAAGACTGACAAACCAGAAAAAAAGGCCCTCCCGATGCAGTCGGAAGAAACTCAAGGAACACAAGTAACGAGCCTTATTGGCTCTAACTGGCCATCTCTTCCTTCGGAGTCAGGGAGCCCTATTCCACCATGACAGAAGACCAAGCCAGAAAGTTTGTCGCCGTCGCCGTCACCATGGAAGATTCAGCAGAAGAATCCAGAAGATTATGAAAAGGACCGGGTGGGCAAATATGCTGACTATTCAAAGGCAATGAGATTTTGCCCATTCCGGAAATCCTTCAAAAAATCGAAACAAGGATCGTTTCACTGGTGGTGACAGATTTAAAGTCAAGGCGGCTTGTCGGACTAAAGAAGGAAGGGTTCGAAGATTTGCTACGGAAAGCAGGCGTCCCATGCCAATACTTCTGCAGAAAGAGTTTTGCGACATGGGACGTCCTGCTCCCCTCCAGTGACCAAGCAGCAAAGGTTGCCTCAAGCAACATAAATACAAAATTCTTCCGACTCCAGCCGGAATATTTAGGGACCCGTAGGATTCGGGTCACTGTCTGTAACGTCCCAGCGTTTATAACAGGTGAAGTGCTGGCCGCATTCCTCAGCACGTATGGATGCATTGAAGAGATCAACCTGCTTAGGTCGACAGCCGGGACGGCCTATGGGGACTACGTATTCCAGATGTGCCTAACTCGGGAGGGTATCCCCCCAAAAAGCGGAGGATAAGTCCACATCTGCCTCTCCTGCTAAAAAAATGGAGCCAGCCCCTGCAAAAGCAACAACATCAGCAGTATTTATACCCAAGTCGGTGACGGCGCCCATTCCCGCACACATCACCGAGCATCCTCCTGCAACCAAGGCTAGAAAGAAAGCCAAGAGCAAACCAGTTTCCATCACACCAGTTCCCACTACTCCAGAAACACAAGAAACTCCAATGGAGACAGCCACAAATCTGCAGCGGAGAAAGAGCCGCCAAGAAAGTATGTTCAGGGCCACCCTGCCCTGAGGATCCCCTGGAAGGCCCTTCTAATGCCTTTCCACAAAAACCTCCACCTCAACAAACCCCACTGCATTTAACATTCCCACCTCCTTTGTTATCACTTCCTCCTCCACTTCTTCCCCTACCACATTCGGCAGCTGCTTCGGCGCTGGGGTGTCTCTGCTAGTTGGACGCAGCCATGATGCGGTTGTTAATGTTGTCTTTGCAGGTCACAAGGGCCGGCCGCTGGTGGCTGATGTTGCTGTGAAAACCTTTGAGTTTCGGATAGCTGCGGTTCATGTGCCTAATTCTGCTGTGGAGAGGCACTCCTTCCTTCGGCAGTTGGGGTCGTTCCTGGATGCTTCGAGACAGACAGTTCTAGTGGGGGATTGGAATGCGATCCTTGACCCCAATATAGATAAAGCCGGTCAGGGTGCTAGCAGTTGGGCTAGGTGTGACAGCGGCCTGTCGGACTTTTTGACTGAGTTCGATCTGGTCGACAGATATCGTCTGGATCACCCCGGGGGTAGATGTGGACGTGGATAGGAAGTTCGCCCTCTGGCCAGGTCCGGTCTTATCTGGACAGTGTGTTAGTGAGTAGAGCTGACAGTGACCTAGTTGCTTGTCCCACGTTCCACTGGTTAGGGTCAGTCTGCGGTTTGTTAATAGGCCTAGTCTGGCTAGCTACTGGAAGTTCAATACCTCCTTACTGGAGATATGGGACTTCTGGATGCAGCTGGAAAACCTAATTCAGCGGTCGTTAGTGGGGGCAGTTACTAGGAATAAGTGGTGGGCATCCCTTAAGTATAGGATTAGGGATTTTGCCATCAAATTTTGCCAACAGCTCGCACTAGATAGGGCTAAGAAGGCGAAATCCTTAGAAGATAGACTCTCCCGGGTGGTGGAAGTGGGGGGCTCTGTAGCCATAGATCTAGCTAAGGGGGACCTTGAGCGTGAGGCTAGCGAGTGCTACAAGGGTTTCGTAGTTAGAAATAGGCTAAAAAGAGTTCCGAACGAAGCCGTGAAATGTAACGCATTTATGCATAAGGAAGAGTTGAGAAGGTTCCCTTGTTGGTACATCGAGTGCGTTAACGCCCCGGACGGGCGCGTGCTGAGATCGAGCCGTGAGATTCGTGAAGCTTTCCGGACACACTTTTGAGATCGCTTTGCCCGCTGTCCAGACCTCCAGGCTCAGGAGTTTCGTGACTATTTGGCCGACTTCCCCCGCCTTGGAGAGGCGGAAGTAGCTAGTTGCGAGGGTGCAGTTACTGAATGTGAAGTCCGTAGTGTGTTGAAGCAGGTCGGCCTTAACAAGTCGCCTGGACTGGATGGTTTACCCAGCAAAGTGTACTTGAGGATGTCACACATGCTTGTCCCTATTCTGACGGATGTGTTCAACCACTGGCTTGCCCAGGGAGCCATCCCTGGTAGCATTACCAAGGGTGTGATCACATTGCTGAAGAAAGAAGGCAGGCATGTTTGGGGGGATCTAGATGATTACAGGCCCATAACTCTGCTTAACACAGAGTTAAAGATTTTGGCAGCTTGTCATCAGTGATCTGGTCGGCCCTGAACAGAACTACGCTGTGAAGGGAAGATCAATCCGAGACAACTTGCACTTGGTGCGCCAGATCCTAGAGGGGATAAAAGACGACACCAAAGCCGCGCTGATCAATTTAGATCAGTCCAAGACCTTCGATAGGGTGGACCATCGGTTCTTGGCGGCAGTTTTGGAGACCGCCGGATTCAAACCGGAGTTCCACAAATGTATCAGCATTCTGTACCATAACCCACAGGCGGTGGTGCAGGTGAACGGGAGGTGTTCGGGGGCTTTTGGGGGCTCATCTGGCCCTGCGCGGAATCTTGCTAAGCAGCAGTGTTCGAGCGAAGATTTCCACGTTCACTGATGATATCACGGTCTTTGTGTCCAGGCGTCGGGACATAGTGGCTGTGAAGGAGGCGGTCACGAGATACGAAAAGGTAGCAGGTGCCAAGGTCAACTTTGACAAAAGCGAAGGCTTGCGGTTGGGTGCCTGGAGGGGCAGTGTTCCCCTGCCAGGGCCCCTCCACTGGAGTGACGGTCCCGTCCGCATCCTTGGGGTGTGGTTCGGGCCCCGCCTCCAGATAGAGAGAAATTGGTTGGAAGTACGGGCTAAGGTAGAAGCGTGGGTGGTTGCCTGGCTTCGAAGGCGGTTGTCCTTAAAGGGCAGGGCGGAGGTGTGCACCATGTACATCTTCCCCTTGATCCTTTACCGTTTGTCCGTACTGCCTCTGCCTAAGGATCATCGGGTGGCAATGATACGATCCCTTTTCAAGCTTCTTTGGAAAGGTCAAAGCCTGTTGGTCAGTAGGCAGGTCTGCTATCAACGTCCTCGCAATGGGGGTCTGGGGATGCCGGATCCCGAGAGCCACCGGCTCGCTGAGAGACTGGCTTACCTGGGCCGCTCGTTGACCACGGACGCGGTGTAGAGCCTCAAGGTCAGGGTCGCCTTCCCTGACTGGGGTTGTGTCCCTTGGCTGAAGGTCGTCGTAGGCCAAGGGACGAGCCACCATTCGTCATCGAGTGCCGCGGGGCCCTTCGAAAACTTCCTCGGTCCAGCGACCTCTCATGGACTCGTAAGGAGCTATATAGAGGGTTAGTGGTGGGTTCCGCCTTGGATCCTCTAGTAGATCGGCTCGGCTGGTCGGCAGAGGAGATTTGCTCCCAGTGGAATTGGGCGCCAGGTTCGGGCTTCTTGAACAACTCCGAGTTCTTGCTCACCAGGCAGCTGGCTCGAAACGCGTTGGCCCTCAACAACTGGGCTTACAGAGCGTGCTTAGCAGATGTGCCTGCTGCGCCAGTGGACTAGAGGAAACGGCTTTGCACACCTTCTACTACTGCGAGTGGGTTCGCCCATTCTGGAGCCACGTCGAGGAGTGGACGGCTCACATCAGTCCCAGAGAGCTTGTGCCGCTCGACATTGGTTACGTCGTGGACAACGTAAGCCCTCTGTTTCAGGGTGAGAAACGTGTGGTGTTTCTCGTGATCCTAGCCGTGGCTAAAATCGTGATTTGGCAGACGCGAAACAAGGGATTGTATGAGGGTGCAAACTTTTCTTATCATGATCTGATCTTGTTCTTCAGGCATCAGCTTAGGGTCAAGATTAGATGCGATAGAAAATGCTTGGTCTGCATAACATTCAGCAAAAGGTGGGTGCATGCAGCAAGCTTGGTCGTATGCAAGGGAGCAACGTTGGAGTCATCCTTCCCTCCTCTGCCTGCTCATGGTGATGATGGTCCCGGTCCTTCGGTATCCCACCCTGGGTAAGTAGGAAGTTTACAAATTTCTTAGAATCTCTTGACCCCCTAGCTAGTAGAGTGATGTGTGTCATTGTCCCCACCATTTAGATGTTAGTTTTACTCAAGATCCTCCACATTCCCAGTTTCTTTTTTCTTACCCTTCTACCACTTATGAGTCTCGGCCCTTTTTTGAGGATCTTGGCAGCATATTTCTGTATTTCATGTTCATTTCCTTTTCCTGACCGACCCCCCCCTTTCCATTTCTTTCTTTTATCCCGTTTAGTCATAGGTTTTGTCCCCTATAGGGAGAGTTTTGGCTTGTTTTTGGGCCTTATCCAGGTACCAGAAAACAGTCAACTCTCCACAGCGTAGAAGGGGGGATGGGAGGGAAACCAACCGGGTTTATGTTTTGTTTACCTTGGGGCTTTTTTCTCCAATCCTTCATCATCTTTAAACTTACTGTACATAAGTCATTTCATTTTATCAAATTTTAAGTAGGACTTTCATGGAGCGAATGAAGGTATTTTGGTGATTGAAGCGTGGTTGGTGGATGAATGAATTTATTGTATAGAATGAGAGGAAAAACAAAAACGAAAACAAAAAAACTGATTGAATCATGATTGTTGGCGATAAGTGCGACTTGCTAGGGCTTCATAGGAAAATTACAGTTTTCGTCCTTTTCCCTTTCTCCACTATTTGGGCCTTGTGCTCACTGAGAGTTGTATCTCTTCGGAAATAAAAACTCCAGCCTAACACTTTGGCAGTCAGACTGACGTTCAACACTCTTTCACCTATGCTGTATTTATCCTTTTGTTCAATATACTTGTTTCACGTAATCCCGAGTTTGTGTCTTTCTTCCGGATCTTTTACTGGTCCACAGCGAGTCCAAAAGTGAATATAATAGCAGAACTGGAGTTCAAACTTGCTTATTTGATGCCACAGTCCAGCACTTTAACCATTACACCATTAGGACTTCTCTAATACATACACAAAGAGCTATGATCAGAATAATGGGTTTTTTTTAAGAAATGGTATCATTGATTCAAGTTGAGGCTGTTAGCACTTCACTTTGCACTAATGCCTTTGGGAAAGACATGAATCCATCTGTTCCCCTTCATCCTAGTTATGGGTAAATAGTAAGACAAACTAGTTTCTTTAGTCTTTGTAAGACAACCAGTCTAAGAGAAGGAAAACTCTGAATTCAAACCAGTTGTACTTCTCTTAAAAATTGCCCTGGTGTCAAATCCTGCCTGTGGTGGAGGGGGCTGATTAAATATATCTATCTACAACAATTCCTTTTAAGAGTTTGAAATAAAATTTGTCTTCTTTTGACTCATAGCTTAAGCAATTTTCAAATTGCCTCCAATTTGTGACTATTTCATTAGAATATATGTGTTGCCACAAGAACAACCAGAATAAGGTTAATGAAAATAATCATTATTATTTGAATTCAGTTTTTCCTTCTTTCAGACTGGTTTTCCTACCTACAAGCCAAGAGAGCCCAGTCTGCCAGACTATTTACACATACCTGGAGAAAGAATAGATGGTTAGTTGGTTGGGTTTTATGGCATATTCACCTTTGTAGGTTATTTAACGCCAAATCCATTCTTATGAAAATAGTTCTATTTCAAACAATTTCAAACATAAGTACGCAGTTTAAATGTAAGTGCAGTTTAATTATGAAAAACATTTCTATTTCAAGCAATTCAGTTTAGTCAAGCAGTTCTAATTCAGCTAATGCAGTTTAGTTTAAGTACAGATTTTCTTTCCACACAGTTAAATGTCAAA
Organism: Sepioteuthis lessoniana; assembly: GCA_963585895.1. NCBI lineage: Eukaryota > Metazoa > Mollusca > Cephalopoda > Myopsida > Loliginidae > Sepioteuthis > Sepioteuthis lessoniana. Next base: position 58,420,311 of record OY757920.1, read on the forward strand.
ACAGTTCTATATTAAACAATTCAGTTTAGTGTAAGTACAGTTTCAATGTCAAAAAACAGTTCCATTTCAAATAATTCAGTTTAGCATAGGTAGGCAGTTTAAATGTAAGTATAGTTTAATTGTCAAAAACATTTCTATTTCTAACTATTCAGTTTAGTCAAACAGTTCTAATTCAAACAATTCAGTTTAGCATAAGTATGCAGTTAGTTCTATTTAACCTTTAGATAAGGTCCTATCAAGTGCTACCATTTCGGTCCAGAGTGGACCTGGGAGCAATGGCAATGAAGGGGTACGCTACATTCCCCTCCATCACTGGAACCTCGCCATCAGAGTGTTTAGTGTCATATCAGGACACTCAATGGGGGGGGTCTTAACCCTCTGCAGAGGTGCAGTCAGCATATTCTACAGCCCCAGCCAACTGAGCAAAAAGAATAGATGGGTTCATGCTTTTATGAAGGGTATTAACTTGAAGAGAAACATAAAAAGCCTTGTACAGGATTTCACCCAGGTTGTCAAATGGATTTTCCACAATAACCCCGACACTGCCTCTGCTTTCTGTAGTGACATTGATGCCAAATTGTTGTGCACTTTATTGTTGCCTTGGGCAACACTAATTTCAGGAAGAGGGGAGACCTGCTGCATAGGAAACTGCTGGTCTTCAATAAATTCTTGCCCAGGCCTGTGCCAAGATACGGGCACACATCCCTCTTCTTTTTTGCCATGCTTGGAATATTTGGAAATGAAAGTTTTAATACTTGACTTACTTGCTGCTGATATATCAATAAAATGTATGTATTTATTTAAACTCAGCTTTGTTATAAATTTGAAGATAGGTCAATTTTAATGAGCCCTATATTCTTAAATCATATAATGAACACTAGAATATTCATTGTCTTGCAGATGTGGATATTTCTCAACAAATGATATTAAAGGTTAAAAAATATTAAAACAGTGCTTGAGTTTTTATGCGATATAAATCAAGCTGCCAAGAAAATGTTCAGTTCTAACATCTTAGAAAAACCATTGTTTACCACAAAAAAAAAAAAAAACAACTGTAAAAATTATACAACTATGGAAGCAAGTTTTAATATATCAAGTGTATTTGAGCTTTATCAAATAACACCAGGAGTGAAATGTGAACTCAAGAATTTTTCTTGTGGAAACTTTGAGAACCATGGACAAATGCCAGTACAAGAGTTTCTGAAGAAAATTAATAAACAGAAATCAACTGAAAAACAAACACACAAACAAAAAAGAGCAAAGAAAAAGCTAAAATAAATCACTGGCAAAACTCCAATTTCTTGATATTCTTCCAAATATTTACTTTGGTTAAACCTGTAGTTTTTGTCTACTGTCAATTGTGGCCACTTGCAATATGCATGTTCATAATTTATCAATGAAAAACGATATTTCTTTTGAATAAAAAATGTTCCCTTCACCCTTTCTTTCATCTTCTCTTTTTTATACTCCCATACTATATTCCTTTCTCATTTTAAAGAAATTCATTTATTTCTTCCTTTCTTTTATCTTCTTATTAAATGTGTAACTTATTTTCTCTGTCCTTCTTTTCTTCCTCTGTTCACTGTTTTTATTACTTATATCTTTTTCTTTAACAATTTGCAAAATGAGTGTTTAACATTATTTTTATGGACTTACTGACTGACATTGCACAAAAATTGAAGTGTTGATTATTACTTCTTAAGCGTGTTTATTTTACATCTTCTCTTGAAAAACAGCAGAGAGTTGATTTTCTCCCAACTTGTTTTTCTGGTATTCATAACTTCAACAATATCTAACGTTCTTTCATCTTTCCTCTTTTTATTTCTTGATTTCATTTTTTTTTATGTTATTTTATCTTTCTTCTCTTTTGAGTAACTTTTTTTCTTTCTTTTTTCTGAATTTATGGTGTTCCCATTCTTCCTTCATCTTTATCCTCTTTTTCTTTTTAAAACTATTTCAGGCAATCTATTTTCCTTTTCCTTTCAATTATTTAACCATTGCAACTTCTTATTTTACCTGTTCTTCTTATTCACTTCATCTTTTTCACTTTCCTTCTTTTTTCTCTCAATTGCTCGTTTATTTTACTCATCCTTTTCTTTCTAGGGTTTTTCTTATACAAACAACCCTGTCTTTCTCATTTTAACAAGAGTTTCTTTTTTTTTCTTGTGTTTCATCTTCTTTAAACTTATTTTCTTTCTCCTTCATTTCTTTCCTTTTTTTCATTTCTTTATTACTTTTATCTTTGTCTTTTTTTTATTTAACCATTAGCTCCTTCCATAGAAAGATGCTGTAATTAACTGTCAGAATGTTTATTATGTTCACAGAGCTTATCACATTTCAAGTTTGATAAGTTTCAGTAAAAATATAAGGGAATTATTCTTTGCCAATTTTAGTGTCTTCAAAATTCTTATAGGATTTGGATAGTAACATCAAAGATTCCTGTCAAAAATTTAAGTTCTTTGTTTACAAGCGTTTTTAACTTTCTTTCACAATGATGACAGTCTATTCCAGTTCACTGAACTTTATATGATTTCTTTGCTGCCTCTTTTTGTCAACTAACACCTTTACTCTTTTTCAACAAGTAGGTTTCAAAATATTTTGAATACTTAAGCAGGACCCGATTTTTTATGACTTATGTACCTTTTCATTATACCTATATGTATTTATTTTATTGTATATTCCTATTATGTATATGAAGTATGTTAAAAGTATCAAGGCTGAAACTGCATTTACCAAAACAGAAATGAACTATGAATCAAACATTCATTCTCATTAAAGTAGACTCCTGTGAATTCAATACACTTCTTCCATTGAGTTTTCCATTGGTTGAAGCACCTCTGAAATTCTACTTTTGATATGGTTCAGTGAGCTCCATATTCTCAGGATGAATTTTCATTTGAGGAAACAAGAAAGTCACATTGAGCTTGGTCTGGTGAGTATAGGGGATACTACAATTGTGCAATTCTATGTTTTGCCAAAAAACTGCAGATTAAAAAATACTAAGAATTGTTATTGACTTGTCTGGACATCATTAATTTACAGTTGCTCAGCTATGGACACATCTTCATTAAAATGAATTCTTTTTCAAAATTCAAGATTCATTCTTGATACTTTTTTATCACTATATGTATATACATCAGATAGCTTTGTTTTTACTGTTATTGTTTGTGTGTGTCTTGTATATGTCTTTTTTATATTGATTTTTATATGCATTGGTATTTATTACATTGAATTGTTTAAGAAATTGACTTGCTTGCATATTCATTATATCATCTAAAATATATAATATTTTGCTTTTTGGTTCCCTAAGCTTCTAAGGACACAATCATCTGGAGGTTGCAGGTTCAATCCTGACAGTAGGCAAATAACAATACAGGAATACTTAACACTTGTACCCGGTTATAGCAAACGGAATCAGAACGGGTGACCCCTGTGGATTCAATAAAGGACGTAGTACAAAGTTCTGTGTAGGACCCGGTTCAACAAATACCTGAAGAAGGCCGTTGGACATATCAGCCGAAATGTTGTGGAAATAACAAGAACGATGAAGACAATAGTCCAAAAACCCTAAATGGTAAAAATTTTTCTTTTAGTTTTACTTTTTTTTTCTTATCAAACCTTTTAATTACATGTTTGCATTCATTATGATTGGTTAGAGTAAATGGGGTTATTTTGTTTATATATAAAATAAGAACTATTAAACTATTTTGTTTATATATAAAATAAGAACTATTAAACTATAAAATTATTAAACTATTTTGTTTATATATAAAATAAGAACTATTCATTAAGAGTAAAATTTTAATCCCATTTGTCATGTATCTTTTCACATTTTTATTCCAGTCTTTTTTTATTTTAATTTCTTTCCCTTATTTGTCATATGACAGTTCTTTTTCATCTTTCATCCCTTCTTTGTTATATTACAGTTCTTTTTTATTTCCCTTTTTCATATAACAGTTCATTTTCATCTTTCATTTTTCTCCCTTCTTTGTCATATTTCAGAAATTTTTTTCATTATTTGTTATTTAATTATTAAATAAGCTTTACTTAGTCAAGCATGAAGACCTCAGATTGCTTACAGTACCAGCTGCAAAGGTTCATCACTGCTTAACTTCTCATTTCTATTTTCTCTCTTTCCATCTCTTTACTTTTTTTTTTATCTGTTTTTATCATTGAATCCTTTTTCATTCCCCATATTTAATTTTCCTTCCCTTTTGTCATTTTCATATTTCTCTGTCAGTTGTTATTAAAACATTTATTTTTATTTCTTTCCCTTCATTTTTTTTTCATTCGTGTTCCTTTTTGATTCTTCTTACTTTTTCTCTTCTTTCTCACAGTTTTTTTCTATACAATCTTTCACCTCTTTTTCTTTTACTTAGAAGATAAAAAGCAAGATAAAGGAAATGTCTCCTTAATTAATAATCTATCATTTCTAGTAACAATAAAATCCAATCATTCATCAGAAGTAAATAGATCAAAACCAAGAAACGATTTTTTTCTTCCATCTTGTATTCTTTGAATACTCAATCTTCACACCTCAAGATGATGTAGATATGGGAGTGGTAGTTTTAAATGTCTATTTTTTTTTTCTCTGTCCTATTTTTTTAAAAGAGACATTGCCATGGCTATTGATTCTTGGCTTGATGCAATCAAATCCATAGAAGATATTCTATTAACTTTCTACAAATGTAAAATAAAGAAGAATGAAAAAATAAAAGCCAACAAAAGTTAAATCTGTCAGCTGATACAGCAAGAGGTGCCAATGGGATGAGCAAGCCTTATATCTTTTGATCAGGGAGCAACCTGACAGCAATCGAGGAAGAAATTTCTTTCAACAAGGCCATTTTGCTTTCACCTTTACTTATTTTTTGACAATTTATGGATCCAACCTTTTTCAATCATCCTAAATAATGTTCACATTTATAATCATCCAGTAATATTCTCCATCATGGATTTTCTTTTGTGGATTTTTAACGGGGAACCTTGTTGTTAAAAGTAAAAAAAACTAGGGACCAAGAAATTCTCAATTTACAAAGAATATCTCCCTGTTTCTTTTTTTTTTTAGATGCTATTTGATTATTTCATTCTTTTCTTCTTTTTCACTTTATTTATTGTTTCATTTTATTTGATTATTTCATCCTCTTTTTCATTTCTATTTTTTCTTCTTTTTCATTTGATTTATTTTTTTATTTTATTTGTAACTTTTCCATTTTTATTCCTTCTTTCTTATCTTTCTTTTTAATTCCTTTTTTCTCTTCCTCTACATTTTCTTTCTTTCTTTTTTTATTCCCTTTTTTTCTATTCCATCATTTCTTTTTTTTTCTCTCTTGTTACTTTCTTTCTCTAATTTTTTCTTTTTTTCTCTTCCTTCTTTCTTGTTTTTTGTTTCTATTACATATTTCCTTCTTGCTTTTTCATCATTTCTTTCTATTCTCCAATTTTTGTCTGTTTTTATTTCTTTTTTCTTCTCTTCCTTTTGTCCCATTTCTTCATTTCTCACAAGTCTCTCCTAACACTCAAAAAAACTTTCCATACTTATTGTTAATCTTTTCAAGTCTATTTAAGCTACATCTAGCAAAGATGGATATTTTAATCTTTTTCCTGTGATGCAAAAATAAAAGTAAAGTTGGCGACTGTAGTCAAGGGCAACCTGAAAGCTCCCTTTTCAATAGCTACAATACCAAGGTGTAAGGGAGAGTGCTACTCCTTTCCCTGGATTGCTGCACTTTACCCTTAATATGTACTTTATAAAGCTGAGTGTTGAGCAAGGATATATCAAGTACCATTTTTTAGGTCTTTGGAATGACTCGACCTGGGATTGAACCTCAGTTTCCTGGATCGTTGGTGAACACACTACCCACTAGACCAATGGGATCATTAATTTCTATCAAATAAGAATCTTAAACACAATACTGCACCTTTCTGTCAATAATGCAAAAAAAAAAAATAACAAAAACAAATAATGAAAATAAGACTTCTTTACTTGTTTTCTTTGTTTTATGGCATATCAAAACTTTGTGGGTTATTTAATGCTAAAGCAATTTTTGTGTAAGATCACAAGTGGTACTATTTAACCCATAACTGGGGAGCTAAGAAGGATCATACCAGAGTATTAGACTCAAAATGAACATAAGAGTGTAACTGGAGTTTGAACTTGCTTACAACAATGTCACAGCCCAGCACGTTGGCCACTAAGCTACAGAGACTTCCCTCCATTGATGGGACCTTGACAGATACTATGACTGAGTTGGAATGAAACTGGTGTAATGGTGATGAAAGAGTACTCCACACTCCTGAGATCTCTAGAAGTGGAGCTCAACAATCAGATGCAGTTTAGTATTGAATCCAGGATATGAAAGAATATGGGGTAGTTTTTATGGCATAGTGGCAAATGTGCTTCACTGGGACATTGTAGAAATGAGTTTGAGCTCCAGTTACCCTATTATGTTTACTTTCAGACAAATACATTCAGTAAAAATATGAAACCTGTTATCCTACCATTAGTGGGTTAAATTGTACCACTACCATTCTTTTACCTGAATGGCTTTGACATTAGATACCTTATAGAATTTGATATGCCATTATACAAAGAAATCAAATCAAACAAAAAAAAAAGAGAGAGGAGAGGAAATGTTTCCTTGACAAGGACAACATTATATTGTTTGTCATTTGGCAAGGTGGAAGAAATAGCAACAAATAGATTTTACAAGATAGGATAGGGGAGACCCCATAGCATAATGGCTAAAGGACTAAACTATGACCTAGAAGCAAGTAAATATACTTTTTGACTAATACCCTTGGGGAAGGTATGAACCCCCTTATTTCTCCCCTCCAGCAATGGGTTAATTAGTAGCTCTACTGTTTTTCTACAAGGATGGTTTTGACATTAAATAAATTATAAAAGGTTGATATGCCATTAAACAAGATAAATTTACAATTTTGTATTTCATTGAGACTCAAATTTTCTTATTCAAAGTTTAAAGAATAGCTTACTTGTTGTTGTTGTTGCATAAATGTAAGTTGTAGTCAAGTGATCCAAATAGGTATGAGCAAAGGGAAGGTTTGACATTAAAGGATAGACATATTTGGATTTGTCTGTATCTTGTTGTTCATGTGAGTACTCGTGGGAGTAGTCCCACAGAGATTACACAGAAAAAATGTTTTTTATGGTTTGCTGGTTAGTTCTTCATAAGGTTATTATATATAGAGCTGTTTTGGGGTCCAAAATTAAGTCTATATGGGACATATGTGTGGAAATGGATAGAGCCATTAGCAGGTGTTCTGTGTAGCATAAGTGTGCATATAGATAGTAATATTAATGGAGCTGAGAATAAAGCTTATATGTGCAAGTAGCCAGCAAGACCAAGAAGATTTGTTATCTATGTGGGCTAGTAAAGCCATGAGAAAGCAGCATTATATGAGGCAAGGCAAGGCTGAGGGCTTGTCATATATGTGGCTGGTGAGGTGGGGAGAAAGGAGTAGGATAAGGCCAAAGGTCTACCAGTGGCAAAATCACACAAAAGAGTCATTATATGAAGCAAGGGTAAGAGTCCAACATTTGTTTTGGCTGGTGAATCTGGATGAAAAGAGAAATGAAATGAAGAATTCAGCATATTTTTGTGTTTTCAAAAGCATTGGTTTTGCCAGTCTAGGGTGCCCTCTAATTAGCCAAAACAGAACACATGACCTGCTCACCACTATATCCATGCAGTAGGCCCAGCTACTGTTCTATTTTTAATCATGAGGAAAGGAGTCATGAATCATAAGAAGATTTGACCAAATCAAGTAAATATCCTCCAATGAGCCAATTCAATTTACTCATGGCATGACAAAGCTGAATCCTTTAATGTATTTCAGTTTATCTTAAATAATAAAATAGTGTATGCATACAGTAAAACAACCCAAAAAGAAATGCTTCATTTCTTAAACTCTCAACATGAAATCATCTTGTTCATAATATCAATTTAGATTATTACTTTACTGATATTTGAATAAAAATTCTGAGTTGATACCAAGCAAATTAAGTGCCTTAACTTGTGTAAGGAGATCGTTCATTCTCAAAAGAAAAAAACTGGATAACGTAAGTACAGTCTTTTTTTTTCCTCTATCAAACTATTAAGAAGAGAACATTTACTGTATGCATGAACAAATACACAAAGAAGCCCTTGGTTAATTTTTTGTTGTAGTTAACTGCATAATTTTCTGGCTTCTCTTGTTTCATTGACCGTTTTTGAAAGTCAAAACAAACCTCAAACAATCAACATATATATTGCTTTAGGAAAAAGCAAAGATAACATCCATTCTTAAAATAGAATAGGTTTGTATTTAGGAAAGAGAATTGCCAGATTAACTGATTTAATTAAAGAAAAAATGTAACCCTGGAGAATATATCATGAAAGTAAAATCTCCAATTTATTTCCATGATAACTACAATTGATATGGGGAGCACAATAATCTTGTTGGATAGAGCATATTTTTCGTTAGAAAACATGATTTTTCCACATGGATGTGATCATTGACTATGCTTTTTTTTGCAAGTGATGAACACAAGTCTGTATGTAAAAATCTGAACCATTGGCAGTGATCCACCTTTTCATAGCAACAATAATTGTCAGGATTTGTCTAGATGAAATGATGAAGATATTCTTCATTTTGTGTGTGGGCAGATATGCTAAAAGTGACATATCATTCATATTGCTGTCACTGATAGTTTAGGAAGTTTGATAGTTTAGGAAGAATAGACAATAACATATTTGTAAGGAGAGGTTTCTTTGTTCACTTTTTTTCTGTTTATAGATATAAATGTATATGTGAATGCAAATATATATACCTCACCAGCACCATGTACTTAAGAGAGAGACAGAGAGAGCAAGAGAATGTGAGAGTGACAGAGAATGCTTGTACCAAGTTGACAGTGAAAAACGTTTCTATACACATAGTCGACACACTGATTTTTGAGTCTTCTGTGCATTTTTTAATGCATTTTGTACCACCTATGCATGTCTTTCAAAATTACATGAACACTCACAGAATTCACTCATCACCCCTTATCAAGAAGACCTGCATCTCTTCTGACTGACAGTTGACATGACATTTGTTTTTTATTTTCTATTCCAAGGCTTCAAGTTCAAATGTGACCAGAATCCATGTCAGAGAGTGTCAACAATCTCCAAGCTAAAGGACTGCTAATTCGGTTTCTCTGTAAATTTACTATATAACATCACCACTGCTGAAATGCATTACTCATAATCTAACTGTGCTCATATCATCTGCTTAGTCTCTGTAAACATTCAGCAAATATGCCAGGAGGATTTGATGATCCTATTTACCAACCCCTCCGCTCGGGCAGGATATGACACAAGGTCAATTTTTAAGTGGAGTTTAACAGGTTTCAATTCAGAGTTTTCCTTCTCCTAGACTAGTTGCCTAACCAAAGCTGAAGAACCTAGTCTGTCCTACTATTTACCCATAGCTGGAGGGAGAATAATTGGATTCATACCTTTCCCAAGGGTATTAGTGCTATGTGAAATGCAATCAGTCTCATCCAGGATTTGAACTCATGTCGCCGTGTTCATTTCCTACGACGATAACAATTACACCACGAGCACCTCCTGTGCATTTTTTAAAGGAGGATTTGATGATACACCTTTGCTTTCCTAGCAAGGAAAACAACAGGTGAGATGCATGTCACCTGAGAAAGAACAAACCTCTCAACAATACTTATGATCTTGTTAACTGAAGGTCATTTTTTTAATGTTGGAGGGCCACACACAAATCAAAATGCATGTGTGGCCATCATAAAAAATGCTTGATTGCCTAAGCATTTATTATTTTGGGATACATCAAGTGCCAAGTGATAAGCTTAGCCCTGCTCAGTAAGTATGGCCTTAAGAAAAGGCCCCCTGGAACCAAGCTATCATTATTTTTTTACCAACCTAGCATGAGTGTCAAGATTAGAATGAATAATCAACAGAGATTTCCTCTAATCAAACCAACTGGACTTAATATCCCTCAATCAGCCTTTAAAAATAATAATGTTCTCCAATTCTTAAAGAAGATTTAGTGTTGCTGGGAGGTTTTCTACCTTGAAGTGATTGTTAGTCCCCAGATGATCATACCCATAACTCAAATTCTCTCATCTCCAAACAACTAATCTTTATTTTCAATTAAAAATTCTTCCTCAATCATTATAAATGATGATTATTTCTAAAAATGATAAATCCACATTACAGAAAAGAGATTTATTATAATCATTGCAACTGATCTAGGAGAAGGAAAACTGAATTCCAATCTGCTGAACTCTGCTTAAAATTTAACTTTGTGTTACCTTCTGCCCTTGGCTGAGGGTTTGGATATATGCTCATATTTTTACGTTACCTTATCGAGTTAATAGTGGCTCATGAAATATTTCATTGAGATATGTACTTAAATATTTTTTATTTAAAGGTTCATCTTTTTTTTTCAAAGTGTCAGTGCTAGTGAAGCAATATTTCAATGTAATTATTTCAGATTTACAGCTTGAAGAATATCCAATAAGCCTAATTATTAATACTTAATTGAATGTAATAATTATCTGAGTAAGTCATAAATATTTACTTTTCAAATTTGGAAATTAAAATTCAGTATGATAAGCAATGCCATGCAGCATCATTGCTTCCCACTGATTGGTGTTTATTCACTGCTCTTGATGACAACTTGCATTTCTCCATGAAAAAGAATTTTTTTTGCTGCAGCAGCAGATGTGAGCATTCTGACAATAGTGCTTGTCCTAAATTATTTTTTTATTCAATATGAGAAATATAATGAATAAATCCCCAGAGTAATTATTTATAAATATCATAGCTTTTCGTAAGAGTATAAAATAAACAGTATTTTCTTTATAGTGGTGCTTATAAAGGCCAGAGAAAGTATTCATCTTAAGTATTTAAACAAGCAAAAAAAAGTTTCCAAGACCATGAAGGATTCTGAGTTGGTGACATCTAAGTGAACTTAGTTTTCAAAATATGAATAATCATTTTCAATCGCTTTGATCGATTTAAATTTTAGAAAGATAGATTTTTAAAATTGTTTTTTTTTTTTTTCCCCTTTAATGATCAAATTCTATCAAAAGTATCCTGCGACTTGTCATTCTTAACTACAAAATCTAACTAAATTACCTGTTATATAGATTAAAAATAAATTGCTTCCTCTTCTTCTGCAATTACTTCCACTTTCAGACTGAAACCCTTGGAAAAGGTATGAAAGCCCTTATCCCCACTAGTTATGGGTAAAATAGTACCACTAATACTCTTCTACAAAGATACTTTGGCATTAAATAATGCACAAAGATTGATATGCCATTAAGCAAAGAAACCAAACCCAACATTTTTCTGTAATTGTTTGGTTTTTAACTCTTAAAAAGAAAATTATTAGTAGTAAATTATCAGGTTGTTCTTATTCTTATGAACAGCACTGTATAAATGTGCACACACACACATATATATATATATATATATATTGGTTTATGTAAGAAGGTTCATTTTTGTATCATTATATTGTCCCAGATCTGGTGACACTAGTGGTGTGTTTTATAATGATAACAATATCAAACTTCATATGCTGACATTTTTAATCCTTTTTCTTATTTCATTTTTATCCCATTGAAAAGCATTGATACGGTTTGCATAAAAGATTCATAAGTAACTATCTTGACTCTTCATCTCCACATGCAGACAAGGCTTTTTATAACATGCTAGATACTCTGATTTTTATTTTCTCAAGCATCAAATGACAAGTAATTTTACTGGATCCTTATTATTTTTCTGCTTGATTCTTTAAGTTGATTTCTTTTATTTGAATATATAGAAATCATATCTAGATAATAATCACTTTATACATTGCTTAGATTAGTTTCTGGCACTGAAGTCACCCCAACATTATACTTATTACATTGTCAGTGTCTTGACATTCTCCTCAGGTTTGTTATTTCAAATCTTACATCACAGGATCAACATTACTGGGCTCTTGAACATTGACTGAAAAATCAAGTATACACAAATATATAATGCAACAGCATTTTCCCATTCTGACAAAGAATTTAAAAAATTATGGTAATAATATAAGATGCTGCTTGGGGTGTGCTGGGTTAGAAGTAATGATACATCAGTCTTGAAACCATGCCTGACTCAAGTATCATCATCTAATGAAAGCTTTGGTGTTTGCTCAATGGTTATTATTTTTCTTTTTTTTTAGCAGTAGGTATATAAAATAAGATGCCTTGTTTTTTTTTTTATCCATCACTCTCTCATTAATAAGGTTACCAAATTTTCTCTGATGAATAAGAGGGTTCCATGTTAGATTTTTAGAATTCTAAAATTCGTAGGCTTTTTAGCTAGGAATTCAGTTTACAATATATATACCGTGTTATTACTGATTCATTTATTTTGTGTCCATGTGTTATTTAAGAGATCTTAATCATTTTTTTTTTTACCATATTAAGTATTTTCTTAGCCAGAATTAAAAGTTATGACCTTTTTTTCAATAATTTTTTTAATGATTTTTTTCCCGGTCATTGGAAAAATTTTTTCACTTTGCAGTGTGAACAATGGCCACCAACAAGCATAGATATTAACCTCTTCATGATATTTATTAACCTATGAGTCCTCATAGCAACATAGTTTGGTGTTATGTCAGCAGTAACAGATGCAATAAAATATGGATAAATTTTTGGTCTGTTTCTGTCTCTTAAAATGCCACCCATAAGTGGGTTTTCTGCTATATATTTGTGTATATGTATCACTGCTGACTCCATGGGTAGGGCAGTCAACATTTAAGATGATAGTGGCAACTAAAACAGATGCTTAAGCTTGGTCAAAGACATTTGCTTTGAAAAATAGGACCAATAGAAAGATAATATTATTTTGTTTTTTGTAGAACGATCAGTTATCAAGTATCAACTGTGCAAATCTGCACAGGCATAGAGATTTGATCCGGGAGGCCTGGGTTCAATCCCAGGTTGCGTCATACCAAAGACTTTAAAAATGGTACTTAATACCTCCTTACTTAACACTCTGCAATATAAGGTACGTATCAAGGGTAAAGTGGAGCAATTCAGGGAAAGGAGTAGCGCCCTCCCCTACACCTAGGTGTAGTAGCTATTGAAAAGAGAGCCTTCTGGTCGCCCTCGACTAAAGTCGCCAACTTTACTAACTATTTAGAAAGAAATGTAGTTGGATGTAAATATTCTTATATTCTAGATTATGCATTTAGTAACTTATGTTAAAAATATGCGCCCGACTATTATTGATGACTAAGTGTGACACCCCAGCATGGTCGACCCTAGCTGGACCACTTTCCAACCGAATGGATTCACAAGTCACCATTTGCATCGACGCAATGTATTACTCTCTGCCACTGTATCAACGGGACATGAACGGGACGTGGCCCCGCAGGGGATTCTATCCTTCCGCACGACCTCAAAATGTATGACGTCTCTTTCAAACTAATTGGTGTTGCGTACTTACTGACAAAATCTTAGGATTTAAATCAGCAAACCAAGGTTTTCAGACCTAAATCACTGGGGATGAAAGGAAGAAAACGACAAACGAAGTCAGCTACGGAAATCAACGCATTTTTATAAACATTGATACATTTCCTTCATCGGTTGACTGCTGCTTGGAACGGAGGACATCTTTAGATTTCTTAACCCCAGAGGGTCATTTCCCCCGACTGGAAAGTGACTGAGTAAAGAGGCAGATGACAGTACCGGCATTTCTCAAGTGTTTGCTGGTTGGAAGGCGGTATCCTGGCTATTTCCTCAACTTGGTCTCGACCCAACTCTATTGCTTTTGCGTGGGAGAGCTTCTTATTTATTGCCCTCATTTCGTAAAATTCCAAGTAATTATTTTTTTTCAACATAAAGAATCTCCGTTACTATTTTCCCGGCCAAAAATGAAAGGAAACTTGGTATCAGCTGAGGATGGACTCCAGGGATAATCGTTCTTTACTAAACGATATCAGCATACTTAAGTCCTCAAATATATTTATAGTCATCTTTTTACCTAAACAATGAATATCCATCCCTATTTTTGCCAACATATTTCAATCAAAGGTAATAAGGTCTTTCAAGACATCTCCCAATATTAAGTGAAAGCAGAATTCAGAGTTACAGGAAATGTTAGAGGATTAACTTTCTATTAAACACATTTTTACTCAATCTTACGAGTTTATTTTCAAATTCAATCCTACCTCGCGCATTTCACAACTTTAAGTCGATTTCTGTTTCGTTCATTTATTCTTTTCTCGATATTCATTTGAAATACCGGCGGGACATTGGCCCAGCGGTTAGAGTGTTCGCCAATGGCCCGGGAGACCTGGGTTCAATCCCAGGTCGAGTCATACCAAAGACTTTAAAAATGGAACTTGACACCACCTTGCTTAACACTCAGCATTATAAGGTACGGTTCAAGGGTAAAGTGGAGCAATCCAGGGAATGGAGTAGCGCCCTCCCCTACACCTTGGTGTAGTAGCTATCGAAAAGGGAGCCTTCGGGTCACCCTCGACTATAGTCGCTAACTTTACTTTTTAATTACTTCTTATGCCTAAAAATCTGACATCGTCCACTGTGCCAAATCTCCAGCTTCACACTCATTTAAGACTATTTACAAGTACCAAGCTTATTGTTTCATTAGAGTCAACACTGAAATATATATATATATATATATATATATATATGAGACTTTATTTCAAAGAATGGATTTAACCTATGAACTCCCTTATCACCTCAGCCATGGGTAAAATAATACCACTCTGTCCTTTTAAAAGAATGGCTTTGATATCAAATAATCCATGAAGGTTGATAGGCTGTTAAACAAAGAAACTGAACTGAATTTAACCTGTGAATTTAACTTTGAAATGTCTTTAGGTTTGTTTTGATCAAATTCATAAAATCTCTCAAGTAAAGACCAACTGACATCAGGTAAAACAAAAAAATATTTTTACTAAGTTACTATAAAAGCCTTCACTTAGTTTATGAATGATTGGATCACCAAAATAATACTTGGCAAAATATCAGTTTGGATTGTTTCTTGGTAAACAATTGAAAGCAACTCAAGTTCCAGCCTTGAACATTTTCCTTCCTACATTTTATTGGTCTAATAGTTATGGAATGTCTTCTGGCTTAGTCTATCATCAACTCTACATCAACCGATAAATAAGCGAGGAAAAAGTTTATTTCTTTATAACTTCTAATTAAATTTTTTTATTTGTCTGTTCTTGATTGTGTTCCTAAATTGGAATAAACTTTTCTCTCCTCGAGGATGATGACAAAACATTATTTGGCCCTGAGAAAACAAGAAGTTGCTAATTTTCATCTGATGTTTGTATTGTTTCACTATCACCTTTTTTATCTGATTTGTGTGCGACAACTTTGAAAAAGTAAAAGAAGTTCAATCATTTTTCATGTATTGAATATCCAAGTCACTCAAGATTAAAATATTTTGAAATCTGTTTCATGAGACTAAATAAGATTTCTTTGCAAGTTTAAGCATTGTACTGATATATCTCAAAGATACACTGTATATTACTGAAGAAGTGAAAGTTACTCGTAGAAAGTAATGAAACTAATACATATATGTTATGAAAAATATGGGTTATCCCCAAACATTGTGTACCCGGAAGAAGCTGGGACAGTTATACAGCAGACATGCATAAGTAAGCAGTGAACCTTTAGCGATGAATATTGTTGCGTGTGATTACATTGTTTTAATATTGTTGCGTGTGATTACGTTGTTTTAAATGAGAGAGAGAGAGAGAGAAGACGAATATGCCGTAAGGTTTTTATATGAAGGTTTTTAATGGCAGCGTGGAGAAGGGTTTACGTATATGCTGTGAGTCTCGTAGGAAGGAAGGAAGGAAATTGTTATAGAGTTGAGAAGGCATTTTAGCAGCTAAATGCCTGAGCGAAATGTGCATCGTTAGGTTAGTAAAGGTCGTTTTTGCTGGTTAAAGCAGGAATGATGTAGTCGCCCATGAATGCATGGTCCTGGTCGTTTGGAGAGAGAAGCGTGAATGTCTCCAAAAAATGTTGCCCAGGGATGAAGTGGCTGGCTGTCGGAGCGGAATTTTGTGTCGCAGTCAACATGGCCAAAGCTGGAGGGGACTTAAAGTTGTTCCTGTGTGTGGTATATTGAATTCATCTGATTCATATTCAACTGGGAACCCTTGGTCTATGAGAATAGATTCAAGGGGTCCATAAATTAGATGGCTTTCCTCATTGTGTCATGATGCGGCTGCTAATGAAGAGAGCAGACAGTAAATACGTCTGTCCTTTTCTAAAGTTTCTGAGGAAGAGAGTGTTTAGCGGGCTTTTCCCAATTTGGTGCTGCCCTGAAAAATGGTCCAGGATGAATAGGATAAATCATCCTGATTGGGTGAAAATATGCGTCGACCCAAACGGTCAAATTAATTAACACGCCAAACAAAAATACAAAGTTCTTTCTGCTACAAACCCATTCCTTCACAGATTAGACAACAGAACAAACAAGAGAAGCTGGTTGGGACGGTTCTGATTGAGCAGCAACATAGCAGCAGCCTAAGCACAGAGAACCAGATGGAAAACGAACTTTACAAAGAGAAATCTGAACCTCACCAATAAATCACCTTCAAAGATTTGTGCTAATTAAGATAAGTTGAACTTGTTACCTTTCTAAGATCTTTGACCACTAAAATAATGTTTTAGCAATTTTCATATGCATGATATATAAACATTTTTTAAAACATCAATTTACCTTGTGTATTTCTTTTCTTATAATTCATATAGGAGTCGATAAACTTTCCCATAATATAAACACACTCACAAACACACACACATATATATATATATTGCCAATAAATAAATAAACATCTAACAATTTTTTATAAAACGGTTCTTCCTAACCAATGATACTAGGATTTTCTTTTATTTCTCATCAACATTTTATAATTAAGTATTATTTATTACTAAATTCAACAGCATTGAAACTCCTCATCCAAAATTAAAATTGTATAAATGTTTTATAAGGAGTGTACTTAATCATTGACTGTTTGTGACACTACCCCTTCGGCCGCCCACCGATACATCAACTTCTTAAAACCAATACTATTCATGGCCCGTGATCCATCCAGTGGTTCCGACAGGGGCATCACATATTTCTTTACGGTCACAAGAAATACAACCGAGAGAGTGAGAGAAAAAGAACAAACGAACAATATGGGCTCAGGTCAGCTCCAAGTGCAAGAAGGGTAGTTCTGTGACACTGCATTTCCTGTGCATCTGTAGACTAACGCTGGCGTGTATTTTGCGCAAAATTTCTACAAAGCTCCTAGGAATGCCAACTCATCTTGACTGGTCTTCCCTCATTGCTTTCTTCTGCTGACCGTTGTCGACTCAGGACTGCTAACTCATCTTGACTGGTCTCTTCTGCTGTCCGTTCTCAACTGCCCCTCTGCGTCTCCCTTCGCCAACTGACCTCTCTGGGTTCTTTTTTCAACTGCCTTTCCTCCCCCACTTCCGGTCTTGTCAGAGATCTCGAGTCTAAGCTCTTTGTTTGGTTTCGCGCCAAAACAGACAAAGGGATTGTCTGCTTTGCGGACCACCCACATAGTGTCACAGTTACTTAATTATTTTAGAAAATGTTTATGCATATCTGTGTGTTATCATCAAGTTTCATTAACAGCAAGGAGTTCTCTGATTCTCTCTCTTGCCACTGATCCCAATCATCCATTGTTCTAGGCAGCATCTTATATCTTGTGTTCACACAGAGTCAATGTAGGTAAGCCTTTGCTGGTCAGCCCTCACTAGCATGTCCATGTGTAGGAGTCCAGAAGAAAACATCACTCATGAGTTTATCCTTGATTCTCCAGTAGTGCCTCAAATGTCTCATTCATCTTACTCGAATGGTTAGTGAGATGGGAGGCAGGTGGCAGTACAGCTGCTGTTTGCTTGCAAAATTTGCTCAAGAAAGCATACAGTATTCTTGTGTTGTTCTCATCAAGCCTTTTCTCAATGCAGTTTGTTTGCATCCCTGTAGTGCATTTATATGATAGTATGGACACAGCTACTGCTTGGAAGAAATATTGCTTTATTTAAACAGATTGATCAGATTTCCATTTAATTGATAACTTGTCAAAAGCAGTCCACACCTTATTTAGGCATATGTTGATATTGCTTTCAGTTGATGAGATATTGCTACCAAGGTATGTGAACTGGTTTACTAATTTTAGAATTCTGCCACTTACAGTGGAGATGGCTTCTTTTTGTTTGTGTGTATTCCTGCATATATATCTGCATTAATTATTGGGATTATTTGTCCATCATCTGAAAATTTGGTATACATATTTACTGAATTCAAGAGGAAGGCTGCCATATGAAAAAAATATTTTTGGAAAAGGGGAGCACTCATTGAGAAAGGGTCTCATACGATACACCTAACCCTAACCCTGTTGAGAGGTGTCATGTATATTGATTCAAATGACATGTCAACTAGTCTCGAGTTATTTCATGCCTAGAAGTTAGAAAATCACATTCATATCTACATTTTTTGTGAAGTTGTTTCTTAAGTTTTTTGTGTACAGTCCAATCAAATATGAATATTTTTTTAAAATCAGATCTATTTTATTCATAGATGGGATCCTAACAGGTACAACCACTCCAGGTCAGAGTAGACCTAGGAGTTAGGGAAATAAAGAGGCACTCCACTCTTCTCATACCTCCAGAACTAACGCCTCACCATCAGATGCAGTTTAGCATTATACTCAGAACATTTTCATGTTGCTGCAAGATATAATTAATTATACAGAATTAAAATTTGTAAACTGCAGAAGAAATTAACAAATTATTTGCTTTACTAAAGCAATAAATGATATTTGATTAAATATTTCAACTTTTCTTAATAGATAGTTTTTCAAGGTGGAGATATAAAATGATTGCATAGCATTATTGCTTAGTAAGAACAAAAATGTTTAAAACTATTATCATCTTAAGCATCACTCACTTAAAGTGAACTGTATTTCTCAGCAAAAACCCTTTAAAAATTACACAGAAGCATGGACAGCTATCAATAGGCTATCGACTATATGGAAATCAGACCTAACCGATAAAATGAAACGCAGTTTCTTCCAGGCAGCGGTCACATCGATACTGCTATATGGATGCACTACATAGACGCTAACAAAACGGCTGGAGAAGAAACTAGATGGCAATTACACAAGAATGCTGCGTGCAATCCTGAACAAGTCCTGGCAGCAACACCCCACAAGACACCAACTGTACGGCCACCTGCCCCCTATCACGAAAACTATTCAAGTTAGGCGAACCAGACATGCAGGACATTGCTGGAGAAGCAGAGATGAACTCATAAGAGATGTACTCTTATGGATCCCCACACACGGCCGCGCAAAAGCAGGACGACCAGCACGAACGTACATTCAGCAGCTATGTGAGGATACAGGTTGTTGTCCTGAAGACCTACCTAGGGCGATGAACGATAGGGAGGAGTGGCGAGAGAGGGTCAGGGATATCCATGCTGCCAGCACGATATGATGATGATGATGATTACCTCTTTTATCTATTTATAATAACAACTACTATTTTTTACAAGTGGCATAAATCTTTAAATGAAAACAATGCTTCAAAGAAGACAATTGTTTAAAAAAACTAAAATAAATTGAAGGTATTTGGAAAAATTTTCTGTTGGTCTTACTGTATATGGATCCAAGTCTTGATCTACTCAACAACATAGACATGTAATTTAACTAGTTCATCTTATTCCATTTGGGTTAATGGGGAAAATATTTCTTCTTTCTAGATTTTTGTTTATTTTGGAAGTAAGCTATGAAACTGATAAATATGCAATGATAACTAAAAAAAAGAAATATGAAAAAAATAAAATGATGGTGTAAAATGTATCACTTGGGGTTGTGAAAAATTTGAAAAAGAAGATTTTGTGAAAAATTATTCAATAATTTACTGTACCTGTGCCATAAAAAATGAGGACAGTATTTAAATAATTTTGCAATTTCATCAAACTTATGATATATTAAAAAACTTTACATTGCTCAGCATGTGTGTCGTGTATATATATATATATATATATATATGTAAGTATAACATTTCCAAAATTCATTTCAATATCTATAAGATGTAAATAATAAAAACAATTCAAGACAAAACTTAGGGCATTTATTTTATAAGTTTGAAATAAGAGAGTTATTTTTCCAAAAATTTACAAGAATTGTATTATCATAATAATGGATTTTCTCATTACTCAATTCATTCATTCATCTCTTTTAATGGAATATTCTGGTGATTGAAAAATGTGATTCACAATATACATATGTGTGTGTGTGTATAATGTTTGCATATATTTATGTAACTATAATCCAGAAAAAAAAACAGCAAGGTTTTTTAAGCAATGCTCTAAGAGACTAAAGCGATTTTCATTTCATTTTGCATCTAAAACATTTTGTAGAGTCTGAGAGTAATTTTATTGGCCCTATCTGTTATCTTTTTTCTGTCTATCTAAGTAAAATACTTTTATATATACATATATATATATATATATATATATATATGTGTGTGTGTGTGTATCAAAATATATGTGTTTGTATCTGTAATCAAGCAAAAACAGCACATCACAAAATTCTTCTTGGAGGAATACACATAGAATAGTTTTACTTCAAGATAAATGCAATTTCCAGTTCCAATTTGAAACTGAATGATAAATTTGAGGGGTCTGCATTTATGCTGATCGCCATTTTTTTAATCATCTAAAGTCTCAATGCAACTATGAAATTCTAATTAGAATCATTAACTTCTTAAATAGATGCATTTTATATCAAAATTGACCACAGCAACAATAGAAGCATAATGGCTTCACAAATGATCTAGTGTATATATATGTGTGTGTATGTATCAGCAGTAGTTCAGTTGTGTGAACTTGAGGTTGCCAAGTTCGTGATTTAGTTGAAGTTAAATGATTATATTATGATATGAATGTTCAACATTGAATAGATATTAGGCACGGGATTTGTGTTATTGTCAAAAAGATAGTGGCACTGTCTTATACGTGTTATTACCTTGACAACAAGACATATTTGAAAGATGGCATGAAAAAGCTAACACTTTTTCCTTTCCAGTAGAAAGTGGTTAATAATTGAGAATAATCTTGCCTTTGTATTTATTTCAAGTTTTGCATGATAAAATGCAAATTATAATCAGTTGTAAAAAGACCATTTTGCATACATTTCACCAAAAGGGAAATAATATTTCTGCCTTGCAGAAGATTAATAGCAATTGTATATATTTGAATATAAGCAAAGATAAACATTTACTGATGTACATATGCTTAGAAACAGGATTAGAATAACTCAAGTTGGCATTAAAAATTTACATTTTCTATATAGTATTTTGCTTTTCATCATACTAGTTTTAACACTAATGGAACAGTTTTAAAAAGCTGAAAAAGATGCTAATGGTATTGTAATTATCACGTGTAAATATGTTGTGATGTTTAGTGAATATTTTGTGACAAAGAATTTTTTAGAGATATTTTGTAACTGCAATTATATATAATTTGAAATCGTGAATATACTGATGTTTTACTTGAAAAAATTCTCTAGAAAAATGGTGTTGCATTATGACTGTTTATTGTGGGAAGTTTTCAAATAAAACATTTTGCACACCTTCTCAGATAAGACCATCTAATTGAAATTGAGAGTAGTTGAAAGCTGAAACCTTAGAAACAGACAGTTTAGAAAAATTCACACTGTAGAGTGTTTGTCAATGGCCCAGGAGACCAGGGTTCAATCCCAGGTCAAGTCATACCAATGACTCAAAAAATAGTACTTGATATCTCTTTGCTTAACACTCAGCATTATAAGGTACATATCAAGGATAAAGTGGAGCAATCCAGGGAAAGGAATAGCACCCTCCTCTACACCTCGGTGTAGTAGCTATTGAACAGGGAGCCTTCCTGTCATCCTTGACAATGGTTGCTTACTTTATTTAATATATCAGTCAATACTATTTAGCAAACTAGTCTCACAAATCATGACTATTGTGTAATCATCACAATCCTCACTGTGAGCGCTAAGTAAAAACACTCACAATAAACATGGCCAGGTGCCATATCTACACTTGTGGGGAAATGGATAAATATCACTCTCCTCATGGGAAGAATGCCTATCATGTAACTGAGTTGCCAAGTAAGATATATTCTGAATGTATCTCTTGTCCATTTCTGGAAAAGTAACAATGGACTCCAATGAGCTGTAGGCCTGGTATTTATTTGTTGGCAAAAAAAACTTCTTGATAGACAATTTGAACAAACTTTTCCCATTTTTTTCTAATTAGCATAATGATTTTTATTCAAGATTAAATCTGAATATAGCTATACTGAAACTTAAAATAGATTATGTCAATGTTGGCTAATTAAAAGAAATTTTAGAAATTATTACCGCTATATCTCGGAGTTTCAGTTGGCCCAATGATTAATAACAGGGAAAATGGATTTAACAAACAAAGCTGAGACACTTCCAACTAATGACTTTGGAAAAGGCATGAATTCACTTCTCTGCTCAACTATGAATATATAGTTGGGTATTTGGAGCATTTTAGCATTGTAAAAGAGTCTATTGTAGACATTCAATAATAAATCAAATCAAAGATTGTTCCTTGTATCATATGATCAACAATAACCTATTTTATGTAATTTGGAGAGGAGATAGGTATTGCCAAGTAACCCTATTATTATTTTGTATTGCTTGAAAAAATTCTAGGGACCTCACAATTTAATGAACTTTTTATAGTAATTTTATTTTGCTTAAAAGACTAAAGTTTTATCTTCATTATTCTTAACAAATGTTTCTATTGAGTAATTATAAATTTCAAGTCACTACTTATAGTTAAATCTCCATTTTTATTTTACCTATATAACAAACTTTCATGTATTCTCTAATAGCATATGCTCTTTTTCTGTTAATTACAAGATATAGTTTTCCCTAAATAAATGAATATTTACTTTTCAATCATTTCTTCAGGTGTTTTTCAGACAGAAACAGATAAGCCAACACACTCTCTCAGAGAAAAGGAAAATATAAACACCAAAATTGACAAAATATCTAAAATGCTGTTTTCTTCCTACAAATATTTAAGGGAAAAAGGAAATAAAAAAACAAATAAAAAAAATCACTAAGTTCTTTTTGTTACTCTTCATAAAAAAATTAAGTCTTTCATTGTTATATATGTTTAGATATTTTCTTATTTGCTACATGATTTATTTAAATGGTTGTTTATCCAGTAAATTTACAATTTATTCTCTTGTGTTCTAACAAACAATTTGAATGATTTCTTATATCATTAAACATTCTGCTTTAAACTGAAGGTTTTACAACAATGTAAAAAAAATTTTGGTTGTATTGTTATATACAGAACTTACCCATAGTTAACTCTCAACCTTTGGTCATATATATATGATGTTTAAGTTATATTTGTGACTAAATATCAAGATATAATAGCAAATAAATGGTTTCCTGTTTGAAATTGATCAAATCATACAGACTGAAATACATATGTCATTATTAATACTGTTCATTAACACTTTTTCTTTCTGTAACCCAGTCAGCAGGGCAAAGAACATGCCGACTGATTTAAGGGATAAATAATCTACTGCAGGAGAATATCAATGATGGTAAAATATAATTATACCTTTGTATCTTGATTTCATATTTTTGCAGAGCATCATTATAGTAGTAACAGTTTCTTTGAAAACCATATGCTAGAAGTATTTATGCTATCTTTCTCGTGTATGGAATCAAATTTCTTTGGGAAATCAATAAACAATTGTGTTGCCTCAAGATTTTTAACATGTAAGTAAAATTAGTGACTTTAGATGAGGGTGACATAGAAGCTCCCTTTTCAATGGGGAAGGCACTACTCCTCTTCCTAGATTGCTCCACTTTACCCTTGATCCGCACCTTATAATGCTGAGTGTGAAGCTAGAAGGCATCAAGTACGATTTTTTGAGTCTTTGAGATGACTTGATATGGGATTGAACCCTGGTCTCCTGGACCATTGGCGAACACTCTACTCATTAGGCCAATCTTTCAATAATTCGACAAAAAGTAAGAATCAGAGAAGTTATTGATCGATTTCTTAAGAAAACATTTTGATTTTTCCTAAGAATTTTCTCAACTTCAGATCAGATATATTTGAGAAGTTTGGAATTATAGACCTTAACAGCAAGAGTTACACTTCTATAGTTGTTAGTGATTATGAGGTTGTCTTTCCTGAAGGAGCCATTTTTTTCATTTCACTATTGTATTTTGTTCATACATAGCGTTGCATGAGCAAAATATGCAGTCAAATTTATTCCGTACTTTTGGAAGTATTTTTTTGAGGCCTGTAGTTTTTCTGTTTTTAACTTTTTTCACGACAGCATCAAGTTCTTCCATTGAAAACTATCAAAGTTTGATGTCTTGTTGGCCATTAATAATTTCTTGAATTTGTTTAACTGTGATTTCAGGGGTGGGGTTCAAAGTAGATACTTGAAGTATTTCTTCTTGGTTGGCAGATTTTAGTTTTGCTCTTGGAGAGCTTTTCCTTCTGCTCACTTCATTTACTGTCTACTATCGTAATTGTGATTATTTATCTTCTACAGACGCAGACCATTCAGATGATCAAGTGCTTCTTGCAAATACACCTATGCAAGCTGATTCCTTGCTACATAGCTTGGAACAGGCAATAAGAGGCATTGGCTTCTATGTGAACAGATAATACAGAATTCATGTGTTTTAAAAAAGATGAAGACATCTCTAAATTAAATAGCAAGCCTCTGAAATGACTAGACCAGTTCACGTACCTTGGTAGTAATATCACATCTACTAAAAGTGATGTCAACATATGTGTAAGAAAGATTTGACAAGTTATCAATCATTAGGAAATCTGATACCACTGATAAAATAAGCTGTTGCCATGTCAGTACTAATTTAGGGTTGTACCACATGGACTCTAATAAAGTGTTGGGAAAAAAAATGTTGTGTTCTATTTTGAGCAAAGCCTGGAAGCAGCACTTCACAAAACATTAATCACTTGCCTCTCAACTTACAAACTATCCAAGTAAGATGAACAAGACATGCTGGGTACTGCTGGTAGTTAAGAAAACCCGCATGAGCGATATTCACATATGGGCATACTAGTATTGGCTGACCAGCAAAGACTTACATCAGTTCTGTGCTGACATTGGATTCAGTCTAGAGTATCTGCTCAGAGTGATAGCTGATTTGGAACAATGATGAGATATATATAAATATACATATGATGAGGCTGTATTTACCAAACAGAAATTAACCAGAAATGAAACAAACTTTCTTCTAAATAGTCCCCTTGACATTCAAACGCACTCATTCCAGTAAGTTTTCTAATGGTTAAAGTACTTCCAAAACTATTTTTGATATGGTGTGAAGCTTTGCAATTGTGTTTTTTTATGTTGTCATATCATCAAATTTTAGCCTTGAAATAAATCAAGTAATTTTGGTTGGCTGTTTATGTTTTATGGCATATCAACCCTTGTAGGTTATTTAATGCCAAGTCCTGTTTATAGTATATTTGAAATATATATGATTTGTAAATGAATAGTTTGTAGGTAACATTTTAAAATAAGCCAGAGCACATTTGTTTGCACATAGTTAAATGGTTTCAAGTTTAGAAAATGATTACATTTTACTATTTGACCCTTAGATGGAACCCAAACAGGTACTATCACTTTGGTTCAGAGTGAACCTGGGGGTAATGGTAATGAAGGAGTACTGCTCATTCCCCAAAACAAGAAAATACAGCACAGACCTAAAGGTTTGGTGATCATGAAATATGCTGGACTTGCATGATCCTGTGTTTTGCCAAAATCTGCTAAGTAAAATGTATCAAGACTAGCCTCATTAATTTTTTTTCAAATGAGCTGTAATTTATCAAAATAAAATCTAGATGTCTCACAGTCAAGACACCTGCACATTGCTTTATTAGATATATTGCTCAACTGTATGCACATCTTTATTGAAATTTTTGAATTTGAATTGTTTAAAGATTCAGTGTCAATTCTTTTTGATAACACCTTATATATATATATATATATATATATATATATATATATATATAAGTAAAAAATCTACATGTAGTAATAAACTATATGGGCCTTTTGAAGTCAGAAGTTCAAGATAGATTTGCAGTGCTTATATTTGTGCTTCAAATATATTATTTCATTTACTTTTCAGATATGCTTCCATATTAAGACTTATCCTCACATGTGCTGCACTTTTCAAAGATTTTTGTTCTTTTTCCACAAATACCAATAGATGCATGGCAAAATATGTTTCAGAAAATGCAACTCTAAAAAGAAAAGCCAAAGGGAATTTGGTTGAGTGATTATATTTGCAAATGCATTAAGTGCTTTTCTTTTAAATATTTCTTGTGGAAGTATGAACAAATTTTTCTTCTGCTTGTACTAAATTTGTGTTGCATCTTTGAAAAGATTTCTTTGCAGATAAAATAATGGCATATATTACATGAGAGAATGTATATTTAAGCAAAAAGTGAATCAAGCCTCACCCACCTTATGATCAATTGTGTAGTGTCTTGGCTTGTCTAAAAGAGAATAATTACAAGCAATCAACAAAGAAGGGGGAAAGATACAGCAGATTCAATACTTTGGATAACAAATTAAGAAAATTTGAAAGTTAGCTTCAAGAAACAATATACAAGGTCTGATCAAAATGTATTGAGACTGAAGCTTTAAATTTTTTGGTTTCAAAATTTAAATGAAGATTATACACAGGGAAGCAACTTATATAATAAAGGGATGAGGTCTGGATCAGTCAGTGCCAATTTGAAAAAGAAACTATGAAGCAAATCTCAATGCATTTTTACCAGCAGTTTTTGGTGAAACACCTGATTGTGCAAGTGTAGCACTTTAATAAAGTAATGATGTTTAGATTGTTGGCTAGATGAAGTTTGACCAATCAGTTCTAATTCTCCATTCTTTATTCAAAAGCAGGATCTTTCATACTCATCAGACCAAGCTGCATACAATTTTTTTTTTGTTTCTGAAAATTCATTTAATTCAAGCAAAATCTAAATGAAGATCTGTGCACTGCTGAACAACTTACATAATAAAGTCACAATGACTAGATACCTAGGAAGCAGCATCGAATCAACCGAAAAGGACATCGAAACGAGGTTAACGAAAGCATGGACAGCTATCAATAGGCTATCGACTATATGGAAATCAGACCTAACCGATAAAATGAAACGCAGTTTCTTCCAGGCAGCGGTCACATCGATACTGCTATATGGATGCACTACATGGACGCTAACAAAACGGCTGGAGAAGAAACTAGATGGCAATTACACAAGAATGAAAACTATTCAAGTTAGGCGAACCAGACATGCAGGACATTGCTGGAGAAGCAGAGATGAACTCAGAGATGTACTCTTATGGATCCCCACACATGGCCGCGCAAAAGCAGGATGACCAGCACGAACGTACATTCAGCAGCTATGTGAGGATACAGGTTGTTGTCCTGAAGACCTGCCTAGGGCGATGAACGATAGGGAGGAGTGGCGAGAGAGGGTCAGGGATATCCGTGCTGCCAGCACGATATGATGATGATGATGATGTCAGGTTGTAAAAGAAATATTAAATAACATTGAAAAGAAAAATTGTGAGATGACCATTTTGAATAAAGGAAACCTCACAGAGTATATGTAGGACTTCCCTGTATATGTTACACGTTTTATTTGTTAGAGTGTATAATTTGACTGTTTTTAATTTTAAAAAAGTCTGTCTAGTAGCTGAGATAGTTGCATATTTCCGAGCAAGATGCATTTTGTTTTGGAGGACATTACACAACTGGGACTTCTACTGGGATGCTTATGATGAGTGAATTAACTTGGGTGCTTGGTCCAATACACTGCTGTTCAAGAATGAGACAATCCATATCCATCTTGAGGTAAAGGCTGCTTACTGTTGGAATAAAGAAGGAAAGTCAGCAGTAAAATGCAACACATTTCATAGCAAGTTCATAAAGTTTTGTTTTCTTCTCTCTAGACTCTTTGTGAAAATGGAGGGATTTTTTATAGGAATCATTGTTTTTCAACTGTGTTAGAGATAGATAGCATCAACCTGTCTTTCTCTACTTTCTTTCTGGACACCTACAAAAATGAGTGGACTTCAAACTCCAATTTCTGACTGACTTTGGTTTGGTTTGGTTTTGTGGCATATCAACCATTGAAGGTTATTTAATGCCAAATCCTTTTTAAACATATACACGAATTCTAAACACATTTAGTAGATAACATTTTTGAGCGAGCCTGAGATAATTTTTTTGCACACAGCAAAATGGTTTCACTTATTTTTATGATATAGATAATTTTATCTACTTTTATCATTTGCTTGCACATAGCTAAATATTTTCAAGTATTGCTATTCAACAGTAACAATTCAATAAAATATCAGTCATTTGTTCACATGCAGTTAAATGATCAAACAGTTCTATTTCAAATAATTCAGTTTAGCATAAGTTGACAAAGTTAAATGGTTCCAAGTATTGCCTTGAATCATTAACAATTCAATTAAACATCAGTCATTTGTTAAAACACAGTTAAATGATAGTTCTATTTTAAGCAATTCAATTTAGCATAAGTAATTTGTTTGCACTCTATTTAAATGTCAAAATACACAGTTTAAATGTCAAACAGTTCAATTTGACCCATAGATAGGACCCTATCTGGTGCTACCACTCTGGGCCAGAGTGGACCATGGAGTGATGGTAGTAAAGGGGTACTCTACATTCCTCAAAGCTGCAGCGTTACTGGAGCATCACCATCAGATTGTTTAGTATCATGTGCAGGACACATGATAGAGGGGTCTTATCCCTCTGCAGAGATGCAGTCAATGTATTCAACAGCCCCAGCCAACTTGACCATCGACTGATTTTAATCAACTAAATCTTATATATATGTATGAGAGGGGTGTCCCCATGGCATAGTGGCTAAAGTGCTGAAACATGGCACTACAGTGATTTCTATCTCAACTCATTTTTACTTTTGGACTTGAAAAAGGCATGAATCTCTTATCCCTCTAGCTATGGATTAAATAGTACCTCTACTGTTCTACAATGACAGTTTTGGTATTAAATAACCTACTATATAAATATTTTGACCCTCCTTGACCTGTCTCTCAACATCAGAGATATGCTTATATTTTTGAGTTCCTAATGTTAACAAATCTGCACAGAGGGAATTTGAAGTTAGAGATTATGATGATGAACCTAACATTATATCACATTACATAGGTTTGTTGTTTGAGCCCAAGTATAGGCAATCATTTTGAATGCTGATTTTCAAAGCCAATATACCATCCCTTCTTTGAAAGAGTAGATCAATACAGGCTTCTTACCATTACATGCTCATTGCTGGTTTCCTGCTGCTTTAGTAATAAAGAAACCAGTGTATGTTAGAATTTATTCATATTCTATAGAGATCTAGTATTATTTATTTGGAGAGATATTTCTGGCTCATTTTTTGAGATAAGTACTTTTTTTTCCATTTACTTTCTATCTGTTCTGTTACAGTTAAAAGATTTGATGAGTAGAGTTCAATAAAAACCATTTCCTTCCTTTCTTGAGATCAATATATTTGCCTGTTTTAGTTAAATATGGATTTCTTTATTTTTTCATTTATACATATCTTTGCTCCTAAAATTATATATATATATATATATATATATATATATATATATATATATATAGAGAGAGAGAGAGAGAGAGAGAGAATGAGAAATACACTCTTGGGAGGATCCAAAAGTAAAGCCAAATATTTATTTCCACTGAAACTATAAGAGATAAAAGAAGCACAATAAACATATGGGACAGAATTAATTTTCAGCTACCACTATTTGTCCTCATATTCCCAACCATTGGCAGTGTATTTTCACCAACAATAATCAAGAGTCTGCATTTTGTGTTAATAAGATAGCTCTAAAAGTAATATCTACTGGATCTTTAAGCTAGTCTACAATGTAGTTGGTGATATTTTAGTAGAAGTTTACCCTTCCTCCCAATGACACATTTTTTACCTTCTTACAGATAGCAGCTTGGCAAGACGTCATCTTTATTGTGGTCAGTTGAAACACAATGTTTCAGCCACTGTATCCTCCAGGCTTCCTCAGTTGCCTAAAAATTGTCTTTTAACTTACTACAATAAAGATGAAAATTAGTCTGAAAAATCACAACCAAAATCATACACATCAAGTCTCATCTCAAAAATAAGATGACATCTCTTATGAATTCTGTTATACGAAAAAATGTCTTTAATGGCATTCATTAATGCTTTGTGAAAGTTTATGATTAACAAACAGTTGTTTGTGAACATAGATTGTGGGTAATGAATTTCAGCAGTGATGATAGAGATGTGAGTGACAAGTTAGTTGGCAAAATTTTCCTGATATGTTTTCTAAGGGGCAAATTCTGGTGGCAGAGTAGCTAATATACTAGACTGTGATATTGTAGTTAGTGAGTTCAAACTCCAGTCGCACTTATATGTTCATTTTCAGACTAAAACACTGGGGTAGGTATGAACCCGCTTATCCAATCAGCTATGGGTTAAAGATGGATTTGGCATTAAATAAACCATAAAGAAATCAAACCGTGCATGTTCAAAAATTTTGTTACATGACAGAAACACAATTGTTTTGACTAATTCAAGGACGCAAAATGCCTTCTCAACAGCTATAGCTTTTGGCATCATAACTGACAGTGGGGCATCTGGTGTGCAAGAAATTTTCAATAATAAACTTCAAGTATTTCTCTACAAGCCTCTTTATCATGATTCTCACTATCGTAAATAGCGTTTTTAAAGTAAATTTTTGAAGTTGTTTATTAGTTTTGTCAACACCCTGTGTGGGTGTGTATGCGTGTATATATATATATATATATATATATGTATTTACCAACCTATCAACATGAGCAACATGTGACACAAGGTCAATTTTTCAGCAGAGTTTAACAGATCTGAATTCAGAGTTTTCCTTCTAAATTAGTTACCTTTACAAAATTAAAGAACCCTACTATCTATCAATAGCTGGAGAGAGAATAATTGGATGTATACCTTTTCCAAGAGTATAAGTACAATGTGAAAGTGCAAACAGCTGCATCCAGAGTATGAACTCAGGCCACTATGTCTATTTCTTATGATGATAACCATTATATCACAAGTACCTCTCTCACTCTATGTATATACGTGTGTGGGTATATATATATATGTGTGTGTGTGTGTGTGTGTGCAAACAGGCATTGCATTCAGTCTTTCATAAAGATTAAAGAAACCAAGATTATTGTCAGATTTTATTTATGCTTTCTTTTTCTCTGACCCTTACAATAGAATTTTCCATTTTTTTAATATATGTGTATTATAATTCATAATGTGAAATATTTGCAATTTTTATATGCAAAGCATGTTCCCTTTTTGCAGGATTTGTTACCGGCTGGAAAAAGAAAAAAAATTACAGCTTTATGCATTATTGCAACACCATGTAGAATTAGGCACATAAAGACTATAGAAAGAAATTGACATAAATATTTGAACAAGATTTTAGAAGACTAGAAAAGAAAAACCTTATTTTTAAGATTCAACTATTTAAAAAGAAATATTTCCAGATATCTAGCATCCAAAACCATAAAACATGACTGATTGCAATAAAATCTAATTCTTATTGTATCCTTTTCATGCAAACAGAAGCTAATTATCTATTGGCCCAGATAATTATAAGCAGAACTGGTTATATCTTTTAAGGATATACATATTTTTTACACACATGATATCTTATATATTATATACAATAGTTATAAAAAAAACAGCTGTACTGTCAAGAAAGCCTTTATCAGATAAAGCATCTGGGATAAGGCATGGTTTCAGGGCCAAAACATCATTACCAATGACCCAGAGCACCCTAGAAGTATCATACTTTACTACCAGACTTAGATGATATTGTGTCACAACTTTACAGCAATCAATTCAATGATATAAAATTTGAATTTACCGACGACATGACACATATATACATTGAAGAAGATTAGAATTGCTATGAAACTCATATGCAAAAGTCCAGTCAGCTGGCCCAGAGTGGTGGCATCTGAAAGGGTCCTATCTATGGGTCAAATAGAACTATTTAACATATAAACTGAAAGTAAACAAATGACTAATGCTAAATTGAATTGTTTGAAATAGAACTGTTTGATCATTTAACTGTGTGTGTGTAAACAAATGACTGATGTTTAATTGAATTGTTAGTGATACATATCAGTACTTGGAAGTATTTAACATTGTTAACTTATGTTCACAAAACATAAATATTTGATATGTAATGTATAAACCAGATTTGGCATTGAATAACCTACAAAGATTGATATGCCGGAAAACCAAACCAAAACAATCATATGCAAAATTAGTGTATATATATATATATGTGTGTGTGTGTGTGTATGTATTATTCAGTGTTGTTAGTTGTTACTAGCAATATATTTAAAAGTATAGTAGTGGTTAGTGATTGTAGTCAAGGACGACCGGAAGGCTCCATTTTCAATAGCTACTACACTGAGGTGTAGGGGAGGGCACTACTCCATTCCCTAAGGCGCCTCTGGTGGTGTAATGGTTAGCAAGCTCGACTAGCAGACCTACACGAGTGAGTTCGAGTCTCATTGGGTGCCCCTTTCATATGGCCTTGTGCCACATCTAAGCAAAAAGCTTAGTAAATTTCCACTACTCCATTCCCTGGATTGCTCCACTTTACCCTCGATGCACACCTTATATTGCCGAGTGTTAAGCAAGGAGGTATCAAGTACCATTTTTAAAGTCTTTGGTATGATGCCACCTGGGATTGAACCCAGGTCTCCCAGACCATTTGCAAACATTCTACCCACTAGGCCAATGATCCTGTTTTTTAAAAGTGTACAATATTCAAAGGACAAAGCTAAATTAACATCTAAAATAAATAAAAAGAAATTACCTTCTGTTTGCTATTACTTCAAGTTTTATACTACTATTCTTACAATCACCAGACAGTCCAAATTTCCTGTTCAATTCCTTCTATTGAAGACTTAACAGAACCTTCTTGTCCTAATTTTCCTACTTCTTTAAGATTACAATACCCCACACAATTTTAGGGTGGGTAAGCGAGAAAAGAGAGTTACTGTGTTAATATGAGCAGTTATTAAATGATTAGTAAAGGTGAGCAAGGCTTAACAGAATGTTGAGTTTTATTGTAATATATATGAAGTATGAAAATTAATACAAAAAACTGAGTTTTATTGTAATATATATGAAGTATGAAAATTAATACAAAAAACTGAGTTTTATTGTAATATATATGAAGTATGAAAATTAATACAAAAAACTGAGTTTTATTGTAATATATATGAAGTATGAAAATTAATACAAAAAACTGAGTTTTATTGTAATATATATGAAGTATGAAAATTAATACAAAAAACTGAGTTTTATTGTAATATATATGAAGTATGAAAATTAATACAAAAAACTTTGAGTTTTATTGTAACATATATGAAGTATGAAAATTAATACAAAAAACTTTGATTGATGGAAGCTTCTGATTGACTAAGGAGCATACAATAACAGTTTTCAGGAAAATACTTTTAATTCATTTTGAATATACACATACACAATTTTTTTTAAAGTGAGGGCAGAGAAATAATAGATTTATACCTTTTCTAATGGCATGAAGTAAAATGTGAAAAAGCTTTGGTTGGAATTTGAACTCTGTTCACTATTTTCATTTTTCTTAATAACCATTATACTATTTGTCCTCATATATATAAAGAAAAATAACATCTTGATCATATATATGAATATATATTATCAATTTCATATTTATCAAATACATATCCTAGTACATATTCATGTATAAGCATCAATATTTATTAAAGGACACATTTACTATTATGAAATGCTAAATATATCGGCTTTTACAATGGGCAAATTTATTTCCTATTTTAAAATACTGTTCTGTTGAGATTTAATTCATACTTGCTGATATTTTCACTTTTTATGTTATTCACAAAGTCATTTACTTCTGATTCACACTACACATTGTTAAGCCTTTTTGAATGTTGAATTCACCATGTAATTGCATCAACTATAGTTGATTTTATTTCCTACCTATCCCCTAACCCTATGCACAAATTTCTCTAAACATTTCCGTAGCTTTTATGACATGAGAGGGTCAGGGTTCAGACCTGAACCACTTATTAGCATTTGCAAAAATAAAACATTGGTATAATGAAGGAACAAACATAGGTAAAATCAATATCTACATATAGCTTTAGATTGTAAAAAGAGGAGAAGGAAAAAGAAATAAATGTCCAATTTGTGTAAATTTTTCAGGAAATAAAAGGAATTGTCTGAAGACGACAAAGTGTCTGGCCACAAGGAAAAACTGCTAAGAAGGGGAGAAAATACACTAAAAAAATCACTAATTCTATTTTACTCATGTTTCTGTTTTTTCTTCTATTTTTTCACATCACAAAGCAAAGTATTTGCTAGCATGCATGTGTAGATGCACTTACAGGTAAAATCATAATAAGATTATCTTATAAAAGAAAAAGAAATTAATTCTTGGGTGGTGGTAGTTGGTTTTATCTGCATAGATATATTTGGAAGAAATTTTGCGGACATGTATTTTTATGTGTATGTATATATGTAGGCGTTTAAATAGTAAATGGTCAATGTTCAGAATGAAGGGGGATGCAAAAAGCTTTCCTGGATGATAATTTCCATAATTCTTAATGTAAAGACTTTTTATTTGTGAATATTTCTTCCTTTCCTTCATCATTTTTGAACAAGGAATATAAACGAGATTGACTTGATTTCTTTATTTAATGCCATATAAAACTTTGTGTCAATTCAATTGCAATGCAATCCCTATAAAAAGACAGTAGTGGTACTATTTAACCCATAGCAAATAGTATAAGGTTGTTAATACCTTTCTCAAGGGTATTAGTCTGAAAGTGAACATAATAGCACAACTGGAGTTTGAACTCACTTACTATGAGGCTAAAATCCAGCACATTCATAATTATACCATGCAAACTCTTTTAAATTTAAAAGACAAGTGGCACATAACTTTGAAAAGTCATAAAAATTTTCATGAAGCAAAATTCTAAAATATTGTAAATCTATTTTTTTAATGTTTTTCTAAATACTTGGTTTATGTGCTTTATAAAAACATTGAGCATGTTTTGAAATATTTGCCAACATAATTTTTATTATATATATATATATATATATACATATATATATATATATATATATATATATATATACATATATATATATAATGCCCGTGGTGTAATGGTTATCATCTTTGGAAATGGACACAGCGACACAAGTTCAAATCCTGGATGAGACTGATTGCATTTCACATTGCACTAATACCCTTGGGAAAGGTATGAATCCAATTATTCTCCCTCCAGCTATGGGTAAAATAGTAGGGCAGACTAGGTTCTTCAGCCTTGGTGAGGCAACTAGTCTAGGAGAAGGAAAACTCTGAATTCAAACCTGTTAAACTCCACTTAAAAAATTGACCTTGTGTCATATCCTGCCTGAGTGGAGGGGTTGGTAAATATGTATATATATATAATTCCATCAGCCTTTCTCTCAATCCACTGATAGAACTCTAAGGTTGGTAAGACATAGTAGTAATAAGTCTTTTCTTGTCAAGCTGGTACATTATGTGTTGATAGGGAAATTGATTTTTTTTTTATTACTAGTTTTACTCCTTGACTGATTGCACTACCAAGGCTAGAAAACCCACTTTGCCTTATGATTTACCCATTGTTGGTTAGTTGGTTGGGTTTTATGGCATATCAACCTTTGAAGGTTATTTAATGCCAAATTCTCTTTATATGTATATACGTTCAATTTAATATTTCTAGGAGGTGCCCGTGGTGTAGTCGTTATCGAATGGAGGTGCCCGTGGTGTAGTCGTTATCGTCTTAGGAAATGGACACGGCGACATGAGTTCAAATCCTGGACGAGACTGATTGCATTTCACATAGCACTAATACCCTTGGGGAAGGTATGAATCCAATTATTCTCCCTCCAGCTATGGATAAATAGTAGGGCAGACTAGGTTCTTCAGCCTTGGTGAGGCAACTAGTCTAGGAGAAGGAAAACTCTGAATTGAAACCTGTTAAACTCCGCTTAAAAATTGACCTTGTGTCATATTCTGCCCGAGCGGAGGGGTTGGTAAATAGTATCTAATATTTCTAGATAAAGTTCTTAGATAAAATTCTAGATAAGCAGGATTTCAAGCCTGTCTCTTTCGAGAAGGACAGGACGTCATTTATTTTGACAGTCTCGGACAGAGTGATTTAACTATTCATAGTTGGGGGGGTGTCCTCATGGTGTAATGGTTAAAGTGATGGACTGCAGAATCATAGTAAGCGAGTTCGTACTCCAGTTGCACTATTACGTTCACTTTCAGGGGAAATACACTTGGGAAAAGTATGAACCCCCTTATCCTCCCAGCTATGGGTTAAATAGCACCACTACTGTTCTTCTAGGAGAATAGCTTTGGCATTAAATAACCTACAAAGGTTGATATGCTATTAAACAAAGAAACCAAACCTATTCATAGTTGGGGGAGGATGCAGAAAAGAAAGAGATTCAAGTCTTTTCCAGTGGCATCAGCATGATGTAAAATGTAAAAGGCTTTCCTTGAAATTTGTATTCTTTTCACTATTTCTATTTTCCTTGACAATCATTATACCTCTGTTATATTGGAGCCCAGAGGGAATTAATTAAAAGAATTAGTTGAGAGAAAAATAATAAAGTGAAAAATGTTCAAGCACACTTTCTTTTGAAAGACCAGTGTATTTTCCAGAACCAGTGAAGAGTACCTAAGTACTTGGGGATATGAAAAGTGTCATAATTTTATAATCAATTATTCTGGGGTTGTTTTGGTGAAAGTTGAAATTGTGACAGTATCATTCAGTGAAGAGGTCAAAAGAGTAGACTGTCAATTTAATGGCCAGGTGGAGAGTGGGAAATATGATGTCTATTAAAAAAGCTAGAGAAACAATATTTTTCAAGCCTGGGAAATAAAATTTTTCTAAACATAGGCATTTTTCATGATTAGAATATCACATGATTAAAAGGGAACACCTCTAAAGACATTTGGGGTTCGTTGAAATATTGAAAAAGTTGGAATTTATACAAAGGGGTGAAATAAACCTCCAATCCCTAATTTGTAAAGAATTATTTTTTGATTACATATCACTTGAAAAAAACCTGAAATTGCAACCTTGTGTCACCCACTGAATACCTGTATCACATGACTAAGGTGATGAGAGGAAAAGTTAAAACTACAAATGATATAAATAACAAAGCTGATACATCTATAATCCATGTGGACTGTTTTCTTTTGTTGAAGAATTATCTTTAATGAGACCACTTGCAGTCTTTCTGTCCAGTACTTCAGTGACCTCATTCATTGATCTCTTCTTTGGTGATCAGAAAGACAATATTGGTATGAGGGATATAGACACTGTCAACCAAAGTGGAATCTTACTTAAAAAAAAACTCAACACCAACAAAGCAACAAAGGCACATCAATGAGTGAGGGCACATTTAGATGGTGACCACTGTGGCCCAAGTGTCAAGGGTCTCAGGTTGGGAGAGGGCTATACCTATCATATATATATATATATATATATATATATATATATATATATGTATGTGTGTGTGTGTGTGTGGAAAAAATTACCATCTTGATAATATCTTTGAAAACTCGAAACTGACCATAATATTAGAAAGCTTGCAAGACATCAAGACAAAAAAAAAATGAATAAAAAAATTGTTAAAAAGAATCTCATCTCTTTTTTCAATCAAGCATATTTCAGAAAAAGCTGAAATAATGCTTTAATAATATAACCTCTTACTCAGAACAGATGGGTATTATATATATATATAAACATACATATACATACTGGTTAGGAGATCAAAACCTAGACCATATAATGTTGATTTTTAAATTATTCTTAAAAGTTAAAAATTTACAGTGAATGCTTAAAAATGTAAATTGTTGTAATAAAGAAGAAACCTACATGATGAAAAAGAGATGTACCAATGTAAGATGGTTTATCATTCATGCCAATTTTTGAACTTATAGAGTTGATATTGTTCATAAATGATTTGATAGAGTTTTCTGGGGAAATATTTTGAATTATTAATAAGTGACACTTAAGAGATTTATCAATTTAAATATTTTGTTTTTAGTTAGTTTTACAACAAACCACTTGATTGCCTGCTGAGGAAATACAATCAAATTCTTACCAGTAATTACTCCAGGCATATGCATTTGAAGTATATCCATGTGTTTGTTGCCATGTGCTTGTCTAGATGAGATTAATTAAATATTCATATAAAAATCAATTTAAAAGTTTGTTTCCATATTTTGATAAAAATTATATTAACATAATATTTTTTACTTTTAACAACGCATGATATTTATTCATATTCCCT
Source organism: Sepioteuthis lessoniana (assembly GCA_963585895.1). Taxonomy (NCBI): domain Eukaryota; kingdom Metazoa; phylum Mollusca; class Cephalopoda; order Myopsida; family Loliginidae; genus Sepioteuthis; species Sepioteuthis lessoniana. The sequence continues at coordinate 58,458,916 of OY757920.1, forward strand.
AAATATTTCTGTTCTACTATTTTATTCTTTTCAAAATTTAATCAAACAATTTTGATAACTCTGATTTTACTAGTAGTGACAGCTTAATTATAGTCCAATATGAATTTGAAATTTTACTTCTTTTTAATGTGCATAACATTACTGCAAATCAATTTTCCTATTTTACTTGAAAATAGGAGCTCTATCCTTTCTACTTTTTGAAATCTTGGATTCGTAATTTTTTTTATCATTTGGGTATATTTTTTTAAATTTTTAAATTGAAAAGATGGTTTTTTGGAGGCTGGGGATCCATAATAGTTTCTTGCCAGGAAAATGGAATATGTAAATGAGCTCAAGTTGTTCTTCTTGTTAACTTAAGACAGACATGAATTTTTTGACAGTTATTATGACAAAATATTTCATTTTTGATGGCTGAATGAACAAAGTTATCTGTCCAGAGAATACCAAGAAAAATATATTATAACCCTGTTGTCATACTTGACAAAGGTCAGTCTACTTATACAGAAAATAAAAAGTGACCTTATATAAACATATATATATGTGTGTGTGTATTTATCAACATCCTTACATGAGCAGAATATGATACAAGGACAACTTTTTAAATGAAGTTTAACAGGTTTGAATTCAAGAGTTCCTTCTATACTAGTTGGCATGCCGAGATTAAAGAGCTCAGTCTGCCATGCTATTTACACATTGGCTGGATGGAGAATAGTTGGATGCATACTTTTCCCAAGGGTAGGAGTCCTATGAGAAATGCAAACAGCCTTGTCCAGGATTTCAACTTGGATAGTTGTGTCTATTTCCTATGATGATAACCATTATACCATGTGTGCCTCCTATCTATTGTTTATATGCATATCATCTTCTTCAAGTTTCATTTTCTTCATTCATCACAATCATCCATCACTCTGGATCAGTCCTACAGACTACATCTCATGTCTGTACAGTGCTGTTGTAGGTAAGTTCCTGTTGCTTGGCCAACACTAGCACATCTATGTGAAGGGGTCCATAAGAAAACATCACTTATAATTTCATCCTTGTTTCTCTATCAGTGACCAATATGTATTATTCATCTTATTTGGATGGTTTTATATGATAGATTGATATATATAGCTACAGTATTGGCAAGAGATAAATATATCACTCTGAAAAGATTAAATTTCTTCTAAACAAAAGATAGCTGGATTTCATGGCATTTTTGTGAAACATTATGCAATCAACACAGATATTATCAGATATTATTTTTTATTAAACTCTACAGTTTGGAACTCTGTAACCAAAACTAAACTTGCATAAATATTTATAAGGGGTGTACTGATTTTTGGACAGCAACATAATCATATTTTTGAGCAGAGAAATTGAGTTATTTTTATTCTATAAAGTTCCACTAGAAACTAAAATTCATGTATGCTTCATTTAAAAGAAAATTAATTTTTACGAAAAATTATTTATATATATATATATATATATATATATATATATATATATACTTGAAGAGGTGCCTGTGATGTAGAGGCTATTGTCATTGGAAATAGACAAACCAGCACAAATTCAAATCCTGGATATTGGTCGTTGGGTTTTATGGCATATCAACCTTTGTAGGTTATTTAACGCCAAATCCATTTTTATGCAAATAGTCTGCTCAATTTCAAACAATTCAGTTTAGCATGAGTACATAGTCTAATTGTCAAAACAGTTCTAATTCAGCTAATTCAGTTTAGTATAAGTACAGATTTTGTTTAAACACAGTTAAATGTCAAAACAGTTCTCTATTAAACAATTCATTTTAGTGTAAGTACAGTTTCAATGTCATAAACAGTTCCATTTCAAACAATTCAGTTTACCATAAGAACGTAGTTGAAATGAAAGTACAGTCTAATTGTCAAAAACATTTCTATTTTAAGCTATTCAGTTTAGTCAAACAGTTCTCATTCAAAAAATTCAGTTTAGCATAAATATACATTTAATTCTATTCAACCCATGGATAGAGCCCTATCAGGTGCTACCATTCCAGGCCAGAGTGGACCTGGGAGGAATGGCAATGAAGGGTTACTACACATTCCCCGAAGCTCCATCATCACTGGAACCTCACCATCAGATTGTTTTGTGTCACATCCAGGACGCTCATTGGGAAGGGGGGTTTTACCCCTCTGCAGAGGTGCAGTCGGTGTTGTCTACAGTCCCTGCTTACTAGGCAAACTAGTTATGGGTTAATAGTAGGAAAGACTTGGCTCTTTAATCTTGATATGGCAATTGGTCTAGGAGAAAAAATCTCTGAATTAAAACCTATTAAACTCCACTTAAAAACTGACCTTGGTGCATCTGTACAGCGGTGTTGACACAACCACTGCTTGGAAGAAATCTTGTTTTATTTTCTTGGCTATATGTATATACATCCTCCGGAAGAAGAACAGATACTACAATTGAATCTCAATCTGTCATTTTCATGAGAATTAGACAAGTAAGATCTATAAGATCTCACCAAATAAATTTTTTAAGGATGGAAACTTCTTATTTTGCAAAGTTCATAAAAGAAGAGGAAATACTTTCATCATGAATCTTAAAAGTTGGCTCTGCCTAAAATTCATGATTGCCAAAAATTTGAACCAAAAGTTCATGAATTTTCCAAAATGTATTAAAGAAAATCATTAAATTATAAATCCTTTGAACCCTCAATCTCTGGTCTCTTGAGCTCCCCAAGATGGAATTAATAGAATTCACAAAAAACTCCCTACTTGTTAGGTTTGTAGAAATTTATGAAAGTTAAAATAGTAAACAATATATTATCATCTGGGTTGTTTATTACAGTTTGCTATTGTTTTCTGTCAGATTTGAATTTGGACAGTTTTATTGATAAACTTTAATTAAGAATTGAGCCCCAGACACATTCAAACATCACTCTCCAGTGTAGACATCCTTGTTTAAAGATATATCATTCATTAAGAAGCTGAAGGTGTGTAACAAAACAGCTTTTAGCCTAACATTTTGGGTTTGCAAGCTGAAAGAGCCAAAAATTGTAAAATTTAGAAATAAATCCTGTCAGAAAAGGGTTAAACAATTCTTCAGTTATAAAGATTATAACCTAAAAAAAAAGTCACTGTTTAAAAGGTTTTATTTAATGTAATTTGTTACTTTAATTGTTTTAGCTTTCCATTCCTGTTTTGGTTTCAAAGAATTCTGGGATCAAGAATATCAGTAATGGCTCTAAAGTTAATCCCAGTTTCAAGCTAAATTGCTTAATTAAATTACAATAATTGATTAAAAGTAAAGATTTAAAGTGGAAATTCTATTAATGATGGAGTCAGTTAATAAGGTGATTCCTCATCTCAGGTAATGTTAGATACATCAAAGATTCTGATCAATCAGGCCTTACTCTAAACCTTAATTCATTTAACACAAATTTATGTTTTGTTCACATTTTTAAAGCCTGTTAACATGCCTTCAATGGAAATGCACTCTCAGCTAAACTTATAAAAGGTGATAAACTTCCTAATGAACTTTAACCCAGAAATTTATTTTCCCTCAAAAGGCAAAAGCAATCATCTCTTTTTGTTTTTTACTATTGGGTCAAAAATTTATTCAAGAAGTGATGAGTCTGTTTGGTTCAAAGATGGGTGACACTTGATAACATCAGTTACTTTAAGTGACCTGAAACTTTTGAGAACCAGACTATGCAAAACTCAGTAAATAACAACTAATTCACATTGGTTAGATCAGTATTTAGTATCTATTCACTGTCTAAAAATCAAGGTTTCACTCATTGACATTTTTGCCATGTATTGAGCTCCTGACCCTTAAGTGTTCCACCTCCTCATATATGCACTTCTCTCTTCTTTACACTCAAAACAAAGTATAATTCAAAAAATTTGTAAGATGTGCACAATGAATATTATCTTTCATTTGGCTTTTAGTCTTGTAAATATTTTGATGAAATACTTATGGAGAGGAATTGTTAGAAATAAAAAGTGAGATATATAAAGTGTCCAGATTGGAAAATTTTAACTTTAAATATAAAAAACTTTTTGAGTTTTTAATTGAAGATTCTGATCAGTCTTTTTAAATTTCCATTTTTTTTTTTTTACTGTCAATTCAAAATTATAATGCCAATACACAAGCCTCTGTTTTTATGAATCATCAAAAACAGAAAGTAACTTATTTTATCTATGTGCCAAACTAAGAGAAGCTTAGTAAATGGCTATAAAGACAAAAAGTAAAAGGATTCTTCCAAGTTAATATTTATTGTCTCATTATTTCTCAGAAAAAGTTACAGTTATACAAGTCAGCAATAATATGCAACATAGACTCAAAATCAATGGAAAAAAAACAAACAAAATCTACATGAAAATCAATGATAATTGTTGTTCCCATTACTTGAGATTTGAACTTTATATATTCTCAAGTCCAGGTCAAGTTAGATTGGTTGGTCGGGTTTTATGGCATATCAACCCCTGGGGGTTATTTAATGCCAAATCATGTTTATATATATATATATCTAATATATATGATTTGTGATCACATATTTGGTTGATAACATTTTTACAAGCCAAGGCTCATTTGTAAGCACACTGTTAAATGGTGCCAAGTATTACTATCTAGCACTTGTAGTTCTATTAGGTATTAGCATTTTGTTTGTACACTAGAAAGTGGTTGTAAGAATAGATCATACATGAGCCTACATCAAGTTAGAACAGACAATATAGCTAATTCTAAATTTTTAAGTTCAACACCATTACATCCTTGATTCAGGAATAATCAGAACAACCTAACTTTTTTATAATTCAGTATTTCTGAAACAGTTTTCACAAACATTTTGATTTATAATATCTAATATCTTGTTGGCTCCTGTTCCCCACCCAAAAGCTCCAAAGTTGTTGGTTATCATTCCTGTCTAGGTGGTTTAAGAAGTCGATAAATATGAATTTGTTATTTAAAATTACTATGTTTATTAAGTTGTTTTTAATTGAATTTGGCCAGACTTTTCTGTGGTTTTCAAATCACTGTTTAGTAGGAGAAACTGTTTAAACCTTCTTCAATTCTGTTGAGGTCTCTCAAAGGGTTAAAGGAGCTTCTAAATGGAAAGACTCCCAAAATACTTGTCTGTTTCTATTTTTCAACAGCAACTCTTTCAAATTCAAAAGTAAGACTTTTTCTTATTTCACCATGTGACAATTCCACTTCAAAAGTTTAGATGTTAGCTTACAATTCAAATATCTCAAATATCCTCAACACTTATATAACCTTTTAACTTGTGACTAATTCACCTCACAGTTATTTGACCTCAGGCTCAAAACCCTGTTACTTTAGTGTACTTGATGATACATTACATCACAGATTTTAGAGTTGGAGATTGTGGCATAAAGGACATTATGCTAGATAATTTAGCTACCATAAGAAGATTTAATAAAAGGAAGAATGAATGGGAATGGCAAGAAATTGTAGAATTTCTTATCTAAAACTGATGCTTTGACAATGAAACAAAGGCTTATATATTCCTCTATTTGCCAAAAGTTAATTATTATCATATCTCTCCATTTTTTGCTTTGAAGCACCCAGCTAATTACTTCAGTCATCAGGGAATAATTTGCCTTTTTTTAGTACTATAGGAGACCGAGTCTGAATGAAGGATATTTATTGGAAAATTATCATATTTTTATAATTAATTATACTCAAGAACGGTGGAACTCAAATGTGTATTACTGATCTACAATTATTTCCTAAATAAGCAGCATCATTCTTTCCAAATCCTATATATATATATATATATATATATATATATATATATATATATATATATATATAGGTGTACATGTGTGTGTTCTGTAATGGTTACCCTCAAAAGGAAATGGACAAACCAAATTCAAATCACAAAGCTGTTTGGATTTCACTTCATGCAAATTCTCTTGTGAAAGGTATGAATTCTCCTCTTCTTGAAGTTAACTGTAAATAGTAGGGCAGACTGGATTCTTTAGTTTTTGTAAAGCAACAGACCAAGGAAAAAGAAAAATCTGAATTTTAACCTGGGGTGTGTTGTTTAGGAGAATCTAAAGCACATTGGGGCACCATTCTTCTGTTATCAACTTCTCCAAAAAGTAAGGTTGCTTCTGCACAAGCCTTCACCAAAATAAACAATTCATTTGTGAAAGTAACCAAGCAGTTCATAACTTTAATTGAATTGTTAAGCCTTTATAATTTGATATCAACGGGAGGGTCTATCATATACTTAAATCATATATATAAACATATATTTATTATAAACAATTAGATTACTTCTAATATTACTACTAATATTTCTTCCCCAGCCTTGGGTCCAGGCCACCAACAGAACTTTTTTTCAAAAACATTTTGACAAATTGTTTTGAAAAATTTTTGATATGCCATAAATGAGGCAATGATGAATGATCCCAACAATTTGCTACATTGTTGGATTTATTCAATATATATATATATATATATATATATATATATAAAGCTTCATACTCTAATTGTGGCCTGGTACACTGACAAAATAGAATTGTTGGGTTTATTTGATATATATATATATATATATATGTATTAAACTTGATACCCTAATTATAGCCTGGTATACTGACAAAATAAAATTGTTGGGTTTATTCAATATATCAAATTTCATACCCTAATTATGGCCTGGTATACAGACAAAATAAAATTGTTGGGCTTATTCAATATATATATATATATATATATATATATATATATATCAAACTTCATACCCTAATTATGGCCTGGTATACAGACAAAATAAAATTGTTGGGCTTATTCAATAGATATGTATAAAGCTTCATATCCTAATTATGGCTTGTTACAGTGACAAAAATAAAATTGCAACTCTTTGAAGAACAATGCTGATATTGATTTGCATACAATAGGTGAATACAAGAGGGTAGTAAATATACTGAAAAAAATGTTCTATGTCTTCAGAATAGAATAATGTATTGAAAGATAGTATTCTCCCTCTGTACAATTGTATATAGATACAGAACTTTTTACAACCCAAGAGGATTGTTTCGTTTTATGACATATCAACCACTGCAGATTTTTGAATGCCAAATTCTGTTTATAAATATATATTAGATATATATAATTTGTAAACACTTTCTTGATAACATTTTTTCAATGTGCTGGAGCTCATTAATTTTTTGCACACAGTTAAATGGTTTCAGGTACTACTATGTAATAGAAACAATTTTACATCAGCCATTTGTTTGCACATATTTAAATAGATATAGATGATATGTAACAGATTAGTTTGTCAGTAATTTCATTTTTATATGAGTTAGTAGTAATTTGCTTGCACACTAGTATTACGGTTTAACACTAAATATTCTATTCAGCATTACTCATTCATTTACGCACATTTAAACGGTTTCAAGTATTGCTGTGTATCACTAACAATTCCATTAAACATTAATCATTTGTTTCCTTACTTTTAAATGATCAAACAGTTCTATTTCAAACAATTCAATTTAGCATGACAGGTGTTTGCGCTCAGTTTAAATGTCAAACAGTTTTATTTGTTCCATAGATAGGACCCTTTCAGATGCTACCACTCCGGGCCAGAGAGGACCTGGTAGTGATGGCAATGAATTGATACTCTCCATTCCCCAAAGGTCTAGCATTACTGAAGCCTCACCATCAGATGGTTTAATGTCATATACTAGACACTCGTTTGGGGAGTCTTACTCCTCTACAGTGAAGCAGTTGGTGTATTCTGCAGCCCCAGCCAACTTGACTACAAAAAGGATGGTATTCACTGTGTATATGATGTACAGGCTTATGTTAATCCCCAAAGAGGATATAAAGTGTACAAATTAAGGGATCTGAGTTGTAATTATCCACCCTTTATTTTTGAATTTGTGCATGTCTTGATCTATTCTATGTTGAAATTTTATATAAGAAATGTCCACTATTTACTGATTGATAAGTAGGACTAATATTCCCCAGAGAATTCAGCCAATCAAGAAAATTATAATGTATGAAGGTGGATCACTGTATCTGTAGTCTGAGAATTCTCATCTAAAATTTTCTCTGTATAATGTATGGTTTCTGTGTATGGAGGGAGGCTGTGTTTATGTTTACCCCACAATTGCAATAAATTCTTAAAGGAGATAACTATGAATATTAGTTATAGACTACATCACCTTATTTATCTTGGTATCTGCATAAAAAAGACTCCATTTTTGCCACCAAAGGAAGAGCAGGAATACTTCTCAATTGTCATGCCTTAAAATTGCTATATATCAAAGATTGGTTGGTTATTTGGTTTTTATGGCATTTCAACCTTTGTATGTTATTTAATGCCAAATCCATTTTTATGAAAATAGTTCTATTTCAAACAATTCAGTTTAAATTTAAGTACAGTTTAATTGTGAAAAACATTTCAATTTCAAGCTATTCAGTTCAGTCAAGCAGATATAATTTAGATAATTCAGTTTAGTATAAGTACAGGTTTTGTTTGTACACAGTTAAATGTCAAAACAGTTCTATATTAAATAAATCAGTTTAGTGTAAGTACATTTTCAATGTCAAAAACAGTTCTATTTCAAATAATTCAGTTTAGCATAAGCATACTGCTTAAATGTAAGTACAGTTTAATCCTCAAAAACATTTCTATTTTAATCTATTCAGTTTAGTTAAACAGTTCTAATTCAAACAATTCAGTTTAGCATGAGTATACAGTTAATTCTATTCAACCCATAGATAGAGCCCTATCAGGTGCTACCATTCGAGGCCAGAGTGGACTTGGGAGCAATGGCAGTGAAGAAGTACTCAACATTCCCCAAAGTTCTAGTATCGCTGGAACCTCACCATCAGATTGTTTAGTGTCATATCCAGAACACTTGTTGGGAAGGGGTCTTACCCCTCTGCAGAGGTGCAGTCGGTGTTGTCTACAGCCCCAGCTGACAGGGCAATTTATATCAAAGAGGAATCCAACCAAAATTGATGTGTTCTACATCTAATGGCAACCCCTGCATGACAATTATCTCTTGCTGCAGTCCCACCAATGAGAGTAATGAAATGGATATCACTACCATCAACAACGAGCTATCTTTCCTTATCTGACACATTCCCAAATACAGTGTTCTAATCATTTAATCATCCTAGGCAAAGACAGAATAATTAATTTTGCTTGCACAATTTGTTAAATAGAAATATCTGGCAGAATTTTTACTTGCATGCCTTAATACTATATTCAAAAAAAAGGGTGGAAAACTACCCGAATAACTCTAAAGCACAGCTAATTTATACATTTATAAACAAGTAATGGATGATTAGCACTTTGAACTGTGAGACATACAGCTTTTTAAAAGGAGTATTTTTAAAAGAAATATCGTAGCCATGATTCACTGGGATCTACTCATAAATAAAGAAAAGAAAAACTGGTAAAGATTTATGATATGACAGATCCTCACTTACCAATTCTTATATAAGCAATCAATATGCCATAACTGGTGTAGTCGTTATCGTCGTAGGAAATGGACACGGCGACACGAGTTCAAATCCTGGACCTGACTGATTGCATTTCACATAGCACTAATACCCTTGGGGAAGGTATGAATCCAATTATTCTCCCTCCAGCTATGGGTAAATAGTAGGACAGACTAGGTTCTTCAGCCTTGGTTAGGCAACTAGTCTAGGAGAAGGAAAACTCTGAATTGAAACCTGTTAAACTCCGCTTAAAAATTGACCTTGTGTCATATTCTGCCCAAGTGGAGGGGTTGGTAAATAGTATCAATATGCCATAACTGTAAAAAAATGTTTCATACTCATCAGGAGACACCTGAAAGATGTAGTTAGGATGACAAATATGAAAGCTTTGTAACTGCCCATATAGAAGCAGTAGCCAAGTGCATGCCAATCAAACTAAGAGCCAAATGTAGAGCTCCATGGGCATCAATAACAGTTTGGAAAACTGAGGTCACATGAAAAAAGAATCCTTAGTTAATAAAAGAGACCCAACAAATGCCAATGCTCAGAAAGTCAAGAAAGTCCAGAGAGAATAAACTCATACCAAAAAGAACAACTAGAAGACATTCAAGGCCAAATCAATAAAATCGGAAATTCAGAAGTAGATCAACAATTGTGGTTAGCAAGGTAGACAGTAAATAAAGTGAGCAAAACTAACAGCAAGCAGCCAAAAAAAAATCTTCTGAAGTAGAAAGAACATTTTAAGAATCAGTTCTGAAACTCTTTAACGTCACTAATACACCTACCAAAAAATTATTCATGACCAGCAGACTCTGACAGTTTATGGAAGAAGAACTTGATGCTGTATTGACAAAAATTACTGACAGAACAGCTGCAGGTCATGACAAAATACATCCTGATGTATGGAAGACAAGAAAATTTGATGACATACTTCTTCAATTATGTAACACTGTCTATAAACAAAGTTTAGTAGAGAAATGGACAAAAGGCTATATCCTTCTCTCTCTTCAAAAAAGTGACCTTGGAATTACTAAATACTACAGTAAGGATGCACTACCTGGACTCAATTAAAACATGTAGAAAATGCTTGATGGAAACTATACAAGAATACTACATGCTGTATTGAACCAATCCTGGAAGCAACACCCCACAAGACAGCAGCTGTACAGCCACATATCTCAATCTTAAAAACTATCCAAGTAAGATGAACAAGATATGTGGGGGGCACAGCTGGGGAAGTAAGGGCGAGCTCATAAGTGACGTTCTCTTATGGCCTCCAACACATAGATGCATTTGTGTCCGCTGACTAGCAAAGACTTACATCAGCTCAATGTGGACACTGGATGCAGTCTAGAACACCTAGAGGATGGATGGTGAGAGTGTCTGGGAACTGTGTTGTCAGACTGACTTGGTGATAATGAATTATAAACTGTATGAAGAATAGTACTGGTTCTTCATCAAGTAATAATGATAATGTGTTAGTGTCAACAGATAACATATCAGTCATTGAGTATATTAGAATAAGTAAATGCTAAGACCAGTAAATAGAAATTGAAAAATGTGGCATCTTAACACTTTCATCATAGCAGTAATCATGGGAGCCCTAGGTATGATCAAGAAAGAGACAAATAAACACATTAACAAAATATCTGGTAGAAACTAAAGGTAAAGCAGAAAATTAAAAATTATAATAAATTGGCACACTCAGAATAATCCCCAAATGATTGGTAAAGGAATTGAAAGACAAGTGGAAACTGAAAGATCAAGTCGACTTATTTACTCCTCTGTGAAATATCTTCCAAATTGTGAAACTAATCCAAGTATTTGCTTTCACAGCAGTCTCCCTATGCTCAGTATCACATTCACAGAACTAATCTGATGTTTCTCTTGTACATGGTGTTTTTATGCTTAGCTGGCACATTCATTTTGAAAGATTTGTGTACGCCACTCTCCCAAATTCTTCTTGCTTGAGACTGCATTTCATCTTAAATTGTGGTGTTAGGGTGGCTATATTTCTTTATTTTCTTTTTCTCTTGAACCTACGACTTCTTTTGCACACAAAACATATTCAGGCTTGCTTTGCCATATGGAGTAAGTTACCTTCTCTTCTACAGAGACCATCAAGAATTCAGCATTATTAAGATCAGCCAGAATACTGAGAAGAGTCCCAAAGACTTAAGGAGACTTGCTTTCACTTAAACTCCAGTGAAACACCATCAGTTCACATTGGAGTGAAAAATTCTCAAAGGAGTAAAATAACTGTATGGATACTTCAATTGACAAACCAAGGAAATTGCATGTAAGAGTTATTATACAGGGCTATGAAGAGGAAACCTGAAGAGGGAAACTGAATATCTTAGCAACAGCACAAAATAATGGCATCAGAACAAATTATAATGAAGTAAAAATTGATGTTATGCAGAAGAAAAGCAAGTGTAGGTTATATGGTGATAGAGATGAAACAGTTGAGTATTGTAGTTTTATGTCCAATCGATATAGATACAAAGGTATATTTACTGACAAAGCTTTTGGTTAAGTTATATGTTGAGTCACATCCAATTTATTACAAGATTCATATTATTTGCAAATGCATTAATGAATAAGGAAACATTCAGTTAGTTGTTAATAGTTGTCTCTTTTTATTTGATTTTAATGGCATGACAACTCTTCTAGAGTTATTTTATACCTAGAGGCCAGGGAATCACATTCATTGTATGTTCATATTTCCATTTTTTGTGTAATTGTTTTTAAGCATTTTTTTTGCTCATAGTCGTAGTGAATACAAATAATTTTTAAACAGATCTATGTTGATTCATAGACAGGGCCCGAACAAGTACTATCACTCTAGGTTAGAGTGGACCTGAAAGTATTGGTAATGAACAGGTATTCACCTTTCCCCAGGTCTAGATCTTCACCATTAGATATAGTTTAATAGTATAACCAGAACTCCTTCCGGAGAGGATGCAGTCATTATCTTCTAAACCCTGCCAACAGGCCAATATATCTTTTTAAGTTATAATGATCAGTTTAAGTATAAACAAAGACTTGTAGATCTTTGTTTATACTTAAACTGATCATTATTATTGAAATGCAAAGTGGATTGGAAATTTGTTTGTTTTCTGTGTATTTTAACATTATTACTTCAATAAAAACCTCAATATAATGTGTCATTTTTGCTAAGTTATATATGGCCCAGCGGTTAGAGTGTTCGCCAATGGCCTGGGAGACCTGGGTTCAATCCCAGGTCGAGTCATACCAAAGACTTTAAAAATGGAACTTGATACCACCTTGCTTAACACTCAGCATTTTAAGGTACGGTTCAAGGGTAAAGTGGAGCAATCCTGGGAATGGAGTAGCGCCCTCCCGTACACCTTGGTGTAGTAGCTATCGAAAAGGGAGCCTTCGGGTCACCCTCGACTATGGTCGCTAACTTTACTTACTTATTTTATTAATTTTTGTAAATTTGACAGTTCCTCAATTCATCACACATAATTTTATGACTATCCCATTAAAGAATATGGTGCTTCTGGCTATACCAGACAGGATATTGTGATTTTAATTCACCTTTAAGTCTTATGATAACCTTGTAATCTTTGTGGAAAAATTATTTTAACATAAATATTTTAAGTGATTCGCAAAATCATTTTTACATTTCTTTGTTATTCTCTCTCCGGCTATGAAAGCTTAATATATCTTCTTTCTAAGTTATTAGAAATATATAAAGAAATATGTTTTCTCTTTTGTATTGGATGATAGCCATTTCATTCTGCAAGTGAAGAAAATTGCTAAATTATCAAATGACAAAATGTCTGCAAAATAATTCTAAAAATACAATCTAACTTCAAAACAATAGAACTTGCACTAAATTTCTGCAAACTATGTAGTCATTCTGGAAGCAAATTAAAATTTTAGATTGCAAACCTATACATTGTGATAATGGTTCAGTATTGATCTGATAGATTATTAGATAACAATTTTTATATACGTTTTTACTCCTCAGTATGTTGCATATTCTTCTATGGTTGATTATTTCCTCTTCATCCTTTTCTCTTTATCTGTTTGAAGTCTGAAAGATATCAAGTTGCATTAGCTCTCCAGAACTCTTTATGGAAACATGTAGGGCACTAGATGATCCCAATTCTTACCTCAATTCTCTTTTCCAGATTATTATGGATTGTTCCAAGGGCTTACTTTGATTGTTATCATTGTCACTCATGTTCCAACAGTTTTTTTGGGGGGCTTGTGTTTTTTTTTTTTTTAATTTAGATGGATCTTTATAGAAATTACATAAAGATCAAATAGATAAAAGACAGATTTATAGTTAGACAACAAAAATACATTTAAATACATGTAACAGAGTAAGAACATGCTCAAAGAGGTTTCACTTTCAAGTCTACACAATACACAGCATATTGAAAGTATAATTTCATTTAAGGTATGACAGACTTTATGAGAGTTATTTATTTAAGATGTATCAGTAATATAAATGAAAAGATATTGGTCTCAAGATAGATTTTTAACCCCAAAATACTCAGTGAGAATACCTTTTGCAATAGCCATTTAAAGAGGAATCTTTAGATGACAAAAATTGTGTTCTTACATATTTTGTGTGTCAATATTTATGCCTGGGACAAGTAATTTTGTTTCTTTTTATTCTACTTTACACTGAGCTATTCAAGGAACTATCTAAATATACCTTAATGGAGGAGTCTCCAGGATTCAATGGCGAAATGGCTCAAGGGATGAACTGAAGCCTTAAAGTAAACAAGTTCAAACTCCAGGTACACTGTTACGTTCACTTTCACTGAATAACCATTGTGAAAGGTATGAATGCTGTTATTCTCCACAGCCAGCAATGGGTTAAATAATATCACTGCTATTCTTCTACAAGAATGGGTTTGAAATTAAATAACTCATGAAAGTTGATTTGCCATAAACCAAATCAAACCTTAATACACCTTAGGGGTTTGATAGCTCTGCATTTAATCTACTGATTATACAAATCATATTGTTCTCTATCTTGGGGAAAATGTATTAAATTTTGTTTCAGATGATTTTGAACAGTGAAAGTTTAGACTTGAGTCATTAGAGGATACTACTCTCTTCTAATATTCACTTCCTTTTTATATGAGCTTACAAACTTAAGAACCTGCAACCAAAATGATTGTGTTGAAGTTTATTTTGTTTGTGCTTATTTTGTCTTCTGGTTGTAATATCACTTATAAACTTGAATTTAATCTACAAAGACACAAGTAACATTCCAACAGAAGACAAGTCAGACATATATTCTGCAAATCAGGTTTTATCTTGGCAAGACATGATTGTCTCAACTTGACTGATAAACTTTATTGTGGCGTAGGTCAGGTTTGGGAATTTTATCCAAAGTTGGACCAGCCCAGCAGTAAAACACAGTGGCCATCTGTGATTGCAAATTTCTCTTATCTTTGCCAAAGTAGTTTTTCAAGCATGGATGGTGACGAGTCTCCGCTATTTGAAAATGGTTTTGAAATTTCTTTGATGGTGGGAATGTTCTGCAAGATAAAAACAGAAAGAGATTGTTTTATATTTCTTTCTCTTTCTCTTCACTATGACAACACAAATTCAGAAAGGTTGGATAATTCAAATGAGAAGAATGATTTTCAATGAGTTGAGGAGATTTATTATATTGAATATGATAACATAATGTCTATGGATCTTATTCATATTCTTTTTCTGATATCATCCTAATTTATATGCATATCACTGATAGATTATAACTGTCAAATTTGTTTTTTGTTTTTTTTAATTCTAAAGTTGATATTGCGATGTATCTAAATCATTTTCCCTTTTTAATCAACTGAGAATTCATAAGTTATTCCTCAAGAATTTTTGTATGCTTCTTAACACTTTACAAATCTTTTAATGATCTTGACCCTTCAGAAAGTTTTAACTTCTTTTAATTCTTGTATAAACAAAACCATTTTTAATAATTTTGTTGAATAAGATAAATTGAAGCTCTTACAATAAGAAGTTTAAGTAAAGCAGTTATAATATTGTAATATTCTTTAATTGATACTTAGAACAAGATTGTTTATTACTTAGAAAAGATTTTTGGTCAATTGAGGAAATACTAATTAGCTAGTTTGGGATGAACACAGTTGCACATAACACAACCTCTATACAAGTAAATTAATCCATCACTTTTGAATATCTGCAGAGTCCCAACTATAAGGATAATAATAAACTATTGTCAACTAGCTGAAGTACTTGTAATTGCTGGGTAAGAAGTTAATACTTAGATCATAGCTGATTATAATTATAGCAGAACAATTCTTTGATGAAATAAAGTAAATTTGGTGACCTTTATCGAGGATGACCCAAAGGCTCCCTTTTCAATACCTACTACATCAAAGTGTAGGGGAGGGCACTACTCCATTTCCTGGATTGCTCCACCTTACCCTTGGTCCTTACCTTATAATGCTGAGTGTTAAGCAAAATACCAGGATAAATTTCAAGTAATTTTGTAAAGAAATGTTTTTTGTCTTTTTTTTTTAATTATGAGAGAATTTCAAAAGATTTATTGATTTAAACATCTTTGTTTTGTTATATAGATTGTTAATCTGAACTAAGGTCCTCAATAATTTTGAAGATGATCTAATAATGATCCAAGCTGTTCAGGAAAGTTTTGAGTTTGTTGATCAATTTCTCTTCTATCTTTCATTTTAAAGCATCATGATCAACCATTGAAGGTCATTCACTCCTTGACAATTTCAAGTCAATCTTAAAAGGATTTTAACAGTCCTGTAGCCTGGATGGTCTCAATTCTTTCTCTGATCTCCATTTACCCAGGCCTCTTCTCCAAGTCTTTAGGGAATATTTCAAGGGCACCATCTACAATTGGTATCAGTCACTTTCATGTTCCACTGGTTTTTTCAGCTCTCGGGCAAGATCCTTGTGTTTTTCTATATTTTCACTTTCTTTAATTTTCACTCAGTAGTCTGTTGGAACAGCAAAATTCACAAGATAATTCTTTTCTTTTTGTTGATACTAGGTCTGGTCTTTTAGGTGGAATTTGGTGATCTGTTCATATCTGAAGGTACCAGAGAATTTTAGACATAACATTTTCTTGTAGAAATTCTTGTTTTTGCATATAATATTTGTCAGCATTTCCAAATTTTAATATCTTGCACATTTTCCAGTAGATCACCCTTCTTACCCAGTATTATTATCATTATTTTGCACACCTTTCATTATCAAACAGCATATTGGATTAGAAATATTTTATTTGTTAAGTTAGAACAATTCAATGTAATTTTGCTCAGAAATTTTTAGCTATGTGTCATCTTTTGCTTTGTAATAATATATATACATATCATTAGAGATAGAATTTTTTTATCGTACAATTTTTGAATTTTGAATTGTTGAATGCTTTTGTGCCTATTTTGCACAATTTTGAATTATGAAAATTTAAATAGATTTAAGATTTTTAAAAAATTCAATAAAAATGCATAAGGTGGATGATGTTCTTCAATATGGATTTTTTTTGTATGTTTAATGTATTTTTTATGTATGTTTTATGTATTTATTCAACCCAAAGAATTTATGTTTGAGTTGTTTAAGAAGATTCTGAAAGTGGGCAAACTTTTCATTAATCCTAATAATCAAGTTTAACTAATTTTATTGAATGTTTCCTTTTTGACAATCCAAGGTTGTGATAAGAAAATCATGACAAATATCTGTATTCAAAAAAATGTATTCCTAGTCATTCCATTTGCCTTTCTCTCTCTCTCTCTCTTTTTTTTTTTTTGGCAGTGACTTTCAAGCAACAGGATAAATTCCTGAATATTGGATTAAGATGATAGTCCCCTCCCCAACCAAACCAAAAAAAAAAGCCTCTTCTACTGGAAAGCAAAAGAAATATTTTTGCTTTCTGAATTATGGTATTGGATTATTGAGAAAGAAAAAACCTGCTTAAAAAAACCCTGCTCAAATATTATCCCATTTTACCAAAGATAAGTAAGAGGAACATGATATTTCTATTTGAAAGCTTTTTTTACCAGATCCACAAAAAGTTTTATGCCTGTAAAATATATGCTAGGAATTGTTAAAAGTTTTATAACAAAATTGCAGTTGATTCTTATTGTTGGATATTGATTGGAAGATCCCTTTGACAAGCTGCCTAAGTTAGATAGGTGGCATAATAGGAATTGCATCTGTTTCCTTAAATATACAGGATGCAGGTAGTTTGTTCTCTAGCAGAAATGCCGCATAAATTGTGTAGGTGGCATGCAATGTGTAGATAGGATGTGTGACCAATTGGATTTATGTGGGTGTTAGGAAAATTATAAAACCAAGTAAGATTTTTATCCAACAGAATGAAGTAGAAAGTCACAGAGGTTTCACAGAAGAACCGCACTGTTGCCCCTATGAGTGTGTATCTCAGCTATCCCTGACTCACTCTACCCATTCATACATTTCAAGTGATAAAATGAAAAGAAAAGAAGCAAATAATATTTTTATACAGCAGCATCATTGTCTTTCTCTGCTTTACAACATTATTTATTGCTCTTGAATACCATTCATTTTAGCTTTGTTTTGTTTGTCTCATTAGTGGCATTTGAACATATTGTGGATTATCCAGCACTAAAATTTTAATTCAAGTTTAACTATTGTATTTATAAAAGTAAAATATAGTTAATATCTTTAAAATCATGTTTGTAAGTATAGTTTTTTTTCAAGATAATGATGTGATTGTTGAATTAAAAATTTTTTATAATCATTTGTAAACAATTATAGTTTTAAGTAACAATTCTTAATACAAATAATTAGCACACAGTTATATGGTTTCAAGTATTCCTATCTAATACAAATGATTTGCACTCAGTTGCATGGTTTCAAGTATTCCTATTTAATACAAATAATTTGCACTCAGTTATATGGTTTCAAGTATCCCTATCAAATAAAAAATTCATTTTTCTCAATATGATTTTGAATCAATGAAAAATTAGTAAATATTGTCATACCCAGGACACCTCTTTTGAATGTGTGCTGTGGATCAAATTCAAAATGATTCAGAGTTCCTTTCCAAAGATTTGATTGGAGATAAATAGATAATTTGGGTTAGTTTGGGTCCCCCCACTAACTCAGACACATTTGAAAGAGAATATTTTTTCAAACAGATAAAATATATATTGCAATTTATTCTGTTTACATCAAATTTATTAATTAGTGCAGATAATTCTAAAATTTTGAATATTATTAATTTTTTTTACTATTTTCATTAACAATTCTTATTAAACTTTGTATATGAATGAATTTTATTATTTTATTAACAATTTGACTCATTTTCAATTTTTATGTTTTACTTGAATTATCAAAGTAGTTTTCACTTTTTACTTGCAAAGAAATCTATAAATTGACTTTTTAAAAGGCAAACAATCAAAGCTACAAAAATAGGTTTGGTTTGGTTGGGTTTCATGGCATATCAACTATTGTAGCTTATTTAATGCCAAATCCATTTTTATACACTAAACAGTTCTATTTCAAACAATTCAGTTTAGTATAAGTACACATTTTTGATTAGACAGTTAAATCTAAAGACATTTCATTAAAAAAAATTCAGTTTAGCAAAATTATACATTTTCGTTTTATTTGACTCATAGATAAGACCTTTTCAGGTGCTACCACTCCGAGCAAGTGTAGACCTAGAAGCAATGGCAATGAAGGGGTATGCTGCATTTCCCAAAGCTCCAGCATTTCTGAAACCTCACCATCAGATTGTTTAGTGTCATATCCAGGACACTCGTTGGGGGAGTCTTACTCCTCTGCAGAGATGCAGTCAGTGTATTCTGCTGCTCCAGCTTACTGAGCCAAAAATTAGGTTTGGTTTGGTTTGGTTTATTTATTTAATGGCATAACAACCTTTATGGTTTATCTAATACAAAAGCCATTTTTATAAAAGAACAGCTGCGATGCTATTTATCCCAAAGATGTGGGGTAAGAAGATTCATACCTTTCCCATGGGTATTAGTCTGAAAGTAATTGTTATAGTATGACTGGTGTTTAAACTTGTTTATAAGGCTGAAGTCCAGCACTTTCACCATTCTGCCATAGGGACTCCCTTCACCAAAATAGAAGACATTTTCAATTTCTATAAAAAGACACATTATTACAATGATGAACATCAATGTATAGATACTAATGTACCAATGAGATAAAAAAATGGTTGGATATGTTATATATCAGATGAGGAGATAAAGGAAATTACTACTCGTTGGCATGGAGAATGTTGACATTATCTGATGATGGATGCTGATCTCTCTTGAACCCCGAGCCATGGAATAGAATATAAAACATGAATGGCATGTTGATTGTTGACGAGAAACTAGTTAGTGTTCAAGGGTAGGTAGTTGAACTTTGAGAACATTAAATACATGATAGCATTGAGCATTTTTGGGAGACACATAGGTGGACAGTGAAAGTCTTTGGATGAAAGAATATGTATAAAAATACATATGAGAGACACAAAGAGTAGTTTGTTAATGTGCGTAGATTCTGTTAAACTATCAACCCTTTGATACCTTCTCCCTCTCTTTCAAATACATGATTGGTGCTGATGTTGTGTGCGTGTGTGTGTATATATATATATATATATATATATATATATATATATATATATATACGTGGTGCTTTCAATAAGTTTCCAGGCTTTTTTGTACAGGCATTTAAAATTGTCATAGACTCTTGAAAATTCAGTATCTTATTGCTATACATCTAATGAGATGACTGACCAATTTTTATGATTCCAGATTCAAAGGAATAGCTACAGCAACAATTGGAATACACCCTACGAAAGCCTGATTGTTACAGCTGGTAAATTTCAAAATTGCAATCTGGAAGTGAGGACACTTTAGAAGAATGGTATGCAATAAAATTCCATTTTAAACTGGAAAAAATGCCAAAGAAACGTATGGAATGCTTCAGACTGCTTTTGGAGCATCTTGCATGAATCGAGCATCAGTTTTTGAGTGGTATAAGAGATTCAAGGAAGGCAGGGAGTCTGAGAGGGATGATGGGAGGTGTGGCAGGAGTAAGGAAGTCAATACCAAAGGGTTAGTGTTAGGGTTGCTATGTTGAGGTTTTAAGGGAGTTCAGCAAGAGATTCCTAGGGAAGAGGCCAGCACTCTTCAAATCTGGTCAGGGGCATTTCCACCAGGACAATGTACCAGTCCACAACTCCATCCTTGTCACTGACTATTTGAGCCAGATGGGCATCAAGACAGTTCCTTACCCTCACTATAGTCCAAACCTTGCTCCCTGTGACTTTTGGTTATTCCCTAAGCTCAGAGGCTGTTGTTATGAGACAGCTGAGGAGATGAAAGAGGCTGTGATGAAGGTCATTGACACGCTCACACAAGAGGACTTCCATGGACCTTCCAGAAGTTGTTGCAACAGCACAAGTGCATTGCAGCTAGAGGAGATTACTTAGAAGGGGACTAGAGTTTCATGTGCGTACTATCAATAAAAGTGCCCATACGAAAAAAGTCTGGAAACTTATTTAATGATCCTTATATATATATATATTGTTTTAGTGGGTTGAGTGTTTGTCAATAGCCTGAGAGACCAGAGTTCAATCCCAGGGTGAGTCATACTGAAGACTAAAAAAAGATACTTGATGCCTCCTTGCTAACACTCACCATTATAAGGTACAGATCAAGGGTAAAGTGGAGCAATCCAGTCAAAGGAGTGATGTCCTTCCCTACATTTCAGTGTTGTAGCTAACGAAAAGGGGTTCTTCAGATTGCCCCCTCAACTATAGTCGCCAACTTTACTTTTCATATATATATATATATATATATATATAGGCAAAAAATTGTATAAAAAGACATTTCATTCTTGTAAATCCATTTTTATTAATTTTTTTCTGAACCTCCTAAGAAGATAACTCATATATGAAATTCATATTTTGTTAAATCCTTACAATTATTTGGTTTTAACTCATCTTTAAATAGGAGTGTGGAAAATTTAAAAGATTTACTAAGTTAATGACCTACAACCAGGAATAATACAAGCATGCTATTCAACTTAGTGATCTTGAAGTTCAATAAATTTGCTATATTCAGAAATTTCTTTGACCCCTCCTAAAAAATTTATATATATATATATATATATATATATATATATATATATATATATTGTATCTCTTAAATTTTGGTTCTAACCTCAAATTGCAGCCAAAAGTCGACCTCAAGAATTTTAGCCAAAAATTCTGAGTCAAACTTATAATTGCAGTATAATTTGATTGGCAAACATACAGTAGGTTACAGGGATATTTTGGTCAGAGTTTTCTATCAGTGCATGGTTGGAAATGGTGTGTAATATAGCATTAATATAATACTGAATTTTATAACAGTTTTATTACTTTATATTAATCTCTGTGTTGGTTTGTTAAATCTGCTCACCAAATACAAGTTAGAAATGTTAGTGGTAATCTACTGAAGTTATGATAAATGATGTATATCAGTTGTTAGGAGGACTGTTTCCCTGGTTGACCACTCTGTGGTAGAGGTTTGAATTTTAGCCCCACTGTTTAAGTTGACCCTTAGTTTTGTAGAGATTTTTTCAGGCTGAAAGTCAATTTGTATGCATCAATTTACTGAATTTTTCTTTTATTTCAATTTTTGCTGAAGTCTTTTAGTATCCCATAATGTTTAAGAATGAATTTGATGAAAAAACAACAACAAATAAAAAGTAGCATACATGTCTCCTTTGCCACATGTAGATTTTATTTTTTTGGTACAATAAATTCATTTTGATGATGCAATCCCTATAGGGAAGCATATCAATCTGATTTTCCCTATAGTCTTACTTTTTTTTCACACTGACCCATTCTGTATATAAATTGTATTTTATACTATAGTACATATAACTAAACCCCATCAATATGGAAGGTTTACTCTATTCAAGGCTGACCCTTTGGGTCATTGTGCACTGGACAATCTGAATTGTCAGTGTGCTTGAAAGTCAAGAATTATCCATTCATTTTTTTTGCAGCGATAAAAATAGATATAAAAATTAAAACACTTTATTTACAAAGTTTGATATATTATCTATTTCCTTTGTATCATAAAGCACATTAGGGAGGCTCAGTGAATTTATACTTAAAATAATGAATACTTGAAACTTTGCCTTTGAAAAACTCTACTTCTGATATGTAAAATTCAATTTACAGTAGAATTTTCCATTGCAAAATGATGTGACCCTTACTAATAAGATACAGAGCAAATTTGAATAAAAACTTTAGTCAAGAAGTATGCAGAGCTTTCAGCTGCTGTTGATTTAATGAAAAAGAAAGTGATCCTATATGCATATAAATTTTTTATCCTGCATCATTTGAATTCATTAATCATGATCAAGATTCTTGAAAGATGATATTAATAGAAATTATTATTGTTCAATTCAAACTTTTTTGAATTTGTTATATTCTATTTCTAAAGTTCTGCACAGAGGTTAATTGTAAACATAAAAGAATTCAGTTGACATTTTACATGTAATGTGAAGCATTTAATTTAATCTTTATGCTTCATTATCTTTAATTCTACCAAAAATATCATTACTGTCTTAATTGCTTACCCCAGCATATATTTCAGAACATGACATTGTTTACAGTAATCAGCAAAAAGAAAGCAATTCTTTCACAGGCTCATGGTTTTATATCATCATTTGATATACATTACAAAATCATTAATATAACAAGTGTTCACTAATATTAGAGACAAATACTTATTATTATGTTTTTGCTACAAACATTGAAAAACAGCAAAATGAAAGTGGCATCAGGTCACATGACATAATTTTATGTTACAAACAAAATGACAAATGGTAAATGGTATTTAATGGTAAATGACAAGAAATTAAACCGTGAGCAGAGTGTAAGAGCTGTTTGCTAGTTGAGAATTTTATCCAATTCCACAATTATGTTTAAAGCAAAATTTACTTCAAATGCAAATTTAGCAAAATGTTGGTGGTGGTGAGAGTGATGATTATCATAATGAAAATTGTGGCAGTGGTTTGCCACAGAGATAAGTTGAGTCATGTCTGAGAGAGTATTTGGAAAAAAAGGTAGTAATTTAAACATTAACTGGCTATTGTAAGCACTCATTTTACAAAAGGGAATTTTCTTATTTTGACTGTTTTTATCTTGTTTCATTAATTCATTTTGCCACATGTATTTGCAAAGTTCTACTGTCTCAGATAGGTGCCCTTGAGCACTTATCTGGTATCTAGAGCCAGCCTGATTGTATTTATAAGATTTGGAAAAAAATAAAAAATCAATCTTTTGAATTTTATTTTCTTTACAACAAGAGGCACTCTGAAACTAATGCTTCCTATTTCCACATTGACTACAACAGTTTCTTTTTGATTGAGCAAGTATTCATCCGCCAAATTTAATTTTTTCCTATAGATACTACTACTTACTATGTATTTTTGCTTGTAATGAACAAAAGATTGCTTGCCACATTTGTAAAAAATTGTAGTAGTGATGATGGTATTAATCTCAGAAAAATATTGTTCCATCTTTCATCAGCCTGATTCAAATAAATCAACTAATTAAGACACTCTTGATTTTGTTGGTTGACAGTTCTTTCGAATGTGGCTTGTCTGTTAGATTACGCACAGCCTAACTGTGCTCGCATCTACTGTTTGATCTACATAAATGATTCAGTAAGTGTGGACTGTTGGTGAATGAAATTTCATCAATTGAAGTTTGTTATTTTAAAGTCTTTGATGTTATTTTTAATTGACAGCAAACTATTAGAATTGGAAATTGTTATGATAAAAATGTTGTATATTAACCTTAAGTAAAGTTGGTCACCTTAGTTAAGGGTGACCTGAAGGCTCCCTTTTCAATAGCTACCACACTGAGGTGTAGGGAAGATTGCTACTCCATTCCCCGGACTGCTCCACTTTATCCTTGATCCTTACCTTATAATGCTAAGTGTTTAGCAAGGCAGCAGCAAGTACCATTTTTTGAGTCTTTGATATAACTCGACCTGGTATTGAACCTTAGTCTCCTGGACCATTGGTGAACACTCTACTCATTAGGCCAATGGCCTAGTCAATCTCAGGTTGAATCATACCAAAAACTCAAAAAATGGTACTTGATGCTGCCTTGCTTAACACTCAGTATTATAAAGTAAGGATCAAGGATAAGGTGGAGCAATCCAGAAAATGTAGTAGTGCCTTCCCCTACACTTCTGAGTTGTAACTATTGAAAAGGAAGCCTTCGGGTCACCCTTGACTAAGGTCACCAACTTAACTACTTTTTATTTTACTTATATTAACCTTGTTACCGACTTATTGGCTTAGTGGGTAGAATGTTCGCCAATGGTCTGGGAGACCTGGGTTCAATTCCAGGTCGCATCATACCAAAGACTTTAAAAATGGTACTTGATACCTCCTTGCTTACCACTCAGCAATATAAGGTACATATCAAGGGTAAAGTGGAGCAATCAAGGGAAAGGAGTCGCGCCCTCCCCTACACCTTAGTATAGTAGATATTGAAAAGGGAACCTTCTGGTCACCCTTGACTGCGGTCGCCAACTTTTTATATTAACCTTTGACAGATCCTTCTATTTGGGATTTCTAAACAGGATGTTTCTGCTGTGTAAATAAGAAAATGGCTGAATCAGGGTTCATGGGTTGACAGCCAGAAGGAGAACCAGAAGGAAGGCATAGGCATTATGAATTATATATATGCAGATACCCATGGTCAGTAAAGCAATCAGAAGAGCAGTCAGAAAGAGCCTAGAGGGGGGTTAGATGACCCCCGTCAGACCCCAGCTGAGAACCTCCCGAGAAGCAAAGATGTAAGGCCCTGATAATAGAATCACAACATGGGTTAAGAAAAGAGTCAATATAGCTGTCGTCCATCAGCCTGGTGTCCAAGTCCTTTGTCTCTGTTATATTTTTATAAACTAAAGTATTACTGCCTCTTCATTCATTATGCCATTATACAATAAAAAGATAAATTCACATAACAGAAAAGAGATTTATCAATTAGATCTTAATACTATTTTATAAACTTGTTAATTTTCTTTAAAAAAATTCATTGAGTATTTATGAGAAATTTAATTACATACCTCTTCTTTCATGTCAGACAACAATTTGCCAGACTGCCACTCAATTACAACCTGTAAAAAGAAGAAAATATAGGTTAATGGTGAGAAGGGATATTCTCTACTACTATATCACCAACATTTATCTCAGGTCTTGTGAAAGAACAAAGTTGTAGGCATAACTTTTGAAGTGATCTTCTTACAGCTGTGGCATGCAGGTGTTTGTGCAAAAATGCCTTGGCAGTCATGGTAACTATAAAGAAAATGTTTTCCAGTTTAAAACTTGCTCTACCTAATGGTGTTATTGGGTTCCTTGCATTTTTTGCCATAGGAATCTTTACTTTCAGATCATCTCTCATAAAAATATATATCTTTAAATTGCTTTTAATTTTGTTGAAATATATGATGAGAATCTTTATTTTCTTGTGTTCAATTAAATATTTTCTTTTGACAAACTTAGATACCAGATGTTTTTATATTGGATTTATTCTTAACTCCCCATTTCAATCAAATAAAAAGAATTTATATAAATGTCAATTAGAAAAAGACTGGCTTCATTTTCAAAGAGCACTGATCTATTAATTAAAACTGGTCAGTCATTTTGTGATAAACAGAAACCCTGAGAATAAAAAACAATCCAATTAAAAGAAATGATTCTTTGTCTCTAATACGTTTAATGAAACAAATTCAACAGTAAATGGCTTCTGACTGATAATTGTTTATTGTAAAAGACTTCCTTGGTAAATATAATAAAAAAAAATCATTTTCTTGTAAAATAAACTCTAAAAATACAGTGACGATTAAAGCATTTCTTATAAAATTCTACAAGGAAGTTTATTAAACAGTTTATTATGAATATTGCTCTTTTAAAAATATGTTGTGATTGTGGTTGAAATAGAGAACTCAAATGCATATCTCTAAATCTCTGCAATGAGTTGTTATTATTTACACTATATCTCTATCATCCTCATTTTGGTTCAGTACTACTGTATGGTTGCACCACTTTGACTCTAACAAAATGCCTGGGAAAAAGCTGGATGGGAATAACACATAAATGCTGCATGGTGTTTTGAACAAATCCTGGAAGTAGCAAGCCACAAAACAGCAGCTGTACAGCCACTTACCTCCCATCTCTAAAACTGTTCAAGTAAAACAACCAGGGCACTGCAAGAGAAGTAAGGACAAACTCCTAAGTAATGTTTTCCAATGGACTCCTACACATGGATGCACCAGTAATGGTCAACCAGCAAAGATTTACATTCATCAGCTCTCTGTAAATACAGGGTGAAATGATAAAATTGTCGCCCTAGAAAAGATGACATGATTCCATTTCCATTAAATGAAAACTGGTTTTCTTTTTTTGTTGCAGACCATCTACTAGTTGCCCAGTTGTGTACCAATCCCAAGATCAATAGGAGCCTTCTATCATGTCTGAAAGTGACACAATGTTCAACGAGCGAGATCCAAGTTATGACAACAGGACCATTGCCAGTACCCTCAAAATGCAAATCCGGACAGCTCAACACATCAGACGACCCTTTGGAGGTGGTGGAGCGGAAGGACACCGCCAGGAAGACCTGGACCAAGGAGTTCATAGAAAACGTCCAGACAATCATTTATGAAACTCCCCAGCGGCCTATTCGGCCGATTGCCAGAGATTTAGGCGTCTCACACATAACTGTGAATGCATGTGTGAAGGAGGACTTGAAGTGTAGGTCCTACAGGCACCAGACAAGCCAGATCTTGACTGAGAAGACAAAGAACCTCAGGCTAATCAAGTCCGTTAGGCCCCCCTCCTCCCGCGACCTGAACCCACTGGACTACTTCGTTTGGTCATATGTTGGGAACATCACCAACATGACCTCCCACAACACTAAAGCCAGCCTTATCGCCGCCATCCGCCGAGTATTTGTCGAGCTCCTGCCGGCGCTTGTGAAAAAGGCATACTCCCAGTTCCAGATCCGTATCGAGGTGGTGATTGAGGCTGAAGGCGGCTACATTGAATAGATGTCAGCTCTACAACATAATCAAGTTACCTGAATTGATTTTTTAATAAAAGTTTTAAAATAAAGCTGTAGTGTTGTTTTCTTTAGGACGACAATTTTATCATTTCACCCTGTACTAGATACTGTCAAGAGTAATTGCAAGAACAATGACTGATTGGGACTGATGGTGAGAGAGTGTTACAATAGCCAAAACATTGAAAATATAACCAAAATGAAGACAATAGTTCTAGATATGTAGTTGGTTGGTTGTTTGGGTTTTATGGCATATCAATCTTTGTAGGTTATTTAACACTAAATCTATTTTTATTCAAATAATCAGTTCTAATTCAAACAATTCAGTTTAGTATGAATATAGTTTTTGTTTACACACAGTTAAATGTCAAAACAGTTCAATTACAAACAATTTAGTTTAGCATAAGTATGCAGTTTACAAGTCAAAACAGTTCTATTTTTAGTAATTCAGTTTAACATAACTTTGCATTTTAGTTCAATTTGACCCATAGATAGGACCTTATCAAGTGGTAATACTTTGGTCCAGAGTGGGCTTGGTTGGTTGGTTGTTTTTTTATGGTATATCAACCTTTGTAGGTTATTTAACACCAAATCCATTTTTTTTTTTACAAATAATCAGTTCTATTTCAAACTATTCAGTTCAGCAGGAGTAAACAGTTTAATTGTCAAAAATATTTCTATTTCAAGCAATTCAATTTATTCAAACAGTTCTAATTCAGTTAATTCAGTTTAGTATAGGTAGAGATTTTGTTTCCACACAGTTGAATGTCAAAACAGTTCTGTATTTAACAATTCAGTTTAGTGTAAGAACAATTAGTTCATCTAAGTATGCAGTTAGTTCACCTATCAGGTGCTACCATTCTGGGCTGGAGTGGATGTGGGAGCAATGGCAATGAAGGGGTGCTCCACATTCCCCAAAACTCACCATCAGATTGTTTACTGTCATATCCAGGACACTCATGGGGAGGGGGGGTCTTACCCCTCTGCAGAGGTGCTGTCGGTGTATTCTACAGCCCAAGCCGACTGGGCAATACACAGAGTTAATGTTAAAACAGTTTTATTTCAGATAATTCAGTTTAGCATAAGTACACGGTTTAGATGTCAAAACAGTTCCATTTTGAGCAATTCAGTTTAGCCTAAGTACACAGTTTAAATGTCAAAACAGTTCTTTTCCAAACAATTCGGTTTAGCATAAATATGCAGTTTAAATGCAAAAAAAAACTAAAGTCAAGAAATCACGATTTAGTTCTATTTAACTCATAGACAGGACCCTTATTAGGTGCTTCCACTCCAGGCCAGAGAGGACCTGGGAGCAATGACAATAAAGGGGTACTCCGCATTCCCCACAACTCCAGCATTACTGGAACCTCACCATCAGATTGTTTAGTGTCATACCAGGACACTCATTCAGTGGGGGTCTTACCCCTTAGCAGAGATGCAGTTGGGGTATTCTATAGCCTCAGCCGACTGGGCAACCTAGATATGCAAATAGTTCAGACTATACTTATATATCTATATTGATAATTAGGTTGATGAGTCTGTTCCCTACAGACATTCAGTTGGTTTGATATAGAGCTACTAAATTTTGGTTGGTTGGTTAGTTGGTTGGGTTTTATGGCATATCAACCTTTGTAGGTTATTTAATGCCAAATACATTTTTATACAAATAGTTCTATTTCAAACAATTCAGTTTAGCATGAGTACATAGTTTAATTGTCAAAAACCTTTTTATTTCAACCTATTCAGTTTATTCAAACAGAGCTAATTCAGTTTAGTATAAGTACACAGGTAAATATCAAAACAGTTCTATATTAAACAATTCAGTTTAGTGTAAGTACAGTTTCATTGTCAAAAACAGTTCCATTTCAAACAATTCAGTTTAGCATAAGCACGCAGTTTAAATGTAATTACAGTTTAATTGTCAAAAAGATTTCTATTTCAGGCTTTTGGATTTACTCAAACAGTTCTAATTCAAACAAGTTTTTCTAATAAAATTTTAAACTAACCTGAGCTCATTTTCCTTCACAGTTAAGATTTCAAGCAATTCTATCCGGTACAAATTATTCTATTTACTTTTCCTCATTTGTTTGCACACAGTTAAATCATTACAAGAATTGCTATGTAACAGTAAGAATTTAACATCAGTTATTTGTTTGTACACATTTAGATATGTAAGAGATTAACAATTTAAAAGGTGATTGAGCTTATAAGTTTGCCCACAGTTTAGTAGTTTCAAGTATTATAGTTTTTGATTATTTCTTCAAGATTAAGGCTGGCAACTACGTGGTCTGTATCGCTATCCATACTTTCTATACTATAGGTCCTTTGTAGGGGTTTTGTTGATCCCTGAGCATTGGATTGTTTGGTTCTTATAGGCGACTTTATTATTGGGGGCATTTTGAATGTGCTTCCTGGTCTTTCCTTATTCACTTTGGTGTTCGTTTGTATTTTCGCAATTTGACCAATGGGAGCTTGTGATTTTTGTTTAAGTTGTTCAGGTCTTATGGGAGATAATTTTTTTTGTCTGTCTTTAATGCTTTTTGGTGGACGGATTGGTGATTTATGTAACGGCTGTTTTGTTGGAGATTTTGCACTTTTAGTAGTAGTTCGTGTTGGAGTGATAGATCCTACGAGTGTTTCTGTTTGGACTGCAACATTCGATCTCTCCCCATTTCCAACTTGTTGCTGGGCTGGTGCTTGCCAAAATTCAACCGAGTGTAGTTTTTTCAGGTGCTCCTGAAACTTTGGCCAATCATTGGTCTCCAACTGGATCAATTTCTCCACGAGTGTTCTATATTTGTTGTCATCATTGGTTCTATCCGCCCTCCGTGTAACCGTGGCGTAGCTGCTTTCTCCCATATAGCTCCCTACAATTCCCCTAGCTTCCAGGAAGGACACATTCCTCTTGTGTTTCACCTCAAGTATTTCTTTTTCTTTTTAGTAAACAACGCAAGATCTTGCATTAGCCGGATGATCTTGTCAGCAGTTTGCAAGTTTCTAGCAATCTTCTTCCACGTGGTCCTGGTCCTTTTCACTGCATTTAGCACATGTCTTTTGCCTTCTATAGGCTTCCCTGTGGTGTCCATATTTTTGGTATTTGAAGCACCTCAAGGGAGCTGGAACTTACTGCTCAACTCTCTCAAGACAAGACTCGATCTTCACCTCGTTAGGATTACGGGGCTTACTTAATGTTAGGATGTAAGTGTTGGTCTTGATTCGTTGTTCGCCTTTTCTGAGGGAGTATCTTCTTATATTTGCAACTCCCTATTTTCCCAAGGCTGGTGCTATCTCGTCTTCTGTAGCCAATGCCAACTCCCTACTCCTGATAACTCTCTTGGAAGTGTTCGGTTTCTCATGCGGGTAGGCACTGCATTTCGTCGTATGAAAGGTTTTTATTTTAAATATGTTTTCTGCTTGTCTCCGACTGTCCACCTCGACAAGCAAGTTGCCATTCCATGTTTTCTTAACAGTGTTTGGACTAGCCCTTGTAGAGATTACTTTTTCTATGTGGAAAGTTGAGAATTAGGCTAGGTAGACCTCTTCCAAAGATTCAATGACAATGAATCTGGGGAAGTCCGTTGCCTCATTCTCTGAGTCTGATAGGTTTCGTTTAGATTTTTTATTTGAAGACACTATATATGTTGTATATTTCTCGCTGATCCTGCGCTCCACCACCCACCACAGAGTCCAACTTGTGTTGGGAATGACCCAAGGGGATAACCCATCCGCTTTGGTTGAGACGGGGATACACGACCAGAACACTTGAGTTGAGGGAAGGCTTCTGAGCTTTTGCCAATTTTAAGTTCTCAGCACTGGTCAAATCCCTATTCTCTCAACGCAATTGAGCCTCAACCACCACCTTCTAGCACCTAACTGATAAGGGTTGGGAACTTGCTTCAAGTGCAGATTTAAAAGTACGGTCAAGATAAAACATATAGGTGCCAGGCCCCGTCAGATCAAGTAAGGGCCAAAGTGGTTTATTGCAAGTCATTGACCACTCTGTCGCCGGATCAATTACTTCTCAAACACCAGGGTTCCGTCCTAGCGCCTTACGGGTCACCACCCACAACCAACAGGTGGCCTCATTCGGGGGTGGGGGGCTCTTACACTGCCGCAGAGGAGCAGTTGGCGTGTTCTACCGCCCCACCCAACAGTATGCATACCTATTGAATCCAGAAGTAAGTGTTAACGTTAGAATCTTTTCTTGCTTCCTGATGAAAGAAGGGCTTTCATCAAAAGGGAACCTTTAACAATAAAGAAACATCCGAAGGAAACCATGTTGTGTCCAGAATTTAAATTTTTCAACTTCAGGAGAAAACAAATTAGTAAATGATTTGTCTTACTCAAATAAGTATTCGAATTTATTTAAATAACACTAATTTTGTTTATAGGCAGTTTGAATATAAGTACTTTATTAGCATTATACCAATATATATATATATATATATATATATATATATATATGAATAAATATGGTGTAACTGGGTATCTCAAAGGGTGCAATAGTTAGTGTATTATTCAAGTAGACTATCATTAGTGATGTTGTTTCATACTGGGTGCTCTTCTGTATTTGTGCCATCAGTAAGTTTAGCTAAAGATATAATATAATAATATTGCATTACTGATTAGGACTAACACTCTGGACTAAAGACAAAAATGTTTAAATAAATAAATCTCTCACTTATATAAAAAAGATATTTCTCTAAAATATTCTTTGAAATTTTTCAAAGAAAAATCTCATGTTTATAAAATAGCATTAAGATCTAAATGATTAATCTCTTTTCTGTTATGTAGAATTATCTTTTTATCTTAACAATTTCGATTTTTAACAGTTTGGTGGCATTTTATAATTGACAAGTAAGACCATAAAATAAATTTCAATCCAATTTTTCCTTGGTAACATAGACAGGTACATTTATGAATGTAAGCTTATGCTCTTATCTATAAAATTAATCAACTATATATTTAATTAAACTTATGGTACACAAAAATTCATATAAACAGAAAAATAGGGGAATCATCTGTATAAGGGAGACAAATTATTTTTTAAAAAATAAAAGAAAGCGAGGGCCCTTTCATCCGGCTCTATACATGCAATACCACCGGAGAAATGATTAAAAACAGGAATTTAAATTGAAATATGGAAAGAAAATATGTGACAAAAAAAAAATTTATAAGAAACTATGTCACACCAATATTTAGTAAGTTTCCCAATATGTATAAATCATAATTGGTTCTCTGTCTACATAGAGAGGGGTGATCTAAAGAAATATAAGTCTCCTCTAAGATGTTCAAATGGATTTTATTCCTGGCTCTATATAGAACACAAAACCAATCGTCTTGGTAGTTGGTCCAGCAACTATCTGATGTTAAAAGATGTTCCCTAGTAGCTGAGTCCATAGCCTGAGAGTGCCCGGATGTTGATATATATTTCTAAATCTATGTATTTAACCACCCTTCTGCATGAGCACTATGTGACATAAGGTCAATTTTCTTTTAGCAGAGTTCAGCAGTTTTGAATTCAGAGTTTTCCTTCTCCTAAACCAGTTGTCATACCAAGGTTAATAAGTCAAGTCTGCTCAATTAGTAAAAGTAAAGTTGGCACTCCGAAGGCTCCCTTTTCAATAGCTACTATACCTAAGTGTAGGGGAGGGCACAACTCCTTCCTCCGGATTGCTCCACTTTACTCTTGTTATGTACCTTATAATGCTGAGTGCTAAGCCAGGAAGTATCAAGTACCATTTTTTAAGTCTTTGGTATGACGCAACATGGGACTGAACCCTGATCTCCCAGGCCATTGGCAAACAGTCTACTCACTAGGCCAATTTAGTGGGAGAATAACTGGATTCATACCCTTCCCAGTGGTATTAACACTATGTGACATGCAAATAACCTCATTCAAGATTTGAAATCCAATCATTGGGTCCATTTCCTCTGATGGCAACCATTACACCACAAGCACTTCCTTAAAGATATAATTCTAGATATGTTTACAAGGAAATAAAATCATCTTAGCTATAGTATATTATATAAGTACACAGAAAAAAATAAGAGTGATTAATGTAAAAAAAAACTAATATAGAAGTAAGATAGCAAGATGGTCAAACACATTCCATCTTATCAGTCTTATTTGATAGTGATTGATATTGTTAGAAATGTATAATTATTAGATAACAGCATTATTCAGTTTCATTTGTTAATAGCTAGGCAAAGATATCCACTGTATTTTTTTAAATCTTAAGTTACAAATATATTGATGATCTTTTGATGGACAAGAGACATCATCAGACTCAAGCCACCAGATAGGATTACAAGTGTTACACACGTTGATCTTTGAACCCACACTTCTTTCTATGATAAGAAGATTATGACTTCAAAGATTTTATTCATCATTCCTTCAAATCATCAATGAACGACCAAAGATCATAAATGAAGCCCCAGAATCTGTATTTGACCTTTCAACTTGAAATAATCTTCTATTCCTGGTCCACATTAAACTACTTCAGGGCCAGATTGATGCTCAGTTGAATTGCTCAAATAGTAATCAATATTTTTTTGAGGTCGCATTGATCCAAATATTGCTTTTGATGATTAGTATTTCTGACTAAGCTGGGGACATTATTGTGATGTTAAACACAATATGAATGATGTAATGATTACTAACTCAGAAAATAAATTGATTCCTTTGTGTAATGGCATATCAACCTTTGTGGGTTATTTAATGCCAAATGCATCCTTCCAGAAGAACAGCTGTGATGCTATTTAACCCATAGCTGGGAGGATATGAGGGCATTTGTCCAAAAGTGAACATAATAGTGTGACTGAAGTTCAAACTCGCTTACTACGATTCCTCAAGTCCAGCAGTTTAACCATTACACCATGAGGATACCCCTACAGTGAATAGAAACAGAATATTAAATTTGAATTTTAGACCAAGAGCTTTTCATTCATATTGACTAATGTCCCTGAAAAAGCATGAATTTTTCTCCTCTGCCAACTATAGGTATAATAGCAGGGTAGATAGGTTTCTTTATTCTTGAGTGGGCAACCTGACTAGAAGAAGGAAAACTCTAAATTCAAACCAGCAATATTCTACTTTGTTCCCAACGTTAACCCTAGCTCAATTGACTTGGTTAGTTGTCAAATACAAAATGCTCAGAGAGACAATTACAAACATTGTTATATCTATATGAAAGCAGACTGATTAACAGCTGGAATTTGCCACGGAGCAACAACTTGTGCAAATACTGGTTAACCTCAAACTTTCTATTCCACTGGAGTTCAAGTGTGCAACTTAAGATAGTTCTTATAGGGGTCGGCACAACCCCACCAGCACATTAGTTTTTTCATTTCAGGCTTGTTTCTTTATGTATTTCTACATCAAAGGACAACTTTGATAACAATTAATGATTAAATTCAGATTCATTTTTTTCAATATGATTTTGAATCAATGAAAAAAAACAGTAAAAATAGAAAAGTGGAATGTATATTTTCTTTCAAAAAAGTTAAGAAAATGGAAAAAAAAAAATGAACCAGTAAGAGTTGATTTTATGATATTTCAACCCTTGTTGGGTTATTTAATGCTGAAGTCAGTTTTTTTGCACAATATAATTACATATAATTAATGATAGTAATAGTTTTTAAACAATTATAGCTTCAAGTAACTATTCTTAATTTAATTTATACACACTTATAAAGGAGACTAAAATTTCTATATAATACTTTTCATTTTCAAATAAATCTATTTAATCAATAGATGGACTCTTACAGGTACTATCACTCACTGTGCTCGTGGTGTAATGGTTATCGTCGAAGGAAATGGACATGGCGACACGAGTTCAAATCCTGGACGAGGCTGATCGCATTTCACATAGCACTAATACCCTTGGGAAAGATATGAATCCAATTATTCTCCATCCAGCTATGGGTAAATAGTAGGACAGACTAGGTTCTTCAGCCTTGGTGAGGCAACTAGTCTAGGAGAAGGAAAATTCAAACCTGTTAAACTCCGCTTAAAAATTGACCTTGTGTCATATCCTACCCGAACGGAGGGGTTAGTAAATAGGATCACTTACTGTCTGAGTTGACCTGGAAGTAATGGCAATGAAAAGGTGACTTTACACTTACTAGAGCTCAAGAACTGGAGCCTCACCACCAGGCATATTTCAGTGTCATATCCACAACACTTAACAAGTGAACGTGATGATGATAGTGCTAGCAGGGTGCTATGGTCAGAAGAAAGGACATTTATAATTCATTGGCTTACATGGTGATTCACATATAACACAATTTCAAATCACTTGATTGGTTGTATTGCTTATAAAAAGGAGCCCTGTCTTACAGAGACATGACATACATAACATTAAATGAAGATATTTCCTTTGACAATTAATTTAATATAAAAACAAAAGAGATATAATAACACAATTACTTGACAACATTTCAAACTTCAGGAAGAGTAGAATGGCTAAATTTCACAAAAGAGTGCATTGTTGGTTACAATCTGAAGACAGAATAAACTAGCTTGAAATAAAACTGAAATAAGAAATTTTGCTTTCAACTATGAACTTCATAGAATTCAGTAATGAAGACGAAAACTGCTATATGTTGTTCAGATCAACTTGAAAGGTGTCTTCATATGATGAGACAGGAAATTGAAAAGTTTCTTATTACAGTGAAAGATGTTGCAATATGTGAAGAGACTATTTCAAGAATATCAGAGCTGTATCTTCACCAGATAGCTGGTTGGTTGTTTGGGTTTTATGGTATATCAACCTTTGCAGGTTATTTAATGCCAAATACATTTTTATATGAATTATCTGTTCTATTTCAAACAATTCATTTTAGCCTGAGTACACAATTTAATTATCAAAAACATTTCTATTTCAAGCTATTCAGTTTAGTCAAACAGTTCTAATTCAAACAATTCAGTTTGACGTAAGTACAGTTTCAATGTCAAAAACAGTTCTATATCAAACAATTCAGTTTAGCATAAATACACAGTTTAAATATAAAAACAGTTCAATTTAAAGTAATTTAGTTTAGCATAAGTAGGTAGATTAGTTCTATTTAACCAATAGATAGGGCCCGATCTGGTACTACCACTTCGGGCCAGAGTGGATCTGTGAGCAATGGCAATTAAGAGGTACTCCACATTACCCAAAGCTCCAGCATTACTAGAGCCTTACCATCTGATTGTTTAGTGTCATATCCCGGACACTCCATGGGGAGTCTTACCCCTCCGCAGAGATGTAGTCGGTGTATTCTACAGTCCCAACCGACTGGGCATTTCACCAGATAGGATACCACAACAATTAGAAAAAAGACACATATGGTCAACATTAAACAGAGAAAGTAATTGTTATTTAAGATACCAAATAAATCTAAACTAAAAATGCCAAGAATTTATTTTTTCTACATGGTGCGGAAGCAAAATATGGAATAATTCTTCCAAGTTTTTGTAGTCATATTAGTCTAATTTTTAAAAAAGAAGGTGATGAATCTAAATTTTCATGATTAGCTCTATTGTACAAGCACTTTTTTATTAAAATTCAGCCCAATATGAGTGAATAAGAAAAGAAACAACAAAGAATCCATGATTTGCTTAACGCTGAAACCAAGTGAAAGTTTCATTGTCAACCATATACAAAGCAAAGAAAAATTTTTGTCAAAAAAAAGCTTTTTAAAGCCAAGCGGGAGTGGAGGGTGGAGGATTGAACAAAAAATTGAAAAAGAAGCTTTTTTAACTGCTCTCCTTATGGCGATTAAGAAGGAACCCACAGCGTCAGTAAGAAAGCATACCAATGAATTGAAAGTCAACAAGAAAACTGGGGACGACAATTAAGCAAGATTTAAGCCCAGATGTTAACCCCCTTAATTATGCTATATGGGCATTTTAGAAAACAAAACAAATGCAACTTCCCATTGAAATATTGGTTTGCTTAAGACTGATATTGAGGAAGAATGGAATAAAATGTCGGAAAAATCTATTTTGGAGGTATGCAAATTGTTTCGAAGGTGTGCTGATACAGTAATTAAAAAAAATGGTGGCTATATTAAGTAATTTTACTGTTTTGTGTCTATCTTCTTATTTTGTTGCTTATTTTTTTAAATCGAAATTAATCTTGTTTTATAATAGTGTTGTTTTTATTATACTAGAATATTCTTAATTTTGCTTCTGTACCTTGAATATAGAACATTCCAAAAATAAATACGTCTCTAAGATATATCTTTATGCATTTTCATATTTTGTTATAGAGTTTCAATGCCATAGATTTTGGTAATAAATAATATCTAATTATATCTTTTGAATTTATAATGTTTCACAAGAAATAATAATAAAATCCTGGTATTTTTGGTGTAGAAAGAAATTAGTGAAAAATAACTAGAATGTAGCAAATGCAGCTAAATAATGTTTGTTTTGATTTTTTTTTTGTTTAATGGCATATCAACGTTCATGGGTTATGTAATGCCAAAGCCATCTTTGCAGAAGAACAGAAGTGGTACTACATGGTGTTTTCAATAAATTTCCAGACTTTTTTGTACGGGTATTTAAAATTGTCATAGACTCTTGAAAATTCAGTATCTTATTGCTATACATCTTATGAGATGACTGACCAATTTTTATGATTTCAGGTTCAAATGAACAGCTCCAGCAGCAATTGGAATACACCCTACTAAGCCTGATTGTCTCAGCTGTTGAATTTCTAAAATGCAATCTGGACGTCAGGACACTTTAGAAGAACAATATGCAATAAAATTCTGTTTTAAACTAGGAAAAATGCCACAGAAATGTATGGAATGCTTCAGACTGCTTTTCAACCATCTTGCATGAATTGAGCATCAGTTTTTGAGAGGCATAAGAGATTCAAGGAAGGCAGGGAGTCTGTGAGGGAGGAGGAAAGATGTGAGAGGAGTAAGGAAGTCAATACACCAGAGTTGATTGGCCAAAGGGTTAGGGTTAGGGTTACTATGGTGAGGTTTTAAGGGAGTTTAGCAAGAGATTCCATCGGAAGAGGCCAGCACTTTTCAAATTGGGTCAGTGACATTTCCACTAGGACAATGCACCAGTCCACAACTCCATCCTTGTCACAGACTATTTGACCAAGATGGGCATCAAGACAGTTACTCACCCTCCCTATAGTCCAGACCTTGCTCCCTGTGACTTTTGGTTATTTCCTAAGCTTAGAGTCTGTCGTTATGAGACAATTGAGGAGATGAAAGAGGCTGTGATGAAGGTCACTGACATGCTCATACAAGAGAACTTCCATGGGGCCTTCCAGAAGTTGTTGGAATGGTACAAGTGCATTGCAGACAGAGGAGATTACTTAGAAGAGGACTATAGTTTCATGTGTGTACTATCAATAAAAGTGCTCATATGAAAAAAGTCTGGAAACTCATTTAATGATCCTCATATTTAACCCATAGCTGGGTTAATAAGAGGGTTGATACCTTTCTGAAGGGCAGTATTTCAAAAGTGAACCTAACAGCATGACTAGAGTTTAAACTCACTCACTACAATGTCATATTCCAATACATTAGCCACTACACCACAGGAAATCCCTGACAGCATTTAGTAGAGAAAGCAGTCAGTGGTTGCGATGATAAACTGGCCTTGAAACTTTGGCACTCACATCTTTTCATATAAGTCCTCAAATATTGAATTTTTATGCTATACATAAATATATATCTGAGGATTATCTAGCAAATAATTTTGTGTGAACCTCTGCTGTCCACTCTAAAACATAATGGATTTTTGGTTTTATTTCAGGATCAATTTGGCATGCTGGAGAAGGTGAGGAATATCAGTTTAGAAAAATATATTTTCCCTCTTTAGGGACATTTCTACATATTTACTCATGTTTATCTGGACAAAGAACAGTAAAAAGTGCGATGAAAATAATCAAGTTGTTTTTTAATTTTAGAATTTCAAATTTCAAATGTAAAATTTAAATGAAGCTGCATAGCTTACATAATAAAGTAATCATATTTAGATTTTCAGTCAACAGTTTAGATAAGTCAGCACCTATAGGAAAAAATTATGAATACTGTCTTGATACACTCTAAAGAAAATGTTTTTGGTGAAACAGGATTGTGCACATGTGACATCCACCATATTCACCAGACTGAATTTGGGTGTCCTCGTGGTTTTGGGGTGTCCTCGTGGTGTAATGGTTAAAGCGATGAACTGCGGAATCGTAGTACGCGAGTTCGTACTCCAGTCGCGCAATTACGTTCACTTTCGGGCAAATACACTTGGGAAAGGTATGAACCCCCTTATTCTCCCTCCAGCTATGGGTAAATAGTAGGACGGACTAGGTTCTTCAGCCTTGGTGAGGCAACTAGTCTAGGAGAAGGAAAACTCTGAATTCAAACCTGTTAAACTCCGCTTAAAAACTGACCTTGTGTCATATCCTGCCCGAGCGGAGGGGTTGGTAAATAGTACCATATTCACCAGACTTAATTTTATAAAACTTTTTTCTTGTTTCTTTAACTGAAAATTCTTCTCAGTTGTTAGGTTTGAGAATATATAAGATATATAAAAAAAATTAATATGACATTGCAGGTTCACACTGTTTCAACAAATAGAAAACTTATCAGAATAAATATTTTGAATGCCAAGGGGGACTATTTTGATGAAAATGAATTTTTCATTCCTCATTCAATTCTGTCTTGGTAAATACTGCTTTAGTCTTGATATTTTTAGGTCAAGAAATATATTAAATAACTCTTACAGACCAGTCAATCTCCTAAATTCAATTTAGATTGTAAAGTAAGAAAAGATTTCTGAAATACATTCTACAAATTAATATTAACTTCATGATTTGATTAGCAATTGGTCAGATACCCAATTGATTAATTTGATGCTAAAAATAATAAAATCTTAAAAAGTTTATAATAATAAATCTACCAATTTTTAATTTGCATTATTTTGCATTTTTTTTTTCATTTAAAGAATAAAGATGTCTGTTTGCTTTTGTTATGTCTCTGAAAACTAGAATTGTGCTATTTTAGGAAATTTTTCATCGATTCAAATTTTTTTGTCTGCTTTTTTACCTATTATTCTATATAGGTAATACATTATTGTAGAATTTGGTTGTAATTGTTTACCATTAATTAAGAAAAAAGCAATGTTTCTTATGATACCTTTGTGGACACTAGTATACAGTTAGTAAGATATCTGATGAGTTGTATCAGATGCCAGAACTCCAAGTGAAGTGTTCCAAGGCATCATTATGCTAGGTAATTTAAGTACTTTGAGTTTGAGTCTGAAAGTAGTCTCACAATACTATTACATTCCCCTTATCAATAAAAGGTATGGTGATTATCATACCTTTGCTAAGCTTATCATTGTTCAAATGTTTGTCTCTGTAGCATGTTTATTTCACAGCCACTCCTAGTTATGTTAAGTGTTAAGGGTGTCAGAGTTATCCAGTCTGGGGTGTCATGTGTGTTCATAAGATATTTTCTTTCTTTGGTAGTAAGGTGATGTGATTATTGAAACAAACATGTTTGTGAGTGGCTGTTTCAACCTCTCTTATTTGAATTCTGTTTCATCTCTTGGGAGAATCTGACAATGTAGGATCTTAGTTCCGCAGACTTTTTTATATGGTGCTGGTTGACATTTTCCTTCCTGATGATTTAAGGGTAACTTTTTGTTCATTCTGTTGGTGCCTAAACTTTTCATGAACATGAGAGTCGGAAAACAGTTGTTGCTGAACTCATGAATATGTCATTCCTGCAGACGTTTGAAATAAAAAAAAAAGTGAGAACAAAGGCAACAGGGTATGTTAAAAGTGCCAATTTCTATTTGGCAAGGAAAGTGTTTGTGGGAAATTTCTGTTTATGTTGAAAGCGTAGATTCTGTCCTTTAGTTCTTGATGACAGTGAGTTTGAATCATATTTGAACAGGTTATTGGTGCAGCTAAGTGACCTGGTAGTCTGTAGACAGCCTGAGGGTTTGACATCTTTGGTCAC
Source organism: Sepioteuthis lessoniana (assembly GCA_963585895.1). Taxonomy (NCBI): domain Eukaryota; kingdom Metazoa; phylum Mollusca; class Cephalopoda; order Myopsida; family Loliginidae; genus Sepioteuthis; species Sepioteuthis lessoniana. The sequence goes on from OY757920.1 coordinate 58,500,455, forward strand.
AGAGGCAAGCTAGTCGATATCCTGGTGGTTGAATCAACAGCTAACTAGGTGTTTGGTTGGCATTAACTGCAAACAAGCCGATGAAGCCATCATTGTCCAAGTAGTACCCACCCATCAGGGACTGTTGTCCTTAGTGCATAAAGCTATTTGTTCATAGGCAAGGGAATACAGCTTGAGTTCCTAGGTGTTGCTGCACTGGGTTGATGGGTCCATTACTTTGGGTGTTGCTGCATTGAACTGGCTGGTCTTGCAAGCCGAATTAGTAAGAAAAATTTTCTTGTTTTGAAAAGGACAGTTTTAAGTAGCTTGACTACTTGGTTCACTGAACTGGTAAATCTGTTACGGTGGGTGTCACTGCATCAAACTGACTGGTCCTCTAAGCTGGATTAGCAAGAAAGACTTTCTTGCTCTGAAAATGGCAGTTAAAAATACCTGGACAATTGAGTTCTCAGGGTGTCACTTTGAAAACAAGGTAGTGGCATCTAGATGTCTGGAACTCGGGAGGTCATACCAGTGAATGGAATAGTCAAAGTGGAAATCTTGGAGATGATGCTATGTCATCAAATTTCCATTGGTGAACAAATTCTTGGAATGTTTTGCTTGAGCATTACGGTCCATTGTCACAGATAACTTTGGTGGAAATATGCTCAGCGAATTTTTATTTCCTTGTTTAGAGGACCATAATTCTTGTACTTTGGCCTGTCATTTTGCACATGGTAGGGAATTTGCTGCTGTAATCAGCAATTATTAAGTATTCATGGTAATTAAAGTGAAACAAATCAATACCAACAACTTATGCTCAGCTAGGAATATCATATGATTGTATAGTTTCCTTTGGTTGTGCGGGAAAGTTTACAAGACAATTCATCTCTTCTTGATCATTTTCTCAATATTGGCATTTATTCCCTTATCGTATACTGCTTCTCAGGCTTGAAGGCGTGTCTTCTCTGTGCCTTGTTAGCTGTAATAAAGCTGGTCTAGTATGGTTTTCTATTGATTTTCTGTGACCAAAATTCTTGTTCTTTTGATCCTTCATTCACAAAGTTCATCTCTGTATGACCCTATCATAGTCGACCGACTACTCATAACCCAAATGAAAACAAAACAAACCCCATTCCTAGAAAAGTGATGAGTCACTGATGTCGTCAGCCAATAGTATTAAGGGACTAAATTGCTCCGCGCAGAATGTTTTTTTAATATTAAATTCAACCTGTTTTTCTAAAGACAGTCCTCAACTAATGGACAAAATAGGGAGTATTTAGAAACACATGGTCGAATTAGAATGAAGTTTCTCACTATAATATAGTAATAATAAGCAAGGTCATCCAACATAGACCACATAGCATAGTGGCACAGAATAGCTATAAAAGCAGCGGTATCAAACAGGGTCGAATCAGTTGGGCTAGGGGACAGCTGAGGGTGTGGGAGAAAGCCAGATTCTCCCCTGGTCGTTCTACAACTGAAGCCTAATCAGTAGCAGCTGTCCATGAGGACTGCTCAAGGCTTCCATTAAACCAGACGTCCTGATGGCAGCTGCAGACGACGCAGGAAGATTGCCAGCTTCTCAGCTTAAAAGCCCTTTTCAAGTCTACTCAGAAAGTCTTTCCAAACACCTCCTGAGACGGCACAATGCAGCAGACACAACTACCAGCCTCTCAATCTAACAGTCCTTTTCAGGGCTAATTCAAAAAGTCTAATACTCTTTGAGACGGCACCAGCAGCTACCTTCTTGCACCGGCGACCACTTCACTGCAGCGACAACTACCACTCCTGCACCAACGGCCACTTCCCTGCAGAAGCAGCTAACAGTTCTGCACCAGCAGCTACCAACCATGTACCAGCGATTACCTTCCTGCACCATCAGATACCAGCAGCCACCAGTTCTGACCAGTCCTGAACCAGCGACCACTTTCCTGCACCAGCCGATACCAGCAGCCACCCGTTCTGCACCAGCGACTACCAGTGCTGAACCAGCGACCACTTTCCTGTACCAGCAGACACCAGCAACTACCAGTCCTGGACCAGCGAACACCTTCCTGCACCAGCAGATACCAGTCCTAAACCAGCGACCACCTATCCAAACGAACACCAGCCTTATACCAGCTGTCCAGACCTGCTACAGCGACTAGATCCTGCTTCAACGATCACCATCCGGCCGCAGTGATTGTTCGCCGTACGCTTTTTCGATTTACGATTCGCCATAATAAAGTTTGGCTTTTCGAAAAACACACCTGTTTTGTCATTCTTGCCTAGTTCGTTGTCAATCACTTATATTTAAAAAGTTTGCGGGGGCCGGTATATTTATCTGGCCTCCGCAACAGCCCATAGGAGCGTACTAGAGGTAGTAGCTCCACGATTAAATCTGGCCACCCTGTTATTTTGACCTCCCTTAATTGATTGAGAATTGGATCTTGTTTAATTTCTAATGTCATTCAAGCATTCGTTGTTAAATCTCACAAAATCGATTCTCACATCTCGGTCAATCTTGTCCTTGTTTTAGTTCTGCGAAGGCAACTTAGTTTATCTGCTTGAGTCATTTCTTTCCCTGGTCTTTTCCCTATGTATCTTGTATCTCTGTAGTTTGAGTATTATAATCTTAGAGATGCTCTTATCGGACGTTTTGAAGTATCATAACTAGTGGCTTATGATCAGTGAGTATTCTGAACTGATACCCGTTGAGAAACGTGAAGAATCTGTAGATTCCAAATCTGATTGCCAGGAGTTCTTTTTCTATACAAGCTCAGTGTTTCTCTTTGATAATGATTTTGATATATAAACAATTGGTTTGCAGTTCTGCATTAGTGGAGTTCCTTGTCCTTTCAAGCTTGTATCTGTTTGTAATGTCGAAATAAGTTAGGGTTGAGTTTTGACTAATCTCTGTTTAGAGATTTTCAAATCGTTGATAGTGGTGTCCTTCCCATAAAAACATTGTTTCATCTTTGATAAGCCACTCAGAATGTATGCCTTGTCAGCCAAGAATGGAATGAACGGTAACAAGTTGGTTAGAAGATTGAGGAATTCTAGTAATTCCTTCTTGCATGCTGGAGATGGCATGTTCCTGAAGTCATTGAACTTCATTGGGTTTGCACGAACGCCATTTTCATTATATATCACGCAAAAAGTTACTTTTGAACCTGAATGTGCACTTTATTGAGTTGAACATAAAATCATTCTTTCTAGCTTGTTTGTGCAAAACTTTGACATACTCTTCTTATTTGTCATAGACAGAAACATCGTCAGTGATTTCTTCTGCACCATCAACTTGCCCCTACATTTGGTTGGTTGGTTTCTTTGTTTAATGGCATATCAACTCTTTTTAGGTTATTTAATGCCAAAGCCATTCTCCAAGAAGAACACTAGTCGTACTATTTAACCCATAGCTGAGAGGATAAGGGGGTTCATCCTACATTTGGTCCACCTTCATTTAGAAAATGTCCTGAAATACACTGAATCCAAATGGTAAGCAGTATTTTACATAGAGTGACTAGAATGTTGCTCGCAACTAAGAGTCTCTATCCAGATGTATAGATCAATAACTGGCTTCGGTATCCAGTTTGGAAAATATCTTAGCACTTGCAAAGCGATGTGATAACTCTTTTAATGTAGGGATTTCGTGATGTGGTCTTTTGAGGGATATGCTTAAGTGTCTTGGCTCTAGGCAGATTCTTACACTCCCATTTTTTTTGTGTGAGTAGACTAGGTTTAATATCCAATATGCTGTTCTATCATTTTTCTGATGATATAACTTTTTTCGATTGCATCAAGCTCCTGTTTTATGGTGTCTCTTAATGCGATTGGAATTTTCCTTAGTGGTTTAGAATGTGGTAGCACGTTCTGGTTGACAGATAGTTTCACAGATCTTGGCATAGAGCCAATATTATCAAAGCGATCTAGATACATCATGATAAGTTCGTCAATTTCATGGATTTTGGTTCTAATTATGGTTTGTTGTGTATTTGGTGATTTGCGATTTGAAGATTTGTTTTTTTTCTTTTCAGTGCAGTATAATGTGACTAATTCCTGTTCTTCAAGAAAATTTAGTCCTAGAATTGCTGTCCTTGTACATCAGCTATGTAGAATATGTTATTGTGCCAGTCAAAGATGTTGTATTTGCATGGAATTCTAATCCTACGGTAGCATTTTATCAGGGTCGCATTGTATACTACCAGGTTAATTTTGTTCATTTTTGTTTTCCAGTTTGGAAAAACATCAGCATTAATTTTTCCGGGAACATTCTGTGGAATGTAGTGACTGACAGTGGGTTTCCTTGGGCACTCGTATATATTTTTAGGCTCAGTCTGTGTACTTCAATTCTTTTCAATTGTCTTATGGTTCGGTATGCAAAGGTTTTGTCCTTCTGTTGAACCATGAAGGATATTTTGATGCTACTAAATGTTATACCTTCGAGCTGTTCTTCAAGTCTTGGGGTGTTGTACCCTAGATCAGTCTGAATACATCGCCTCTATCTGTATGAGTCACTCTTGTATTGAGGTTGGTTCGGTGACTTTGGGTTATGACCCGAGCTTCGTGATCATGACCTCGGTATTCGTTTTGCTCTGTTTGACAAACAGTTGCCCATTGTTTAGCTTTACTATGGGCATTTTAAAATTTCTCATGACGTGTTGGTGGGGTTAGGATTTGTATAGCAGTGTTTATAGTGTTGTTGGTAGTGTTTTGATGGACCAAAGTTATTTTATACGAGCGCAAGATGCTTCGTAGGTTTTACCTAGATATTGTTTGAGTGTGACATATTAGCAATTTATTTTGGAAGTCTGCAATTGATGTGTTGGTCATAAGTTCAATTATCCGCTCTTGTCACTCGGTCTCTGGCAGTGAACACTTTGTACTTGTCATTTGCATTTATTGACAAAATCATGTGGTGTAATTGTTATCGTCGTAGGAAATGAACACGGCGACACGAGTTCAAATCCTGGACGAGACTGACTGCATTTCACATAGCACTAATACCATTGGGAAGGGTATGAATCCAATTATTCTCCCTCCAGCTATGGGTAAATAGTAGGACAGACTAGGTTCTTCAGCTTTGGTTAGGCAACTAGTCTAGGAGAATGAAAACTCTGAATTCAAACCTGTTAAACTCCGCTTAAAAAATTGACCTTGTGTCATATCCTGCCCGAGCGGAGGGGTTGGTAAATAGGATTGACAAAATCATCTAGTGACTCTTTCAGCGTAGAAGAATTGTTACAAAGATTTGGCTCTCACGAGACAACTTTTTAAAAATACAAACAATAGGAAGGACCTATTTGTTTCAAATAGGTCTTTCGTATTTTATTTTGAGAGAAATAAAATTATACCAAAAATTATTAACATAGACATGATCATTGCCATAAAAAGTATTTTTAGCGAGGGGTATTATTACGTTATTTCCTCGCTATATTTGAAGGTAAATAAATGAGTTGAACCAAGATAATGAAAAGTTTTTATGAAAGTTTTAATGGCAACCGAAATTAGGAGTACCTTTATGCTGCAAGTCTCGTAGGAAGGAAATAGTTATTGTGTTGAGAAGGAATTATAGATGCTAAATGCCTGAGCGAATTGTGCGTCGCTAATGTCAAGGCATTCTTGAAGGTCTGAGCAATTATGCGTCGTTGTAGACGTGACAAAAGTCGTGTTTGCTGTTTAAAGACAGGAGTGATGTAGTCCCCCATAAATATGTGGTCCTGGTTGCTGTAGGAGAGAGGCATGAAAGTCTCCAGATAATGATGTCCAGGAATGAGGTAGCTGGATGTCTGAGCGTAATTGTGCGTTGCTGTCGACTTAGCAAAAGTTAGAGGCGACTTGAAGGTGTTCCTACGTGTGGCAGATTACACGCATCTAATTTGTGTTCATCTGGGAACCCTTGGTCTAAGAGAGTAGACTCAAGAGGTCCATAAATTAGAAGGCTTTCCTCATGGTGTTGTGCTTCTGCTGCTATGGAGGGAGCGGACAGAAACCACGTCCGTCCTTCTCGAAGGGTTCTGAAGAAGGGATAGCTTGACGGGCTTTCACCATTTTGGTGCTGCCCGGGAAAATGGTCCAGGCTGAATAGGATAAGTCATCCTCATTGGGTGAAAATATGCGACGACCATAATGGTCAAATTAATTTATGCGCCAAACAAAATTACGAAGTTCTTTCTGCTACACTCTTCAGTTTGTTTGTTAATATTTGAATAATTTCAAACGATTCACCCAATATTTTTCTTTTAGTTCGATTTGCTCAAGAAATTTACCGAAAATAATGTCAGACGAACTTTTCTCTTCCTCCGTGAGCGTCCAGGAATTTATTTTTTTAAGTCCGTCATCTTTTTTTTTGTCAAATGAACCTGTTGATGGTCACTTCATAGACTGTGAAGTCAAAAGTCTTTTTTCGTCAATACTGGTTTTTGGTTTTTGACGCTGCGTGTTTTCCGTTGCCACCATGTAGAATTTGGTTGAGTTTGTTTGAGCTGAAAGCGATGTTTATTGTAATACATTTATTGACGCTAGTATACAATCGATCACTTATCTGATGCCTTGTATCTCGTACCAATACTCGAAGTGGAGTAGAGTGTGTAGCGGAGTGGTTGCTCTGGTAGTTGTGAATAATAGATAAAGTGAAAACTATTGTTTGTTTGAATGAATTTTACGGTTTGTCAAAAATTGAGTAGTTTTATACCGAATATATTTTGTTTCATTCCTTTGCTAACTGAGCTTAGTTAGAATGTTTTGGTTGAAGGCAGCGTTTCTGTTAATTGTTTCGATGTTCAAGGGTATATGTGGGTAACTTTTTACAGATGAGGCTTATGGACCAATATCCTAGACCAGAGAGGGTTTTTTTCTGCAAGTTTGTTATGTGATAAGGATCTGTTGTTTTGAATAGATTTTTCATGTTTTTTTAAGTTGAAGAAAGCTCTTCGAATATGGGTGAGATTTTTACATTCCATCAATGTCTTTCACTGAGTATGGCTGTCCACATGAGCCTTTTGGTGGAGGTTCCTGATTTTGTATGAAAGAGAGAGTTAATTTTGTGGGGCCTATAGGTAGTTGGGTTTGTGTGGTCTCTTCTCTTCCAGTCTTATTTGGATCTGGTTTTCTTTTTCTTAAGATGGACTGTGTTTGTTAGAGCTTGTGATTATGTTCGTTCCATAGCTGTTACCAATTCTTTGTCAGTATTTGGCTGATTTTAGGTTTTAGAGTTTTTGTCGGCAACCATGTCGATGCAGATTTGGCTCTTGATTCAGCTTTATGGTTCCCCTGGATTCCTATATGGATCAGGATCCAGCAGAATATAACTTTTTTTGGTATGGCTTCTGAAGTTTACAATGTTTAAGAGTTTGATGATAAGAGGGTTATCCAGTTTTTGCTTGTTAATATAGATAAAAGTACAGAGAAGGAATCTGAATTGATCATAAATATTTTTAGGTTGCTTATCGAGACAAAGTTGAGTGCTAGTTCTGTTGCATTGGTTTTGGCGGTGAATATGGAAGCTTCTTATAGAAGGCATTGTTTGGATGTTTCATTGTTGAATATTGTTCCACAACTAGTTCTTTTGCTATCTTGGGAGCCATCTTTTTAAATGTGGGAGCAGTCAGGGTATTTTCTTGGGTATTATAGAGTTTCTCTTGATAGATTAAAGGGTGAATGTTCTTTTTTGTTAGTTTTGTTTGGGTGAGGACTGCCACTGGTTGTTTTAGTAACCAGGGTAGAGAGCATAGCGGTATGGTATAATGAATGTTTTCGAGTGAGATTTCTGCTTCTTGCAATATGGGTTCCATAAAAAGGTCAAAAGGTCTTTTATCTTGGGGTGGGTAAGCAGAGTTTGTTCTTTGAGGTTGAAAATGAAATCATGAATCCGATTAGTTGGTAGAGATTTTATTTTCGTGTAGTATTGGAGGCCTAATCTTTGAAATCTGAGATGTAGAGGTGGTTCATGAGCCTCAGTATTTTTGGGCTGTCTACCGGAGATATTCTGAAGGCACCAAGGACGAGTCTCAAACCTTCAAGGTGGATTGTGTTAAGTGATTTCAGATTCAATTTTAAGGTCGATCTGTATATAAAACAACTATAGCCGATTTTCGAGAGGATTAGGGTTCTATCTTGTTTTAGTAAAGCTTGGTGGTTTCCGCCTCATTTTGTGTGGCCTATTACTCGGAGGAGTTTTAGTATTTTGCTTCATTTTTCTTTTAGGTATGACGATTTGCCATGTATATGTATTTAAATCTGGAGGTGATGCAGAAGGCGTCAACATAAAAAAAGTCATCAATTCCAGGATTCGGGCACTTGATGTTTATCTTTAGGTTGAAGAGGGTCACCGACAATGTATTCTTCTGAGGAACTCCCTCTTAATTGTGGAAGTTTGACAGAGTTGATCCAATTCAGATTTCTGTCTGAAAAAAATTCTTTATGAAATTGGTCAATCTGCTTCCCAGCCCCGAGTTGTGTAAGCTTATATTATACCATATTTTCAGATGGCCTCGTACACCAACTCTAGGAAGAAAAAGACTGGTATGAGATGTTTTCGAATATTTGCCTCTCTTATGGAGGTTTCCAATCTGACTACATGATCCATTGTAGATCTTTGGTTTCTGAATCTGAATTGGGAGTTGGTGATAAAGTTGTTGGATTCAAAAAACTAAAACCTTTTGTTGACCATACTTTCCAAGGTGTTGCAGTTTTCAGGATTAAAACTTTCTTCTCTGGTTTGGGTACGAGATGATAGTTGATATTTTTCATGACTCTGGAACTCAACTATTTTTCAAAATATTATTGAGTATGGTTAAAAGGTAGTTTAGTAATTTTTTGATAGATGTTTGAGGAATATGAAATGGATTTCATCAGGGCCGATAGCTGTGTTGTGATCTTTATATGATTTCACTTATTCTGGTAATGTGAAAAGTTTGTTGTAGGTTTTAGAGTTGTTTGATTTGAAGTTAAAGCTATGTTTCTCGGCATTATGTTTCAAGGTTTGGAATTATCTGTTGGTGGTTTTGAACGAGGAATTTGTGGTAATCTCAGTTCGTGTAGCCTCCGTACCTTTTTTGTTTCTTGCTTCTGTATTTTTTTGAGAGAGAGCGACAGTTTGAGAGGATTTGACAATATTTTTTTCCCAGTGATTTTTCTGATCATTTTCCAAATTGTTTTGGAGAGGAGTTAAGTTGGTTTACACATTTTTGCCAGCTTTTCTTTTTGGATTTTTTTGTTTGTTTTGCGTGCTTTTCCTCTGAGTAGTTTGAAGGAGTTTAAATTGATAGTAGTGGGTTCTTTGTTAAAATTGCATTGTGCAGCCTATCATAGACAGATTGCTGTTTTGCAGTCATCATTAAACCTGGGTGTGTTGTCTATGGGTGTACTTTCTGGTATGGTTCTCTTTGCTATAGAGGTATAGGTTTCAGTGAAGCTCTTCGTTATTTAGGTGTTGTATCAGTTTTTGGTTGCAGAAGGTTTTGAATTCTCACCAGTTCGCTTTTTTTTATTTTCTAATGGGTGATTTTATTATCATGAAGAGATTGTGGACTTTTCAGTATGACAGAAAAGTGGTCGATGCCGAAAAGATCATTATAGATCTTCTCGTAGGAACCCGTTAATGGATTAAGATAGGTTTATGAGTTTAGCGGGAAGAGGTTATTGTTATTGATTACTTTTTAAAGGTCTTTGTCTTTTTGTTTATTGTTTTTAAGTCTATTGGTTTTCTGGCAGCCCCATATTGTGTTGTAACTATTAAGGTCACTTACTAATAGGTGAACTTTAAGGATTTGTTCTATTAATTTGTTTAGTTTCGTTTATGGGGTCATATAGTGGAATGTAAACGGAGCAGATGTTTATTGATTTATGTAGTGCTCCTTTGACAGCAATCGCTTGAAGTTCAGTATCAATGTTGGTTTTGTGATGAGGTATGTCTTTCCTAACTAGGACTGAGACATCTACAGAGGCTTTACTTCCGTCTTTATGCAACTGGATAGTTTTTGATGTTGAGTTGGTTAGTGTCTTTAATGAATGTTTCTTGAAGGCAAGCTAGTTTTGGATTATGGTTAGTCAAAAGTTGTTGAATTTTTTCATGATTGGCCTGGATTCATCTGCGGTTCCATTGTATGGAGGGTGAGTTGTGTTTGGGTTGCATTGATTTTGTTTTCTATGGGGGAGTTTGATGGGTTTTCTTTGGTTTGATTTTATTAAATTAGGCTCTCGTGTTTCCATTCTTTCTAGTATGTTTAATTTGTTTTTGGTTTCAATTTTTGATGTTGAGGGATCTGTGGTTTGACTTGTGAGGTTCTCGTCCAGATGGTGGTTGGGCATGGTCATCTTAGATTGGGAGGAACGTTCACATGTAGGAAGTCCTCTGCAACCCTTCCGGTGGTGACCATATCTGTCACATTTAAAGCATCTCAAGTGTGTGTGGAATGTATTTTGCTCCATCTCAGGGCAATATCCTATTTTTACTTCCTTGGGTAACTTAGGTTTGTTAAACGTGTTTATCTTTATTAATTTTTCGCCCCTTTTGATGGTAATTATTCAATAATCCTTGACACACCGCTTTCACAAAGCTACTCTTATCGCCTCTTATGTAGCCAAAGACAATCCTTGGCTCCAAATGACCACTTAACAGATGTTTGGTATTTCGTGCGAGTAAGCCTTGCATTTTTTTGTTGTGGAACATTTTCATATTTTCAGCATGTTTCTGATTGTTCACCTCCGCAAGCAAATTCCTGTTTGTTGTCTTTTTCACAGACCAAGGAGTTGCTGTGCTTGAAATAACCTTCTCTGTTAAGGATGGAGATAATTTTGTTCGGCAGGTCTTTTCCAAAGATTCAAGTACAATGAATGTTGGAAGCTCGGCAGTCTCATTCTACAAATCAGATTCAGATGATTTAAAAAAAAACAACATAAGTTGTGTTTGCTTTTCGCTGCGCCTGTGCACCACTACTCTCTGTAGAATCCAATCTGTGTTGGAAATTTATCAAGGGGAGAACCCATTCGCATTGGTTGAGGCGGGGATACACTACCAGTATATTTAAGTTAGGAATAGGATTTTGAGCCCTTGCCAATTTCAAGCTTTCAGTTGACAATACTTTAAATTAAGAGCGAGAGAACAAGTACGTGTGAAATGTTATAAAAGAAATTAGGTCATTTAGTAAAGTTCTCTATCACATGTAAAGCAAACAAGAGGAAAAGACCTTTGATAAAAGTCTTCAAACGCGCGTGCGCGTGTGTGGGTTACATAATTTTCCATCCCCTTGTTACCATTGACGTCTAGAACCTGGTAAGTCGTGGAGACATCGGTCTCTTAGAGTAATACTGGCCGACATAGAGGATTTGATTTTTTCGCTTTCTCGTTATATACTACCTTGACTACGTTCTCTAGTGGTCATTAGCAAAACTATTTTGTCCCCTAGCGTCAAATAGTAGAAATCAACGACAAGCTGGGGATGTAATCTCTATAATTGTTCAAATCATCGTGCATAAGGAAATAATTCTCATGATATTGTTACATTTATCATAACAAACACATATTTGTTTCTTGCACGGCTTATGCTCGAGTCTCATGACCCCAACCCCCGCCCGCCCGGAATCTATTATACGCTTCATAATCTATGATATGAGTCCACCACTATGCTTCATGTCAATTTTGTTAAAGTAGTTTTCTAGATAGGAACTATTTTTCGTTTTTTTTTTTTTTTTTTTTTTTTTAGTTAAAACGAATTAAAAAAGAATTAGATATTTTTAAGGTCAAGTTTTAGTTTTATACAAAAGATAGTAACATGATAATTATCAGTATTAAAAGCAAAATAACATTATGTAATTAATTTTTTACACATTTTTAAGATTCAAGATCAATAAAAAGAGACGACCGTAGTCAACTCGAGGTTACGTAATTAAAAATTGTTATCAAAAATTTCATATACCTTTAATAAGTTTTTTTAATGAAATTAGCAACTAAAAACGTAAATAAACTTATTTATGTTAATAACTATATTGCTTAATATCGTATTTAAATCCAAGAGTAGGTAAGAACTAATGACAGGCATTTTTCTCAATCACTAATCCGTCAGCTATTCTGGTGTGCTTTAGCTTGCCGTCAAAAATTGTGTTTATAGAAAGTTAGAACTGCCAAACACAAGAGAACTCAACTTTTTTTAAGTATATAAATCGTATCAGCTCTAGATTATTACCATGGTTTTTGATTGTACAATTATTAAAATTTATTGAAATGTTTATCATTAATTTATAATTAGAATAGTGAAATAATAATACTTTTTAATTGTCTTTAAATATTTAACGTTTTACTTGGTAATAATCTACAAATCTTTCATTGCCCCTCTTTCTTGTTTTAAAGTTTATATTTTTCGATTAGTAAAACTATTCTTTATTCAAATACATATTTAGATTTAGCCTGTGATTTGAGAAAAGTAGCCCAGTCGGCTGGGGCTGTAGAATACACCGACTGACACCTCTGCAGAGGGGTAAGACCCCATCCTCAATGGGTGTCTTGGATATGACACAAAACAATCTGATGGTGAGGTTCCAGTGATGCTGGAGCTTTTAGGAATTCGGAGCACTCTTTCATTGCCATTGCTCCCAGGTCCATTCTGGCTCGGAATGATAGCACCTGATAGGGCCTATGGGTTAAATGGAACTAACTGCATATTTATGCTAAACTGAATTGCTTAAAATAGAAATGTTTTTGACAACTAAACTGTACTTACATTCAAACCGCGTGCTTATGCTAAACTGAATTGTTTGAAATGAAACAGTTTGACATTGAAACTGTACTTACATTAAACTGAAATGTTTAATATAGAACTTCTGTACTTATACTTAGCTGAATTAGAACTGCTGGAATAAATTGAATAGCTTGAAATAGAAGAGTTTTTGCCAATTAAACTGTACTTATATTTAAACTGCGTGCTTATGTTAAACTGAATTTTTTGAAATGAAACAGTTTGATATTGAAACTGTACTTACACTAAACGGAATTGTTTAATATAGAACTGTTTTGACATTTAACTGTGTGTAAACAAATCTGTACTTATACTTAGCTGAATTAGAACTTTTTGAATAAACTGAGTAGCTTGAAATCGAAATGTTTTGACAATTAAACTGTGTACTCATACTAAATTTAAAATTGTTTTAAATAGAACTATTTGCATAAAAATGGATTTGGCGTTAAATAACCAACAAAGGTTGATATGCCATAAAAACCAACCAACCATTAGAGAAAAGTCAGTCAAAATCTAATGCAAACTTACTATCCACTTTTAAGCAGAACAAATATCAAGACAGAATTACTTGGTTAATAATCTAAAAGAACTTTTTGTTAAATCATAACATGAAAAGCCCTCAAAACATTTTTTAATATTAAATATTTACATTTGGGGTACTATTTTCTTCTAACAGCTTTTAATTAAAAACTTCTTCTATATTCCATTCACACATTCAGGCTTTTGTCTTATTTAGTTACAGAATTATATGCCATATTATATACCCCTACCGATTTAATAGAACTCCAAATACGGGGTTCAGGTAAAGTTTAGCAACATGAAAAAAAATTACAAGTTTTTTTCATAAAGTCAATTGATAAATTAAAAAAGGAACACAGCAAATTTTATTAAAATTAGATAATCACTGATTTTTTGGTGATTTTTTTTCCACCAGGGGTAGTGAGTTGTAGTCGAATGAAAGGTATTGGACGAGCATGTTAGTAACTCTAGTTTTCAAAGAGAATATATGAAACCTTCCCTTTTGGGTTATGGAGGATCGACTCTGGTTTACTTGATAGCATGAACTACAATATTCAGTTGCTATAAAAGTTGAAAATGATAATACAACCTTTTTTGTTAGATGAACGTATTTTATTTCCAAAAATAATTTTCCCTCTGTTCGACTAGTTTCATGTATATTTACAGACAGAAATCATTCTAGAGAAATATTAGGAGAGTTTATCAAAAATATTAAAGAATAATTATTTCTTAACAGAGATGAACAGAGAATTGAATATTGCGGGTGGTGTAAAAAGAATTGAAATAGAAAAATTAATGTAAGAATTGGCTATTGAAGAATAGTTTCAAAATTAATTTTTTAATCAATCAAGCAGCAAAAAAAAAAAAAAATCCAATTAATTTATTCCTGGATATAATAATCATTGTGCAGATGAAAAAGAATGTGTTGATAAAATCATTATATCATGGGAGTAAAGCCAGATTATAAATATAATGCCATTGAATTTCTGAGACAAGCTGATTGAACAATCTAAATAAGAAAAAAGACTAGACTTAAATATCACTGCCAAACACCAGACGCACCAATTTTACAGATAAAATGATAAAAAAAGGAAAGAAAAACGTAAATATAAATATGCAGAACTGCACTTAGTTCATTATTTTTAGAACTTGCTCAATTTAATTATATTCTTCAAAATACAGTCTGGAAGAATGGCTCATTGTGATACTATGTGCAGAAAACAAATACATATCAAAAGACTAGGAGCTTATCTGATTTTATTTTTGCCTAGCGAGACCGACTCTAAGAGCTGCAGACATGGTAAGAATCTTAAAGAAGCCGTACACTGTGCTTAGAATAATAAATATTTCACTGGGAAGAGGTAAAATTTATACAGATGTATATATCTAGATATGGAATGAAAACCATTCCAAGAAAATTTGTCTGCTATTTTCTGTTGTTTAAATTATCTTTTAAGCAAAAAACCCAGCAGATGTGTTATCTTTCAAAAAGATAAAGAGAAATCACTCATTATCAATCTCTGCTGATCCATGATCCCAATCCATCTTTATTGGAAATAAATAACAAGGATCTTCAACAGTATCTACGTAACGATTTACTTTCTTGGTTTAATGGCATATAAGTCTCTGTGGGTTATTTAATTCCAAAGCCATTCTAACAGAAGGACAGTAATGGTACTATTTAAAACATAACTGGGGTGGGTGAGGGGATAATGGAATTCATACTTTTCTCAAGGGTGTAAGACCGGAAATGAACGTAATAGCATGACTGGAGTTCGAACTCACTCACTAAGATGATGAAATCCAGCACGTTAGCCACTACGCCACGGGAACTCCCCCTCTTCATTATAGAATGATAGCGAGTGGTTGGTGTAATGCTTGTAATTGAAGAAAATGAAGAGCATACCGAGTTCAAATTCTGGATGGTGATTTTTATTTTTCACTTCATACTAATAATACCCTTCCACTTATTTTCTCTATTGACCTAATGAGTAGAGTGTTCACCAATAGGTCCGGGAGACCGAGGTTCAATCCCAAGTCGATTCATTCCAAAGACTCAAAAAATAGTACTTGATGCCACCTTGCTTAACGCTCAGCATTATAAGGTAAGGATCAAGGGTAAAGTGAAGCAATCCAGGGAAAGGGCTAGCGCCCTCCCCAACACCTCGGTGTAGTAGCTATTGAAAAAGAGCCTTCGGATCAACTTCGACTTAGATCGCCAACTTTACTTATTTTTTTCTCCACCAGTTATAGACAAAATCATAGACTTGGTTCTTTTTTCTTTGTGGAGTAAAAAGTCTTGGACCAATGGATGCTATACTACTAATAATTACTAATAGGTTCATTCCTCTCTAGGTTCTTCATAAATCATAATAAACCAATTCTTGAGGTAACATGGATATCCTCATAGGAAATGGACACGGTGACCCAAATTCAAATCCTACATGAGGCTTTTAGAATTTCACTTAGCTCTAATAACCTTGAGGAAAGTATGCATCCAACTGTTCTTCTTCCAGCTTTGGGTAAATAGTAGGGCAGACTGTGCTCTTTAACCCTGGTATGGCAACTGGTTTATGAGAAAGAAAACTTTAAATTCAAACCTGTTAAACTCCCCTTAAAAGTCAACTTTGTATCACATTCTGATTATGCAGAGGGGTGGTAGTACTATAAAACACTGAGGAGAAAACTTTTTTCATATTTAAAAGCCACATTAAATCTTATTGTCAACTGAAAAAGCTGCATGGGTGCTAGTGAGTTTGAATTATAGTGGTGGTCTTATGCCAAAATAAGCTTAGCGAGTGATTACTAAGACTGCACTCAATAACCTTCTTAGTACTTTTTCAAGAAGGTCTTGAAGATTAAGCTTTTATTCAAGAACCCAAATTTAGTTAATTTATTTTACTTAGGAAAGAATTACAAGTTTTATGAAGCCTTTAACGACTTCGTTTTTTTTTTTTTTTTTTTTTTTCATAATGTTATATTTTTTCTGATTGCTTTTTTGAAAGAATGGATTGAAATATCAGGTTGGAAAGTGGTTGTACACACTTTTAATTGGATTTTTCGGTCAAAAACCTCCTGATATTTGTGGTGTTGTTAACATAACGTTTCGGCCGACCCACTCTTCGTAATTTCTCTAGAGAAACAAAAAGCCATATTTTTTTTTACTGGAAAACGAGAGAAAAAAAAAGCACTGGAAAAGTTGATTATAAGTTTTGGTGTAAAGTCTAGAAAAAGAGAAATAGATAGGCAAACAAAAAAAAACTTGAAAAACAAAAGAAAAGGAAAACAGAGACAATAAGAACTAGAATGATCTCTTTACGACATAAAACAATAATGTTCACGTAAAAGTTTTTTTTAGTTGCAATCGACTTCTCGATTTTTTTTTTCGGCAACAACATCAACTTGGGCCTTGTCCGGCATATGGTAGCTGAAATGTAATTCATAGATTATACCCCGGAACTTTTGAATATCAGACGAATAGTCTAACGTATTCACAATAAACTCCACAGCACTTGGAGATATATCCCTTGAAGATATTCCTTCAGAAAACAGGTATGTATTTATCTTTCCAACCCACACGAGCAGGATGTGACACAAGGTCAGTTTTTAAGCGGAGTTTAACGGGTTTGAATTCAGGGTTTTCCTTTTCCTAAACTGGTTTTCATACTAAGGTTAAAGAGCTCATTATGACCTTCTATTTAGGCATAGCTGGAAGGAGAATAATTGGATGTATATCTTTGCCAAGAGTATTAGAGCTACACGAAAAGTAAACAGCCTTGTCCAGGTTTTGAACAAGGGTTGTTGCGTTCATTTTCTACGACGATAACCATTACACCTCGAGCGCAACAGAAAACAGAAGATCATCGTCAAAATTTGTATCCACACTGTGCTATATATATATAATGGTCGGAGCTTATAGAAAACAGACCACCCCATGAAAGTATATCTCATACCTTGCTGCCTAAAAAAAATATCAATATTTTACGCTAACTGAATTTTTAAAATTTTTTTTAAATCTTGATTTTACTTCTTTTTCATATTTAGACATTCAATCAACGGCACAAATCGGAAATAAACATTTGTCTCCTGGTGAGACTCGAACTAACACCGCTTTTCCTCGTATATTCTCTTTGAAAAGGACTCATAATTTATAATTCAAAATTGATGTTCCTATGTTGGGTTGTCCTAGAATGAAAATTGGCTGTTTACTGATGAAAGATCACAAAATAAATAATTCATTTTGAAGTATACTTTATAAAGATACTGTTTTCCACATTTGGTGATTTGGAAAATAGCTCTGAAGAAAGGGTAGATAATCGACAACCCAGGATAAATTGAACACTATTTATTTATTAGACAATAGAGCAACAATTTTTTAGCTTTTGTAATCAAGTTCTTTTTGTAATGTTTCCTTTATCCTTATTACATGTAAACTACAGATTGAACTAAGGAATAAAACAACTTTGCCAATACTTTATTTACAAGGCTATATAACATTTATAAAAAGAAAATTTCCTGGACAATGGGAAAGACATTTCAAATATTTTAGTTCATGTGCTGTTATGTGTTATAGCGCAATTATTCATATTCAAATAAAGTTATAGGGATTACATTCCATACTGGCGAAATAGTACTTCTAATGGGCACTTGGTGGCGAGACCAAAATTGTACATAAAAGGACGTAGCAAAATCAAAACTCTCTCTCTCTCTCTCTCTCTCTCTCTCTCTCTCTCTCTCTTCCACTTGCCTGGCACCTTGGCAGGTAGATAAATGGATAATGATAATTTAGTTCGAGGGTAGCTTCCCCTCAAGTAGTAGCAGCTTATCAGAGCTGAGTTCACTTCTTGGAGCCGAAGGCGCCCCCTAAAGAAAAATGCTGACAGGGCCGAGCAATTTTTGGATTAGTCACACATGAGTCTCGATTCGTGCGTGGCTCCCCACTATAAAATCCTACCTCGACAACCAGAAGCATGCACAAGTGCGTGCGTTTCCCGACAGATGGGAGTTTTCACTTCAACTGACCTCGTGTCGTATGGTGCACGATACCATGTTTGACCTAAGTTTTCACACAACTTCAATTAAGAATTCTTGAATTAAACCAAAAGACTCTTCAACTATACAATAAGACTCTCATATATAATGTACTCTTTTAGTATTTCATGTCTTTTCTTTTTTTCTATTAAGTTTTATCGTGCAATAAATTTGTTATTAATTTGTCGTGAGTTGTTTTACATTATTTTGCTCGTAGAAATATTAAACCATGATAAGTTTTCCCAGCTTCAAGTGTCCGAGTTGTTGTCCTCTCATACTCAAATAAATGTAGCGAAGAGTTATGGTACTCAGATACAACCAATATACGAAGACAAACCTTAAAGTTGTCTATAACATAGTTCATTCAACAACCACAAAGTTCTTGTATTTTCTCTTTTTCATGACAGGCAATTTCAATGCTTTTTAACTTTTCTTCTGACTTGCCTATGCAAAATAGAGGTTCCAATGTAGTCTTCATTTTTATCGTAGACTTACTAATTGGATCTTTTGAGCATAACATGTACGCTGATCCTTTCAATCGCCTTACTTTTTAATGTTTTTCTTTATTATTTTAACTTTATTCCTTACAGTTTCATGTACTCACTTTTCCCTCTATTCGTGATCAGTCATTCTTGATTTTATATCGCCACCAATTAGGGTTTCTCACTGTTTCCAAAAGTCTTATGATAAAAAAAGACAATTGAAAATAATGTGAGTATAAGAATCAATGCATACACTGTGCTTAAAAATTCCAATTAGCAAGCTATATATACAGATGTGAACACAGTATGGGGCCCTCTAATTAGAAAAGAGAAGATGCCCTGCTTGACATGATGATGACAAAATTCCTCAATTTGCGAATCCTTCGTTGCCGAGTAGATAATAAGAACGGGTATGTTTGTCTCCTTCCCTGAACGTTGTGTCTTCATATTCTGAGTTAGGAAAAGTTAAGAATGACAAAAAAAAAAACTGATAATCATAAATTTGAAAATCCAAGATAGAAATTAGGACTATATATAATGAAGGTTACAAAATTTGGAAGGTGCTTGATTGTTGTTGAAAGTAACGAGATTTTATTTTTCATATTGGCAACCCTGATTGATAATCAGCTGATCAATATTCAACTTAAACGTGTGTGAAAATTCTTTGTGATCTTTGTTTGTAACAGCAGTGTTTGCTCAAGTGGATTACAAAAATAGAGAACGATATCAAATGTATGTCCAAATTCAGGACAATATAACAAACATTTAACAAGTTAGCACAAATTTATCGAGTTAAAGTCGTATCACAATCTTTTAGGTGGCACAAGACTTTTCCAGAGAATGAAAAGCCTGAACAGATCAACAGTGGTTCCGCCCTCATACCGACAAAAAACTTATTGGTCTCCTTCCATCCATTCCTCGCCCTATTAGCTGGGGCTGTAAAATACGCCGACTGCACCTCTCCAGTGGAGTAAGACACTCTCCTCCAATGGGATCACTTATTAGCCGTGAGTAACGACCAGTAATATCTGAAGACGCAATCTCTATGCCTGTGGATCAGGTGCCTTGCAGAACTCCACTTTGACTCTTAATTGAGCCAGACGAGCGGTTGGAGGGGTCCGACCCCATTAATCGGTCGGTCATGACAAGCCCTAGCACCAATATGATTAAGTTCCGACCGTGTTCTTTCAATTACTCTAATAGCAAACAAACACTCATCGCTATCTTTTCGTGTTTGAAGACATTGATTGGCCAACCGAAGCGAGACAAACAGTTACTGAATATTATATCTAACAATGTATTAATACACATGGAATAATATATACACACCACAAAAATGATTTGGTATTAAATAGCCCAATTCGACAAAGTATCCAACCAACAACCATTTATTCCAAGTAGAATCTTAAACAAAATTCAGACACCTTGTTTCAAAAAATCTTACGTACAATTAAACTAAGCCGTAAAATCAGACTTTCCCATATTTGACCAGAAAATAACAAATAATATAATTATTTTATTTAGTTAGCTAAATTCATATTACGGTGAACAGTCATGCGACAGAAAATTGAACTTTTTTTTTTTTTTTTTTGGTTGTGGGGAAGCAATATATCACTGACTGAAGCTTAAGACGCTTTCTTGATCTCATGAAAAGTATATAAATAACACCTCATATTCCAAAATGGGTCAGTTTCTCCTTTTTGTAATTCCCTACGCGTCTGTTATACGCAATAGTTTACTCCATCAAACCTACGGCTAGGCAGGGATAACATTCAAAACATATCCCTTTGGGACAAAGCCACTTCACCTGTCACGCGCACAAAGGACAACACACAGGTAAGTTTATTCTTGAACACTTAGAGAATTCAGCTATCGTAGAACAGACAGTCAACAACTTTACTACTTTTTAAGCCCTTTTAACCACTTTAAGGAAAAAGAACTTCCTTGTACATGAATTTCACCCTAATTTATTGATTCGGTTGTTTCTTCCCATTTCTTCCATCCTGCCATACAGCAGCTACTACAATATTCTAGATCGAGTCAGTATATACTAAATAACATATATTCTAGTAACCTTACCTCGCTGAACCTAAGAATTTTTAGCAGCACCCTAGGGTACTGTGGAACCCAGTTTGACAAACACTGCTCGGTAAAAATCACTTTTTCCTCAAAATGAAAAAGGTCCACATGCATTTTGGGTGAGATTTAGTCACAGTAAGGAGTTTAAACTCCCAAGGAATGTTTTCATAAAAAAGTAACATTGTTTAGCAAAACCAACTTTCTGAAAAGTTTTAGGAAACTTGAGATTAAAAAAGCTCCCTAAGTTACCATAAACACAAAAAAGATTTACTGATTTACTAGAATGTATGGCTATACCTGAATTGTGATATTATCTTGAATAATGATAGTGATTGGTTGGTTAGTTGTGTTTTACAGGATATTTTATGCCAGTTACTATTTATAAAAAAAATGAGCTTAGGTTCGATTAAATATGTTATCAAGAAATAATGTTTACAAATCAAATATCTTTAATATATATGTATAAACAGGATTTGGTATTAAATAGCCTACAATGATTGATATGACATCCACGTTATAACGAATAGTTTGTTGGTAACAATCTTTACACGAGTCTGGACTCATTAGTTTGCGAACAGTTAGTTTCAAGTATTGCTAACACAAATCGTTTTTTTCAGAATACACAGACTGTATCGCCGCAGGGTTAAGACCCTTCACCAACGTGTGTCCTGGATATGACACTAAGCAATCTGATGGTGAGGCTCCAGTAATACTAGTCCGGAGTGGTAGCACCTGATAGGTGCTAAACCCATGAATCTAATAGAAGTGTTTGAAATTTTAACTGAATGCAAACAAATGACTTAAGCTAAACTGAATTTTTTTAAATAGAACTATTTGATCATTTAACTGTGTGCTAATAAATGACTGATGTTTAATTGAACTGTTTGGGATACATAAAAATACTTGGAAGCATTTCACTGTGTTCAAATAAATGATTAATTTTAAATAGAATTATAAAATCATTCAACTGTGTAGAAACAAAAGTATTACTAGCGTGCAAGCAAATTAGTTCTAACTAATTTAAAAATGAAATTACCGAATAACTAATTTCTAACATGTTATGTATATCTATTTCAATGTGTGCAAACAAATGATTAATAATAAATAGAATTATATTTTATCAACGAAGTATGTTTACAAATCCCATCTGTTTTATATATATGTATATACAGGATTTGGCATTAAATAGCCTACAATGATTGATCTGACATCAAACCAAACAAAACCAACAAATAAATTTATTTGCACACAGTTAAATGGTTTCAAGTATTGCTCTCACACACAATTAGTTCTATTTGCCTTATCTAAATGGTTTCCAGTATAGTAAATGATTAAATAGTTCTATTTGACCCAAACAGGTACTTCCACTCCGGGTCGTCTTGTAACACTTGGGAGTGATGGCAATGGATAGGTACTCTACATTCCCCCCAAACTCTAAGAGCCTCACTATCTGATGAAGCTTAGTGTCATTAACAGGACACTCGTTAGTAGGGTCTTACCCCTCTGGTTTGTTGCAGTCGGCGTATTTTACAGTCCCAGGCGACTGGGCTGGATAATGATTGAGAGAAGATTCTATTTCCATGAAAGTAAATGCTGATAATTACATCGAATCTCTAGTTTGTCGTTGAAAACACACTTATATTCAATTTGACATTAAAGGACAGAAAGGTTTAAGAGACGAGAGCTTTGATAACACTCATACTAGAATTTAAATTGGATATTATTTGTATTTCTACTTCCAAACAAAGACTTTTAGAGTTTATCTAACTTAATGTAAGATACGTGTGTTTGTTCTAGGGACTTTGATCTCGTTGTTTTAGCTTTCCTCCTTCAAACCGACATGAACATCTTTCTAGATTTTGCAAACAAACTTCAAAGAAAATGGTTTACACCCAGAGATGCGTTAACATTATCACCACCAAAGATTGTATAAAGGAAAATCTACTATAGTCTTTGTTTCCAGTGCAAGAGTGTACTTTTACGAACTTATCTGGCTGTTGATATTAATAGAATTGCTGGGATTTGGCGACATTACTCAGTAACCTTAGTTTTGATTGAAACAAGGCTAATTCCAATAACATTTATCTATAACTCAGAGATTGATTTGGGGTCCATTTAAAAAATGAGACTTTGGCTAGTTGGGTGCAATTTAATGTCTTAGGTCCGACGACTCATTTGACAGTCCACCTCAAATGGAAAAATGAACTTTATTCTAGTCAACTTTATGAACGGAGATAAAAGAAATGATTCCCATAATATCTGATCGACGTTTGATAGTGAAAATGGTTACAGAAAAATGAATATTGCTAATTTTCAAACAAGTTTGTTAGCCTGAAAAAAAGTTATATTTCTTTCTAGACTTATTCTCAAAGTTTTAGACCAAAAAGAATATTCCTTTTATTACATAACCTCCTTACTTCCTTGATCTGGCTATTTTCTGTTCCCCATCTCTGTAGTTGCCATACAACAGGTTATGACGAACCAACTGAAGGTACTGTCAGTTGAGTTTCAGCGCAGTTTCCATGTGTGATAACAATATTTTTGTTGGTGTGTAGCTTCCTAAATGAAGCATTTTGAAGGTGATGAGGTTGCTTTGTAATCAAGTCGATTATTCAATTTTTTATGCACTCTAATTACTTAGACCAAACGAGTATCTGAAAAAGTTGCAAGTTATAATGCATCGCGATAAAAACTACAAAGTATAAAAATGTTTGTCTGAAAGAATCATTGCATAAGTTGATAATATGCAACAGAATCGCAAATGTCAGCTTATAATGATAGATATAAAACAGTTAATTGCATTAACGGATGCAGCAAACAGACACAAAAAGAATACACGAATAGGAATAACCGGGTTGGAATGGTGATCTACTGAGAATTGTTCAAGAAATTAGAATTTGACCACGTGACAAATAATATTGGCACAACCAAGAACCCGTTCGAGAAAATGATACGCTCTGAATTCATTGGGAGTTAGAGATACCAACAGATTACCAAATCCGGGGCCTGAAGACCCCAGACCTAACAAGAAAAAAACCTTGACATCTCGTAGACTTTGTGAATCATCGAGAAAAGCGAAAAGATAAACAAATAAATGAAACTTGCCAGAAAGCTGAACAGTTATAGAATATGAATGTGAAAGTAATACCAATTAGAGTTGATACTCTTGGAATTGTCCCTGAAGGCCGGGAAAAGAAACAGGAGGAACTGGAGATTAGAGGAAGAATCGAGATCAAACAGGCCAGAGCACTGAAAATCAGCGAGAATACTGAGAGTCTTAGAGACCTGCTATCAATCAAACTTGAGAGAAAAATCACCAGTTAAAACTATTGGGGAAAATTCGCAAGGAGTAAAATAACTAAAAAAAAAAAAAAACTGTAAAAGTCCTGAACTAGGACATTCTAAGATGAAATAGACAAAACTATCTTTACGGTCACAAAAAATAACTATTTTTGAACAAAGCTAAATTAACAAAGATAAGATTATTTAATTCTAATTGTTAAGCTGTCGACCTGACGGCAGGGAAAAAACGACTAACATGTGTCTCGAAAACCTTCCCACGTTTTTTCAATGTTACATTTTTATGGACTGGTTTCACAAAAAGAAATATATAGTGTTTCTTTTTTAATTGATGAAGTAGAAAGTCTTTTATTTAAAAGATATCACTCACGCACAAAGGCGTCGTGGATTAACTTCAGCTCTAAATTAATTGACTGCTTCTCTTACCATCTTGAACTCCTGTTGAATATTTAAAAGTTTCTCCAAGTCTTAAGTGGCCGCCTCTATCCACTGAACGAGTGTTCATTTGTTTCTCACAGCACTCAAGCCTACACCAACAGCGATTTAACTTTTGACTTGTGACTGAGTTACGTCTTTTATAAGCCAAGTACACTGCTGATGGTGGTAGGGAGTATAACATTACAATTTCTTCACCTATTTTAAGTCCAAATAACCTTCCTCAATTTTTTTAATTTTTTTACTAATATTCATGACATAGTAAAGGTACACATTTCATTACAGCTCCTAAATATATTTGTCTCAGTGCACCAGTACACATTGTAAACAGGAATAAACTCTCAGTGAGATTCGAACTTACAACCCTTTCTGCCAACCTGATTCTATGTACCAGATGCTAAATGAACTCAGCTGCGAGAGCATGGATAACTCCAAAATGACAACTATAAAGTCACTCAGTAAATCTGTTGATAGCATTATATATATATATATCAGTGGCGACTCTAGCCAATTTTTGCTACTCGTGCCCCCCCCGCCCTCTGTCAACTTCAGTTCCCAACCCGTGGTCCGTGGACCCAAAGTAAATCATCATAGTTGCTATTGCGTGATTCTCCATTGTATAGCACAGATTGACAAACGTACCTTGCATGGTGTTTTTTTTTTTTTTGTAAACAATCAAGATACTATATAATTTGTAGTCTTGTTAATACAGTAGATAAGATAAATTTTTTCCTTTCAAAAGTATAGAAGAGAAGATGTTCATTACTATGACGAGAAAAATATGTTTATTAGAATAAAGAAACTGATGACAATATACACAGACACAGCGAGTAGTTTCAATTTCGCTTAAAATAAAGATTATTTGTTGAAAATGTATTCAAATAAACAAATTTTAGTTACAGAATGTAATATATGCAACATTCATAAAAGAAATAGAGATCTGTTAGTGAAAAAACGAATTAAAACATGCCGTTTAACCAACATTTACCTTAGCGATGATGATGACGTCGGCGACGGCTATAATCTGCTATCCCCCCTCTCTCTCTCTTTCTCGGTCCCTCTCCCTCTTCACAAGACAGCTGTCAGCAGTCAGAATGTGCTAAGATTTTTGAGCACGGTGTTTGGGTTGCTCTTGCTATTGGCTACAGCCAAAAGCGGATTTCTTTAACATTAGTTATTATAAGGGTCTAGTGCCTGGCACGGATTGCGCGTTCAACATTATAGCCGATTTTATGGGATGTTCAATGAATCTGACGGTGGCCGGACAAAGACCATCCGTTCAAAACAGCATCGTTGTATTATTCCCAGATATATTTATGAACTTTGAATACTTAGTTATCGAAACTTGAATAGATACGTAATTTAATTGAGATCAGACTAAGTATGTTTGCTTGAAATTAATGGATAATTTGAATAACATTGACCGAGTTATTGGTCGTGCCGGGCACGAGTAGCACTAGTCCTGTCTCCGCCCCTGATATATATATATATATATATATATATATATATATATCGTGCAATTAGAAGGAAACTCAAACCTGGTTAAGTTGTCATTATAAATTAATTTCGCCAGAAAATACTATTATACTCTATGTCTTGTCAGATGACTTTTTACATGTTAGATTTGAGGCTGCAGAACAGCAAATATGAAATTACAGTTCATGCGTACGAAAAAAAAAAACTAAATTAAATTTAAATTCTCAGGCCAGGGCAAAGGGGATCAAAACAATAGGTGTTGATTTCCAAACTAAAAAGTGTTCATTTTGGTGCAAAAAATAGGCTCCAGAAGTTGTAATTTTTGCATCTGCATTCCTGCATTTATCAACCAATCAGTGCTTTCACGCTAGTTTTAAAATTTTGAGATACTTTGCAGATGACAGTATCTAATTTGCTGTGAAAATTTTTAAGGGTCAAAGCCCAAAATAATTTAAGAAATCTTTTCCTTCAAAGAATGTTTGAAATACAATTTTTTAGTCGATTTGATCATAGATAAATCAAACATTTTTATCAAATTTCAAGCCAACCTAAATTGTAGGAATAGATATTCCTTCAGTAAGTTTGAACTAGGTCATGCTAGCAAACTTTTGATTTATTTATATTCAGTGAAGATCTGCATTCTTTTCTTTCAAGAATGCATTTAAATTCAACTTCATTTAATTTTTCTTAAATTGAACACGTTTGCATACATTCTTATTGCTTTAAAAATATTCATCTGTCCCCGGCTGAAAAAAAATTTAGCTGCAGACACGTATACGTTAAGGCATAAATACATTTTGTCTTTCACATAGAGACCAACTTTTACTGAGATTTTTAATTCACACAAAATGTGTCTCTTTATTTTACACTAACAATTATCACTATATTTCATTTCATGAATCTTAGCTATCTCTATTTAAAAACATTTACACCCTGACTAATATTAGCTTTTTTCAAGAAGAGATTTTGTAACTATTTTGCAGTAAGCTTTTCACTCAAATGAATAATAATAAGAGGGTATATATATATATATATATATATATATACTCTTAACATTAGTAGTGCATAAAACAAAAACACCAAATAGGACACCGACTAACTGGCATTGAATGCATACCTGTCACTGGTTGGGTTTTATGGCATATCAACCTTTGTAAGTTATTTAATGCCAAATACATTTTCATACAAATAGTCAGTTCTGTTTCAAACAATTCAGTTTAGCATGAGTACGCAACTTAATTGTCAAAAACATTTCTATTTCAAGCTATTCGGTTTATTCAAACAGCTAATTCAGTTTAGTCTGACTACAGATTTTGTTAACACAGTTAAATGTCAAAACAGTTCTATCTAAAACTATTCAGTTTAGTGTAAGTACAGTTTCAATATCAAAAAACAGTTCTATTTCAAACAATTCAGTTTAGCATAAGCAAGCTGTTTAAATGTAAAGTAAAGTTAGCGACCATAGTCGAGGGTAACCCGAAGGCTCCCTTTTCGATAGCTACTACACTAATGTGTAGGGGAGGGCGCTACTCCTTCCCTGGATTGCTCTACTTTACCCTTGATCCGTACCTTATAATGCTGAGTGTTAAGCAAGGAGGCATCAAGTACCATTTTTTGAGTCTTTGGTATGACTCGACCTGGGATTGAACCCAGGTCTCCCGGCCCATTGGCGAACACTCTAACCCCTAGGCCAATGTCCTGAGCTCATTTTCCTTCACAGTTAAAAGATTTCAAGCATTTATATCCAGTATAAATCATTCTATTTACTTTTTCTCATTTGTTTGCACACAGCTGAATTATTACAAGAATTTCTATGTAACAGTAAGAATTTAACATCAGTTATTTGTTTGCACACATTTAAATAGATACCTATGATATATAAGAGATTAACAATTTAAGGGGATTGAGCTTATAAGTTTGCCCATAGTTAAGTGGTTTCAATAGGAGGTGTAATGGTTATCGTCGTAGGAAATGGACTCGGCGACATGAGTTCAAATCCTGGACGAGACTGATTGCATTTCACATAGCACTAATACCCTTGGGAAAGGTATGAATCCAATTATTCTCCCTCCAGCTATGGGTAAATAGTAGGACAGACTGGGTTCTTCAGCCTTGGTGAGGCAACTAGTCTAGGAGAAGGAAAACTCTGAATTCAAACCTGTTAAACTCCGCTTAAAAATTGACCCTGTGTCATATCCTGCCCGAGCGGAGGGGTTGGTAAATAGACTAAGTGGTTTCAAGTATTGTAGTTTTTTTATTATTTCTTCAAGATTAAGTTTGGTAACTATGCAGTCTGTGTTGCTATCCATACTTTCTATACTATAGGTCCTTTATAGGGGTTTTGTTGATCCCTGAGCATTGGATTGTCTGGTTCTTATTGGTGACTTTGTTCTTGGGGTCATTTTGAACGTGCTTCCTGGTCTTTCCTTATTCACTTTGCTGTTCGTCTGTATTTTTGCAGTTTGACCAATGGGAGCTTGTGATTTTTGTTTAAGTTGTTCAGGTCTTATGGAAGATAATTTTTTTTGTCTGTCTTTAATACTTTTTGGTGGACGGATTGGTGATTTATGTAACGGCTGTTCTGTTGGAGATTTTGCACTTTTAGTAGTTCGTGTTGGAGTGATAGATCCTACGTGTGTTTCTGTTTGGACTACAATATTGGATCTCTCCCCATTTCCAACTTGTTGCTGAGCTGGTGCTTGCCAAAATTCAACTGAGTGTAGTTTTTTTCAGGTGCTCCTGAAACTTTGGTCAATCATTGGCTTCCAACTGAATCAATTTCTCTACGATTGTTCTATATTTGTTGTCGTCATTGGTTCTATCCACCCTCCGTGTAACAGAGGCGTAGCTGCTTTCTCCCATATAGCTTCCTACAATTCTCCTTGCTTTCAGGAAGGACACAATCCTTTTGTGTTTCACCTCAAGTATTTATCTTGCGTAAGCCGGATGATCTTGTCGGCAGTTTGCGCATGTAATTTCTTTCAAGCAATCTTCCTCCACTTGGTCCGGGTCCTTTCATCGCATTTGGCACATGTCTTTTGACCTCTACAGACTTCCCTGTGGTGTCCATATTTTTGGCATTTGAAGCACCCCAGGGTAGCTGGGATGTACTGCTCAACTCTCTCAGGATATTAGCCGATCTTCACCTCGTTGGGAGTGCGGGGCTTATTAAATATCAGTATGTAAGTGTTGATCTGTATTCATTGTTCGCCTTTTCTGATGGAAAGTCTTCTTATATTTGTAACTTCCTGTTTTCCGAGGGCCGATGCTATCTCATCTTCTGTAGCCAATGCCAACTCCCCACTCCTGATAACTATCTTCGAAGTGTTGAATTTCTCATGCGGGCACGCTCTGCATTTCGTCGTATGAAAGGTTTTTATTTTTAATGTTTTCTACCTGTCTCCGGCTGTCCACCTCGACAAGCAAGTTGCCATTCCTTGTTTTCTTAACAGTTTTCTAATAAGCCCTTGTTGAGATTACTTTTTCTATGAGGAAAGGTGAGAATTAGGCTAGATAGACTTCCTCCAAAGATTCAATAACAATGAATCTGGGGAAGTCTGCTGCTTCATTCTCAGAGTCTGATTCTGACAGGTTTCGTTTAGATTTTTTTTATTTGAAGACGCTATATATGCTGTATATTTTTCGCAGGCCCTGCACTCCTCCAACCACCACGGAGTTCAACTTGTGTTGGGAATGAACCAAGGGGGTAACCCATTCGCCTTGGTTGAGACAGGGATACTCGACCAGTATACTCGAGTTGAGGGTAGGTTTCCGAGCCGTTACCAATTTCCGGTTCTCACCACTGGTCAAATCCTTTTTTTTCTCAACGCAATTGACCCTCTGCCACCGCCTTATAGCACCTAATAGGTAAGGGTTGGGAACTTGCTGCAAGTGCAGATTTAAAAGTACAGTGGGGATAAAACATAAGTGTTAGGGCTTGACATGACCAGCCGATTGATCGGATCGAGCCTCTCTGACCGCCCGTTAGACCAAGTAAGGGCCAAAGTGGTGTGTTGCAAGACATTAACCACTCTGTCACCGGATCAATGACTGCTCAACCACCAGGGTTCCGTCCGAGTGTCTTACTGGTCACCACCCATGGCCAACAGGTGGTCTCATTCGGGGGTGGGGGGAGGGAGTCTTAACCCTCTGCAGAGGTGCAGTCGGTGTATTCTACTGCCCCAGCCGACAGGGCGTTTGGACTTCTGTGATACCATACGTGTGCTCATAGTTGAATTGGTATAGCAGCTTCTTCATAGAATGTGGATACTCCCAGGTAGTAGTAGATGTGAGCTTGAATCTTACTGGGAGCTCATTGTTTATTTCTATTTCTGATTTGCACTGTTCATTGCTGTCATAGAAGTGATGCTTCAAGTGAGTTATGATGAAAAAAATAACTAGAATTCGAAATATCAACGATAATACTAATCAAAATTATTCATAGGAAAACTTATATAAAAATCAAAATTTCTACTGGTAATAGTAGTAATAAATATGAGATTTTTGTTTACCAATTAACTAGTACAATAATAACCATGTTGAACACTTATTTTTTCAGAAAAAATTGTTTTAACTATCTTTCTGGGTAGTTTCAAGTTTTAAAATTCTATTCATTCTCCTTATTAATGGTAAATTTAATTAGTAAAGAGACACATGAGGGATAAGGGGTATGGCTTGAAAAATATTTCAGATACAATCAATATTGTAGAGATGAAGTATATAAATATTGCATGATACTAGAAATGACAAGTTACTTTTATATGATCAATAATATCAATTCCATTTTATTCAGTAAAAAATGTACGGCAAAATGATTATTCTCATTTTTCTGTTAATATATTCATTTGCAAGGAGTGTGCTCCAAAAATAAAACCCTTGATTTGTTTGCTTATAATTGATGCAGTGATCACATTATTGAATAGAGCAAGTTTTCAGCTACATTACACTATTTTCTCAGTCACCACTTGTTAGCAAAAGTGCCAAAACAATGGTAACTACAGCATCACCCATAAATCAGTAAACCTGTTTTTTATTTTAAAAAATCCAATGGTTTATAAAAAAAAAAACTCTAATTATCTTCTGAGCCAAAGATACTAGGATTTCATCATTTGTATTTCAAAAGACCAAAAATAACCAACTCAGTTTAGATTAAGTACACAGCTTTGTTCTATTTGACCCATAGAACTATCAGGTGCTACCACTTCAGACCAGAGTTGACCTAGGAGCAATACCAATAAAGAGGTACTCCGCATTCCCCAAAACTCCTGCATTACTGGAGCCTCATCATCAGATTTTTTAGTGTCATATCCAGGACACTTGTTGGGGGAGTCTTACCCCTCTGCAGAGATGCATTCGGTATATTCTGCATCCCCACGCTACAAGGCCATTTTATTTTGAAAACCAGGTTAAGTTATACTAAACTAGTGAAGATGGAGGAGACTACACTCACAGAAACCTGTGTTTCGCCATAAGCATTTCGTTCAAAGTATTCACTCTGGTTTCATAACATTTTTATCAGCTCTAATTCATCTTAATAAACTGATATCAAAATACCATGCAATAATAAACTGTTCCCCTATCTCGACAGCAATCTAGACATTATCACTATTTAAGTTTATATACATTTATATATTTTTATTTCTATTTTTTATTATAGAGAAGACACAATTATATTTTTGGTAAGAGAACTTGATTGCAGAAGTGTTATGTAATAAATATAAAGTTATGAATCATACCAATTATACTAATTTTCATGACACACTCTTCTACTAGAAATAATACGATTCTGGTATTTTTGGTTGTGAAGAAAATTTACATTTTTTTATAAAAAATTGTTAGAGGTATATTTACATTTAAACAATACAGTATATGAACAAATAGTATTTCAGTTTTGTCGCTGAAAATTTTTCTTCTCAATAGTATCATTGTGTCTTGTGTATCCATTGTATTTTCTGGGGAAATGAATTGTAGGCATTATTTTTGGAACACTCTTTGTATACTATGATTAAAAATAAATGCAGTGCTTGATAAAAATTACTTTTTCCAGTAAAGTTAAAGAAAAGGGAAACAGTACTTGCTCAGTACTTATTATATTTGCTATAATATTTTATATAGTAAGAATATTTTAGTACATGTTCACTTATTTTCCCTTCTATTTCTCATGGCTGTCTATTTGCTTCATTCACTATTTTATGCCATATGGATCTTTGGTCATATTCCTAGGGCTATGAAGTGTGAAAATAAATGTAGTTATCAAACCTCTTTGTCACAAACAGAATGTGAAAGAAGGTCAATTTTTAAGAGGAGTATAGTTGGTTCAAATTCAGAGTTTTCCTTCTCCTTGACTGGTTGCTATCCTAAGGCTATTTTCACATAACTGGGAAGGAGTAATGAAGAAGTGATGGATTCATGTCTTTCCCAAGTGAAAGTAAAATGAAAACAACTTCATTCAGGGTTTGAACTCTGGTTGCCAACATCATTTCCCATGGCAATAATGGTTACCCTCACATGCATGCTCACAGTGTGCTGATATAGTCTAATTTCATTTTATATTTCACTTCCTGAGTTTTTATTAATAATTATAGGGTTGGTTTTTGTATTCAAAGTAGCAAAGAATCTAAGTAAGTGTTATATAATTAAGGAATGATTTTTTATTTTAATCATTTTTCATTAATTATATTTTATCATTCAGTTTGGTTGGGCTTTGAACTATTCAGGTTAAGAGTTCAGGTCTGTAGTCAATTGGTGCAGTTTACGCTCATACACAAAGGATATGACAATAACCATTGTCATAATAAACCCCAGATGGAAAATGAGGCTGGAGTGTGGATGATGTCATGCTCAGAAGAGATTGGCTGAGAATTTGGAAGACTTTGAAAAAGATTCAGTTGAGGTCCAACCATGGTGTTGAGAAGTTGAGGTCCGACCATGCAGGCAGATAGTCGAGCTTCTGCCATTGGGGCAGAGAATGGAGTTCTCTGCCATAGAGTTGAGTTTTCTACCATTGCGGCAGCAGTTAAGTTTTGCAGATCCCGACCAGTGAAGATGAATTGAGATCTTAAACACCATGAGATGTGCCAAACGTTGGGGATGGTGTTTGCATTGTATGATGAAAAAGACTTTTAAGAATTGTATCTCTCTCCTCGTGTCGAAGAACTGAAGTTAATAATAAAACGTTTGTACCTTAACAACAGATTCTGCCTATTTGTATTTGAATATGTAGTGTAAATGTACCTTTGGATTAATATCATTATGATTATGGTTGTGGGTATACAACATAAGGAGAAGAAAATTTCGCAAAGGTAAAAAATAAAATGGGATAAAACTCATTTAAAAAGACTCTTGGAAAGAAGGATGAAATTTACCAGACATAAAAACCTATATATCCATATGCACATGCATAAATAAGTCTATAACCTAATGATGGAGAATTTATTTTTCCACGTAATATCATTCTATGTCAATACACTTCACCCAATGCTTCTTCTTTAATCACATTTAAAGATGATTGATAATACAGCAAAAGTTTTACATCATAATCCAGGTAATAATTCACAATACATAAACTTCTGAAATGAACTTGTATTGTTATATCTCATGTGCCGTATCATAATGACACAATAATTAAACAGACGCAATGATAATGACGCACGCAGGAAGACTTCTTTAACAAAATATTTACCTCTCACTTTATTGCAAGGGTTCGAAAAGGGTTACTCAAGGTTTGCGTGTGAGAGGGAGCTGAAGACCGAACAGAACTGAAATATTTTGACCCCCACTCTTATGGCTGTCAACATTGTGTCTTGCTCGTTCTCCTGATGCTCAACCGGAGGCCGTGGGTTCCACTCTGCTGGGTGCTGGCTTTCTTTACTGCATCTTATCAGCATCTTATCTGGACCCCAACTCATCAGGCTTCCTGAGGGCTCCTTCGGCCGGGTGTGGCTTTCCCTACCACGTCTCGTCTATCTGTCTCTAACTCTACTGCAACTTGAACTCAGCTGCAACTCGAACTCAACTGTCTTGACTTCCGTCTTGACTGAGCTATATAATAGTTCAATGGCCACTCAATCGCCCACTCGATCTTTGAAATCGCATGTTTAATCGTCATCAAGCGGAAATAACTGTCATGCAGTTCACAGGTCACTTTCTTCCAGTGCATCAGTCAATGAGTGTACCATAGGAATTTTTTGAGCTCGTCCCATTTCATCAGCCAATTTCCGCCCACATGATTTCCTCTCATAACTGACATTAGAATGTGCCACCTCCTTCCGGGGCATCACCTTGGAATTGCATTTTTGGCCGGGTCAAAGGTAAAAATATAACAGTATTTCATAAAATCTAGAAACTTTATTCAATCATCTGTAGCTCAAATTAAATGATTAGTATATGATGACATTAAGTAAAATAAAAAATAAAAAATCTGACTCACATA
Source organism: Sepioteuthis lessoniana (assembly GCA_963585895.1). Taxonomy (NCBI): domain Eukaryota; kingdom Metazoa; phylum Mollusca; class Cephalopoda; order Myopsida; family Loliginidae; genus Sepioteuthis; species Sepioteuthis lessoniana. Next base: position 58,534,903 of record OY757920.1, read on the forward strand.
CACATGTTGTGCATTGTATATATATATATATATATATGTATGTGTGTATGTACACATATATACACAAACACATACGATTACATATATAAGAACTATTTAGTATTTTAAACAGGCAAGGAGTACATGTCAGTTACCATATTTTGCTTTTACAGACAAATTTCTCAGTATTTTGACTCCAAATTCAACTACTTTTACCATGTTTTTTAAATTTTGAGTGTTACTATGGAAACTCATAGAGGTAAGCAATATCATTCTCTTTATACTGAAAGAAATTTTTCCTGATTCAGATTTACAATTGATTGAATTTTGATCACAATGATTCAGATATAAACCATAAATCATGTAAGCTATGTAAAACAAGGCAGGAAATTTACTGATTTTATGCAGAAACTTATTTTTTATTAGTCTAACACTTACATTGAACATCATGGCATTCAACGGTAATCTAAAAGTTTCAAAGTAATACATTTTTAAATAGTCATTTTTCACAGGAAAAAACAGTAATTAGAGCTACCAAATTTGTAAAATGGTGTAGTGAATGGATTAACTTCACCATGGTTTATCTCATTGACTTGTTTCATGAAAGAAAAAAAAAAGAAAGAAACCTTCCATACAATATATAGGATATTGTGACATAGGTTGCTTCAAAGTAGAGTATGTATGTTTAAAAATATTGATGCAGTATTATTGAACAGAAAGGTTTATGGTTTTAAGTTGAAGCCCATCACTAATATGTCACTGAATACAAGATTGAGGTTTTTTTTTATTGATGTTCCTATACTGAGGAAAATTGCTTTTCAAGTGTATTGTAAAAAAGAAGTTAGGCCATATATAACTGATCAACTCTGATTATTGAATATTTTCATATAAAATATCTACTCATACAATTTCACCAATAAATAAGTACACCCTCACTATTTCTTCATAAGAATGTTTACATAAACTAAAGATACCAGGATTTTATTACTTGTAATAGAAATCAAAATGAATAATGTCAGCTATGATCTTGTCACCTTTCATGAAAAATAATGAAATCCTGTTAAATTTAGGTTGTAAGAAAATTTAATTTTTATAAAAAAATTGTTAAAATATAAAATACAGTCGGTATATATATATATATATATATATATATATATACCCATTGTATTTTATATTTTATATTGCCCAAGAATAAGTACACTCCTAACAATTTTTTTATAAAAAGTAAATTTTCTTACAACCTAAATTAACAGGATTTCATTATTTCATGTATGTGTGTGTGTGTGTGTGTATATATATATAGAGATATACAAATTGGTTGTATAATGAACATAGGTTCAAGTCTCTCAAAAAGACTCTTTGTTACAAATATATTCACTTTCAGACAAATAGCCTTGGGAAAGGAATGAACCCCCTTATCCTCACAGCTGTGGGTTAAATAGTACCAATACCGTTCTTCTATAAAGTTAGCTTCGGCATTAAATAACCCAGGAAGTTTGATCTGCCATTTAACGAAGAAACCAAACCAAACAATCTTCTTTGTTATTTTCTGTCTTCGTACTCCTCATTGTCAGAAAATGACAACACAATTGAATAGCAAATATATATACAAGTATATAAAACGAAAAAAAATAGTAGCTTTTATCAAATACAAATAAGAATTATACAGAAATGTAATACTTACATCCAGTCAAGAGTTATAAATTTCTGTCATTTGGGTCATGCTTTTTTTTACTGAACATTTACACTCCCAAAAATTATATATTGGCCATCAGCAATAAATGGACATCTACTTAGTAGCCAGGAGGAAGTATAAAAATGTTAAAAATAGCCACTGGGTGAATTTAGGGAGAGTTAAAGACTTAAGATTTAATGCTGTATAGTTTTTTGTATATTGCAGCAGAAAATTTCTTTATTAAGCTATTCTATAAAAGCACCAAAAAATCAATTAAGAATAAAAATAAAATAAAATACTAGTTAGAATTCGTAATTATAATACTTAACTATACATTATTTAAAACATAAAATTCTAGTCAGAATTAGTAATAGTAGTACCTAACCATACATTATTATTTGGCTTCATATGATTTTAAAATTTTGTTTAATTCACAAAAACATAAGATTCCATTATATCAAATAATCTGGTTTTCCCTTTTTAATCAATATAAGAAAGGTGATGAAAATCTAGTTTCGACAGTTTTTAATAATCTTGTCATGTTTCTTAAGATTAAGGATTTAAAACTTATTTTATGGTTATTTAGTTATGAAAATTTTTGAATAAATGCAACAAATTTACTTATTTATTTAATTTTTATCATATGTCACATTTCAAATTTTCTTTTTTTCATTTAATCTCGTTTTACATAGTAATTTCAAACCAAGAAATTTTCATTCTATGGTGCTTTTCGTGGATGTTTTTATTTATTCTTTGTGATTATATTTCACTTGGTAAATATTTATTCTCTTTCTTCTTCGATGAAGATGGACATAAAATTTTGAATAGAGATTTAAATGTTCTTTATTCAAGATACACAATCTTATTGTGTTATTTCAATTTGGATAATGTTTTATTGTGACATTTTTTTTTCTTTGTCTTGTTTTGACAAATATATTCTTTAAAAAAATCAGGATTCTTTCTAAGACAAAACGTGCCACAACAAAAAAAACCCCAAAAACTTCACTGAATCATAATAATATATGAAGTGGCCGTTTAACCCATCAGGTTCTGGTTGTAACAGCTGTCTATGATTATACTGATGCTTCTATTCAGAAGAAAGTGAAGAATTCTTATCAGAATTTCATAGTTATAATCCATTATATTAAAAATTTGGATGGTTAAAAAATTACATTGAGCATGAATGAACATCCTTCAAGATTATCATTCAGTGGCAAATTTGACTCGAAATTGCTTCATTTAGAACATTTTAAGTGTATTGCACTTAAATAAGATCTTGCAATCATATGCTTTTTTTACGGATAATGGTTGCAAACATTGTATAAATGAAAAATAATAATAGATATAATATCTTCACCATTAAAAATTTTTTTGATCAAAAAATATAAATATATTAAAAAATTAATCTAATTATTCAAATAAAAATCAGAATTTTTTTTTCAGATCCCATTCTCACTGGAAGCAATGTAAGAACACCCAAATAAAATTTTTCTTTCTGCAAGTGATGATGGTTTCACAACCAGAAATGAATTTATAATGACACCAAGGAAGTGAATTTTTTTCTTTTCGTTTTTGTATAAAAAGGTGTTTTTTATATATATGAAAATTTTATCAATGTAAATAATAGCATGTAACATAGCCATACATGAATATGGGAAACGTACATAGAATGTTCATAACATATATACATATAGAACATAGGAATCCCGAAACACGAAAAACACTTACAACTTCTTAGTTCAGGTACGAAACTTTTTATTACCTTTGAGTTAAAAGGTTTTTCGACATAAGGAGAGAGATACCATCTTTCTATACTGACTTTTCCATCTCCCTCAAACGACGGGCGACACCTGCCACAAGGCCTCGTTGAGCGAGCGAAAGTCGACCTTCTTCCTCCGAGGCAGAACTCAACTGACTTTTCTCAAATCTCAGCCCATGCTTCCAGTGCATGACGTCATTCACATCCCCCAATCTGGGATTTCTATTGAGACATCTCTGAATGATACATCCGCTCTGCGTGCACGTGAACACTTGTGCCCATGTTTGCACCTAACTAACCCATGCGCTAAGCGAAAGGTTCTCAGCCTAACTAAACCGAAAGGCAAGATATATAAAACGAAATCCCTCGGCCATTATATTACAGGCATAGTTCCTAGTATAAATTATTAGGTTCGGTTATTTGGTTTAGTGATAAATTTAATTATTTAATGCCAGATCCAGTTTATGAATATATGATTTTTCAGTGAATAGTTTGGAGGCAACTTTTTTTTGTGTGAGTTAGAGCCCATTTGTTTACACACAGTTAAATGGTTTCAAGTATTACTATTTATTGATTGCACACAGTCAAATAATTTCAAGTATAAAAAATAATAAAATAATTCCATTTGACCCATAGATAGGAACTGGACAGGTACTACCGGTTAGAGTTTGAGTGAACTTGGGAGTAATGGTAATAAAGTGGGCACTCAACATTCTCCGAAGCTCAAGGACTGGAGCCTCACCATCAGAAGCCATTTAGTGTCATATCCAGAATACTCATTGGGGGTGGGTTTGACCCCTCTACAGATATGCAATTGGCATATTCTACAGCTCCTGCTGACAAGGTAACCTGGTGTAAATGATTGTATTGTATGTGTATATATATAAATATATATACACACACATATTCACTTTGTATTTCATATATAGGTATATAATAGACTTTTACTTTGGTTTCCATGATTTGTCAACAATTCTTTTCCTTTTTCATTTTATTATGGACAAGACTACATCATGAAGTAAGCATTCATGATCCAATTTACTGTCAATGTCTTGTAAGGTTTATACATATTTGAATGAAATATTTGCACTGTTTACAACAAACACAAATCTTTGTGTAAAGTGGATCACAGTACAAGAAAATTTGATTTTAACATTCATCTTTTCTCACCAGTGATAAAATAGAATGCAATTAGCCAATCAGGAAACAGTCAATTTAGACACCTTTTTGATCCAGTCATTCTCTATAAATACCTAGTTTTCCCATTGAAAAGCTTCAGCCTTTTGAAGTGTCTCTAGGATGAGAGACAAAATGTCTGAATTACTCACTCAAGTATGAATCTTACTGAGTTACTTGTCTACAATGAGACTATAACAATTGTACATTAACTTATCATTTTTGGCACGTAACTATCAACTACAGAACTGAAGAATCCATCAGCTTTCTGAAAACCAACTTCAGTTACCAGATGAGATCACAGCTGGGTATGACTTAAAATTTTGACTAGTAATTTCTTTCATCTTTTTAGTGATCAAAAAGAAATTTTGAAGAGATTTTGTAATCAGCAAGAATCATTTGGTCTAGTCTAACTCTTTTTAAAAGATAAAATACAGTTTTTCACTGGTCAAAGTACCTTTGAAATTCTTATTTTGATATGGTATGAAACTGCAGCATTATATTTCTTTAATATTCTCTACACTCAAATCTAAACAGAAGAGCCCCTGTGGCATAGTGGTTAATATACTGGTCTGCAACATCATAGTAAGCAAATTCAAAATCCAGTCATGCCATTATGTTCACTTTCGGCCAAATACTCTTGGGAAAGGTATGAATCCCCTTATCCTTCCAAACTATGGGTTAAATTGTACAACTACTGTTCTACTTCAAGGATAGCTTTGGTATTAAATACCCATGAAGGTTTATATTCCATTAAACAAAAAAATCAATCAAATCAATCAAACCTTGAGATGAATTTTAAAACCACTATTCAAAAAATATCAAGAATGGCTTCATAATTTTCTTTTAAATTGTCACTGGCTCATTTAGATATTGAAATGTCAAGATGTCATCACTTTATTAATACAAATTACTCAACTGTGCACATACCTTCATTTAAAACTAAGAAAATTTTAAGCTTTAATCTCAATAATTTTTTGTCACACTTCACATGTTAACATAACAAGATAAATCTAGTGGAAGAGTCCATGTAGCACAGTGGTTAGCATTCTGGACTGTGACATTGTAGCAAGCAAGTTTGAACTCCAGTCACACAATTACATTCACTTTCAGACTAATATTGAATAAGTATGAACTCCCTTATCCACATCAGCTCTAAGTTAAGCAGTACTACTGCTGATCTTCACAAGGATGGCTTTTGCATTAAATAACCCATGAAAGTTGATATGACATTAAAAAATACAAAAACAGACCAAACTAAATCTACCTTCTAATACGTAAAAAGTATTAGAAGGTAGATTTACTTTGGTCTGTTTTTGTATTTTTAGAAAGTTCTATCATTAGACATATTACATATTAATACTGACAATAGGCAGAATGTTTAATGATAGAACTTTCTCTCTGTTAAATTCAGTGTTTATTTGTTTCAAAAAAATTCTTTTGAAAATGTTCTGACATATAGTCTTTTTTTTTTCTGAATATTTATAATGTAAGGTTGAATGTATGATCATATCGACTCTTTAAATACTTACCAATATCCATCAGAATCTTACACAAAAAATCTTTTGCATATTTTTTCCTTATTTTTGTCAGTATCTTACATACGCATACCTACATACGTAGATGTTTTAATTAGAAAGTCATGACTTACCTCAAGATAATAAAATTCATTATCAATAGTTTTAGAAATCACACGTTTTATGACCTATTGTGTAGTTCTCAGTATTTGATTGTGTGTCATTCATATATGAAAGCATCATGATTTATTTTGTTAAAACAGAATTATTTATTCTATTTTCCAGTGAATGCATTTGTTATTATTACTTCTTCACAAGTTTTTCATTCCTGTAGTAACTGGTGGTTTCCACTGTATCCTGAGTAACAGCTAGTCTCCTCAGATCTCCAGATTTCTAAGTATTTTAGATGATTTCAGCAGTGCTGTGGTCTAGAGTGTCTCAATTCTTCCTTGGATCTCAAATTCTCCCGGTCTTTTTTCCAGATTTTTTGGAATTGTCTCAATGGCTTCAACTGTGATATCACTGTCACTTTTATGTTCTCTAATCTTTTTAGCTCTCTTGCAAGGTCTAGGTTTGTTCCTTGTTTTTGCTTTCCTTTCTCTTTGTTGTCTGTTGGAATGGAAAAAAATCCACTTGTTTGACAAGTTCTTCTTAATAATTAAAACTAGATCTTATCTTCTAACTGGGATTTGATGATCCATTACTGAAAATTCCATAAAATTTTATTTCTCATTTTTTAGGATAGTTTCTGGTCTGTGCATGTTTGTAAAGTCAAACTTCAGTCATTTGCACAGTTTACAGGGAATTTCCTTCATAACCCATTCATAACTTCTCGTTTTACACTTTCTGTGCCAGTTTGCTGCATTTACTAATTATTTTCACTTAATGCAAGTTTTAAACAGGTGGTCTTTCACAGGAGTGTGAGTAACAGCAAGTTTCCTCACATCTTCAGGATTCTTCTTAGTTTTCTTGCCAATTTTAACTGTAATAAGGTTTGGATGGTCTCAAGTCTTCCTCTGATCTCCAGTTTAATAGCATATTAACTTTTATGTTTAATCCTAAAGCCATCCTTGTAGAAAAGTATTAGTGATGCTATGTAACCTATAACTGTAGGGCTAAGGGGGTTAATAACTTTCCCAAGGGTATTAGTCCAAAAGTAAGCACAATTAGAGTTCCAACTCACTATGATATTGCAGTTCAGCACATTGGTTTATGCCATGAGGACTCCCCTCTTGAGCCAATGAATGATCTGTGATAAAAAAAAAAAAAGATCAACACAAAAATAAGAAGAAAGACCATACTAGTCAATAATAATGATAAAAGTACTCGGAAAAATGAATTTTGAAAATATTGAATTACAAAAGATAGTTTTCAATAACTAGATCTTATGAATGATATTCATCTTGGCTTATTGTAAACATTTTCAATGTAAATATTGAATAGATTTTAAAACTTATCATAAGAAAGTTTCATTCTATTTATTTGTATGTTTAATAAAAAAAAATTTGACTTAAACTTTTGAACATCTCAAAAGATGAAATGTGTTTTAAACATTAAGGCTTTATTCAAAGCAAAAGATTTCTCTCATCTGAAAACAATCTGATGTAGAATATCTTAACTTTGAGAGAGAAGCGTGATCTGAGTAGAATACGTTGTTCATTTGAATCAGTTTCAAAGATAAGTTATTTTTCCTTCCCTACAAAAAGTTCTTTTAAGAGTTTTTTGCACATTTCTATTTGTGGAATGTATTTGTTTACATCTGGAAACACACCTTTTTCTTCTTTTGACACAGCACAAGAAAAGGAGGAAAAATTACCTTAGGCCTTTTAAATCAAACAAGACATTTGATGTAAAATTAACCTCTTAGACTTTTACTTGTGCTTCTAATGCTATCACCATTGGTTTATTGTGAACTACTAAAATAAAGTCCAAAGGTTGTGTCTACCAAACTCTTGAGTCATTTGATTAAATTGCATCCAGCAATTCAACCAATAATTTACTAGAATTGAAAGACTGTCTTAAAGGTAGAAGTGAAGTCAGTGTAAATATTGAGATCCTGTTAAGAGGGAGTTTTTGAGTGCAATTAGACAAATAGGTATTATGATTATCTCCCTTGCTTGCAACAGACTGTTCACATGACATGAAAATTACCCCACTGTTACCACAGCAACCCATCCAGGTATGTAAAATAGTAGTAAATGCAGAGTAGAATATATAACTGTTTTATGAAAGACACGTGTATATAGAATATTATTTGTGGATACATATATGTTTACTTACAAAAGTTCTTTCATGATTCAATTGAAGACTGGGAATCCAATACATCGAACTCTAAGTTATTTTTTTTAAATATACAAATAAATAAATCGAATGAAATAATTTTTATAATAAGCTTTTAAATTAAATGATGACAATTTCTTCCTTACTGTAATATACACACTGAGCCATTCCAAAATAGTGGCTGCCCATCCCATTAGCCAAGTGAATAGAGAGCTCATCAATGACCTGAGAGACTGGGGTTCAATCCCAGGTTGAGTCATACCAAAGACTCAAAAAATGGTACTTGATGTCTCCTTGCTTAACATTATAAAGTACATATCAAGGGTAAAGCGGAGCAATCCAGAGAAAGGAGAAGTGTTCTCCCTTCCACTTCAGTGTAGTTGCTATTGAAAAAAGAGCCTTAGGATCGCTCGACTACAGTTGCCATATTTACTAATATCCCACAAAAAGAGGTGGCTTGGTTAGGACTGCTTCTGGTAATGTGAGGCTCCAATCCTAGAGCTCTGAGGAGTGTAAAGTATCCCTTTAATAATATTACTCCCAGGTCAACTCTGACCTGGAATAGGGTCCCATCTATGGGTTAAATGAATCTGTTTAAAAATTATTCATATTTGATTCAACAACAAGAAAAAAATGTGAAGAAAGAATTTAAAAAGATGTAAATATGAACATATAATGAATATGATGCTCAAACCTCCAGGCATAAAATAGCTGTTGATGATCATTTTCATCAACCAAAATGGTAACATTTAATAATCAAGACAGACTTAATGTTTTACCAAGATAAGCTGTTAAAGATGCAAAGATAATACCCTTGATCTTTTTTGTAGTTGGGAGGACACCCACCAGGAGCCAGTGAAAAACTACACAATACATAAAGAAAGATGTACCTATGGTGTAATGGTTATCATTGTAGGAAATGGAGACTGCGAAATGAGTTCAAATACTGGATGAGGCTGACTGCATTTCACAAAGCACAAATATCCTTGGGAAAAGTATGAATCCTCTTATTCTCTGTGGGTAAATAATAGGGAAGACTGGGTTCTTCTGCCATTGTTAGGCAACTAGTCTAGAAGAAGGAAAACTCTGAATTCAAACCTGTCCCACTCCACTGAAAAATTGACCTTGTGTCACATCCTGCTCGTGCAGTTTGGTTTAGTTTGGTTTTATGGCACACCAACCATTATTATTAATGCCAAAATAACCCACCCAAACCAACTGAAAATCATTCAAACTGCACACAAAAGTGAGTTCAAGCCTCATTGAGTACTCCATTAACAAGGCCTTGTGCCACATATGTTCTCTGACGAAACATACACATATATAACACATATGTACTTTGACGAAAGCAACAAACTGGAAACATACACATATATAACATGTATGTAAGAACAAAATAAATTTTTTAAAATACAAATTTCTTTGTGGACCTACCTATTTAAAAATATTTTTAGAGATATAAAGAGTTCTATTTTAAACAATTCAGTTTAGTATAAGTATAGTATTTTGTTTACACACAGTTAAATGTCAAAACAGTTCTATTTCAAACAATTCAGTTTAGTGTTAGTACAGTTTCAATGTCAAAAACAGTTCTATTCCTAACAATTCAGTTTATCATGCAAAAACAGTTCTATTTCAAACAATTTTGTTAAGCATGAGTACACAGTTTAAATGTCAAAACAGTTCTATTTCAAGCAATTCATTTAACATAAGGATACAGTTTAGTTCTATTTGACCCACAGATAGGACCCTATCAGGTGTTACCACTCTAGACCAGTGTGGACCTGGGAGCAATGGCAATGAAAAGGTACTTCCTTCGCATTCCCCAAAGCTCCAGCATTACTGGAACCTCACCATCAGATAGTTTAGTTTCATATCCAGGACACTCATTAGTGGGGGGCCTTACCCCTCTGCAGAGAAGCAGTCCATGTATTCTACAGCCCCATACAACTGGGCAACCTGCCCATGCAGAGGTGTTGATAAATACACAGTACATAAAGTTGAAAGCTTTTGCATATAATTTTAAATACAAGCATTTAACAATAACAACAAAGTTCTCTTCTTAAGTTATTGACTATTTTACTAACTTCTCATATATATCATCATCATCATCCAGAAAGTACGGAGTTTCATGACCCTTTCTCACCATCCCCCCCTAACATTCATCACTGCTGGTAGGCTTTCTAGATTGTATCCAGTGTCTATACAGAGCTTGTACCGGACATTGGCCTAACGGTTAGAGTGTTCGCCAATCGCCTGGGAGACCTGGGTTCAATCCCAGGTCGAGTCATACCAAAGACTCAAAAAATGGTACTTGATGCCTTCTTGCTTAACACTCAGCATTATAAAGTACGGATCAAGGGTAAAGTACAGAGCTTGTACCGGACATTGGCCTAACGGTTAGAGTGTTCGCCAATCGCCTGGGAGACCTGGGTTCAATCCCAGGTCGAGTCATACCAAAGACTCAAAAAATGGTACTTGATGCCTTCTTGCTTAACACTCAGCATTATAAAGTACGGATCAAGGGTAAAGTGGAGCAATCCAGGGAAAGGAGTAGCGCCCTCCCCTACATCTTGGTGTAGTAAGCTATCGAAAAGGGAGCCTTCGGGTCACCCTCGACTATGGTCGCCTACTTTACTATACAGAGCTGATATAAGTGAGCTTTTGCTTGTCATCCAGCACTGTCGTGTCCATGTGCAGGATTCCATTAGAGAATGTTGTTTATGAGTGTGTCCTTACTTCTCCAGCAGTGTCCTTCATGTTTTGTTTGTCTTACTTGGATGGCTTATGAGATGTTTGGTACAGCTGCTATTTTGTGTGGTATTGGTTCCAGGATTTGTTCAAAACAGCTCATAGTATTCTTGTCTAGTTCCCATCTAATGTTTTTTCAGTGTATTTTGTAAGCATCCATGTGGTGTATTCATACAGCCACTGCTTGAACAGATCTTAAAAACTTTTATACATAAACCAGTACATATCCTAAAAATACTTTTCTATATACAGACATCTTTCTTGTTTTATTAAACTTTCAATAAAAACTTGTTAAATTTCACATAAAATCGACATGAATTACTTTCTTTAGAGCAATATTTCTGAGACTCATCATAACCAGTTTTATAAACGATCATAATCTTTGAAACATTGTCCTTTTTCATATCCGGCTGAATTGTGCTCTTACCAAAAATCAATACACACCACCTGTCTTACCTGCTTATTAAAGACCTTTCACTCTGGGGTTGGATGGGGTGGGTAATCTTTCACCACCTCATAACCCATTTTTTTAAGCCTCTTGTGTCACTCAAAAACATGTGTGTGATATGGTATTATCTCTATACACTTGCTGAAGCCTTAAAAGTGTTTGTGACAAGAGTTTTTGCCAACTAGACCAAAAATTTCAGGTTTATTCATTCCTCCGTGCTCATAGATGAACAACCTGAAGAAGATGAGGCATAAACAAAAGAAGGTAGAAAAAATGCAATTGTTACAGAAAAAAGCTATAATACAGTTATATACTCCCAAAATATCATATTAGATAATAATATAATCCGCTTATCCCTTTTTTAAAGAAAGTAAGTAAACCAGGCCATTAGCCTAATGAGTAGAATGTTTGCCAATAGTCTGGGAGACCAGGGTTCAATCCCAGGTCGAGTCATACCAAAGACTCAGAAAATGGTACTTGATGCCACCTTGCTTAACACTCAGCATTATAAGGTAAGGATCAAGTATTATCAAGGGCTCTACTCCATTCCCTGGATTGCCTCACTTTACCCTTGATCCTCACCTTATAGTGCTGAGTGCTAAGTAAGGCGGCATCAAGTACCATTTTTTGAGTCTTTGGTATGACTCAACCTGGGATTGAACCTCAGTCCCCTGGACCATTGGTGAACTCTCTACTCATTAGGTCAGTGGACTGGTAAACACTAAATAGTGAGTTCTAAAAATCTTTTTCTGAATGCATACACATTTCCTTAAAATATCATTAATTCTTTTCCTAGAAAGACACTTCAAAATAATTAATCTAGAACTGAAATCTCTTCAATAGTTAAACTAGAACTCTTTCATCCCATTCAGAAGCATTGCTCTAGATGTCTTTACCTTTTGTTTAATTGGTAGATAAATGTTATTGTTAAGCTATAAATAATAACTCATTTATTCCTTACTTTCGGTTTTTTTTCCTTCTGTTATCATTGCTATAAGGACCAGTTTCTTATAAATGGGAACCACAGAAGTGTTTAAGCTTCTTATAAAACTTTACTTGCAAAACTGAAGATTTAAAAAATCAGCTTATCGAAAAATATCTTTTAAACAAAAGGCAATTGAAGACTTAAATTTCTCAAAAAAGAACAATATGATCGACTTACAAAATATCAGACACCAAATATATGAGACTAACACATAATACAATTATTTTGACAGCTACATACAATTGTCTCTGAGTACTGTGTTGCTGTTCAATTGATATGATAGAAAAAAATTACATGCTTATAAATTCTACCGTTGTATTCTTTATGAAACCCTTTATATACCGTGGGTGTCCTCATGGTGTAATGGTTAAAGCGATGGACTGCGGAATCGTAGTACGCGAGTTTCGTACTCCAATCGCGCTATTACGTTCACTTTCAGGCAAATACCCTTGGGAAAGGTATGAACCCCCTTATCCTCCTAGCTATGGGTTAAATAGTACCACTACTGTTCTAGGAAAATGGCTTTGGCATTAAATAACTTAAAAAGAGTTAATATGCCATTAAACAAAGAAACCAACCAACCAACCAACCTTTATATACCTATGGATATGTAAATAGCCCATGTACTTTATCATGGGGTATTTAATTCGCAAACTAGTCTCTCAGATCATGACTAAGGGAGACACTTGTGGCATAACAGTTCAAATCCCAGATATAGCTGATTTGCATTTCACTTTGTTCTAATGGCCATGGGATAGGCATGAATCCATCTCTTCTCCTCTTCTAGCTATGGGTAAATAGTAGGGTAAACTGGGTTCATTAGCTTTAGTACAGCAACCAGTCTTGGAGAAGGAAAATTCTTAATTCAAACTAGCAGAACTCAACTTAAAACTGACTTAGTATGACACACTGCTTGTTGCAGAGAAGTTGGATAAATACTGCAATAATTTTTATCCGTATTGAGAGGCTTACTCGTACGTTTGGTTACTTTGTTTAACCGCATATGAAATTTTGTGGATTATTAAATGACAAACCATGTAGATATAGTGAGATGAAAAACATCCTTGTAGAAGAACAGTAATAGTATTATTCAATTCACAGATAGAAGACAGGGGGGTTCATATGTTTCCTGTGGTTATTAGTTGAAAATTCAGTTAACTAGATAGATATGAAAAACATGTTGATAGATAGATACGAAAAGGATATGATTGATTTGCTGTAGTATGTGTCTATATATAGATAAATATGAAAAAGTGTAGGTAGATTGCTAAGAAAAGACATGGATAGATAGATATGAAAAAATGTTGGTAGATAGATAGATAGATAATGGAAGCACGATAATTGAGACTGTAACTAATGAGGTACCTTTAATCTACATTAAATGGAGTTTAAATTTACTAAGATTTCACAGTCTAGTACATTTGCCACTCTGCTATGGGCCCTCCCCCATCCATAGTTATGACCTTTGGTTGAGGAATAAATAATAATCTAGATTTACTAAATTTCAATTTCTAAACATACAAAGGTGCTGAAAAGTTCTCAGTTTGAATAACGAGAAAATATTGCTTTAAAGAAGCTTAGCTATTTGGATGAATTATCTCAGAAATTCCATTCCTCTTTGAAATGTATAATCAGAAAATAATTCTTACCAAATCTTTTTGAGCAATTTTCAATATTGGATTACCATCAATATTGATGCTGATAATCATATTTTTTCCACTATCATGCATCTAGTAAACTTTTTGGTACATTCTCTTCCGTCAAACTCTTTCGTTTTTTTGCTTTTTGTAATTAAGTAAATTTTTGTTTTATAAATATGTCTGCCCTTCATATATTTCTTTTGCATATGTTTTTTTTTTCTTTGATGTGAAAATAAGTGATCAAATGAAATACAGTAAGTCAAATACAACAACAAAACTACAAAATATTAACACTGGCAACTTAGAAGATTTTATCCTGAATATTTGTTTGGGTCTAATTCATAACAAATGTTTAGCCTCAAACATAACCATTGTGCTAAACATTACCTATGGATCATACCACTTATATTGATAGTTAACTGGAAAAATTTAAATTTTTGCAATTAGAATGATATCCTATTTACCCAACCCCTCCGCTCGGGCAGTATATGACACAAGGTCAATTTTTTTTTTAACCGGAGTTTAACAGGTATGAATTCAGAGTTTTCCTTCTCCTAGACTAGTTGCCTCACCAAGGCTGAAGAACCTAGTCTGCCCTACTATTTACCCATAGTTGGAGGGAGAATAATTGGATTCATATCTTTCCCAAGGGTATTAGTGCAATGTGAAATGCTATCAGTCTCATCCAGGATTTGAACTCGTGTCGCCATGCCCATTTCCTATGACGATAACCATTACACCATGGCTAAATTAGAATGATATACCTACATGATTTATATTCTTATCAGGCATTCATGTTGTGTAGGTTAAAGTAATTGGCTGGTCCCAAGGGTCTTCTTTGAAGGTCATACCTACTTAGTAGGACTGAGTTTATTACTTGATGTCTGAGGCACCCCTAAAGGAGAATGTCAAAGAAACTAAGCATTTTTTCTTATAATCATGTATGAATCTTGATTCATATGTTGCTCCCCTTTCCATATCAAATGATGTCATGTCGAATCTGATTTGGTGGGAAATCAGATAAATCCATACTCTACATGATTTATTGTTAATCACTGTAAAGCTATTTTAAACTTTTGTTGTTGTATATCTATTATGTTTGTGCAGTGTTTAATTTGTATTGTGCGTAATGAACTTGATGGAACTGTAGGCACATAAACCTTACAGCACTAATCTAACATACAGACAATAAATCAGTCAATTAATTCAATTAAATAACACTAATCACTCAGATATTATTAAATTGTCATCTTATCTGAAAGCAGTTAATCAGTTTAATATGAAAATATTGATCTTTAAAAGTTCTTATTCTTCATTTGTTACTTCCTTCTTTGATTTGTTTGTAAGAATATTTTTAACACCAAATATATGCACAACGAAGGAAAATGGCTTAAATATTCAAAATGTACAAGTTGAATGATAGAACTTTTATTTATATTTGCTTCATTTGGGTGTATTTTAACTATGGGAATGATTTTGTTTGTCTAACTTGAATCTCCATAAGGAAAGAAGGGTTCTCATTGAAAGGAGTGTCTCAAATAATAAGCAATCATCACTGCAAATACTTGTTGCCATAAGAAGTAAAAACTAATTATTCATATCTAAATTTCAATATTTAAAAAAGAAAATTTTTAATATTTCTCTTGATAAAATAATTGACATTTAATTAACAAATTAGAATTACGGATAGTTCTTCAAGTTAATTGTGTAAAATTATGATACAGAATTTTATTGCATTATTATCTAAATAAAAAGAACAATCTGGATAAAATCAGAATGTTCAAATTGGTAAATCTTTCATATGTCACTCATTTATAAGAACAATATATTTCTCTAAATCTTCATGAAATTTTCAGCAAACAATTTTATCAAGTAATATGATTTTTTTTTATATATCATATAGGTTTATATTCTTTTAATTACAATTGCTGTTTTTAATTGTCAGATATAAATTGTTAATTGACAAAAAAAAAAACATAATAAAATGAACTTTATTTAGAAAAATGAAATGAGTCTAAAGAATTTTTTGATATTTTTCTGTTAGTCATGTTATATTGGCAATCCAAATTTTTATCTCTTACCAAGTGTGGACTGGTACTTCAACTAGTTTATGAATAATGAAAATGAACAGTAGAAAATTTTAAAGCCTCAGAATTATTTGATAATAGGAACAGTCTCTTAAATACAGAAGGCGATATGAATGAAATATCCACTGAAAAACACACCAAACAGATGATGAGACTTACATGATTGTTCACATGCCCCGTCTTGTATATTTTATGTCTGAATGTTTTTATACACAACTTTGTTTGGTTTGGTTTCTTTGATTAATGGTGTATCAACCTTTGTGGATTGTAGAAGAACAACAGGGATTCTACTTAACCAATATCTCAGGGTATAAGTGGGGTCCATACCTTTCCTAAGGGTATTTGTATGAAAGTAAATGCAATAGTGTGACTTTGGTTCAAACTTGGTTACTATGTTGAACAATAGCTTGACTGAATCTTTTATTTGGCATGTAGGATAGAATTCAAATAGATGTTAAAACAGCTGTAAAGATACAGTGAGTTAACTCAGTTTAATTAACCGATAATGACCTTTAAGGGCAGCTGAAATCTTAGCTGTTATAGGAGAATTGTAAAGTCAGGTGACTAAAACCTAGATAGCCAAGACCAAGTCAAAGAGATAGGACCTTATTTTCCATTTATGGTCCGATGGTCTCAACTTGCATACAGTGTTGGTTTTTGTTTGGTTGGGTTGGGTTTTATGGTATATCAACCATTGAAGGTTATTTAATGCCAAATCCTTTTTATAACTGTACCTTAAATATATATATATATATATATATATATATATATATATATGATTTGTAAATACATTTTGTAGATAACATTCTTAAATGAACCTGAGCTCTTTTTTGCACACAGATGGTTTCAAGTATTGCTATATAACAGTCACAATTTAACATCAGTTATTTTTTTGCACATGTAATTCCTTCTGTTAAACCTATAGATAGGACCCTATCAGATGCGACAACCCTGGTTCATAGTGGACCTGGGAGCAATAGCAATTAAGGAGTACCCCAAATTCCCCAAATCTTCAAAGCTAAAGCTTCACCATAAGATTGTTTAATGTCATATCCAAGACACTCATTGAGGCAGGGGTCTTTACTCCTCAGCAGAAATGCAGTTGGAGTATTTTACAGCACCAGCCACCTAGGCTGACAGTATTAGTAATATATAAAAAAATTAATTATGTGTGACACAAGGTTAGAAGACTTTATATATGTTATTCATTCCAGTGAAGAGAATAGAGCAGTTAATTAAGAAGGTGGAGCAGTAAAGGGAAGAGGAGAATCAGCCTAAGTCAAGGAACAACGAAGTGGCTATCCAACTAGATGCTTATATAATAACTACAATGTCACAGACCAGGATGTAAGCCACTACACCACAGGGACTTCCCATGAAAATTTTGTGACCATATGAAGAACCTATGTGCACCATCAAACATCTATTGAAAAAATTTTGTTTCCTTCTACATTGTTCTTAAGCACAAACTGAAATAAAAACTTATTTCCATACATAAGTAGATGTTACTAACATTTATTCTACATATTTTATTCTATATAAATATATAAAACAATTTTATTATTTGGCTAAGTAAAAATTCTGAGTGTTAAACATAATCAATTGATTTTCAATTAAGGTTTTCAACATGAAAAAAAAATCATTCTCATTAATTTCTAGACAGACTTTGTGTTATTCGTAGATTTCTCAGTAGTTGCACGTTTTATGATACTTGTTAATTTAAAAAAGGAAATTTATAAGAAAATGTAATAACTGTTATAGATCTAAAATTGTATTTTCTTTTGTATTTGAAGAGTTTCATTTAATACAAAATTTAATTGAAATATTTCTCTCAAGATGATTCTTTAAAGACCACAGTAAATGGTTATCTGAAGCTGTAATTTGGTGGATATGGTAAATGAACGAAAACTTTTGAAATCTTCCTAGGAACTTTGTTTCTCCAGCTAAGCTGTAACAATTTTTTTCCTGGTAACCAAAAAAATGTTAAAAGTCATTTTTTATAGTCAAAATATTATGCGTACTTCTTGATAATATCAGCACTGATACATTATAGTTGACAAAAATGAAAACATGACATAATAGTCTTTTATTTAAAAGTCGGTATATTAAAAAAGTATTTACATAAACTATTTGATAAAAGAGTTCTTTTAGTAAATCTGAAATCCGTTTTTTCTTACAAAAAGTAAAATATATTCTATCTTTTATCTTGTGATTGAAATATTATGATTGCCATAACTTATATTACACACACACACACACACATATATATATATATTTAAGTCGTAGTCAAGCATTTTTCTGATGGAATATTGCAGCCTTTCTTTTGTTTACTAATTTTGGATGCATTTCTTTGCTTGTGCTATTTTTTATCTGATTTAACAGGGGTAAGTACTTGTTTGAATCAATCATTTAGTTCTCTGAAAGAAGCTTAGAATAAAAGAACTTCTTCCAGTCTCAATTCTAGATTCTTTTTTTTATTTATTTACCTTAAAAGAAGAAAAAAAAGATTTTCTTCTTAGCAGTTATAAGGTTGAATTTTCAAAGCAGAATTAGCTTAAGAGTTATTAGTGATATTATTACCACTTTGTGAAAGTTGTTCACATTCTACTAAAATCACTAATGAAATCAACAAAATATAGAATATTCATTTTTATATTAGATTATAACGATTAATTGATTTTAATGGTATGTCAACCCATCTAGGGTTATTATATGCCATGAGGTTAGGAAATTGCATTCACTGTACATTGATATTTATATTTTTTTGTTTAGTTGTTTAGATTATTTTATGGTCCTATCAAATAAGAATAAGAATAATTTTTAACAGATCTATTTGACCTTCTGACGAGACCCACTCCAAGTTAGAGTGGACATGGGAGTAATGGCAATGAAGGAGTAATCAACATGTACCAAACCAGAACTGGAGCCTGACCATCAGATGCAATTTAGTATGATACCCATAATTTCCCCTTTTCTGCAAGGGAGTTCTTACTCTTCTGCAGGGAGAATAGAGTCAGTATTTTCTAAGCCCTATTGATAGGTAATTTAGATAATAGTGAATTCATATACTGAGTGGATTAGCCATGCCATTTTCATATCTTTAGACATGAATTAGCAGCTCTGAGTCAAACCCAAAGTCTTCATTGTTTATTGACTTTAATATAAAACTTGCTAAACAACAATTTCAAGACTTCAAGAATTTCCAACCACAAATAACTACTAACTCAACCAAATCGATTATTTCAAATTGCATGCATGAAAAGATTCAGTTTTTATAATTATTGCAAAGAGAATGCTGCTTATTCAAGTGAATAGAAAGCAATTACTTAGTGAATAAATTTACAGGGAGTTTCCATCAAAAAAAGTGAAAAAAAGAAGTTTATGTGAACTTGGCAAAAACTTAATTATGTTCAAAAATATAATACCTTTTATTTTGATATTTCTTTTGTTTTTCAGTCGGATTATTAAAAAGTTTAAAATATCTCCTAGTATGTGTGTGTGTATATATATATATATATATATATGTGTGTGTGTGTGTGTGTGTGTGTGTGTGTGTGTGTGTGTATGTGATTGGAATGAGGAATATTTTTGCTCACAATCTCCACATAAATAATAAGGAAGAGTTTCACTATAGATTACAAAACAATTTGATTTAGAAATTTCAAATTATATATGCATACTTATTGAACTTGAACTTTTAATTTATAAAATAAAAATGTTCTTATTTCTTCTTAAAAATAGAATGGTTCTCTTCAGGAGACAGTAAATAATAGTAAACAATAATTATCAGGAAGCCTTATTGCTGCAAAGTGTTACTAATCTTTCAGCATTTAAATTTCTAAATTTCAGAAGGTAATTAACTAGTTATTTTTCAGTTTAACTGATTATTCACACCTAAATAAATATAACTAATTAGGTTTACTATTTCATCTTCCATTAAAAAAATGATTATAAAGAATTATTGTTTGGTAAGGATTGACAATACGGACAAAAAGCAAAGATAAAAAGTCACTCACGTTCAAAAATATATACAAAATTATACTATTTACCTGGCATAAGTGGGTACTTCAGCTAGTATATGCATATGTATATATATATATATATATATATATACACTCACACACACACACACACACACAGAGGAGAGATTTTTTATTATATATCAAAAAACACATGCACACAAATACATATGTATATACTTATCTTAATATATGCCATGTTCCATCTTGAATATTTACTTAAAGAGGGTCATATGCTCTTGCATTAAAGTAATTTCTCTGTCAAGGTCAACTCTTGATTAAAAATTGAATATATGCGAGCAAAATAACCTTGAAAGAAAATAGATTTTAGCAAAGGATAAAATGGTGTATTAAAACTACAATCATCTTCAAAACAAAGATTTCAGATTAGATCAAGGATCTTTTTTCTTTACAATATTAATAACTGCAATCAAGAAAGCTGCTCTTTAGATGGTGGGTGGGCGTTTGGGTGTCTATCAGCTTGCAGAAATAATCATCCTCATTAAATAACAAGTGCATTCAAAAAATACTGAGATTGAAGATGTATTTAAGACAGAAATAAATTTGTTGTAAAGTGTTCATGTCTGTGATGTTGTGGTAACTAACTTTTCATCAAGATTCATTATTGATTTGTTTTTTGTAGTTGTTTGTACTTTATAGTTATGCAAAATGGGTTATGTCCACTTTATATATTTCACAACGAAATGCAATGTTAATTTTCTTCTGAATACAATAAGTGTTACAAAAGTGTTGAGACTGAAGTTGGATTTACCAAGACATAAAGATACTATCAATAAAACTTTCATTTCCTTCAAGAAACAAAATGCATTCAAAAAGTATTGTGATTGAAGCAGTATTTATGGAGACAGAAAGCTACAATAAAGAAAATGGCAATTCTTTTCATAATACTCTCTCAGCATTTTACAGTATTCCAGTGAGCTTTCCATTGGTTAAAGCACATCTAAAATCCTTCTTTTGATATGATGTGACACTGGATTGTCATGTGTGTTTTAATGTCCTTCACAACATCAAATCTTAACCTTGGGATTAATTTTCAGTTTTAGCAACAAGAAAAGTTGCCAGAGCATGGTGAAGTCAATATAGGGAGTGTTGCAGTTGCACACTCCTGTGTTTCATAGACAAAGCATAGTAAGAATTGAGGGTGCTTCACTTGTACCCTTCTATGTTTCCCAGAGCTATGTATAGTTAGAATTACGAGTACTTTACTTGTACACTCCTGTGTTTCTCAGAGCTATGTATAGTTAGAATTAAGGGTACTTCAATTGTACCCTCCTGTGTTTCCCAGAGCTATGTATAGTTAGAATTAAGGGTACTTCACTTGTACACTCCTGTGTTTCCCAGAGCTTTGTATAGTTAGAATTAAGGGTACTTCACTTGTACACTCCTGTGTTTCCCAGAGCTAAGTATAGTAAGTATTGAGGGTGCTTCACTTGCACACTTTTGCATTTTCTTAAAAACTTTTGATAAGAATATATCAAGACTAGGTTCATAATTTTTCAAATAAATGTTAAAACATCATCATTTTATAATATAAGTTTTTCAGCTTTGCAGACATGTTTATAGAATTTAAAAGATTTAATCTCTCAGTCTTGATACTTTTTGATCACACCTCATATGTAAGAACCAGTCATACTTTGAATCCAATGCAAAATAAGTAAATCTAAGACTTCTTTGAAATAGTGTGGCAGTTATATTTCATAACATATTATTTAAACATATAAACCTGCATAAAATAAAAGTTTTATTTTCAAAACTACAATATAATTCCATTTAGCAATTAAATATGAGTAAACAAATGATTAAAAGATGGTTTTGATTACTAAACATGATACTAGCAATTATATAAAAATAAAAAGACATCCTTGTATTTTCTCAGGCGGGGCTTAGAATAAGCCAACTGCAAAGGGGTAAAAATAAAATAGGTATCCAGAGTATGATACTAAACTGCATCAGATAGGCTGCTGTTTTAGAGTTCTAGGGTGTATGGAGTAATCTCTTCATTGCCATTGCTTCCAAGTTTGTTCAGATCCAGAATGCAAGTACTTGTGAGGGTCTCATCTAGGAGTCAAATAGATCTGTTTGAAAGTTATCATTTGTATTTGATAGAAATACTTGAAACTATATAAATGTGAGAAAATTATTTTCTTGAAACTGGAATCATATGATAGCTTGTAAAAAAATGCTTTTGACATTAAATAGTCCAACAAAGGTTGATATGCCTTAAAAGAAACAACCTGCCAACCATTTCTGTAAATGGATGTATTTCTTTAGAATAAAGCTAAAGCTACAAAAATGCTACCTATAGTCAATGTTGTTGTATGTTTCTGAAGTAGAAACTGGAACTCTATATAAAATTAAAAGCTGTAAAGAAATATGTTTTCTTAGGAGAATATAAAAAATATCATATAGAAATAAGGTAAGAAATATCATATAGAGATAAAGAAAGAAATAAAGCAGGACAGCAACCTATTCCCCCACACACAAAAGATCATTAAAGAGAACAATATTTATGACAAAAAATTAATATTGGGACCATATCTTCAGAAAGAAAGAAATAGAATGCATTACGTTGCAAAGACTTACTGCTGGGAAATGTGGAAGAAGAAAATACATGGACAATATGAAAGAACAAATCTAAATGTATAAAATTGCACATTGTACAGAATTATGATCACCTGAGCATACAATATACACGATGATGATGAGCAGGAGGAGATGGAGTGGAAAGAGAAAAAGATGGAGAAGGATAGGGTTGAGGATGATATTTTCTTGGAAATTTAACCTTGCAAAAATAAAATCTTGAAAAATGAGTGAAAAAAAGACCCCCTCCCAAATGTTTCAGTAAAAGAAAAAGAAATTCTACAGATGAAAGGTAAGTAGTAATAAAAGGAAAAGTTACTCATAAATATTTAGGATGATTTCTCTCCATAAAGGTGAAAATTTTCAAAAAGATGAATTAACAAGATTGAAAACAATTAATCAACTGAATATTTTTTTTTTTTTAATTTCTTTCTTTTTTCTTCATTTATTCATTTTTTCCAAATTTCATTCTTCCCTTTTACCTTCATTTTTAACTGTCTTTTTTTCAAATGGAAAACAACTAACAGAAAGTATAATAATGCTCTTTTCTAGAACAACTTAAATGTTGTTAGTCATTTATGTTGGAAAAAACTGAAAATATTCCAAGAGAATTTCAACAAAGTAAAACTGTCTCATTACTTTATAGACCAACTTTGAATATAATCCGATATACTGTAGCAGCCACAAGTTAAGGAACGGTACAACAAATATCTAAATCATTTTTGCAAGAAAAATTTGGATGTATGTTTACAAAATTTTCCCAAAATATACTTGGAACATATATGTATTTATTACATATAAAGTTTTCTAAAAATTTTTTACAGTAAATTAATAGTGAACAAAAAAAACAAATATACATTTTGCCATGGTCAAAAGTTAACGAAGGCTGTTGAATTATAGTAATTTAGGCAATTTTTAAACAACTTGATTGCTAATTTTGATTTATAGTAAACTGTCATTCATTGTTGGAACTATTTTTAAGCAAGATGGCGGTGAAAGCATGTAATTGTTTAACTCAAGAAGAAAAAAAGCTTTTTTTAGCAAATCCTGAAAAGAGCAAATTGTATTTTGAAATTGCTGGCCTCATACAAAGGTCAAAAAGCATTGTTTATTGTGTAATCAGTAGATTTAAGGCTGACAAGACACTTGAACCAAAACCAAGAACTGGCAGGCCTCCAATGACTACCAAACGGGAAGCACGGATGACTGTTAAAATGTCTTTAAAAGACCATTTCAATACAGCAACGTCTATTTCTTGTACATTTTGAGAGAAAACAGGAAAGCCAATCTCTAGAAAAACTGTTTCTTATGGGTTAAATAAGGAAAAATTTGTGGCTCGGATTCCATGTCCCAAGCCTTTGATTTCAAAGAAAAATCAAAAGATTTGTCTTGAATTCACCACAGAGCATATTGGGTGGACAGAGAAACAATGGAATATGGTTCACTTTAGTGAAGAATCTATATTCAACTTGTTTGGATCTGATGGTAAGAGATTTGTTGACATAAAAATGGGGAATGCTTATCTCCTCAATGTGTTAAGAAAACAGTGAAATTTGGAGGAGGGAGCATAATGATGTGGGGGATGATTTTTTCAGCAGAAGTAAGACCCATTGTTCATTTTTACGGTACTATTAATGCCAGTGTTCATAAAGAACTTCTTCGCCAGCATGCTCTTCTTCATTTACACAAAGAGGAAGGAATAGCTGTTATGAAGTGGCCACAACAAAGCCCAGATATCAATCCTATAGAGAATGTATGGAAAATCATAGGAGAGAAAGCTCAGAAGAGAAATCCTCAAAATATTGATCATTTATCAGGTTTCCTGTAAAAAGAATGGGAAAATATCACTAACACCTTTTTTAAGAAGTTTATTGGCTCATGTAGTCAAAGATGCGATGAGGTAATCCAATGCAAAGGAGAATTCACTAAATATTGAATTTTTCTTTAGTTTATATATTGATTCAACGAAGATTTATATGTTCCTAAAATTTTGACCAGGGAAAAATGTATATTTTTTTATTTTTTCAGTTGACCATAATTTTACTGTAAAATAAAATGTAGAAAAATTTATGTGTAATAAATATATATCAGTTCCAAGTATATTTTGGGAAAATTTCGTAAACATACATGCAAATTTTTACAAGTAAAAATCATTTAAATATTTGTTGTTATTCTGTTCCTTTACTTATGGCTACAACTGTATATATTCTACGTGAGGCTCAGACATTGTAAAATCACCAGAGATTTCTGTTTATCTATTTGAAGAATACAGAAATCAAGTTTTATTGAAAAAAAGTAAGGAAAGGGATTCCATGAATGAAATATGAGAGAAAAGCATTTAATAAGTGAAATATGATTGAGAACCAACATGAGAAACTTGGGGAGAATATGCAAAAGTCTCCAGAAGATATTTACTTGGGGAAAGTGATGTACAAGAGTCATTCAATAAATTAGGTAAATTTTGCCTAAACAATTGGCAATTAAAAGAACTGTTTAGAGTTGCACCTTTTTCAAGGAAATCAAGTGATGTCTCACTTAATATATCAGAAGACTATTTTCATTGACCTTCTTTATCAACTGCTGAACCTGGAACTTATGTTTTTTTTTACTGGGGACCATCTTTTTCATGCAGACTCATTATAACAAACCCATGTTAAACCCATTCGTAAACATATTTTAATTAAAATATTCTTCTCCATATACATCACATATTCTTTTGCAAATTTCACATAGTTTGAACTTCTAAGCCATCAAAAATTTGATGACATTCCTCTGTTATATACTAGAACATTTTGATTTCTTGTCACTTTTGGTACCCTGAAAACATATTTTTGCTAGATTAAAATACTTTTTGGTAAACTGCAATTCCAAACAATACATAGTTTACATCTATGGAAAAAAATTCCTAAAAAATGTATTTTGCACTTTTCAAAAAATTCCCCTTCTTTATTCAATGACGCTCATATTTCAAAAAACAAACACATTCTAAAAATAATTTCAAGGAGAATAACAGCTAAAAAGAAGGCTTTTATTTTCAAAGAGAACAGAATTGTCCAAATTTAGATTCTTTTAGAATATTCCACAAAGTTTAAATTGAATATTAAACTAAATTATAGAAAGAAATAGTTATTTCTAACAATACTCAGTACAAGTCATTAGAAAATTGTAAATTATGAATATTCTTAGAGTATAAATGAAGTACACTTGTACTGAATATTTGTCAATGTCTTTTTGTCATTTAACAAACAGCTGCTGAATGTACCTTTTATGTATTTAAAAATCTTTGTATTTGAAAAAATATTTTTTAAGTTCTTGTACATATTCATTTTTATTTGAGTCAACATAGGTTGTTTTGCAATTGAAAAATTAATGACACAAACTGAAAAAAAAAACAAAAAAACATTTTAATCTTTTTTAGACCGCTCTGACTTTGTCATATGTTGGTTCATAAAAAGAGAAAAAACTTCAGATACACTTATGTTTTTATATTTTTAACAACAATAGTTGCTAATTATAGCTTCTTTTTTGATCAGAAGTGCAAGAACAGTTGCATAAAAACCAAACAATGGTGTGAATTCACCAATTGGAAAAAAGTATTCCAAGAATAGATAATATACGGCTTGAATAGTTGTAGAATTCAATAAAATCTGGTAAAGTTTTATGAGCAAGAATTTAAAAGGATCAAGTCACACCAAATACTGAAAGTATAATTGACAGGTGACAAGTCAAAGGCATTCTGGTGAGTGGATGTATCAAATATCTGTGAAGGTATAATTGACAGGTGACAGGCTGAAAGTAATAACTGACAAAGTCTGAGTAAATAAACTTTCAAAGAGTTAATCCTAATAGTGTGGGACTAAAGTGAATCCCTCATGGGAAATGGAGGTGCAACAGCTTATGAATGAAAAGGTATTTCCCTTCCTCCATCAACTGGGTAAAACTACCTCACATCTTTTCTGATTGGTCCAAAGAAAATCTAATACTAGAAATTTAATCCACTGTTTTCATCTGCATATTTTATATCTTATTGATATTAAAATAATTTTGGAATTTCTACTGGTACAGATACTATACTTAAATCCTAAGTTGAAATGCTGGGTAATGAAACTTTGATCTTGGGCAAAATGCACAGATACAGTACTCCAATCATATGAAAAAGCATTGATCCACATGTAGATAATCCCATCATTTTTTATTGGAGCTATGTTCATGATACAATGAACACTAATGATAACTTACAAAAATTACTTTATTAGAGATGTATTTATGCCTTTTACAAGGCCATTAAATGGTCATTTAGTTGGCTGGTTTTACATGTCTACATTTGTTGTGTTACTTCATAAATTTAATAATTATAGTCTCCAATTGAATATGTTACTTAAATGTATCTTCAACATCATTTTAAACAGGTAAACACCTCTTTTTCTCTCACATATCTATTTGACCCATTGATATAGCTATTAGAACCAGTGCTAGACTCAAATACCCTCTCCTAAAACTATGACAGCCCCAGCTCTTACAAGCCCCCACCCCGCTCTGAAGAAGGCTTGTGTCCCTCTTGTGGAGTTGTGGGTGGGGTTTAGGGGTATTATGCCCAGGCCCTGATGATCCTAACAGGTACTATAATGCTTTTTAGTGCATATCTTATATCTTTGAGTTTTCAAAACAACTGTATGACATCTACATAGACAGTTACTACAATCTGATCCTAGGTAGAAAGCACAGATACAACACTCACTGTAGCCTGAAGTACAAATCCATATGTAAATAAAACATACATGTTTTTTTTTTTATCAGGAACTATAATAATAATACTATAAATATATGTGGTAACTTAATGTGTATTTTATCATTCTATGAATTATTTGTGTTTTTTAATCCCATTTTTGTTTAAGTTTGCAATCAAATTTCTTGAAATGCCATATTGGCTAAAGTTTAAACTTGTAAAAGTAATTCTCAGCTTTAAACTTGTCAATGTTTTCTGCAGTTACAAACTTGTGACTTTTGACATTTCAATTCCTTTAATTTGAATCATGCGTAATCTCCTTTCAGCTTGAGATAAACTGTCACTTTCTCTGTATCTATATTGTAATTGAGACATTTTGTTTTACAGAAGAATATAAGTCCATCATTTTTGACAAACTATGCTTTTATATATATATATATTTTTTTTTTTCACACAATCAGATTTCTTGAAATGCCACATTGGCAATTGTTTAAACTTATATAAATATACAAGGTGTGCTCACAATTATTGAAACTGAAACTATATTTACCAAAATAGGAAGAAACAATTCAAAATTTACAAAAAAAAAAAAAAAAAAAAAAAAAATCAAAATTTTGTAAATTTGTACTGTTTGATTGAACTTTGTATGTGTGTATGATAGAGTACACACACATGTATGTATGTATAACTGTGTGAGTGTGCACAAACACTTATGTGTAAATACATGTCTAGATTGTCAATAGAAAAAACACCTTTTACTGTTACTACAGCCTTGATGCTAAAATAGTTATGGATAAGAGCTTATTTATATATTCTCTTTTGTCAATCAATGTGGCATACTAGAGATGAGATGAGAAATTTTTTTTTTTTTTTGCAGACTTTTTGTCCTCATCTTGGTAGTTTTTGTGTTGTTACTTCTTCACTAAATTTCGGCCAAATTTCACATCTGGCCCTCTTCAGGTGATTAACCGTGACCTCAGATAGGAATGCTGAGTCTTGTAACCATATCCCCAGTAATTACTGCCTTTCATAGTTGTTGACTATAGCACCACATTTTTGACCAAGTAAACCTCTGGACGGCTTGGGTAGAGATGAGATATTAGATTATATATGTGTGGGTGGGGGGTACATGGTATTACCCATAAATAAGTACACTTCAACCAGATTCTTAAAAAGTTAATTTTCTTCTAAACCAAAGATACTAGAATTATTATTATTTCTAGTCAAATCAAGACAAATATTATTACCTATTATTAATTACCATACTCAACAGCAATAAAACTATGACTAAAAATAGAAATAATGTCACTGTTGAAAAATACATAAACCTTTTATCTTATTTATGTAAACTTATTTCTGGTTATAGATGTGTTCGATATTGTATAGTATGGTAATAAATAATACTTAATAACATTTAGTGTGATGGGATAATTTTCTGCAAACAATAATAAAATCCAGGTAGATTCAGTTTAGAAGAAAATTCATTTAAAAAAAAAAAAAGCCAGGGTAAACTTATTTTTAGGTGCATACTTATCTATGGGTGTTATGGATTAATAGCATTGTACATTAGTTAATTAGCATGAAATAATGTGACATTGAGCCTTGCATCTTTCGGTCTTAAGATCTACTAAAGTAGCTCAACTTGAAAGTGATATTAATCTATAGAGACATCCTAATAAGTCCTTTCCATCCGTTCAATTGTTCAAACTAACATAGAATATCAAGCAAGAATGAATTACTGAGAGTGTAATTCACTCTGGAACTTAACAAGTTTCTCAGACACATGCATAAAGACGTTAATGGGCATGTGTGCATTTATGTGTATCTTCTTACACATAAACATGCACATTGACACGCATATATGAACAGTAAATGCAGTGCAAAGATAAAATGAATTTAAGTAAATGGAATGTGTCAATATGTCGATCTGATTTATATGAGACAGCTACCTAATGGATGATAAACTTCTAGATTACATCCGATTTAAACTTAATGTCTACAAAGTTTTATATATATATATATATATATGGGTGTGAGTGTGTATCTGTATGTACAAAATTGCATCAACAACCCAAATTCAAATCCTTGAGGAGGCTGTTTGCATTTCCCTTCACATTCATGTCCTTGGGAAAGGCATGAATCCATCTGTTCTGCACCATCCAGTATAGGTAAATAGTTGGGCAGACTGAATTCTTTAGCCTTGATTTAAGCAGCCAGCCAAGGTAAGGAAAAACTCTAAAATCAAACCACCTTTAAAAAATTGACCTTGTGCTGCATCCAGCCCTTGGTGGAGATATTGGGTAAATCTACTGAGTCTTTGGTATGACTTGAAATGGGATTCACTTCCAGTTTCCTGGACCATTGGTGAACACTCTACTCCAGTGGCCATTAAGCTCAGTGTCATGTCACATCAAATTTATAGAATTTATATAATAATTAATTGCCAATTAATAAAGAAAATAGAGGAATTACATGATAATTAGTTTTTACAAATCATCTCCATTGTGACATTATAATGATATAGGTGTACACAAATACAGACCCTTGCTCTATTGTTGTAAACAGGATTGGAAATCTCATTATGCTCCAAGTCAGAGCATTCTATTGTTGTGTATTGTACTAAGAAAAATATCAGAGGGTACAATGTGCGTATTTACCTAACACCTCCTCCATTACAAGTAGGATCTGAGACAAAGTTAATTTTTAAGCCTAGTAAAGTAGGTTTTCCTTTGACTGATTGTTCAATCAAGACAAAAGAATTCAGTTTGTTCTACTATTTATCTATAGCAGGGGAGAGAACACATAGATTCATGCCTTTCCCCAGGGCATTTGAGCAAAGTGCAAAACAGTAGTGTTCAGAATTTGAACTCGGGTCAATGATTCCGGTGCCTACATCAGAGTTCAAGGCAATTTTACAAAGGAAACTCCAAAAGCAAAGTCACCAATATTTTTACATTGTTATACAACAACTGGGGTAACTGCTGGTGGTATGGCAGTAGAGGTTTACCCTTCCTGTCAAAACCCATATATTTAGCTATTTTGTTATAGATTGCAACTAAGTGACTGTCCAGCAAAATGGAGGTGCCGTGGTGTAATGGTAATCCTCGTAGGAGATGGACATGGCGACACAAGTTCAGATCCTGGACGAGACTGATTGCATTTCACATAGCACTAATACCCTTGGGAAAGGTATGAATCCAATTATTCTCCCTTCAGCTATGGGTAAATAGTAGGACAGACGGGATTCTTTAGCCTTGGTGAGGCAACTAGTCTAGGAGAAGGAAAACTCTGAATTCAAACCTGTTAAACTCCGCTTAAAAATTGACCTTGTGTCATATCCTGCCCGAGCGAAGGGGTTGGTAAATATGGACTGTCCAGCAAAATAGCATCTGACATGAAAGCAGGTAAATGTCATTGAATTCGTGCATGGGAAAAACTTGCAACCACTGAGATTTGTCAAGACTTGCAAAGACTAAACAGGGTATCTGAGCACAATTAGGCAGTGGGAAAAATATTTCAACAGTGACAACAGTAATG
The DNA here is from genome assembly GCA_963585895.1 of Sepioteuthis lessoniana. Taxonomy (NCBI): domain Eukaryota; kingdom Metazoa; phylum Mollusca; class Cephalopoda; order Myopsida; family Loliginidae; genus Sepioteuthis; species Sepioteuthis lessoniana. The sequence continues at coordinate 58,566,083 of OY757920.1, forward strand.
TGTGTGACAAGCCATATTCAATACAACTACCTAGCAAGTGTCCTATGAAATTAAGAATTCTTCAATCAGCTCTTCCAGATAAAAAGGTGAACCTGCGAAAAATTTTTTTGACAATGACAGTTGCTACCATGAAAAAGAAGATTGCCTCTAATGGTGTAGATTTTTATTTGTATGTTTTACAGACTTTTGTTCACTCCTGGGAAAAATGCAAGACTATTGATAGTGACTAAGTAGAAAAATAGTATTTTGTTGCTGAAAACCTGCTCTATCAATTATTATTATTGTCCTCTCCATATTAATTGTATTTTCCATGGAAATAATTTGAAAGTTTTACCTTCAGAATTTCTTTTGTAATTTTGATTGTTCTTTTTAACTTACTTTATAGTTAGCGAAAGAAATGATATCTATAAATCAAAAATGTATAGGAGAATTTTTATATGTATTTATCCAACCCAAGGTCAAATTTTAAGTGAAGTTTAACAGGCTGTAGTTCAGAGAATTCCTTCTCCAAAACTAGTGGCCATACCAAGGTTAAAGATACCACATTTGCCCTACTATTTTGCCCATAGCTGGAGTCATACCTTTCTCAAGAGTATTAGCACTATACATGAAATGCAAACAGCCTTGTTCAGGTTTTTGAACGCAGATTGCTATGTCCATTTCCTCCGACCATAACCATTAAAAGTCCTATGGGCTTTCTTTGTTGCCAAAATAACCCATCAAAATAGAAATAAAAGTTTGATGTAAAAGAAATTGTAAATTCTTTTTAACTCACATAGAAATACATTTATATTTAAACAAAAATGAAATTCTAAAGTTGATGTGAAGAATTCTATAAAATCTGTAAAGAATTTTAGAAATGGAAATATAGAATGTATCTGAGTCTGATAGGAAAGGAATAAGATTGAGCAAACTCTGTAAACTCATGTCATCTTTATTATGACTGACCTTCCAAAGTTATTTTGATAAGAACCTGTGTTTTTGACTTCCCTCCATTGAAAACCTTTAAAAAGTTATGATAATCAATGTAATGCTTCGCAAGACTCCTGCTGCCAATATTCAAAGGTTCAGTTTCTGCTCATCAAAAAGGGTTTATGCTAATCTCAGATTCACAAGATGGATCCAGCTGAGAAAATTTCAAACCAAATCTGGAAATGCCTGAAGAAACTTTTCTCTAGCTGTTTGCAAGTTTTTTCTTTCCTCTATCTAAAGATTTTTTTTTTTCACTGAAGCAAAATATTTGCTTTATGCAATATTAAAGTAATCATATCAAACGTTTTTAGTTTCAAAAGATTTGAAGTTAAACAAGACCCTTGATGACTCATGAACTTGTTGGTTTCCTGTTCTAAGAGCTATAATATTAAAAAAAGGTTTGGTTTGGTTTCTTTGTTTAATGACACATCAACCTTCATAGGTTATTTAATGCAAAAGCCATCCTTGTAAAAGAACAGCAGTGATACTGTTTAACCCATAACTGGCAGAATAAGGGGGTTCTTTCCTTTCCTGTAAGTATTAGTCTGAATGTAGACCCAATAATGTGATTGGAGTTTGAACTCTCTTTCTTTGAGGCCACAATCCAGTACTTCAACCAGACATGTGGACTCCCTCTGTTTAGGAAGGAGTGAAAGTTACTAATCAGCATTTCATAGTTATATCAAATATTTGTATGATTCAAAAACTTATTTTCAACACAGATGCTTATATGACAAATATATTATCAAAAATACCATTGTCAAATCATTTTATGGATACTGTAATTATTATGAAATAACTAGATGACCCATGAACTTTGTGGGTTCTTGTTTTAACTGCAGCCCATGACGGTATTGATGCTTTTATTTAAAGCAGCATGAAAGATTCTAATTTGTATTTCAAATATACTGAGAATTTGGATGCTTAAAGGATGATATTTAGTGTGAACACAAACCCCATCGAATTTTTAAATTGCAAATTGGACAGAAAATTACTTTATTCAATAAGAGCATTCTAAATGCATTGCTTTGACTATGAAGTGTTTTTTGCTCGGCTATCATGCAAGGATTATGAGAATTTTAGAAATATTTGATGGATTATTTCTTTGTAAATAATCTAATATTTAAAAATCATAATTTTATCAGTGATTCAAGTGAACAAGCTCGAAGATATTAAGCGTATCTAATTAGAAGTAAAACTTTCAAAACAGGTGGTAACTCTTTTATCCTGTTTCTATGCTTTAGATGACTGATAAACCTCATGTACAGTGCTGAAAACTATTTTATTCAGTTTCAATGTGTATTGCAACTGTGAAAAGTGCCATTAAACAAAAATAAGCATAGCACAGTTCAATGTAAGTGTGCAGATACGAATAATACAAATAAAAATTCAACAAACTTGCAGAAATAACATATTATGAAGCAAAGAAAGTCTTCGAGAATTTTACATAACAGTGAAAAGAATAGTAAATGCTTGAAAAGTATTTAAACAAAAATGGACAACATTCACATTTAACAACACTGCAAATTTCCTTATAATTTTGGAGACAAACTTATTTAATTTACATATAGAAAATTTTCTCACTTGTCAAGAAATTCTAAGAGACCTACTAAAGTTTTTACATTCCACAAAAAAAGGGTTAATCCTAAATATGGTCAGTTTACATTTCAAGGAAAAGCCAAATGATGTACAAATATTTTTGAAAGAAAGGAATATATTGTAGCAGAAGGAACTTTCGTATTTTGGTTTGGCGCGTAATTTAATTCGATGCATAATTTCACCCAATCAGGATGACTTATCCTATTCTTCTGGATCTCCTTTCCGGGCAGCAGAAATTGGGGAAACTGCCAAACACAGCCCTTTTCGCAGAACGACTTGGTTCTGTACAGATGCCCAATCTGCCTGCTCTTAAATAGCAGCAGCAGCATGGACACAATGAAGGAACCTATCTAATTCATATTCAATTGGGATTCCTTGGTCTAAGAGAAATAAATGCAAGGAATCCATAAATTAGATATTTACCTCATTGGTACAATAGACTAAGCAATTAGTTTATGTTGGACAAAAGATGTAGATAAGGAGTTCTTTGAGACACAAGGCTTTCAACTTTAAGTGTATTCTAAAAGGTAAAGACTGGAACCGCTTTCTGAAATAGACTTTTTGAGAGGTTTCAGTCTTCACTACCCAGTGGTCTCCCACTGGTCCTTAATTTTTTCCATTTTGGCTTCCATAGATCTTTTTGAGTTTGAGTTTTGTTCAATGGCATATCAACCTCTGTGGATCATTTAATGCTAAAAAGGTTTGATTATATTTGGTTTGATGTTAGTGAAAAAATTGATTTAGTCAGACTTTGGTGAAAATTTGTTCATTTTTTTTTGTTGTTTTTTTTTAGAAGACTCATAATGTCCTCTGGTTTGGTGTTTTTAAAAATTTCTTTTGCAAATTTGTCACAGTTTAAGAGAATGTGTTTGACTGTGAGGGCATATTTTTTTGTTGCTGTGCTGAAATCCATCTTGAAAGCTCATCACTTTCAGATGATAGAAGAAAGAGAAAAGAATTTGATAGGAAACTAACACAAAAAATCATAAGAACTATGTTGCATCAAAGGATGGGAGTATTTGGAAGGTGACATGTCTTCAGTTGTAGATAAAGCAATTGACTTTTTAAAATTTTTGGTTATTCGCTTTCTTTCTGGACGAATTTTGGGAATTCTAGGAGACATCAAGTTTTATTTTAGGCCATGAAATCAAAATATTTTTATGCTATCTAATGAAAAATGTATGGTTAACTTGCAATAAATGAAAAAAAGAAACAAGAAAAAAATCTTGTTAAACACTATATTCAAGGAATAATCAAATGCAACAAAAAAGAATGATTCTATTGCTTACTTGAATATAACTAATTATGTTCCATATGAGATAAGACATTTGCATATAAATAAATTTCATAGATTAAATCTAACAATTATTATGGGACAGCATGCTATCAAGTCATACACAAATCACAGCACTTAGTTACTGAAAGTAGTGTAAACAACTTAAGACCTGTGTACCAGACTAAGAAAAGATAGTAAAAGTGCCTCATTATCATCTTAACAACTATTTGTGAGTTTAGAACATAGTGGATACCACATACTTCTAGCCTTATGTTTAACTAAGTTTAGTAAATAACAACTGTCATGAAACAGTCATATCATTAAAATTTCTAATTAGGACTTAAAATGTCATCAAAACAGCACTCAGTTAAAACTAAGATACAATTAAAAAATGATAAAGAAGGATACAAAATATTATAATTAAAAAGAGCTCTAAATAAAGAGATGAAATTTTGGAAAACACATCTGCTAGGTTCTTTAATTTTTTTGATACTAATGGAATATATACATTCCAAGAAGATATCTGTTAATACTAAATCAATGAAATTAGATGGGTGACTACATTTTTACAGAAGATACTGTAAGCAATCTGAGACCTGTGTGAGATAAGTAAAATACATGAAAGCTTTTTACACAACCATTTAACAATTTTTATTCTAATTGGATATATTCATCATGAAAATATCTGTTAATAAAAGCAGTTAATTTCTTCAAGTAATATCAGTCATTGGTAAAATATGATAATAATGTGGTAGAGACTTTTATATTTCACCTCTTAAAAATTTGAATTTAAAAACATTGGGTAGTTGTGTTCATTGAAATATTCACAGACTTATGAAAAAATGCTGACAAAACAGTTTGTATAAACATGAGAACAAAAAGGTCTATCATTAAAGTCATAACATAGATATTGCTTAGAAAAGAACCCTCTCAACAAGAAATATCAAATGCATATATTTTGTAATTTATAAACAAAATGATTAATATATCTTATATTTGTGTGTGTATATATATATATATATATATATATATATATATATATTTGATGAAATATCTGTTAATGCAGAGTAAGATCTTAAGACTTGAATTTCAGCTGATTATTTTAAAATATCTATAATCTGTAAAAAATTTATATCATATAGTTACAAACACAAAATTGTTACTATAAAAGCTAAATCTACAAACAGAAAAGAGGTTCACCAAAAATTGTTAATATTTATTTTGTAATTTAAATGACATTTAATTTAATTTTAATTTAATGATTTTCGTTTTCTGTACAGATTTTTAATCCAAATTAAACGAAACTATTGGATTATTTTTTATCAATAGCTTGAAGAACAACCAATAAACCTAATAAATAATGCAAAACTAAATTTTTTAGTTGGATAAATATCTTTTAATTTCTTTAATTTTTTAAAAAGTATGTTGATTTAAAGTAAAACCTTCCCAATGTATTGCATTACGCATCAGTAAAGTATGATATTAGAATGACTTTCTGTATATTCTCATTTTGTTAAGCAATGCAGAAGAAGTTTTTGTGATTTTGATTCAAAGGTCAAAGGTTATTTGATTTAAGAACTGTCTGAAGATCAGGTGATTTTCTCTTCCTATCTCACCAAATTTCTATCTCACTTGCATGTGAGATGTGACTACCTTCAAGTGATCTTTTCATTTTTTGACAAAGCAAATCAAAGATATTTTCTGAGAAGAACCGAGAAAGATCAATAAAGTTATGAGAATACAAATGTGGCTGCAGATCTGATTCTCCTTATCCTAAAATATCTGAAGAGCTTTGAGGTCCCTGGTTCAATCCCTTGGGTTTTCTGGGTTAGCTTAATTATATCTGATGTCATACAAATATCAAGATTCCCATAACCAAAACTAGTGGGAAGTAGGAATTACAGGTATCATGCAGTAAGTAATTGAATCTCATTGATATTATATATATTAAAAATAATAATAATTAAAAGTGTTTAAAGAAGGATGGTGAACTTTAAAGATCATCATCATCATCATGTCATGATGCCAGCATGGATATCCCTGACCCTCTCTCCCCACCCATCTCTATCATCCATCACTCACAGGAGGTCTTCAAGGTTAAATCCTGTATCAGCACAGAGCTGCTGTATATAGGTTCTGGCTGATTGTCCTGTCTTTGCTCGTCCCTGTAATGGAGTCCACAGGAGTATGTCACTTACGAGTTTAACCTTACTTCTCCAGCAGTGTCCTGCATGTCTGGTTTGTCTAACTTGGATAGTTTTCATGATGGGTGGTAGGTGGCCATACAGCTGCTATTTCATGGTTGTTGCCTCCAGGACTTGTTCAATATTGCTTGCAACATTCTTGTCTTATTGCCATCAAGCTTTTTCTCCATATGTTTAGTTAGCGTCCATGTATTGCATCCATATAGCAGTATCAAAACGACCGCTGCTTGGAAAAAATTATGTTTTATTTTATCAGTCTGGTCTGACTTCCATATGACCGAGAGGGTAGGTGAACTTGTCCACTAGTTTCAGAGAGCTACCTTTTAGTGTGGAGATGTCACCTCTTTGATTAAAGCACATGTATTCTGTTTTGTCTGTGTTGACATGGAGGCCTATACCAGCAGCTACCCACTCCAGACCATGCAGCAGGGTTTCAACTTGAGCAGATGTATTTGCCAGAAGCACTATTTTATCAGTGTTGTCCATGTCTATACCTGTTTGTGCAAGGTATCTTCCGCTTCTTTCCTTTGTCTGCTTGAAACCATTATCTTTCATTTTATCTACATATGTTCTAAGCAAGTAGTCTAGATAAAGAGGTATGGGGCTAATATGTCTCCTTGCAGCACACCTGCTACAATGTCAAAATAGTCTTTGTCTCCATCTGGGGAGCAGACTTTTACTTTTGTGTTTTTATTTGCTATATAAAAGTAAAAGTCTGCTCCCCAGATGGAGACACATTATAGGTGTGATGGTTTCTTTAGGTAGGTTTTAGGTGAGTAGTATTTGCTCCATCTCCCCACTGTGTATGGAGTCAAAGGCCTTGGAGAAGTCAACAAATAATATTGTTGCTTCAAGGCTTTTTGCACATGCCTTCTAGAATCTGACAAATTGTCAAAATTTATGATGTCATGGATCTATTTTGTAGAAAGCCATTTTGGTTCTTCCTAAGTATCTTCTCAGTTTTGGGTTCTATATGGTTGCGTAGTAGTGCATTGTAGATCTTGACCGCTATGGATGTAAAGGTTATACCTGAGCAGTTCTTGGCTATTCCGAGGTCGCCCTTTTTAGGGAAAGGGAGGATGTATCCCTTTGCCCATCTGTCTATAGTATTTTGGTTATATACAGCATTACAGTGTTGGAGCAGAATGTTATCAAATTCACTGGTCTTCCATACTTCTGGGGGTATTTCCTCAAGCTCTGTTGCTTTCCTATCTTTAATTTTTCTTAGTAATAAGTCGAGTTCTTCTTGCGTAAACTGTTCTAGTTTGATGTTTAATTGATTGCTAATAATTTTTGTGATTGGTTTATGTGTAACTTTCAGAGAACTGAATAAAACTTGATGATAATTGATAACAGTCATTCCAGCAATAAAAAAAAACAAAAAAACTGTGATTTTAAATTTAATCAGTCAACATCAGAGAAGCACTTGTGGCATATAGATATCATCATAGAATGTCGAATCAGCTAACAAATTTCAAATCCCAGATAAGGCTGCATTTAACAAAGCACTAATGACCCTGAGAAAGGTATGAATCTGACAATTCTTCTTCCAGCTGTAAGTAAATAGTTGGGTAGACTGAGATCTTTTACCTTGGTGTGACTACTGGTTTAGAAGAAAGAAAAGTAAATTCAGACCAGATCTGAAGAGCAATATGGCTTTGATACATGAGTAGTGCCTTTATGACCAAACCTGGTTACTGGATTAGTGTTTCATCATGAGAGAAACAAGATTTAAAAAAGAAATTTTTTTTATTATTTTACCCCCTGCGGCCAAAAAAAAGTCCATTATAGACAAGTTCCAGAGTTCATTTCTCATTCACTGATCTCTGATAATGATTTCGTCATGTTTAAATTTCTGAAGAATCTTACTATAAATATGAATAGCAATATTTCTTGCAAAATTTATAAAACAAACAAAATATGAGCAAGTAAATTCCTGTATTTTTACTCATTTATTTGGCCAAAGTTCAAAACCCTCTGTTTAGGAGACAGTAAGATTAAGCCAACAGAATTAATGCAGAAGTATAATTTTGCCACTTTAAAGACTGGAGTTTATTTATACAAGTTAAATATAAAAAACATAAATTTCTGAGCCAAGTGTCCAAAATATGTTAACCAACTGGCAAAGCAAGAAGTTATCTCAAACATTGGGTATGTATATGGCCAAGATTGTTTGATTTTTTATTCTTTGATGTAAAGAAACAACTTCTTTTGCCAATAAAACATTTACTAATCATCAGGTTATTATCATTATTTCATTCTTGCAAGTTTTCTCTTCAGTTTTAACTGGTGGTTTTTCACTGAAGTCTAGGTGACAGCATTTTTCCAGGACACTTCCAAGTATCATAGTTGATTTCAATTGTTCTTTGGTCTGGATTGGTTTGATTCTTCCTCTGATCTCTGGTTACCCTAGTTTCTTTTCCAAGTCATTCAAAGAGCACCAACTACAATCAGCTATCAGCATTACCTTCATGTTCCATAGGTTTTACAACTCTCTGGCAATGTCCAGGTGTTTGTTTTAGTTTTTACAGAGAGATAAGTCAAGGAAATCCATGCTGTCAGTGAGGCATGACGATGATAATGATTATTTTCACTGTCATCCTCTGGAATGGCAAAATTCACAAGATAAGTATTTTTCTGTAAATTAAAACTAGGTCTGATCTTCTCACATTAATTTGGTGGTCTTTCTCTCAATTTCAAAATTGATTTTGTTTTCTATGACTGATTCTGTTTTGTCAACATGGCCAAACTTTTGTCTTTTCCACGATTCCCTATGATTCCTTTTGTGCAAGTTAGCTGCATTCATTTATCATGTGATTAACTGACTCATCTCTGTTACCTCATAGCCTTTACTTCCTATTGTTCTGTGTATTACCAGTTTTTGCTTTGACATAATTAGTTCTTATGGCATTATTTAGTGTTGCTATTAAAAGAGATTTAGTGCCTGTTTTCAAGTTTCTCTTTCTTAGACCTTATCAGGTCATCTAGTGCATAATTTCCTTAGTTTGTCATTCTACTTTGAAGGACAATTTGTGAATTGTTGATAAAAATATTAGAAAATGTTATGGCTTGACATTTTCTTGAAATCTACTTTTTTCTAAGCTATCTTAATGAAAATGCACATGTTTATTATGAGAATTTGGGTTTTGTAATATTGTATGCAGCATGTGAATTGATAAGTTATGAAAAAAAGCCTGTATCTTTCTAAACCTCTTCTGGTAGGTTAGATATAACAAGATATGCTTTTTCTAGTAGACCAGAATGAAAACAGTAATTAAGCAAAAGTTTCAAAAATCACCAGACTAAACAGTGGTGAGTGTGTGAGTGTGTGTGTGGGGGGGAGAGGGCTAGCCAGGTGAGACAGCCCTCACAAGGAGGAAGTGGGGGTTCTGTGGACCCAAATAAAAGTTGTTTTTCATTTTCTGTTTTTGGTGGCCTGAGATAGGAGAAGATTGATGGAAGTATGGACAGAGAGCAATTGAATAATTCAAAAATATTGGAAGAACTGGTTCCTATTAGAATGACAAAACTACTCTGTATATTGTGTTTGTTATCTGTTTTCACATACTTCCATGACTTCAGAAACTGAATGGAATGAATAAAACACTCGGTCCTTCATTTGGGAAGAACCATATTTTTGTATTTCCTCTCCTCCAATCAGACAGTCAGCCATCACCAACAAAGCAGTTGCCAGTGACTATGCTACAGTTTGACAAACTAGTGAAGGAACCATAAGTTGAATTATAAATCATGAGTCATAGTGGGTAGAGTATTCACCAATGGTCCAGGAGACTTGGGTTCAATCCCAGGTCATGTCATACCAAAGACTTTAAAAATGGTACTTGATACCTCCTTGCCTAACACTCAGCAATATAAGGCAGGTATCAAGGGTAAAATGGAGCAATCCAGGGAAAGGAGTAGCACCCTCCCCTACACCTCAGTGTAGTAGCTATTGAAAAGGGAGCCTTCTGGTCACCCTTGACTAAGGTCACCAACTATACTTATGAGTCATATTCTTCAGTCAAACCAGAAATGCATTTTGGCAAATCACTTCTGACTTCACAACAGAGAAGCAATGTTTTCAGCTGCCTATGTTTGTGTTGATACTGACACAGTCTCCTGCAACTAACAGGTCATTTTTCTATTTTCACGCATGTTTATATAAATTACATGACCTCATTCTGCTGCATATAATTACAATGACATAGACGTGCAATGGTTTTTATTGTACGAAATGGAGATGGCAACACAAGTTCAAATCCTGGATAAGACTCTTTGCATTTCACATAGCGCTAATACCCTTGGAAAAGGTATGGATTCAGTTATTCACCTTCCATCTATTGGGAGATAGTAGGGCAGACTGAATTCTTTATCCTTGTTTAGGCAACCAGTCTTGGAGAAAAAAAACTGTGAATTCAAACCAATTAAGCCCATTATAAAATTGACCTGCTGTCACATCCTGCCCATGCAAAGGGGTTGATAAATACAAATATAACAAGAACCAATATTCACTCTAAGCAGCTGTATATTAGAAAAAACAAGTAAATCACACAGTAAATTACTGCATACTAATTTTGCATGTAAATAGCAGAACAGTTATAGTTGTTCTATCTGTTTGATTCTGGTAGGCTTGTTGGTGGGTCTGAGATTTGGATTGTTTGGTTTCATGGCATATCAACCACTGCAGGTTATATATCCTAAATCCTGTTTATACATATATATTAGATATATATATGATTTGTATACACACATCATTGATAACATTCTTAAATGAGCTTGAGCTCTATTTTGCCCACAATTGTATATTTTCAAGTATTGCTATATAACAATTTAACATCAGTCATTTGTTTGTTCACTTCATTCTATTTGACTCATAGATGTGCTACCACTCTGGGTCAGAGTGGACCTGGGAGCAATGGCAACGAATGGGTACTCCATATTCCCCAAATCTCCAAGGCTGGAGCCATGCCATCAGATTGTTTAATGTCATACACAGGACATTCATTTGTGGTGGGGCTTACTTCTCTGACTGGGGTATCAGTGGCTCTGAGGATATGCTGTCTGCATCCCTTACAGAGGAGTAAGTTCTCCGAAAAAAATGGATATCCTGGTTATGACACTAAACTGCATCTGATGATAAGGTTCTAGTTCTGAATACCTGGGGAGTGTGGAGTACCCTTTCATTGCCATTGCTCCCAGGTCCATTCTGAACTAGAGGAATCCCATCAGTCAAATCAATCTGTTTAAAAAATTATTTCTATTCAAGAGAACCCTGTGCCAAAAAAATCATTTAAGATACAACTGCACAAAAATTGTTAATATGAAAATACAAAGAATTCAATTCCTTAACCACTTGACTTAAAATAACCTGACATGGGTTAATATGCTATTAAAATCCATCAATCAAACAATCAATTATATTCTCCCTGCTCTGACCTTTGTTTCATGAACTTTAGGCAAAAAATCAATGATCATGTTGGAAAAATAAAAGTATTTTTTGAGTACAGTTACTTCAGTTGCTCACTGGCCATGAATGTATTAGCAGGTATATTGAATGTGACCTTTGGATTGCACACAGGACGAGACTAACAGACAAATGTCAAAAATCCCTTTAACTTATTTCATCTTATTTACTTGGTACGAGCAGAGTGAAATCATTTAAAGAGCTCAACTTCAAGTGGCAGTCCCCTTAGATTGTACCTGCCCCTGATATCCTGTCCATAAATTTGCTGGAGACTCATTGCTTCAACCCTGTGTTAAACTTTCAGGGGTTAAAGGAAAATAACCACTATCATTTTTCTAAATAATATTTATTTTACAATCTTTGTTGTCAATGAAACATTAAGAATGTTACTACAAACAATAATTGATACCTAGCAAGACAAATCCACACAGAAAAAAGAGATACCAATTATATCAGAAAATCCCCATGGCATAGTGGCTAACACTGAACTGTGACGCTGTAGTGTGTGAGTTCAAACTCCAGGTCAAAGCTGTTAGATTCACTTTTAGACTAATATCCTTAGGAAAGGTATGAACTTCCTCATTCTCCTGCCAATGGGTTTATTTGTTTTTATTTATTTGTATTGGTTGTTGGGTTCTGATGTGATGATTATGAGTTTTATATATGACTTGTTTTTCTTCTTACCCCATTGACTTGTCTTTTTTGTCAGTGGAAAGGTATAGGAGAATTAAGGAAGAATGGAAAGAGATGAGGGTACCTTTTAACTCTAAACTTTATTTTGGGGTTCATGATTATCCTGTAGTGTGAATATTTTCCTGAACCAGTTGAAGTAGTCCCATTTCCCAGACAAGTTGTTGAAATATATTAGAATCCTTTTCATTGCTGAATGTTTGAAGTTCCTTGTTTGTCTGGTGGGTGTTTTCATCAAGGTATTTTTGGCAGATTGGTTTCTTTGTTTACTGGCATATCAATCTTTGTAGGTTATTTATGCCAAAGCCATTCTCCTAGAAGAACATTAGTGGTACTATTTAACCCATAGCTGGGAGGATATGGGGGTTCATACCTTTCCCAAGGGTATTTGCCTGAAAGTGAACATAATAGCACGACTGAAGTTCGAACTCGCTTACTATGGTTTCGCAGTCCACTGCTTTAACCATTACACCATGAGGACACTTCCATTTTTGGCTGAGACATGGCTGACTATTAGACCCTGGGACCCAATCAACACATAAATTCACAACTACCAGCTGAGAGAAAAGGGCCCTTCCAGTACCAGTTGTAAATGTTTAGTGAGAGAGGTTTTCGATTCGCCACCTGGAAGCCACTTTAGGCATGCACCATTCTTGCTTCCTGTTAAAAGGCCTTTGAGAAACTACTATATTTTTTTAATAAATCTATTTTATTTTATTAATCCCCACAGGTTAAATAGTATCACTACTGTACTTCTACATTAAATGACCCATGGCACAAAGGAATTAAAAATCATTTTATGAAGTTGATATTGTTCAATGAAAAATTCCACTGAGTTTTACAAAGATTGAATTTTTAATTTCATTTACACTGAAGAGATTTATTGATTCAAACTTTTGTTTTTGTCTGAATTATTACTCCACTTTAAACAAAAATGATTTGTGATTAATTTATATCTTCAGCTTAAGTCCAGTTTGCAATATTTAAGTAAAAGTAAACCAAACCAAGTCAAACAAAACTAATAAAAGAAAAAGAAAAAATAATCTTAAAAATATGAAATTAAAGTAAATATTAAAAATTGATTTATTTCTATATATAGGATAGATGGGAAAAGAAAGGTCAGTAATTTGATATAGTTATTTGTTTGTTATTCCTATTTAGGCATTGCCACTTTTGACCATCTTCTCACATCAAATTAAAAAAATAAAGAATCTTTGCACAGAATATATTTGGTAGAAGTACCATATTTTATATATATATATATATATATATATATATATACACACAGACACACACAGATCAATTTCTGTTTAGTAATTCAATTGATAGTTTCAAAATAAAGTACTCAAATTCTTTTTCTTATCCAATTTTATGAAATCATCCAATCTAATCTTAAAATTTTCTCTACTATTGCTGTTTTTAATCTGATAAAGCAATTTTTTCACAAACTATATTACTCTGGTAGTAAAAAAAAATCCAATTGGTTAGTAGACTTAGTTTTTGAAATCTGTCTTCAGAGTAAATTTTCAGTCCAAGGAGAAATATTGAAAAAATGTCAACCATGATTAGAAATTCCATTAATTATTTTCAAAGTTTCAATTAGATCACCTCTAATTCTTTTTTCTAATAAAGTAGTAAATCCTAATTTCTATTAACTGACCTATTATTTCTGATCCACCCTGTATACTCAAAATCTATCTTTAAAAGCTGAACAAATCACAGAAAAGAGTGAAAAGAACCAAGGTTAGACTCCTTTCCATGTTGACTCAGGAATCTATTTATGAAGCTCTCAACATTTTTCCCCCTTTTTGTTTCATGTATTGTGAGTAATTGTCAGTTTGAAGATTCATGGTAGAATGGTTTAGAGGTGACAGGCATTGACAAAAATTCTCCAGCTTTTAATTTCAAGTCACGTATTTTTCAGGAAAAAAAGATCCAAAATAGATTTTTTGATTTCTTTTACTTTTTCTGTAACTATGTAACACATTTTTCTTTAACTCCAACACTCAAAATCCACTCCCTTATTCGTCCATTTTCAATGTAGTCTCTCTCTCTCTATCTCTCTCTCTCTTTTCTCATCTCTCTTCTTTGTTTGATCTTACTCTTTCTTTGTCTCTTTTGATTGGAGGTTGTTTTTTTCCTGATCACAGACTCTTACTAAGTAAATTTTTATCTTTTTCATCCATCTATTAATAAATTTCTCATTCTGTTGATATCTATATAACTATAACCCAAACAAAAACACGTCATAGTGGTATGTTTATTAGAACAATACACTTAAAATACTCTCCAAGAATAAAGCAATTTCCAGGCAATTTGAAATTGAATGATAAATTTATGTGGTCTGTCTCCACACTGAATGCCCCTTTTTAAATATCATATTGTGAAGATAATGATGAAATGCTAATTAGAATCATTTGATACTTTCTAGATAGAAGCATTAATATCATTATGGACCACTGTTAAAAATGGGACCTAAAAGGTTCATAGGTCATCTAATATGTTACTAACAGTCCATGAAACCAACTTAAAATGCTATTAGAGAAAAAAGCAATTTTCTGTCCAATTTACAACTGAATGATAATTAAGTAGTTTTGCATTCATATGGAGCATATTTTTTTTTAATTATCCTAATTCTCATTATAATATAGATAACTATGAAAATGAATTAGACTCATTCTTTTCTTCCTAAATAGAAGCATCAATATCATCATGGACACCTGTTGCAAAAGGAACCCAGTAGATTCATGATTGTTTGGTCGGCCCTTTGGCATAAGGGTTAGAGTATTTGTCAATGGCCTGGGACACCATGGTTCAATGCCAGGTTGAGTTATACCAAAGACTCAAAAAAATGGTACTTGGTGCCTCCTTACTTAACACTCAACATTATAAGGTAAGGATCAAGGGTATGTGGAGCAATCCAAGAAAAGGAGTAGCACCTTCTACTTCACCTAGTTGTAGTAGCTATGGAAAAGGGAGACTTCAGGTCACCCTCGACTACAGTTGGCCAACAACAACTGTATATAACAGTTGTGGGGATTTAGGAATTAACAATAAAACTCCCAACCGGATGTTGACTCGTCGGCTGTCACATGCAAAATGTATAAACGCGTCGCTATGCATCGGCTCCACACACCCATCCAGTCAGAAATCAGAAAAAAAGAAAAATAATAAAAATTAAAGTAGCTAATGGGAAGTGGTCGCACCAAAAATGAGAAGGATTGTGGAGTGATGAGTTTGGAACTAGTGGGGAGAGATAAAAACTCAAGATTTCTGTGAACCAAGTCAGTTAGGACAAAAGATACCCAAGGAAGCACACAGATACTGTTATCAAGCGAGAAATAATGTCCACCCTCGAGTTAAGAGCTGAAACTACTTTTCTGCTAGTTCCACTACCTGACCATAAAAGAAAGAAAAGAAAAAAGGAATAAGTACTCTTTAAAAACATTTTCCTCCTTTCCCCCTTTTTCCTAACATCTGACTTTCCACCACTTTGAAAATTTACTACTTGTAAAAGGGAACTTCTGAACATTCAAATCCAAGTTGACGTTTTGTTGTTTTATAAAAATTGTTTAAATTTTAGATATTCCTTGTTTGTCTTGTTTTAAATGAAGTTTTTCTCATTGCATGTTGTAACACTCCAAATCAACCAAAAAGGCCATACAATAAATTTTCAAACCAATAGATATGTTGTTCAACATAATAGAAATAATGATGAAACACTAATTAGAATCTTCAACTTCTTCCTGAAGAGAAGCATCAATAACATATGATGAGAATCAAATTGATTCACAGGTTGTCGCATTCTCTTTTTAAAATCTCTATGGCATAATAGTTAAAGTGTTTGCTAATGGACAGGGTTTTAATCCCAAGTTGAGTCATACTAAAGACTCAAAATATGGAACTGGATGCTAGGGTTGGGGTATAAGACAAACTGGCTGCATCTCTGTAGAGGGGTAAGCACCCCCCCGTCTTGCATGAGTTTCCCAAATATGACATTAAACCATCTAATGGTGAGGCTCAAGTAACACTGGAGCTTTGGGGAATTCAGAGGACTTCTTCATTGCCATCGCTCCTAGCCTGGAGTGGTAGTGCCTGATAGGGTCCTATCTTTATGTCAAATAGAACTTTTTGACATTTAAACTGTGAAAACAATGACTTTTGATGAATTTATTGTTTGAAATAAATCTGATTATTTAACTGTGAGTAAACAAATGACTGATGTTTGATTGAATTGTTAGTTATACATAGCAATACTTGGAATTATTTAACTTTGTTAATTTTGCTAAATTGAATTGTTGGAAACAGAACTGTTTGATCCTTTAACTGTGTGTATCTACAAAATGTGTTTATAAATATAATATATATAAGTAAAAACAGGGTTTAGCATTAAATATCCAACAATATTTGATATACCATAAAACCAAACCAATCCTTGCTTAACACTCAGTATTACAAGGTACAGATTAAGGGTAAGTGGAGCAATCCAAGGAAAGGAGAAGTGTCCTATCCACACCTTGATGAAGTAACTATTGAAAAGAGAGCCTTTAGATTGTCCTTGATTTCGGTCTGCCAACTTAGATAGCTTTGCTATCTTTCACTTTCATTTTTTTTATTTTCTTAATTTTTTTTTTTTAATATCTGTCTCTCTTTTGTCTACAATAATATTTTCCACTTTTGTTTTAAGTTTCCTGGTTTTATCATTTTTTTCATTCTGTCAATAAGTTTCCTCTAGAATAATTTCTTGTAGATTACTGTCTTATTTTATTTCCTATTTACATTTTTCCTTTTTCATTTGTCATATTCTTTTTATTAATATTTTTCTTGCAGACATGATGACTCTGTCTTCCAGCTTCTTGTAGCTAACTTTGTCTCATGGGTTAAAAGATATAATTTGGGATAAATTTCCATGAAATCTTACCATAAACATGCACCTCAGGAATATTTAGAACAGTCAGATGTGATTTATTTTGTTTTATCAATTTTGATTTACAGTTTATATTGATATGTACAGCATGAGTTATAAATCCTGCACAATGAGAAAGAATTTTTTAAAAATCATAACATCTTGCGAATAATAAAGGAAATAGCTTTCTCTCATTGAATGGCGAGGTTAATTTCAGCTTATATAATGACATCATAATATTCAGATTATACATTATTTTTCTGTTTTGCATCCATTTATTTTGTGGGTTTTTTTTTTATCTGTGTTATGTTTTTGTATCTATTAATTTTATACATTTGTTTGCCTTTCTTTATTCTATCTCTGATTTTTCCTTGAACATATTTTTAATTGAAAGAAAATTGTTTTGGGTTATTTTATTAATCATTTTCTTACAGAAAACTTTTTGCTTTCCTTGTCACTTGCATATTTTTATCTATTACTTTCAGCTAAGGCTTTATATACCTGCTATCAGTCTATATGTCCATTACTCTCATTCATAGTTTTCATTTTCATTGAAGACTAGATTTTTTTCTTGTTTCAAATTTTGTTCATAAAGGAAATTCAATTTTTTCTTTGGAGTGATCAACGCATTTTTTTTCCTTTAATCTAAGTAATCTTTTCAAAGTGAATTTTCTTTCTTAATGTAAAAACATAAAAAAGTTTTTTTTATTGAAAGCATCATTTGTAATTAGATTAATTTATATGCATATCATTTGTGAAAAAAATGAATGACTCAAACTATATGGATTTTACACAGTTTCTTTCTTTTTATATTTTCTTTTATTTTTATGTATATTTCCATTTTAGTTTCTCCTGTTTGTGTTTTAATTACCAGATTATGATGTATAATCACACAATCTGTTTCAGTTTCTGCCTGTCTTGTTTGTGTGTATGTGTGTGTGTGTATATATATATATATATATATATATATATATATATATACACACATATACAAACAATATACATATGAAGGTAATAGATTAGTATTATGTTATCCAGGACCTTTAATGAAATACCTCTCATACACACTATTACATTCTATCAATATATTTGAGTTGGGTATTTTATTTTTCCTTTTAATGTTGTTATTAATTTTTCTTAAGTATTATGTTGGTTCTGTGATATTTTTGTGTTGAACTCGATTCATTTACTAGAGTTGGCACTGTTATTCTTCTTGTTATAAAGATAGTAATAGTACTTATCTTAAAGTAAAATATCTATCCGTAAGTTTATGTCTGTATGTATGCGAGTCTTTTTTATATGGAGAGTCCCCATGGTGTAGTAATTAACTTGCTGGATTGTGATGTAATAGTAATCCAGTTTAAATTCCAGTTGGACGATGGGTTAAATAGTACCACACCTGTTATTCAACAAGAATGACTTCTGCAATGAATAACCCACAAAGGTTGATATGCCATTAAACAAAGACATCAAACCAAACAATTTTATATAAAGAATATACTTTAGATTATCAGACTACTTAGTTTTTCAATCTGTAATAATTATGATGTTTATTTTTTGCAAACATATCAATTTAAATGGTTTCTTTTTGTCTGTAATATTTGGTGATAGAACTCACAAGATACCTCCACTAAATTTTCAGGCAGCCATTAGAGCATTTCATTCAGATTATTTGTCCTTGAGCAGATCCTTTTACACAAGAAACTTTTTTTAATCTAAGAAACTCATTCCTATGACAACCAAATTAGCAAATCAGAAAATGGTGTTCTGCCATATTCTGAACAATAAGAACTGTGAGTGTTTTCATCCTATAAGGAAAAGTGAAAGTCATCTCATCAATGCTGGAAGAGTTGATTGCTAACAATAGGTGTTAAAAATACGAAACAATTCAAGAGAATTCTATATCAAAGTCAATGAACATTCAAATAAATATGTTATGAATAAATATCTACTTTTGCATGCTTACAAATTTGAACTTATGTCACAAATACAAAAAAAAATTATTGCTGGCAAATACCATATCTGTAAATTTTGTTTTTTTTCTTCTCTTATGTCTTGTCTCTACAAGACATTTATTACCAAAGGAAAAATCTGTCTCTTCTGTTCTCATAACATTTATTCACTTTTGTTTAATAAATATTCTTTGCCAAGTTTCAAATGCCAAACTTTTATTCATTCATTTCTCAATTAATTCAGAAGTTTCTGTAAAGAAGCAACATATCTTTTACACTCTAGTGTTATACTCCGTTTTTTTTAAACTTGACCCCAGTATCTAATAACCCCACAAGAACAATTCTGTTTCTCATCTTTTCTTGAAAGATAGAAGAAATGTTGACCCTTGCATTACATTACATTTGGGGATAAACATGACCATCTTTTGTAGCAATGGAAAACATACTCATATGTCTACAACTTTTTCTCTTCTAATATAACCTATCACTTGATTTACTTTACAAGGTTGTATAATTCTAATTTATTATGTATGTTTGAGAATTTGTTATAAGTATGATTTTTCAGTGCTTTTCCAAGTTATTTTATATGGTGGTATCGAGATCAGGTAACTATATAGCTAGGATATTAAGCCCAATAAAAAGAGGTTTGTCTTGCCAGAGAAAATAAGATGGTAAAAATTCTTCTTAAAAAAAAACAAAAAACAGCTGGGCAGTGTCTGCAAGCTCAAAGCTCTACGAGACCCAAGTAGCAAAAGTCTCATTTTTCAAATGTTCTGGAATAGATCTATGGGCCATAGCTAAAATGTTTTAACACTAAAAAAAAGTCTCTGCTGTTCAATCAATAGACTCCAATAGATAAATAGCACTGGAAATAAATGCTTCTACAGATTTATCTATTTGTTGCAACATGCAACTTTAGAAACAAATGCCTGATTAAGACTGTATATATCTTTACAGAATGAGTGGTAGGATGAGATCGGCAAAGGGGAAATAACTCTTTTGCCTAGGGATCCAGATCACAGTCAATCTGACTCTGGACAAAAACATCAAAGGATTCAGCTTCTCATAGCTACATGAGAGTTTAGGATAGACATGACCCTCATCTCTTATAGACGTGTAAAACTACACAGGTGTCTACTACTTTTTCTCTTCTAGCAGAAAGTTAATTTTCTTCTAAACCAAGCATAGCAGGATTTTATATCTAGTGGAACATTGCACAATCAAAACAAATATCCTCAAGTACTTTATGACCAAATTCTCCAATTCTTGCCAACCATAAATAGGTACACCCCAATAGAAAAAGTACAATTCATTCTATATAAGTTAGAGACTGTTGTTGAGGGTGACCCAAAGGATCCCTTTTCAATAGCTACTACACTGAGTTGAAAAGGAAGGCATTACTCCTTTCCCTGGATTGCTCCTCTTTACCCTTGATGCATACCTTATAATACTGAGTGTTAAGCAAGGGCGTATCGAGTACCACTTTTTGAGTCTCTGGCATGACACAACCTGAGATTGAACCCCAGTCTCCCAGACCATTTGTGAACACTTGATTGTATTTTTTAGTGAATACTTGGATTGCAATTTTTAACCATTATTGACTATTTTTAATTGGAGGTTTGAACACACAAAAGTGCAAATTGTATAATACTCCATTAGAAATGAAGTACTTGTATATTTGGTTTAGAAAATGAACTTTTTATTTTCATAAAAGTTTTAAGTGTATACACTTACTAACACCCCAGTTTACATCATTTCAGCCAAGATCAAATTCACCTTTTTGTTACTTTTCTGGACTAAATTTTAGTTTAGCCAACATCAAACATTATGTCACTCAGCAATGTAGCAATAACAGGAAATATAATTAATAAATTTTCCTGAAGTATTCTATTTTGAATTATGCATTTCATATTTAAAATAAACAAAATAAACAAAAATTAAAAATAAAAGATGAAAGAAGCTACAAAAGAATTACAATAAAAATACATTAAAAAATGTATATACTGTACAATAAGATATTCGCATAAAAAAATTGTAAATAAACGTATGACATTATATAGTTCCACTGTCTTTATTCATCTAATTATTCTTTACAAATTACAACAAAAATGTTTTTTTTATTCTTTAATGAGTTATATACTTTGGCATATTGTTGTGCTAATTTTAAGGTGTTTGTCATCATACTTAAGACATTTTAAAGAGTAAAATGAGAGGTCAATAACAATTTTATTGTGTTCATTATGTTTTAAAAAATATGACTAAAACGATTTTAGTGTTCTTTTATGTTTAATGATAATTATATTCTTTCACAGGTTATTTATGCTAATTTTACTATTTGTTTTCATTTTAAGGCATTTTTAAGGCTTTATGTTTGGTTTATGTGAAAAAAAAAGAAAAAGAAAAAGGGTTTATGCCTTAACTTTCAAACCAATTCATGACAGAGCAACATATGACAGGACTCATGGATGATGCTTTATGTATGTATTGTATAGTAACACTTGTACCTGATAATTCCATGTGATAAAATAGTGTGGATATAATTTGGAGAAGGGGTTAGAAGATAATGATTTTATCATGAATTTTCTTTGCTGTGACTCACATATGGCTGTACTTCATGCTACTTGTGTTCCAAAATAAGATTTGACTGTACATCATAGAAATTTGTTTCATTTTAGTTTCACATTTCTGTTTCCAAATGTTGAACTCTACCAAAATAATATGAAACCACCATAGGGGGAAAAATATCTAATTTGATTTTACCTCTCACTATTTACCAAAAGTGTCTAACCAAAGTGCCAAGATGTCTATTTGTATTAGGTGATGTCATTATGTCGGACCTTTACCTGTAATCTTCCACTTTTTGTTTTCTCAGACCTCCCCAAAGAACATAAAACCATTTCTGAAGTTTTTGGGTTGTTTCAGATAATGAAGTACACAATAGCCTGTGATTACCAGAGAGAGTTGGACTAGTTCTGCGTTTGTAACTTTTGTACATAATTGTCTTAGACAACAATGAAAATGTCAAAATTCCCTAAGGTCTTTTACTTGGTAATAATTAGCTTTTTAAAAAGGTAAAAGGGTGCTTAAATAAGGGGGAGATTTCTAGTATTTTTGGAATTGTAAGATACTAATATTCTTTACATTTTATTCCTGGTTTGAAAAGGAGGAAAGTACTTTTACTCATTATTGATTCTCCTGCTTCAGCCATTATTGATTAAATAAATAATGTGTAATCTTAATCCTAAAGTATTTTAAGCCACTGAGTTACTTAGATGTTAGGTAACATTTAGCCAGAAATTTTAGACTGATGTCTTGGATAAAATACAATGACTGATAGAGAAAAGTAACTCCTCAAAACATACTTGTAGGTAATGAATATCAACTATCCTTGCTACTTGTTAACCAAAAATATATTAACACAGAATTTTCTTGATATTATCTATACTAATAATTGAGAAGAGTTTGTTTTCCTGTTATCTATGGACATCCAAACAGTTTGATTTAGAGTTATTAAATTTAGTTTGGTTTGGTTTGGTTTTATGGCACATCAACCATTGTTGGTTATCTAATGCCAAATCCATTTCTATACCTATAAACAGTTCTATTTCAAACAATTCAGTTTAGCATAAGTTCACAGTTTAATTCTATTTGACCCATAGATAGGACCCTATCAGGTGCTACCACTCCTGGACAAAGTGGACCTGAGAGCGATGGCCATGAAAGAGTACTCCGCATTCCCCAAAGCTCCAGCATTATTGGAACCTCACCATCAGATTGCTTAGTGTCATATCCAAGACAATTGTTGGAGGAGTTTTACCCCTTTGCATAGATGCAGTCAGTGTATCCTACAGCCCCAGCAAACTGGGCAACAAATTTGGTAGGCATAATCATTGAACTTGGGAGAGGTTTTAACATAACCTATTTTCTTGTTACAAGGAGAAAAAGGGGCTCTCATTGAGAGGTGGTTTCTAACAATTAGCATTAGTATTCAGACAATATTTTTTTATTAATTATTATAATGCTTGTTCTTGCCTTTTCTTGGTTGGTTAATATACCATGAAGAGAGGTAATTTTCTTGGGTCAGAGATAACCATAAGTCACTGACGAATTACATCTACGTGTTGTTATGAGAAAAGTGATTGGGAAATTCATGCTCTTTGTTTTTTATAATCTATTGCTGTTGTTTTGGTTTCCATAGAAACTATCTTATATTCAAACAACTCTAGTGGTAAAAAGGATTATTCAAGGGCAGATAATCTTATGTTGAAAAATCCTTCCAAAATAAAGATTAATTGGGACTATTAAAATTTAACAGAATATATGCAATTATTGCATGAATATCTAAAAAAATAATAGAATATATCTTTATAATCTTGAATAAGATGATTTGTAAAAAAAGAATTAATTCTATTTTCATATATAATGGCAATTTGAATATTCTCTTTCTTCATCCTTTCATATGTCTTCCCAAACTTTTTCCCCCACCTTCCTTCCCAAATTTGCTTTCCTTTCCTTCTTCCACCTCCATTTTCCTTTCTCTCATCTTTTTCTGCACACTGGCTTATTTTAATCTCTCTCTCTCTCTCTCTCTATGATCTTAGACTTTGTTAAAACATTGTTTCTTAAAACAATCAACAATGTATATCTATTACTAAAAGTGTGACTCACACAAACAGTAGATATATAGTAACAAACGTATTTGAATATATTGGGTATTTTCTGCTCTGAAAAAGTTAATGGATATTATATAAAATCTTTAAAAAACTTTAACTGATATAGCAAATACCGTTCAAATCCTGCACTAAGCTGTCTTTATTTCACTTTGCATTTCACATTATACCCTAATGAAAGGCATGAATCTATCTACTCTTCCTCCAGCTATAGGTAATTACCACAGCAGACTGGGTTCTTTAGCCTAGGTAATGCAACAAGTCTATGAAAAGGAAAACTCTGAATTCTTTAAAAATGGATGTTGTGTGGCATCCTGCACATGGTGATGGTGTTGGATAAATAGGTATAAGTTGTAGAATCAATAGAAAGTGAAGATCATCATTTTAAATATGGCTACTTTTTTCTTTTTTAAACAATATTGAACTCTTCAAATACATTAGCGGCACTCCAAAATTAATGCCTCCTATTTATTTCCACTGAATTCACTACAGATGCTGATATCATAATAGTTTTGTAGGAATGAGCAAGTTTTCCCAATAAAACATTTTTTTCACATAGTCACCACCATTAGTAGATCATAGTTGCCAGAGATAAACAACAACCTGCATGGCATGCTCATAAAAATCTGCCACAATGGAAGTAACCCACTTTTTTTTTTTACAGCAATGATGGTGTTTTCAGGAAAATGTTTGTGCAGCCTGATTTCCATTGACACAGTTCATGTGGACCAATTGATTGAGGTCCTTTACATTTTGTACATTCATAACTATGTAGAACATGGCATCTCCTTCACATTATTGTCACTATTGTTAAAACATATTTATCACCACCTTAACTGTGCTCACATTCTTTTGTGTCAATGAAAAAGTTATTTTTTTAGTTTGAACAGAATTCAATGGCAATGTTTTCATGTCAGATGCCAACTTGCTAAACTGTTGCTCAGATGTCTATAAGTAAGTAAAGTTGGTGACCGTAGTCGAGAACATGAAAGCTCCCTTTTCAATAGCTACTACACCAAGGTGTAGGGGAGGACGCTACTCTTTTCCCTGGATTGCTCCACTTTACCCTTGATCCGTACCTTATAATGCTAAGTGTTAAGCAAGGAGGTATCAAGTACAATTTTTTAAGTCTTTTGTATGATTCGACCTGTTATTAAACCCAGGTCCCCTGGCGAACACTCTAACCATCATGCCAATGTCCATAGCAAGACAAAAATCATCTATTATTAAGGAAAGTTCCAGGTTTTTGCCATATCACCAAAATCCACCTCTAACATTATAAACCAATATGTAAAAATAAGAAGCCTAACTTTTGGAGCAACCTTCTTACAAGTATGGCATGCAGACTCTTGTTCATTATTAGTGAAAATCTGGAAGTGTTTTGGTTACTGAAAACTTGTTATCTCATGGTGTTATTGAGCTCCTTTCGGCTGTGGTAGTTTTTGTGGAAGTAAACAATCAATATTACTTTTGCTGAAGACCTCATAATCATGAAAGCTGAAAATGTTATCATTCACCACTGAGCTATTTCATGTTCTGTTTATTTTAATTCTGTATCAATATAGGAAGTTTATCTTATTCATGCTTATAGACAGAATGTTTATCTAAGAACAAAATTTTATAAAAATGCTCCAAGGAAAATTCAAATGAAGTGGTTCCTTTGTTGAGTCATTAGAAAGTCTTTTCATGTCTTAATGATTAAGAATAACATGTATTTGTAATTATCATTATTCAGAGTGTTTGATGCGGATCATTATTTGCTAACCTGTTCAGATCAAGAGTTTTGTATAAATAAATTAATTATTATTAAGAAACTGTTTTGCTCAAGTGAAGCAACTGACTTGATTTTCTTGATCTAAATGTCTGTCTATTAATGGATGAGGCTGAAAGGCCAGCAGTGAAAGAATCTTTAGGAGTGGCAATCAATTGCTCTGCTGGTAGACAATACAAGGGATTGGCTATAATTCAAATACAAGAGGTAGATGAGATGGACAGTAAAGGAAAAAAAAAGAAGGAAGAGAGGGATATGGCAGATAATGAAGAAAATGACAACCAAATGATAAAAACAAAGAAAAAGATAAAAGAAAGAAAACATGAATGAAAATACTGAATCTATATTATAATGATCTAATTTTTTTTCATCTATGTTAGTCTAACTCTACAAAAGTAGCATATTATGATACAGTTAAATCAAACTTCAAGTGCCAGTTTCCACTAGATCATTAAAGTTTAGAGATGATGAATCATTTCAGTAATTAGACGGGTAGCTACTTTAGAACAGCACACAACAAAAAGTACCTTAAGAAATCTGAGGTGATGAGATCATCAAATTTAAGAAATGATGACCTTTCTCAGAACATAGATGGGTGACTACTAAGGAACTGCACTTTACAAAAAGTACTTTAAACAATCTGAGGTTTATCATGAATAGTGTCAAAATACTCTAAGGGAATAAAGTAATTCTCAGTTTGCAAACTAATGATTATACAATATGGTTTGCATCAATTCTCAATTTGATAGTCATGATTTCTCAAGGGAGATAACTATTTATGATCATTGTGGAATGTTTCTCCTTATTTACTTGCCCTTAATTACATTATAAATTCAACACATGGGATATGACTTGACATTGAGTTTAAAACCTGCTAAAGGTGGCTTTTAAGTGACCATATTACAATTGTCTCTATGTTTCTATGACCACAGCAAAAATGTCACCTAGTAGTAAGATTTCTGTCTGTGCAATAATATCAAAAGGCTCATAGAGAATAAAGCAATTTCCAATTCAATTTGTAATATAATAATAATGCAGGGGTCTGTGTTCGCTCTTACTTCAATAATCATAATTTTTCAAATAAGTCAAATATGAAATATTAATCCTTATTTATTTATATACATTTTTAATGTGATAAACTAAAATATAAATTATTTGAATATTATTTCTATGTACATGATTTGGATCTTGATTAAAGATGGCTTCAAAGAGGTGAAGAAAAATAAAAGCTAGAAAGAAAGAAAAAAGAAAATTGAAAGTTAAAGCTAGAGGAAAAATAATGTGAGGAATTTTTCTTTTGAAAGGAAAAGGAGATAAAAAGAATAAAGTCATGAAAAGAAAAGGAATATAGAAGAGAGGTAAATATGAAAAAAGTCAATTGTATCCCTTGCAGAGTTTTAAGAAACCTCCCCACCCAGCCCACCAAAAAAATGGATGTTCTGAGTATGACAATAGATTTGATAGGAGAGGGTCTGGTTCTGGAGCTCTGAGGAGTATAAAATCACTCTTTCATTTCTATTACTCCCAAGTCCACTGAGCTGGAATGGTAGTACCTGTTAGTCTCATCTATGCGTTAAATAGATATTATTATAAATAGATAGGAATACCTCATACCCTATAATTGGTGCAAATTATTTTAATAAGAATAGTTACTAACTTCAGAATTGAATAATCCTTTAAAGGTTAATAGGCTATAAAATCAACCAACAAGCATAAAAGAAATTTTTAAAAAATTGTAAGAAAGATGACAAGTAATAAACATTATTTAAAGGAAAGAAAGATAATTATCTCACAGTACAGAATTTTACAAAACTATTTTTTCATTTCATTTCCTTTGTTTAAAGGCATACCAACCTTCATAGGTTATTGAATGCCAAAGCCATCCTGGTAGAAGAACAACACTGATACTATTTAACCCATAGCTGGGAGGATGAGGGGATTCATACTTTTCCCAAGGGATATTAATTCAAAAGTGAATGGAATATCAATCTTCATAGGTTATTGAATGCCAAAGCCATCCTGGTAGAAGAACAACACTGATACTATTTAACCGGTAGCTGGGGGGGGATGAGGAGATTCATACCTTTCCCTAAGATATTAGTCTTCCTTCTCTTAGACTGGTTTGCTAACCATAGCTAAAGAACTCAGTCTGTCCAACTATTTAGCAATAGCTGGAGGAGGAGAGTGGATGAATTCATGCTTTTCCTATGGACATAAGTGTAAAATGTCATGAAAATAACCTCTTCTAGGATTTGAACTTGGATTGCTGACACCATTTTCTACAATGAAAAATGTTACTTTAAGTTCACCTCCCCATGTGTAACTGTTCATTTTTTTTACTGATATATCTGATAATCTTAACCTACTCACTCACTTTTTCAGTCACTCATACCCTCACTGTTTCTCTGATTAACTCACTTTTCAAAGAGGCAGTGATTCTGTGACCCAATTTTAATCTATTCTTCATTGCTATCCACTTTTATTTTTTGCTCTTTTCACATGGATGAAATTGTTGTAAATTTTAAGTCTGACTAAACATACAAACATATAGAGGAATTAAATAGTTAGAATGTGAATATATCTAATTTAATTTACAAAGCCATGATGCATCCAGACAAGAGACGGCCACCCAGATTTGATGTGAAATAATATCAATCAAAATTCATATCTCAACATTCCCATAAAGAGTAACTGTCTAGTAGCACATTAATTAGGTCAATGCATATACCCATAATTGTGTTTCTAGACTGAACAACATGTAGCCACAAAATTTTTATACAAACAGCTTTTGGGGCTACTTTTGAAATAAGCAGAACTGATTTGAGCTACTAATGGTCGAAAGTAAATGATTGAATATTTATGTATTTATATGATAGACAGGTTTAATTTTTGCAGTTATGTTAGTTGTGTACAGATTTTTTTAAATTTTTATTTTGATTTTTTTTTAAGTTTATCTTTTTTCTTTAAGTATAAAATAAAATAAAAATTTTAAAAAAAGGGAAAAAAAAAGGAAGAAATACATACCGGAATGAACAGATAACCAAATAACAACCTCATTGTGGCAAAGAAGCAGAGTAAAGTGGCCTCCGATTTTTAAAGGAAAGATTTAGTAGAGCTTAGTTCTGATGGGCTGTTGCAAAATTATATATAGAGCCTTTTCTGTAGCCATTTTTTTTTTTTTTTCTCCTTGAGTGGATGCGCAGGTTAGCTGCCGGGATGGGAGTGAGAGTTAGATCGATGCCAACTGGGTCATTTGGGTGAGGGGGGTCTGATGTTGAAAGACCCGAAACCCCCCATGAACCCAGAGGAAACATCACTGACGACCCATCCCATTGCATCAACTAAGACGTATGGTATAAATGGGGCTACTTTTAAAATAAGCAGAACTGATTTGAGCTACTCATGGTCGAAAGTCAATGATTGAATATTTATGTATTTATATGATAGACAGGTTTAATTTTTGCAGGCACATAAAGATAAATATCAGTAAGTTCTAATTTCACATTTTTTAAATAAATTTATACCATTATAATCTTCAAGGGAGTTACCATGACACAGTGGCTAATGTGTTGGATTTCAACATTGTATAAAAAGAGTTTGAACTCCAGTTGGGCTACTACATTCAATTTCAGACTAATGCCCCTGACAAAGGTATGAACCCCTTATCTCTCCAGCTGTGGGTTTAATGGTACTACTGATGTTCTCTTTAAAAGGATGACTTTGGTATTAAATAACCCACAGAATTTGATATGCTATTAAACAAAGAAACCAAATCAAATGGTCTTCTTAACAAAACCATTAAAATAATTTTCTGTAGTCTATGAGTTAAAATGTATTAATCTAAAAAGTGTTTCAATCAGTAAAAAAAATTGAGTCATTTTTCAAAATGGGCACTAAATGTGATGATTTGTGAATTAGGTTAACAAGACCATTGCGAGTCAGTTCAGTTCTCACAGGATACTTTCATTTTTTGACCTTGTGCTAAACTAAGCAAAGCTTAGCAAATGGCTATTTTTATTTACAAATTTTCTTCTTTTAGTTTTTCATTACTTTCAGCATTTTATACCTGGTAACCCTGATACCTAAGAAGAGAAAAAACAAAATAAGAGCCAAATGAAGATTTATAAGACTTTATCATGTGTATTTTATTTTGAGCTATTCTTTTACCTTAGTAGGGCTAAGTTTATTGCTTGGCATCTGAAGCACTCTTAAAAGCATTTTTTTGTAATGGCTACATGATTCCTGATTCATTTGTGGCCCCTCTACTATAAAATATTTCACCTCAAGTTTGTCTTGGTCGGAAGTCAGATAAATCCCTTCTTTTACCAATTTAGAAAGAGAAAAAGTATTTTCGCATTTAACAAAGAATCCTAATATTGTTTTGAGAACTGAACCTCTTCTTCCTATTCTTAATGTGAGCCCATTTTAACTTTCCTTAGTTATATATTCTATGACAAAAAGAACCTTTTTTTCAACTGAACATTTTTCTCTCATGTAATATACACCTCATGAGGACTAAAGAATGGTTTAGCTGAAATATTATGCAAATTTTAACAAGAACATAAAGAAAGAATTCAGTTGTCTTCCATGAAATTTATAGACAAAAGTAAATAAGATTTTCTTCAGTTTGAGAACTATAATTGTAAATGTATTAAAAATTGATAGATTAGTTTATCCAAGTAATTTCACTTGTATGTTTCTTTGAGTTTGACATCCTCATTACATGTAAATAGTAAATTTCAAGTTTAAAAATTATTCAAATTTTGGAAAATGAATAATTTCACCAGATCTTGATAACAGATGAAAGTATGGTTGAAAACACAAAATCCCAATCATTAAGGCAATATGTACATCCATTAGATTTACACATAAATTCTCTTTTATGTAAACAAGAAAAGTTAACTAAAAAAATAATTAGAAAATATTTCTTGTCAATCAAATTTGTATTAATGAAATATTACAGTCTAATACACTTTATGTGTATGTGTTTGTGTACATGAAATGTTTTTAATTTTTTTAGATTTTACAATTTAAAATAAAATGAAGATATGTGCACAGCTGAATAACTTGATGTCTAGATCTCAAAACTTCAAAAAAACAAAAATCATCTCCAGAATAAGATTTCATGATATGGAAACTATCAAAAGAAATATTATGGTACAGTTGAAAAAAAAAAAAAGCAGTAGTTTCAGTGGCACTTCAAATAATGAAAATTCAGTGGAATAAGAGTAATGAATGCCAAGCAGATGATTTTTGAATAAACTTAATGTTTCATTCATTATGTTTTCATTTCTTGATACTTTTTGACTATAACTTGTATATAAACTCTGATATTACTGACAGCGAATATTGCCAATACCAAGTAACTTCTATTGCACTGAAAAATGCTATGAAAGGAAATACTCAGCATGGCACAGTGAGCTTATAGAAGATATTTATATATATATGAGAATATGTGACTTTTAGAAAATGAATATATTCTGTTTTACTGGAGATATACGTGGCCTAACTGGTAACTAAATGGAATTCATAAACTGTCAGTATTATAGCTTGGGGTGTAATGGTTACTGTTGTAGGAAGTGAACATGGTTAGCTGAGTTCAAATTCTGGATAAAACTGCTTGCATTTCACATGGGAAAGGTATGAATCCAATTATTCTCCATCCAGCTCTGTGTAAATAATTGAACAGACTGGACTTTTTAACCTTGGTACGGCAAATAGTCAAAGAGAAAGAAAACTCTGAATTCAAACCTGTTAAATTCCACCAAAAGTTGACCTTGTATCACAAATTGCACATGCAAAGAAATTGGGTAGATATATTTTACAGCTAAGTCAGCAGTCTTGAGAAAGGCATGAATCCACTTCTTCCTTCAGCTATGGGTAAATAGCAGTAAAGGTTGAGTTTTCTAGTTTTGGTCTTCTGTCAACAATTGATAAATGGTCAGGTGTGTTGGGCTGTCAAACACTTGGTGTGTAACAATTCTAGAGAATGGATAACTCCAAATCAGAAGTGTAGATGCAAAGCAAATTGGTTTCACATCATCCAACTGAGATCAGGGAGTACTCCTTTTTCCTGATATCATATATAATCTTTTGTATGTTAATTGGAGAAGAGATGAGAACTGTCTAGTAACTCCTATTATGATAAGAAATGCAATGAAGGATAATTATTTAACATGGCACCATCAAGGCACTCATGGCATAAGGGTTATCGTCATAGGAAATGGACATGGCAACCAGAGTTCAAATCCTGGATGGGGCTGTGTTTTACTTCATGCTTGTGCTCTTGAGAAAGCTATGAATCTGTTTCTTCTAACTATCCATAGATAGTAAGGCAGATTGTTATATCAACCAGTCTCAGAGAAGGAAAAAAATCTAAAACAAACCAGCTGTACTCTGCTTTAAAATTGACTGTGTCACTTCTTGCTTATAGTTGAGGGTTTTAATGAATACAAACATGACACTCTTATAATTATGGATGGAAGTAGTTTTAGAACTCTTTTCCTTTTAAATTTTTCATTGAAATAAGATGTTCAAATATTCTAATTGATCATCACCTTTCATCTTTGCGAGTTATTTGTGAATGTTTCTCTCATAAAGAGACTCTCCGACAAATAATTTATAAGGAATTAATGCTTTACATGTTACAGGAAACATGGTTATTGATAAAAGAACCTAGATCAAGGAATTCGATAATGGTTCACAATGTTTACACATAGTTATTCAACAGAAACAATAATTGCACTTACAAATATGTAATTCAAAATAAAATTACCTCTTACATTAATATACTGTGGATATACTATGGTGTAATGGTTGTAGGAAATGGACACTGTGATCCAAGTTTGGATCCTCAATTAGACTGTTTGCTTTTCACATTGCACTAATACTCTTGGGAAAGGTGTGAATCCAACTATTCTCCCTCCAGCTATGGGGAAATAATAGGGAAGACTGGACTGTTTAGCTCTGGTATGGTAACCAGTCTTGAGGAAGGAAAAATCTGAATTCAAACCTGTTAAACTTTGCTTAGAAATTGACAATGTGTCACATCCTACCAGTGGGGGAAGGGTTGGGTAAATATGTACTTGAGTGAGTCAAAAGTTTTGCAATGTTTTGAATTGTGCTAGTTTATACTGTCTATATCATGTAACTGAAGCAGTTCAAGCTGTGAAAAGTACTTTCTGTGGTTGGTATTATTGCACTAGTTAGTACACTGACACCTTGTCTGCATGATTTGAAATCTGCTCTGTTCAACAGAGTCTAATTCAAGAACTTACACTTTACAATTTCAAATTTGGCCATGACATTACAGACACAACAAAAGATATTTATTCTATGAAAGATGAAGGTGCTGTTGATTTTAATATAGTAACCAAATAGTTCAAGAAATTTTGTTTGGGTTGCAAGAAACTCCATCAGGCAACCCCTTGTTATTTCATGAATACATTTTAATTTCTTGAGGTGGTTGGTTGGTTGGGTTTTATGGTATATCAAAATTTGTTGGTTATTTCATGCCAAGTCTTGTTTATACATATATTTTAATATGATTTGTTAACTCATTTTGTAGATACATTTTTAAACAAACCTGTGCTCATTCTTTTGTGTACAGTTAAATGGTTTCAAGTATTTCTAGCAAACACTAATATTTGTATTTACTATTAATCATTTGTTTGCACACTGTTACTGTTACATAGCAATACTTGAAACCATTTATCAATGTAACATCAGTCATTTGTTTGCACACAGTGAAGTGGTTACAAGTATTGCTATTTAACACTAATTATTCTATTGAACACAATTTATTCATTTGCACACAGTTAAATAGTTCTAAGTATTGCTATGTATCACTATCAATGCAATTAAACATCAGTCATTTGTTTGTGCACAGTTAAATGATCAAACAGTTCCATTTCTAACAATTCAATTTAGCAGCATAAGTCATTTGTTTGCACATAGTTTGAATGTCAAATAGTTCTATTTGATTCATTGATAGAACCCTATCAGGTCCTACCACTCCGGGCAAGAGTAAACCGGGGAACAATGGCAATGAAGGGGTACTCCACATTCCCCAAATCTCCAAAACTGGAGCCTCACCATCAGGTTGTTTAATGTCATAAACAGGACACTCATTTGGTGGGGGTCTTAATGCAGAGAGGCTGTCAGTGTATTCTAGAGCCCAAGCTCACTCAGCCGGTGGTGAGGTTTGACTGTGGGGGTGCTGTGTAATGATGACCTTATGTCACCAACCCCAAGTTTTAACAATCAATAAGACAGGAGAGAATGTTACATTAACAACTGACCAAGGTACAAGGGTGAGTTCAGAATGGGGAGTGAGTCATAGTGAGTCAGTCAAGTATGGAGCTTGAGTGATAGGTTCATGACTAGATGAGTTTATAAGACCTAAGAGAAGGTTAATTCATAGCAAGAAGGATGAAATGAGAGAGCATCCATATTGTTGTAATTCCAATTTTCTTTTTGTTGTCATCTGTTTCTGATGGTCATTTGACCATTTTCAAATGTGAGCCTTGAGATGACTTGTGATTAAACTGGCATTCTTGGCTGCTGGAAATCATGTGGTTACTTGTAGCTGCTGGTCTGCTATGAAGAAAAAGTACAAGGTCTTTGAATCAAAAAATGTTGTGGACTGTAAGCTCTTGGCTGTTGAATGCCAAATCTTAACTGGTAATCAACCACTGCTCCTTGTATTTAGAATAGATCTGCCACAATGATGCCAAACACTAGCTCTGGCAAAGTGATGCCATGAAAAAGGGCAAGTGTGAGCTTGATTGGTTGGAAAATGAGTTGGAACATCACAAGACAAAACTGGCAATGATGATGGCACATTTTATAGTGGTTGACCACTAAGTCTTCTTGGATGCATTCCATACTGAACAGCTTCTTCATGAATGAGAGAAAATGTTTCTGCTTTTCAGGTTTCCTGTTGAGGCTGTGTCTCAGTACAGAAATTTGTTTTTCTGCCAGCCCTCTGTTTCATGGGAGATGGCATTTGAAAGATTTGTTGGGTAGTAGAGCAATTAAACTGTTGTCTCTGTCTTTCTCAACTCCTTATTCCATGGTGTCAAGGAAGGCGATGTATTCAATGGAACAGGTTACCCTTTTGTCACCTCTTGTCTGCTGGAATGTTGTGACCTTAGTGTTCTTCTCCATAGCTGTGCAGCATATTGGCTTGGTCATCCGTACAGTAGTTTTCCTTGTGACAGTGTGGCCTCTTGCTAAACATGGGGTTGATTCCACCTTCTATTCGCTGAATGTTCCACTGGCTGGAAATATCTTGGATAACACAAAATGATCTGCTATCCCCCCAACATTGTGTTTTTAAGACCGGGACAATGAATCAAATGCAGATCAAAGTCAACGGTTAGCAAGTAAAAGAATGCCACCACACTATTAAGTAAAAAAGTCAACATCCAAAAACAGAGAATAAATATGGCTTTGCAACAATAATAATATTTGGTATTTATAAAAAAAATGTCATTCAAAGTTTCTTACATAAGTAGCAAGTCCTGTCAGAGACTGTAAGTTACTTGTCTAAAGCTTAGTCTATCTTTTATACCCAGGGCAGTCTGGTCCAAGGCAATCTTAAAAAGTGGTTATGTTTATTTTTCACAGCATCATATTTGGACAGCTTTCTAACTTTCCCTACTCAGGGCTGTTTGGTACAAGGTCAATAATTGGTGGGGGAGAAACTGTCACACCACATGCCTTCACTGCCTCTGTGTTCTTGTTCTTTGCTGTTCTGGTTAATTTATGCATACTTGTTACAGGGTTAGAGTTGGTGTGGGGGTTGACTTCAAAGAACTATCAACCTTCAGCCGAATTCCACATCAATTCCCACTTCTGAATTTAGCAAAAAAATCACTTTGACCTCAAAACAACCTTGAGGTGTTAACACTTTGTTTGTAAAATTCCCTCTGTCATCAAAATAACTCAGCTCTTATGACAACTTGCCCTCACATCAAAATATATTATCAATTCCAATAAAATAAAAACAAAACTTAATTTTTATTCTATACTACACAATGAAAATCTATTACACTATTACACATTCATAGTGTATTCCTCTTTTCTTCAAAAATCCACATCGATTTCTTTTCCCTCTGGGTAATAAACCTCTTCTGAATGGTCTCTGAATCCACTGGGTTACATCCTTAACTTGAAATGCATTTGGACAGGACTCAGAAAGGGTAGGTCATCATCCTATGAGAATGTAGGTGTGAAGGATGTTTATTGTGGGAGGTTTATGAACTTTATTTTGGCAGACATCCATCATTATTACCCAGCCAAAGTCGAGTTTATGGGCATATGGGGTGTTGTGGGGTGGATCTTCCACACCTTGTGAACTCTGAGGATATCACACCCCTGGAGAAGCATTATGGGCATTAGGGCTCCATGGCTGGGATGAGGTGAGTTATTGTTTTCAAGTGAGTGTACTGAAAGGCTGCCTCGGGAATTGAGATACTGGCCCTGTCCTCGAGTATTTGGTTATATTCAACGAGGTTTGGGAGTGGTAGGCTGACCTTCTCATCTAGGAACTTCTCTTGGAAGCCTGTTGCTTTTTTTCCTACAGTCTGCGATACTCTGGTGCATGTCTTTAGGGAGTAGAGCTAACTGATGCTATGTTAAAGAGGTCCTAATGTGCTAGGGACCTGTTGCTCAGCTTGTTGATGATGACATACATCTTTACCACTTAATCTGGTTGTCCCATTGGGTGGACATAATTGAAGCTGATCTTTAAGCATGATTTCCCCAAGAGGTTACCACCACAAACCTGGGTGCACTGTGATATTACCAAAGCTACTGCTGGTGAGTTCTCCTCCCAGCCATTGTCTGTGTCTGGGACCCAATATAGTGGTTCTGGGTGAAAGGTAATGTTGTGCTCTTGACTGCTGAATACATTAAATGTCATGTCTGCTCTGTAGCATCTTGCTACATGTGCCACAGACAAGCAACATTTGAAGCAGATTCCCTTCAACAGAATAAAGGTCTTGTGCTCTTTCAGAGGTTTCTCTCAAAAGGCACAACATTCTAGAAAGGAATGAGTAGTGACTGACATACCTCATATTTTGCCAACGTATGATGTTGGGAGCTGTAGGAGACAGTTTGGTTTTGTGTACAAATATGACTTTCTGCTTGTTCTTGTATAAGAGGAGTCAGCTTGCTAGTGGGTTTGTCCTGAAACTTGGGTAATTTCTGATTTTACCCATTGAATGACAAAATTCATGAATATTGAAAAGGGAGGAAACTCTTTGTCAATAAAGGTGAGATGGGCTTTGACTGCCTCAGACTTTGCTTGGGCTGCAGCAGCAGCAACAGAGATTCTGCTTCATGACCGAGTGTAATTGGGAGGAGCAGAGGAGAGCATATGTACTACTCTCTAGGCATTGCTGGGCTGGGACACACTTTGGTTGGCTGTGTTTGTTGGTACATGGATCTAGTTGGGTGTGTCCTAGTTCCAGTGGCAGTTGGTCGAGGCCATCTGACATGGATTCTGAAAAGCTAGCAATGTCGGGCACACCAAGACTGGAATCCTTGAGCCTCAGGGGACCATCCCCCAGGCTCTAACCCTCCTTGGAGGGGCTTGGTTTATTCCCTGGTGCCTGAGGTGCCCCTTTTTGGGGGAATGCCAATGGGGCCCAAGGCATTTTTAGAGCCACTGGGTATGTCTGGGCTGCAACACTGCACCCGGACCCACCTAAAACAAGGCCTTGTGCAACACTCTCTGGTTGGTGGGATGTACTACAAATACCAACCAGTAAGACAGGTTGTCATTAAAAGGATTACTGTTTCTTTCAAATCATTTTACCGTGTCTCTCTTAGTCAATCTGAAGTCACTAGACTTTAACAAACTGTAGAAATGCTCTTACCATAGTTCTGCTCAACCCGTCTGTGTTTGTGGGAAAGCGGAAACTCTGTTGAGAACTGTAAAATCCTGTGATGTTGAAGAGATCTCTTCTCCTTGTGACGTTAACAGGATGTGGAAGTTCTCAGAGAATGCCTTTAACCACGTTGACTTTTCACTGTCGCATGTGTTTTAGTCCATGTTATAAAGTTAACTCTGAGAAGATGAAATTTACTTACTGTCTCATTCAGATCTGGGAGGAAAAGGATGGAACTGAAAGTCCTCTGGACTAGTGACAATTTAAAGATCAGTCCTACCACTAAAAAAGGGCTGTTAGTGGGAGGAAACTTTTAAGGGATCTTAAGCTACTATGTGTAACATGACAATAATGCTTCAGTCATTGTCTTCTTTGGGTTTTTTGTTATGTCCTTCATAATTGGTACCTTTCAGGGCGTTTTGAACCAAAGTTTTTTTTTTATCAATCCACAGGGTAAATTGTTTTCATTTTACTGTCCAAACTGAGAAAATGTCTCACATCTGTTAATTTTTCATTTAGTCAATTTGTCCTTGTCTCTTCCATTTAACCAGAGTATAGAACATGTATTGAATTACCCAGGGATCGAACTCATTTCCATAAGATAACTAGGTACACTTTTATCAATGATCATAATACCAACTTCATTATTCTGTAAAGCAATCCTGATCTCAAATAGTGTATGGTTAAGTGAAAAAACCTCATCTCAAAATTACGTACTTATGATTTAAGTGATATCCTCAGAGTATTTGAACAGTGGAATGAGAACAATCTACCTCAGTGAATTGTATTCAGTTAAATTTTTTGATTTCACCAACTATGACAGACGACTGAAAAAAGCCAGAGGGTATATTGCCCAAAATATTGTTACAAACAAATAAGCTGGGGACAGCTGTCTGAGTAAATTACTGAATAATAATGATAATCTCTTATGATTGAAATATACAAGGATTATTAAATAAGTTTCCAGACTTTTTTCGTATGGGCACTTTTATTGATAGTACAAACATGAAACTCTAGTTCTTTTCGAAGTAATCTCTTCCAGCTGCAATGCACTTGTACCATTCCAACAACTTCTGGAAGGTCCCATGGAAGTTCTCTTGTGTGAGCTGTCAATGACCTTCATCACAGCCTCTTTCATCTCCTCAATTGTCTCATAACGACAGCCTCTGAGCTTAGGGAATAAGCAAAAGTCACAGGGAGAAAGGTCTGGACTATAGGGAGGCTGAGGAACTGTCTTGATGCCCATCTTGGTCAAATAGTCTGTGACAAGGATAGAGTTGTGGACTGGTGCATTGTCCTG
Source organism: Sepioteuthis lessoniana (assembly GCA_963585895.1). Taxonomy (NCBI): domain Eukaryota; kingdom Metazoa; phylum Mollusca; class Cephalopoda; order Myopsida; family Loliginidae; genus Sepioteuthis; species Sepioteuthis lessoniana. The sequence goes on from OY757920.1 coordinate 58,604,784, forward strand.
GTGGAAATGCCACTGAGCTGATTTGAAGATTGCTGGCCTCTTCCAACGGAATCTCTTCCTGAACTCCCTTAAAACCTCAATATAGTAACCCTAACCCTAACCCTTTGGCCAATCAACTCTGGTGTTCTGACTTCCTTACTCCTCCTACACCTCTCATCATCCCTCACAGACTCCCTGCTTTCCTTGAATCTCTTATGCCACTCAAAAACTGATGCTCGATTCATGCAAGATGGTCAAAAAGCAGTCTGACGCATTCCATACGTTTCTGTGGCATTTTTTTCCAAGTTTAAAACACAATTTTATTGCATATCATTCTTCTAAAGTGTCCTGACGTCCAGATTGCATTTTTGAAATTCACCAGCTGTGAAAATCAGGCTTTAGTAAGGTGTATTTCAATTGCTACTGGAGCTGTTCATTTGAACCTGAAATCATAAAAATTGGTCAGTCATCTCATAAGATGTATAGCAATAACATACTGAATTTTCAAGAGTCTATGACAATTTTAAATGCCTGTACAAAAAAAGTTTGGAAACCTTTTGAAAGCACCACGTATTTCAAGAAATTGAGTATTTTTGTGATTAGGTTGCCTTTTAGACTTTTGATGCATTGAGAATTCAATAAAGTACTGAAATAAAACACTACAGCTTAAATCTCTTCTGTTTAAGGAGGTCAACATTTTAAGTAACTTTCTCCATCATAGAATGGACTAATTTTGTCACTACTTGTGATTTTGCTGACCAATTACATTATACATATATATGTACACACAGACAATAGATATGAAGGGATCAAAAAAAAAAAAAAAAAAAGAGAGAGAGGTGGAGAGATTAAAAAAGCAACTCAAAAGACCTTAGAGTCTTTTTTATATACCACCTACTTTCTTTTTATCAATTTAGAAGCTTTTTTTTTATTATAGCCAATTAAAAAAGTTGGAATTGGTTTTACCAAGTGATTTTAACTAACAGAAAAGATGAAATCCTAGGAAAGTAGGTGATTTTTATGATCTCAAAGGAAATTCTAAACCTATAAAAGCTGACAAGTTCTTTTTTAATGATAGAACTAAAGATACACACTGATAAGAGCCAAATTTTCCTCATTTCCTTAAACCAGCTTTTAACAAAAGACAAGTTGTAAAAGCATCTTTTGGGAAAGCCTGAAAGAATAACAAACAGTATTTGGGAGACAAGTTTTTTTTTTATTTGGTCTATTTTCTTGTGCACAATGCTGCACTTATGGTATAGTTACTGTAAACAACTAATACAATTATAATCAAGTGCTGAGAATTTCTCAGCCTAACCAAGAAGGAAAAAACTTTTTTCTAAATTTAAATTAAATTTTTTATTTTCAAGGCTGAAAGAAACTCAAAAAATGATATACCAAGTGTATTGAATTGAAATGTTTCACTGGAATATCATATAAATTTTTTTAGGTTATTAGTCATTCCTTTCTTAATCAGTGTCCTGGGTACAGTACTAAACTGCACTCAGTATTGAGACTTCAATTATGAAGTTCAAAGGAATGTTAAGTGACTTTTCCATTTCTGCCTGGTCCACTTTGACTTTGAGGGGTAGTATATGCGAGGGTTCCATATATGAGTCAAATAGATTCATTTGAAAATTATTGATACTAGATAAGAACAGTTGAAACTCTACAATTGTGTACAAATTATATAGGAATAGTTGAAGCCATATAACTCAATGCAAATTATTTAGATAGTCATACACAAAAAAATATAGTTGTGCATATTATTTATGTAAGATAGTTTCTTGAAGCTATAATTATTTACATATGATAATTATTAGTTACTTGAAACAATAAAATTGCTAACTAAAAGAGAGGAAAGAAAAAGACAATTATCTGCATTAGATAATCCAATTAGGGTTGACATGGCATAAAACCAATCAACCAATCCTTTTGGTCAGACCAAGAACTTTTAAGCAGTTCCTGATAGTATTTATGATTGGTCAGTGGTTTCAATTCAAAGAAATACCCTGAACAATTAATATACACTTGATTTGTGAAGTAACTGTAAATGTTAACACACATTAATTCATGTACTAATCTTGATGTGTATTTCATCTTATTTGTTCTGTTTGCCTTTGTGATATATCATCGAAAACACATATAGAAGAAATAAATGAAAAGCAGATAAAAGTATATTTCATTACAATTAACAAAGAGAGAGCATTCAGTAAGAGAATTTACATGAAAATAATATATACAAAATAGGGCAAATACAAATAGAAACTCTAATATAAGTTGTCAGATAGGAATGAAAATTCGGTAAGAATAACACTCATGAAATATTAGTGATATAAGAGAAATAGATTAATTGCAATAATTTATCCTTAAGGGTATGGTTTTAAGAAGTTTACTTGCAACATGAGAAAAGAAAGGATACTGTTTACAAGAGATTTTTAACATTTGAATATATAGGGAGCTCTTCTATAATATGGCTCGTCTAAAAGTGAGCACAACAACATCTATCCAATGCTTTTTCTTTAATAGTCATGTGGATACAGTTCTAAGCAAAGTACTTTGTTTCTTTTTTTATTCTATCCTAATTTGGAAAAGTCATTAAAGATCCTATTTGCAAGAAACATTTTTGTATTGGATCTGAAAACTGAACATTTTTATTTTTAAGTGAATTGAAAAATTACTCAAATTTGTACAAGATGATAGATGTTTAATGTGGTCAAGGAGATGGATCTAAGAAAATAGGGTCTTGTGACAACAAATTTTGACCCTGCTTATTCTCATCAATAAAGTTAACTAGTACATATTATTTAAGAAAATACTCAATATGAGTAATTTAATGGCTGGTTGGGTATGTTATGGCATATCAACCTTTGTAGGATATCTTATGCCAAATCCTGTTTGTTCATATATTATATATGATTTGTAAAGGATTAGTTTGTAGGTAACAATCCAGAGCTCATTGGTTTGCACACAAATAATTTCAAGTATTGCTATTTCACATTAGTAATTTTATTTATACTGTGTTCCTATCTAATTCAATACTAATCATTCATTTGCACATGGTTAAAGGTTTCAAATTTAAAAAATGATTAAATATTTCTATTTGACTAATACATAAGACCCAAACAAGTACTACCACTTTGAGTAAGAGTGAACCAGGGAGTAATGTCAATGAAGGGGCACTCCACAGTCCCCAAAGCTCCAGAACTGGGTTTGGTTGGGTTTTATAGCATATCAATGATTGTAGAATATTTAATGCCAAGTCCTCTCAAGGGAGTGTCCTCGTGGTGTAATGGTTAAAGTGATTGACTGCAGAATCGTAGTAAGCGAGTTCAAACTCCAGTCGCGCTATTACGTTCACTTTCTGACAAATACCCTTGGGAAAGGTATGAACTTCCTTATCCTCTTAGCTATGGGTTAAATTGTACCACTACTGTTCTTCTAGAAGAATGACTTTGGCATTAAATATCCCACAAAGGTTGATATGCCATTAAATAAAGAAACCAAACCAAACCCTCTCAATACATATCTATTAAATATATATCTGATTTGTTAACACATTTTGTAGATAATATTCTCAAATAAGCCAGAGCTCTTTTTTGCACACAGTTAAATGGTTTTAAGTATTGCTATATAACAATCACAATTTAGTATTAGTCATTTATTTGCACACAGTTTGTTCTATTTGACGCACTGATAGATCCCTATCAGGTGCTACCACTCCAGGTCAGAGTAGACCTGGGAGCAATGGTAATGAAGAAACACTCTACATTTCCCAAATCTCCAAGGCTGGAGCCTCGCCATCAGATTGTTTAATGTCATATCCAGGACATGCATAGAAGTCAGGGTTTTACCTCTCTGCAGAGATGCAATTGATAATCTACAGCCCCAGCTGACTGGGCTGTCTAGGGCTGGAACCTCACCATGTGATGGCTTAGTGTCACATCCAGGTCACTTGTTATGGCAAGGGACATCGTACACTTCTGCAGATATGCAGTTGATATATTCTACTGCCTCAGCCAACTAGCCTCATAACTAATGACTCAATGTAAGGTACCAAGATTTAGTTAGAGTTATTCATCCACGTTATAAACTTGTTAAGATTTTACCTAAGAGTTAAAAAAAAAGAAAGCATAGGAGTAACAAAGAATAACATGGAATACAATGTGAGTGGGACTACACTCGTAATGTCAGGACAAAGAGTGAGAGAAACAGCATCTCTTTAATGTTTTTTTATAAAAAATATGTAAACAAACATCTGTTCAGAAAATTTATTTTTGGCCAACAATTCTTGATTTTATTTCCTTTTGATTTAATTTCAATTCTAATGAAGCAATTTAAGATCCTATTTAGATGAAACTTGATGAGTAAACATTGCTGCATCTGATCCACAGTTTTTTTTGGTTTTTTATACAATATAAACCGGCTCATTGACTTAGCAGGTAGAGTGTTCGCCAATGATCCAGGAAACCAGGGTTCAATCCCAGGTCGCGTCATACCAAAGACTTTAAAAATGGTACTTGATACCTCCTTGCTTAGCACTCAGCAATATAAGGTAAGTATGAAGGGTAAAGTGGAGCAATCCAGGGAAAGGAGTAGCGCCCTACCCTACACCTCAGTGTAGTAGCTATCGAAAAGGGAGCCTTCTGGTCGCCCTCGACTACGGTTGCCATCTTACTTACACGATATGCTGCTGGAGAAGTCGGGACAAACTCATGATGTTCTCTTATGGACTTCTACATGTTGATGCACTACTGTTGGCCAACCAACAATGACTTATATACATGGATGCAGTCTAGAAGACCTACCAGGATTGATAGGGATGGATGGTACGAAAGAATCAGTGAAGTGTCTGCTGTCAGCGTGATGATGATTATGATTTTACTTCAGTCCATATATAATGTGAAGAATTAACTAAATTCTGCTTCATTAGAGGTGAATTAGATGTCTATATTTTTGTTTTATTGTTTACTTTTCTCTTTGTAATACAGTATAACAAACATAAAAAAATAAAAGACTAAGCTGTCACTGTGATAGATAGGTTACTTTTTTATTAATATTAAATGGCTGGATCATGAGAATTCTTCCAAGCTTTAGCTGTGTAAGTACTACTGTATGGTTGTGCCATGTGGACTCTAACAAAATACATGAAGAAAAAAGTAGATGGGAACTTCACAAGGATGCAGGATGCTATTTTGATCAAATCATGGTAGCAGCACCCTACAAAACAGCAGTTGTATGGCAATTTATCTCCAATCTCTCAAACTATCCAAGGAAAACAAGCAAGACTTGCTGGGCACTGCTGAAGAAGTATGAACGAACTCATAAATGATATTCTCCTATCCAGTATTGACTGACCAGCAAAAACTTACTTTCATCAGCTCTGTAGAAACGCTGGATGCCTTCTTGAGGACTTACCAAGAGTGATGGCTGATGAGGGGAAAATGGCAAGAGGGAGTCAAAGGAATATGTGTTGTTGGAGTACCTTGATGATTATGGCAATTAAAACTTATTACATAGTAAGGAAATATTGTTGAGCTGGTTTGACTTTGTTACTTGGCCCAATACTCAGAGGAGTCAGAAAGAACTGAACTCCCTAATTAGCAAGCAAAATTCTTTATTTTCTTATGTATGTTTAATCAGTTTTTAATTCATAATCATCATCATCATCATGTGCTGGTAGCACGGATATCCCTGACCCTCTCTCGCCACTTTTCCCTATTGTTCATCGCCTCTGGCAGGTTATCTGGACTACATCCCGTATCCTCACATAGTTGCTGAATGTATGTTCGTGCTGCTTCTCCAGCAGTGTCCTGCATGTCTGGTTCATCTAACTTGAATAGTTTTCATGATAGGAGGCAGGTGGCCGTACAGTTGGTGTCTTGTGGGGTGTTGCCGCCAGGACTTGTTCAAGATTGCTCGCAGCATTCTTGTGTAATTGCCGTCTAGCTTCTTCTCCAGCCGTTTTGTTACCATTGTGATTCAATATTATCAATATGAGAGAAAGCTCTGGTAACGATAATCTACAGTTGAAATGTCTGTAATATCATGAAAATGGAATTATTACAATAGTTTATTCAATTGCAAGATTTTAAAAAAGTTTGATAGCAGTATGAAAAGAGAAAAGATGAATAATTTTTTTTCCAACTGATTACATAGATGTGGGATACTCTTTCACAAGACTAGTCTAAGAGTAAGTGAATCATTGTTTCATCAAACTAATAGATCAAATAGTTATATTCAGTTGGTGATTTTTAATAGGGTTGGTGTTTATTTTTATCATTGAAATTATTATCCCATTATGAGCATTTTAATATGTTATTGCTTAGATGTCTACATTTAGATATAAGTTCGCTAACTTAACTTATGCACAAAACAAAAATAAAATCGCAACATGCTCATCATATGTTTTCATTTCAAGATTAAAAGTCAAAATCAGGATTGTTTTCAAGTGTGTCTTTTTCATGACTTTTTATAAGGAACATCCCTGCGTATTAGTTGGCAAGATGCCTATTCAAAAAAGCTTTCTAAATTTGTTCTGTTTTCTTTTATTTCGAATAAGGCTATAAGAGATTGTATTTAAATAAATCTTGTCAAGTAGACATCTCTGTATTTGATCCATAAACAGTGAAAGCCTCATTGTTATCTACAAAACGGAAAATGCATAAAAATATTATTTAGGTCATTTCTGAACACAGTGAAAATTATGCAGTAGTTAAATTTGAGTTGTTAAACACAAACCAAAATTAGTTCACATGGATATCCTCGTTCTCCTCTTCTTTTCCCTCTTCTCCTTGTCATTAGATTTGTCCAAATTATAAAGACATTTCAAAGCAATTAGACTGTTAGTTGTCTGACATTGTTGCATTAGTTCTAAGTTGCCTGAAACTCAAATAATGTTTAATTGTTCTTCTCCATATCGTTATCATCATTGCGTAAAACAAATCACTTTAAGCATTTGTCAATTATAATTTATTTTTTCTCAAATATGACACCAGCAGAACAATAGAAAATAAGGTAGACAAAAGAAAGAAAGTTTTTCTTCCTTTTATTGGAACAATAGAATGTCTTTTCCATTGTCTTCTTCACCATTCATGGAAGGAAGATTGTTTTCTATCTTTTAAATTTTGGCTGTGCATTTTAAATCTTATTGAATATTCAGATGTTTGCCCTGTCTTGCTTATGTGACCCTACAAAACTCTCGACATGAAAAGGAAAAATACTAATTATATTATCATAATATTATCTTCATATTATCATAATCATTAATAAAGATAAACTATACAAAAAAAAATTAAACAGAAAGCTGTCATCATCATCATTATTATGGTTGTAAGGGAATTTTTTTTCATTATAAATAAAACTATTCACACATAAGCTAAAGTACCTGTCTACACAGGATAAAAGCTGAAAATCTAGATTGCTGCTGGTGAAGAGAATGGCTTGGTGTCAAATGATAGGTTTTCTTCATTAGTCTGTTATATCAGTCCCATAATTCCCAGGTAACATTTATACAGTTAGAAAAAACAATTCAGATACTTGTAGCCAAAGAAAATGTATAATAGTTTAAAATTTCCTTAAGCTAAATAATCCAAGAACAATTCACAATGAGAACATTTTATTGCCTGAGCAAACTAAACAGTATGGATACAAAAATGAAAAACTAAAAGAATACATGTTAAAGAAAAGACTTAAGATGTTGACAGTGTCTTTTGTATTGGTAAAGAGTTATTAATTACTCACATATTAGAGATAATAGAAGTGTTTAAAGAGGACTTATATGTTTACGACATGCTATCATAAATGAAGCTATAAAAGGCTTGTTGGGGGTGCAATACCCCTGTTGATGTGGACAGAAACACACAAACGTGTGTGCTCTTTAGTTGTTGAGGCTAAAAAGGATTTTACTTCGCTGCTCTTCTTTTATATGTTTTTTTTGGCCACATCGCCTAGTGGCCATTAGGTGTACTATTTGGCAAACACAGGCGGTAATGACCTTTGTGTTACCTGGCATCATGTAGAAGAACTCTTCAGCAAACAAAGGCTGTAATCTATACACTGGTTATTTTAAAATTCTTGTTGTAAGTTAAAAATTCACACTGATCAGTTATAAAGGTTACATTTTTTACTATAAAAGATAACTCCACATAACAGAAATGAGATTTCACACTTCTATTTTTTATATTATCTTCTCAAATTAAAATTGGTTGGTGAAAAATTATCACAGAATTTTACAATGAAATATTTTTTGAATTTAAGTGTAATACTTAGGGGACTGACCTATCAATATATTCTTGTTTTTTGCTCAAATTTTTAGTCATAACAGAACAATCATCATCATGTCATGCTGCCAGCATGGATCTCCCTCACCCTCTCTTACCACCTTTCTCTATCATTAGTAGGTTTTCAAGGCTATATCCTGTATATTGTTGTATGTAGGTTCTAGCTGGTTGTCTGGCCTTTGCTCGTCCATGTGAAGGGGTCCACAGGAGTATGTCACTTATGAGTTCATCCTTACTTCTCCAGCAGTGTCCCGCATGTCTGGTTTGTCTAACTTGGTTAGTTTTTGTGATGGGTGGTTAGTGTCCGTACAGCTGCTGCTTTGTGGGGTGTTGCCTCCAGGACTTGTTCAATATTGCTTGTAACATTCTTGTGTAATTACTGTCAAGCTTTTTCTACCTTAAATTTAGTTAGTATCCATGTAGTGCATCCATACAGCAGTATAGACACAACCGCAGCTTGGAAAAACTGTGTTTTATTTTATCGGTCAGGTCTGACTTCCATATGACTGATAGCCTATCAATAGCTGTCCATGCCTTTTTTAGTCACATGTTGACATCTTTCTCAGTTGATAAGATGCTGCTTCCTAGGTAAGTAAACTTGTCTACTAGTTTCAGAGAACTACCGTTTTGTGTGGAAATGTCACCTCTTTGATTTAAGCACATGTATTCCATCTTGTGTGCATTGACATGGAGGCCTATACCAGCAGCTGCTCATTCCAGACTATGTAGCAGAGTTTTATCTTAGCCGGTTGTATTTGCCAGAAGCGCTATATCATCAGCGTAGTCTGCGTCTGTAATTGTTTGTGCAGGGTATCTTTTGCTTCTTTCCTTTGTCAGCTTGAAACCATTTTCTTTCATTTTTTCGGTAGACATTCAAAGCACATAGTCTAGATGGATGATAAAGAGGTATGGGGCTCACGTGTCTCCTTGTAGCACACCTGCTGCAATGTTGAAGTAGTATGTGTCTCCATCTGGGGAGCAGACTTTTACTTTCAGGTTACTATATAGCATCATTATGGCTGCGATGGTTTCTTTGGGTAGGCCGTAGGCGAGTAGTATTTGCTCCATATTTCCTCTGTGTACGGAGTCAAAGGCCTTGGCGAAGTCAACAAATAATATTATTGCCTCTTGGTTTTTTGCACGTACACCTTCAAGAATTTGACGGATAATCAAAATTTTTGACATTGTCGATCTATTTCGCTGAAAACCATCTTGGTTCTTCCTAAGTATGTTCTCAATTTTGGGTTCTATGCTGTTGCATAGTTGTGCATTGTATATCTTGGCCACCATGGATGTAAGGGTTATATCTCAGTAGTTCTTGGCTAATCTAAGGTCACCCTTCTTAGGGAAGGGGAGGATGCATCCCTTTGCCCATCTGTCTATTGTGTTTTATGGTATAACAGTGTTGGAGCAGTATGTTGTCGAATTCCCTGGTATTCCTTACTTCTTGGGGTATTTCATCAAGCCCGGCTGACTAACTTCATTAGCAATCTTTATTTAAATGTGAGTAATTATATTAGCAAGGCAAATAATTATTTTTCTCTTTTGAAGTATGAAGAATGAGGGACAAATCACTTAACTTTTCCAAAGGAAAAAATAAATCTTTGATTCTTACTCCTTCAAACATAGCTTGAAATACAATAATTCTTTATTCTTCCTAACTGCAAATTTTGTCTCCTCAGTCAAAGCAGTTGCTTTCTTAATGGTTGGGAGAATATTTTTTTCTTATTTTTGATTCATGACTAAGAGTGAAAGTTATTTAATACTAATTCCTCTTCAGGGATAGATATTAAATATATATGACTTGTTAACAAATTTTATTGATAACATTTTAAAACAAGCCTAAACTCATTCTTATGTACATAGTTAGATGGTTCCAAGTATTACTATGTATCACCAACAATTTAATTAAACATCAGTCATTTGTTTACACATTGTTAAATGATCAAACAGTCCTATTTCAAAAATTTAATTTAGCATAAGTCATTTGATTGCACTCAGTTTAAATGTCAAACAGTTCTATTTGACCCAGAGATAGGATCCTATTAAGTGCTACCATTCCAAGCCAGAGTGAACTTGAGAACAATGATTTTGAAGGTGTACTCTGCATTCCACAAAACTAGCATAACAAGAGCCTCACCATCAAATTGTTTTACATCATATCCAGGACACTCATTAAGGAAGTCTTACCATCTCTGCTGAGATGCAGTCAGTATATTCTACAGCCCTAGCCAAATAGGCTGGAGATCACTAAATTTGGATCAGATAGTTGGATTCCTTGACATTGAACAAGTGATTCTGTTTTTTTACTTCATTCTTTCCCTTAGGATTTGTGAGACCGGATTTGTAATGTGGACTTCTTTACCGATTTTACTAATAGACACATGAAATTTGAAAATTAAAATTAATCATACTTTACAGCAATATGGAATCACTCTGATTATTATATATTGTTAGAGATCACTAGTTGATGAGAGAAAACAACTTTAATATTCTGTTTATGGACTGGATATTGAAGAAGAAAATAAAATCAGTGAACTGAGTTCATATTCTTGTCAAGGCTGTTTGCATTAACTTCACTGTGCTTGTAAAAGGCATGAACCCGTCTTTTCTTCCACCAGTTATGGATAAAATAAAAATTAGGAGGATTTCGCATTAAATAACCTATACTGGTTGATATGCCATAAAACCCAACCAAATCTTGTCCTACATATGACACTAAATCATCTGATGGTGAGGCTCCAGCCTTGAAGATTTGGGGAAAGTGGAGTACCCTTTCATTACCATTATTCTCAGATCCACTCTGGCCCGGATTAGTAGCACCTGATAGGGTCCTATTTATGGATCAAATAGAACCATTTGACATTGAAACTGTGAGGAAACAAATCACTGATGCTAAACTGAATTGTTAGAAATAGAACTGTCTGTTCATTTAATTGAGTAAACGAATGTTTAATTGAATTGTTAATGATACAAAGCAATATTTGGAATCATTTAACTGTGTGCCAAGGAAGGGTGTTGAAAAGAATGATTAGGGTTAAATAGCAATACTTGTAACAACTTCACTGTGTGCAAATAAATGATTAATATAGGTTGGTTGGTTGGTTGGGTTTTATGGCATATTAACCTTAGATTAATATAGAAAAGAATTGTTAGCATTAGATGTCAATGATTGAAACTTAGAATACTTAGGATGACTGGGAAACAAGTATAGATGGACAACTTTGACTTCAAAACCAGGATCTAGAATTTTTTGGCCTGTCTGATTTTGTTCTGGCAATTTCTATTTTCCCTTGCTCTTCCTTTGAAAAACATTGGTGTCATGGAGTGGAGAGACTTACTATATTGGTAATTGTTGGTCTGCCATAAAAACTTGACTAATCTCTATATCTGGATCGTTGGGTAGGCTAAGATCTTACAAGATCTAACAAATGCCTTGAATAGATGTATCAATTAGTGTGAAAAGTGATGTAGATGAATTTGTAGGGGAAAGAAAAATTTTGTATTTTGGTTTGGTGCGCAATTTAATTCAACACTTAATTTCACCCAATCAGGATGACCAATTCTATTCAGCAAATTGGATAAGCTGCCAAACCCAGTCTCTTTGGTTGGATAACGCCACCCTGTGCAGACGCCCCACTTGGGGCCCTTCTAGCAGCAGCACATGGACACACGAGGGAACCTCTCTAATTTATGGATGCCTTTCAAGGAATCCCAGTTGAATATAAATTAGATACATTCAACAAGCCTCGCACAGGTACAACTTTATGTCACCCTAAAATTGGCTATGTCAACGCGATGCTGTTATTCCGCAAATGGCACCTAGCTCTCAATTCACCTCTGGGCCACCTTAATGGAGACAACGCAAACTCTCCACCAGACACACAAAATTCACGGTGTCTCTAAAGTTAAATTCCTCCAACTGCAACATGGCTTTCGTTAAACTACAACGAACAAAATCCCTCACACGTCCAACGACACGCGCTGCCGTCTCAACCTTCTCAACTTCTCATAACTCAATTTCATCTCAATACTCACAATCAACCTCTCCACGAGTCCTGCAGCACCAAAAGCAAACCCAATTTTCCATGCTGCAAATAAAACCCATTCATAAAAAGACCTTTCGACTATCACCATCTTACATCTTCTTCGTCTTTCCTTTACTTACTCTTAAAACTTAGCGAGGGAATAACAACACTTAGCGAGGAAACAACTCAACGTAAACACACTTACGTTACGCTCTTCCTCGCTACCAACAACTAAACCTCTCGCTAAAATGGTGTCTTGTAAATGAACAACAATCTTCTGATACAACAATACAGCCTTTACAACACACAGCCTAATGAACACTCAGCAGTCCTACACGAAAGAAAAAACAGCGAAACATTGAGAAGTTTTCAATTTTCCCGTGAACCTAACTTCAAGAAGAAAGCACATGGAACATTTTCTGCGAAACTCCTACCTTATCTATCAACACACATTTTCACTTCCCAACTACCAAAATAAGGTAACTTTTTAAGTCTTTCACTCACCCCACTTCTATTTTGGTCGCTGCCACAACATGGTTTACCACTCCCACTACCTCAGTAAACCACCAACGACTGCTATGAATTTTGGAGTACCCAAAAACTCACACTACTCCTCTGAACTATAATACTACTACTACTTCTGTATGCCACCTTCTCGGCTCATCAACTTTTTTCCCAAAGTGACATTTTGTTTAAAAAAAACGTACCACAAGGTACACAAAAAAAGAACTAAACAGGACACTTTGTTTTGTAATTTGCTTTTACTTGTTTTTATATATATATATGTATTTTTCATTGTATTTTACACTTTTGTGCTGTGAGACTCGTTGCTCTTTTCTTTTCTTTCCCTTCTCTTATAATTAATGTTAGGTATCGAATATGAGGTACACCATACCTGAAATTCTGGGGCCAAGCTATGTAGGGGTAAGAAAAATTTCGTATTTTGGTTTGGCGCGCAATTTAATTCGACACTTAATTTCACCCAATCAGGATGACCTATCCTATTCAGCCCAGACCTTCATTTCCGGCCAGCAAATTGGATAAGCTGCCAAACCCTGTCTCTTTGGTTGGATAACACCGTCCAGTGCAGACGTCACACTGGCCATTCTTTAATAGCAATAGCAACTCTCTTTAGCTGGACAACGCCGCCCAGTGCAGACATCTCACTGCAGCTCAAGAATAGCAACAGCATGGACACATGAGGGAACCTATCTAATTTATGGATTCCTTGCAAGGAATCCCAGTTGAATATAAATTAGATACATTCAACAAGCCTAGCACAGGTACAACTTTATGTCACCCCAAAATCGGTTATGTCAACGCGATGCTGTTATTCCACAAATGACACCTAGCTCTCAATTCACCTCTGGGCCACCTTAATGGAGACAACGCAAACTCTCCACCAGATGCACAAAATTCACGGTGACTCTAAAGTCCAATTCCTCCAACCAACATGGCTTTCATTGAACTACATCAAACAAAATCCCTCACATGTCCGACGACACACGCTGCCATCTCAACCTTCTCAACTTCTCATAACTCAATTTCATCTCAATACTCATAATCTTACTCACCACAAGTCTTGCAGCATCAAAAGCAAACCCAATATTACATGCTGCAAAATAAAACTTATTTCTAAAAACACATTTTGATTATCGCCATCTTACTTCATCATCTCTCCTTTAATACCTAACTACAATTAGCGAAAGACCTTACACTCTTAGCGAGGAAACAACTCAACGTGAACACGCACCCACGTTACAACCATTCCTTGCTAACAACAACAAAAACTCCAGCAAAAACTTCTCGCTAAAAGTTTTTGCTTTGATCACTTTGAAAAAAGGAATAACTGTTGGAAGTTGAACAAAAAGACTCGAGGGTTTAAGAAAAATAAAAGGAGCAACCAAGATCCCCTCATATTTAATTTATACCATTTGTTCAATCAAATTTCTTTAGTTCTTAAATGATTGAAAAAACTTGTTATAAAGGTTAAGAAATTTGATATCAAGTGCTCAAAAAAGAATAAAGAATAAATTTAAGGTTAACCGATTTGATTTTTTATCAACCATAAGAACTACTAGTATGGATAACCTGATTTTCTGAGGCAAAAGAAATGCAAGTTTTGATCTTGCTCGGAGCTTATTCTTCACATATAATCCACACTGTTTATTGATGCCAGTAAAATGACAGCCTGAATAATGGCAATGAAAATCAACTAAAATTAAGATAAAAGAAACTGTAGTCAAAAATTAATAATGCTTTGGCAGATTTTACTGTTAGACTCCTTGCTGAGGGGAGAGATTTCTCGAGGGACCTAAAGAAGTCAGTGGAAAATAAATATTGTACATTATAATATACAATGTTCTGATATATTTTCACTTTTTGATATCTAGAAAACATCTCTCAAAATCTTCTGATTTACTATAACTAAATAACAGAAGATTTTAAAAAATTTGCAGCTGTGATATATACAGTAAAAGTGATAGCTTTAAAAATTCATTTAAAAGAACTATTTAAGATATTGACAGTTCTGTAAAGAAACACTTGAAGTTTATTATTAAAGCTTTCAGCAGTATCAGGTGTTCTACTCTGAGTCAGAATGCCAAAAAACTATTGCTGTTGAGATGGCATTTTGTGTAGTTGAATTAAGTAAAATAAATTCTGCTACTATCACGCAATGCTATTTTAAAACTTATGGCAGAAAATCCCTACTGACCAGACAATCCATCAATGACTGGGATAAGAAATACGAAATAACAGGATGCCTCTCGAAAGGTAAAATTTCCTTGGACACACACTATCTAAATAAACAATTGAAGCATCTTATTTTCAGCAATTACTTGATTTTAAGTTGCAGTAATTCACTTCAGGTCAGTTTGGTTTGGTTTCTTTGTTTTATGGCATATCAACTTTCATGAGTCATTCTTATAGAAGAAAATAAGTGGTACAGTTTAACCCATAGCTTGTAAGGATAAGAGAGTTCATACCTTTCCTAATGGTAATAGTCAAACAGTGAATATAATAGTGCAACTGACTTCAAACTCACTTATTACAATGTCACAGTCCTGCACATTAGTCGCTACACCATGGAGATTCCCCCTCAAGTGTTTTTCTGCAAAACTCTATCATGTGCATCAATATCTTCAATACTAAATAATATATTTTTAAATTATTTCTTTTGTTGACATTCTATATTTGTGTCAACAGCACAAGTCTTTCAGAATACAAAAGGTGTTACTCCTCAGACCTTAGAGCTATTTTTACAGAGCTCCAATCATTTGTGGGTGTGACAAACTATTGATATCAAATTCTCAATAACAATGTCTAAGAAGAAAAGCTGAAGGCACGTGTGGCATAATAGCAATTCTCATAGAATTTGAAATTGATGAACTCTGTTCAAATTCTGGATGAATTTGTTTTTATTTCACTTTGTGCTAATACCTTTGGGAAAGGTATGATTATCTCTTCTCACTCCCTTACAGGTAAACAGTATTCTAAACTAAGCTCTGTAATCTTTGTAGAGTAACCAGTCAAAAAACTCAGAATAGTGTTTGCCAATGGTCAGGGAGACCAGGGTTCAGTCACAGGTCGAGTCATACCAAAGACTCAAAAAATGGCACTTGATGCCACATTGCTTAACACTCAGCATTATGAGGTAAGCATAAAGGATTAAATGGAGCAATCCAGGGAATAGAGTGGCGCCCTCCTCTACACTTTGGTGTAATAACTATTGAAAACAGAGCCTTCGGTCACCCTTGACTAAGGTCACCAACTAACTATCAAGATGCCAGTATGGCAGTGTAATTTGGTGCAGTGAAATATCTTAAGAAAATAATAGAGCTCTTTGACCTTGATGGGCAACCAATCAAGGAGAAACACAATTCTGAATTCAAAACAAACTGCAATGGGTTAAGCAGATTGGCAGTGAATAAGAATTGCTCAAGTAAGCTGAAAGTGAAAAAAAAAATATAGATCTCTCTGCAACACTTTCCCACAGGAAGCTATTAAAGAGAAAAAAAGATGACGATTCAGTTCAATTTTTCTGTGCAATATTTTGTATTGTTCACCTCATTGGATGATCATTTTTTCTCATTCATAAATCCTTGTGATAAGAGCAGCTTATGTCCAGTAGCCTTTCTGGTTTATCTGTCATAAAGAAAAAAACAGTCTCTTATATGCTTAAAAGCTATCAGATGTGGCTATTAAGCTCAAGATCAAGTTACTTCTTATTTATAAGATTCTTATAATTATTAAAAAAATAAATGAATTACAATTGCTATGAAATTTTGAAAGAAAAACTGTTTTAGAATTAGAAGAACAAAACTTTTTACTTAATAAAAAACTCATTTTATAAGATTTTATGTTATGTCAGAATTTTGCCATTTTACTGGCTCAATTTTGAAATCTACCTTAAGATAAAAGATATAATGAATGAATGAATGCTCTACTATATTTTTGCTCAAAGTTGAAAAAATCATAATAGATGAAGAAAAGAAAAAAAAATGATGATACCATTAAAATATATTTACTCTTAGAGTTATCTCCCTTGTAAAATATTCAGCTATACTGAAATCTGACCATTATTGATGAGGGCTTTTATAAAAACCTCACATTAAGAGGAAAAATCGACTGAAAATGGCTATATTCACTTGGAGCATTTTAATGGTATTTTATTAATAAAAATGCACACAGAAAAATCAAATCAAATCAAAATACAGATATATTTTAAATTTCAGCATACATGTATATGCTATTAAATTGATAAAATGGAATTTTAATAATTATCAGTCATGATATGAGTAAAGCAGAAAATTAAATTGATTATCACTGTTGTTAATAGCATTGTAGTGTCCTATATCTTCTGTCTCATTCTAATCTGAACTCTTTAACTACTACTGCGAAGGTTAATGAGAAGGTGAAACTTTTTTCTTTTTATCAGTTAGATGCTAAGACCTTTTTTTAAAAGAACAAAAAATCATGTGCTAATGTTAAGGTGGTGTAGGAGAGAAAATTAGATGCCAAATTCTATTTTCTAGTACAAAATCACTTTGGAAGCTGTCAGAGAAGAAATGAGAATAGATTTGCCTAAGGTTTGTGGATAAAAGCACTGCATAAGACATGCCAAGTTTCCAATGTGAATAATTGGAAGAAATTTAATTCCATGAACATCAAGAAATGCAGTAAAGATTAACAGAAAAAAAAAAGTTTATCTATCAGCCACCAATTCAACTGTAAGAAATGAAAATAAGGTTTGGTTTGGTTTCTTTATTTAATGGCATGTTAAACTTTGCAGGTTATTTAAGGCTAAATCTATTCTTGTAGAAAAACAGCTCTGATACTATTTAACTCATGGATTGGTTGATTAAGAGGTTCATCTCTCTCACAAGGGTATTAGACCAAAAGTGAATGTAATAGCATGACTGGAATTTGAAGTTGCTTAAGTCAAGCTGCAGCCCAGCACTTTAATCATTATGCTACAGGGACTCCCTCAAATAAAAATAAAAAATACTGATAAAATTATTAACTCACTTTGATATGCTCCTTTTCATAATTGATAGAAAGGTACAGCCTTCTTTTTCCAGGAGTTCTTTCAGTAAATTACCAAAAGCTAAAAATGATTTCTTGCTGCTGACATCATGTAACCCAATACAATTCAATGCATGTTACTTGGAATCAAGATTGTCACTATCAAGTAACTACTACAGCTGCAATGAAGGGAAATACTGCGCTTGGCATTCAGCAAAATACCAATTTTCAATAAAATAGAAGTCTGAATACAAGATAAAGCTGCATATATGTAGAAGAGTCTGAGGGAAGTATACAAATGCTCCTCTTCTTTAATGGCTTCGAACTTTGGGTTTGGTTTTATGGCATGCCAACTCTTGTAGGCTATTTTATGTCAAATCCTACTTATACATATATATTAAATATATACTATTTGAAAATACATTTCTCAGATTATATCTTTAAATGAGTCTGAGGTAATTCTTTTTATTTGCACACAGTTGAATGGTTTCATGTATTCCTTTTTAACTCTAATTATTCTATTCAACATTACTCATTCATTTGCCCAGAGTTAGATGGTTCCAAGTATTGTAATGTATCACTAACAATTTAATCAAACATCAGTCATTTGTTTGCACAATAATGATCAAACAGTTCTATTTCAAACAATTCAGTTTAGCATAAGTTATTTTTTGCACTCAGTTTAAATGTCAAACAACTTTATTTGACAAATAGATAGGACCCTTCCCAGTGCTACCACTCTGGGCCAGAATGGACCAGGGAGCAATGACAATGAAGGAGTACCCTGCATTCCCTAAAGATCCAGCATTACTGGAGCCTAACCAACAGATTGTTTAGTGTCATGTCCATCTTGTGGGGGAAAGCCTTACTCCAATTGCAGAGATGTTGTCAATGTATTTGACAGCCTCAGCCAACAGGGCTACTTTGAACTTAAAAAGAGGACAATCTCATCATCTCAAATACCAAACTGACAAGTCTTTCTCTTTAATCAGCTATTTAAAATGTTTTTTTAAAAAGTGCTTCCTTACTTGGCAACTCTTCATCTAATATTTTTTCCTGCAATAAATGGTGCTACTAAATGACTTAATGTACAGCAGTGTTAAGTGAAAATAACTATTTATGAAAAATCACCAAATATTTTTTTCTTTGTATATTTTGTAGCTATTTTATAAGTATTGCATTTAAGGATTAAATTTCTTTTAGCAAATACTTTCTATATTTCTCTAAACACATAAACACACACACACATATATATATATATATATATATATATATATATATGAGACTACCCACTATTTAATAAAAACTAAAATAGCAGTAAATTCAGTCAGAAACAAAAATTCACAGTACACAAAAAATGTACTGCAAATATAACAATATTAAAAAATCATCATCATCATCATCATATCGCGCTGGTAGCATGGATATCCCTGACCCTCTCTCGCCACTCCTCCCTATCGTTCATCGCCCTAGGTAGGTCTTCAGGACAATATCCCGTATCCTCACATAGTTGCTGAATGTACGTTTGTGCTGGTCGTCCTGCTTTTGCACAAGTAAAAATATTCATTAAGTCACATCTCTCTGCTTGGATGATATCTAGTCTAGCATTATAAATTCACATCTGATGATCAGAGCAGTGAAACTCAAAGTTGTGATATACATGTAAATAAAAATAAGAAACGGAAGAAGTATGGTGTTGGTAAATTTAGATGATTTGTTTATTTATCCTTTATATATGTTATATCACCATTTTGTTGCAAGGAAAGAACAAAACACAGCTACAAAACAAAGAATACGAAGGCTTGAAAAAATTTTAATACTTGTATTGAAAACAAAGAAGTTCAAATAACTGGATTTGTATAAACATGTTGATATGAAATTAAAGAAAGTAAAAAATGTGCTATGTTTAATACTGGTGATTGTTAGTGGTAGGATTGTTAGACTTACGCACATGTGGTCAATCAGATGTTACGAGTGTGAAGAAGAGAAGGGTATTTGGTGATTTACGAGTTAGTCATTTCCTTCAAAGTGGAGAAGAGGAAAGTCAACGTGGGTGATGTATGGTTTCAAGTTTCACCTGTCTCTCTCTCAGAACTGGAGTTCTGGTCTGCGGGTGTCATTTACCTTCTTTTTATCTGGCTCCACAGTCAAGAAATTTTTCTTTTTCTTGTTTTTTTACCGTGAAGGTCACGGATTGGCTGAAAAATTACTTTTAATCATTTTTATTTTTTTGACTAATTCCATTGACATTTCACTCTATGCTGATTCTTTGTGCAGAAGCCCCTTTTTCATTTTGAAGAAAGTCTCAGCACCGATAACA
This sequence comes from Sepioteuthis lessoniana, assembly GCA_963585895.1. NCBI lineage: Eukaryota > Metazoa > Mollusca > Cephalopoda > Myopsida > Loliginidae > Sepioteuthis > Sepioteuthis lessoniana. The sequence continues at coordinate 58,624,919 of OY757920.1, forward strand.
TCTGGTAAATGCTCTCGTGGACACTATATGGAATCATTATTTTGTATATATGATAAATTAGAAGAGATTTCTTTCATTCATATAACATATATAAGCTTACACGTAGAGACTTTGTATGTTTGAGAGCAAAAATTTTGTTATGTCATCATCAGAGCTTGTTTATATGGTTTAAATGTTGAAATGGAAAATATAGCGTGATGTTTTTGGAATAATTACGTCATGTGATCGAATATTTTTAAAGTAAAAGTAACGTATTTTAATATTTTAAATGTTTAGAGGGGAAAAAGATGTCACGTAAAGGAAATGATGAAATCTTTTTTGATATTGAGCAACGCATCTTGTCGTGCGGAAAACAGATTGATGGAGGACATCATGTGAAGGAAATGATTTAAAAAAATTTTTTTTATCAAATATTAATTTTAAAACTTTTCAAGATTATTTTTCCCAGGGATAGGGATATTTCATAAAAGCCCCGTCTTTGTGGTATTGTGTTGAAATGAATTATTGAGCTTGTTTCCAGAATCCTGTGTTTGTCTCCATCATGGATGAAAGTGAAAAACAGTAGAGTTTATTAAATCAAAAATGTGGTTCGTTGAAATATTGTGTGAGCCTAAGGAGTTTGTTGTATTGCAATTTTTCAAATCATTCTGATGTTCATAAATTCTTACGTTTAAATTTCTACTTGTTTCTCCGATATAAAATTTTTTACAATCATGATAATGGATTTTATAAACACCTGTGATGGTTGTGAAATTTTTCAGGTGGTTCATTAATATTCATTTTATTGTTTTTGTTTATCAACCCAATAAATAGACATGTAATATTATCCAAAAACCCCACCATCACCTACATTGAAAAGAATTTAAATTATTTAGGTATAACAACCACCAATCTCACAACAAATAATAAAGTTATGATGTTTAGATAATCCATTGTTGATCATATCAAAAGAGAAGATTAAGAGATTCTTCAAGTAACAGAAAACTTGATGGAAAAGTGAGTTAAATGCCAAGGGACCTCTTTTGAAGTGTACACACACACACACATATATATATATATTCATAGCAAAAGCTTGAGACAAATTTTTGAGGCTGGTGCAATTTCACTTTTACCTCTTTCATTCTATCCTCTTTCTTAGGTAAATTAGTTCTCAATCACTACAACATATCAAACTTTAACTAATTGTCTTTCCCTACATATCTACACTTTCATTTAGCCCCATGAATTAAATTTCTTACAAATTCTATCCTCTCTCATATTCTCATGATCAGTATGTTTATATACATATAATAAAATGACCTAGTTTTTTAAATCTATCCCCCTTTCTTATGTGAATTTGTTCATAATTATATCAAACTTTCATTAAGCATCTTTTATGGGGATTTTTATAAGCCCCAAAAAACCCGGTTTATTCCTACGTTTTGTAAAAGAATAAACCATACTTAAACAGCAGTAGAGAGATGGTGACAGCTCTTGAAGAAAGGAAGACGAACAACTTTTACGTGCAACAAAATTTATATACAACAACAACCACAAAAAACAGAGTTTTACACCAAATGGAATAAACAACGAATTGGAAGAGTTCACAAAAAGAGTTCAAGGTATCCGATAGGTGATAGGGGTTCATAAGGTTTAGTTGTAAGGTCATTATCAGATAAAGTTATAAGGTAAAGGTGTAAGATAAAGTATGGTTAGTTTTGTTGAAGGTTTGGTGTGTGAAGGTAAGGTAGGTAGATGAAGGTGGGTGAAGGTAAAATGAGTTTGCAGATAAAATGCCTGCTGGAATTTAACTGTGTGTGTCCTGTTCCTTTTAACTCAGCACGTGTGTTCATCGCTCTTGGGTCCTGGCTGTGGTGGAAGGTACCAAATACATGTGCCGTCAAGGGCTGCTACGAAAAGGACCTGTTGCTAACAGTTTTGGGAGTGGAACCAAAAGAGGGAGAAACTCCAGTGGAGCTCCTTTTTATAATGGACGCCACATGACCCCAAGGGGCTGCTGCTGTTCGGTGAAACAGGATCACCAGTTCCTTACCAAAATTTCTACACTTTCCATCATATTTACGCCTTCTTTAGCCCCATGAATTAAATTTATTCCAATTCTATCCTCTCTCATATCCTAATGTTTACTATGTTTATAATATATAATTGTACTAATTAATAATAATAAATAGATGTAACATTATACCTATGTTTGGTATTAGTAAGATTTATACCCTATTTAATCACATATGATGTGTTTGTTTTCTTTCCTTTGCTTTCTTCCACAATTCTCCTTTTCCTTTTCTTTTTACTTTTCTCAAAAATACTGACAATGCTTTTATAATTTTTCAATCCATTATATTTCTAAGAAATTCAACACATTCTAAACATTTATATTTGTGCCAATCACGTTATAGTTTTCGAAAAAGAAAAAAAAAAGAACACTGGATGATTATGAGTCTTTATATGTACATTCTCTTCACCTGTTATTGTGATAAAAAAAACGTCAGTTGTTGTTTAAGTAACAATTTTTCTCAATCACAAAGTCCTGATGAAGGTTTAATAAAACCGAAGTGTTTTAATGCTGACTTTACTATCATAAAAAAATTCATCACATTTGGAATACCTTTTCTATTTTCTTCATACAGTCTGATTTATTTCCATGATTTACTCTTTTATATATAATTGAATAATGACTAATTTTGTTTAACCCTTGTGTATATACACAAAGGTTCATTTTTCATTTGCATATTTACTTTTGACGGTTGGTTGGTCGTTTGGGTTTTATGGCATATCAACCTTTGTAGGTTATTTAATGCCAAATTCTGTCTATATGTATATACATTCAACCAAGGATTTCTGAACAAATACTTCGTAGGTAAAATTTTCTACGGGCAGGATTTGATTTGTTTGCACATGATTAACCAGTTTTAATTCGTCATATTTTTTGTACAACCCTGTCTCTCACAAGAAGGACAGAACATCATCTATTTTGTTGTTTTCGAACAATTCGGTTAAATTAGTCACTTTGAAAAATCGCTTTCTGATGATAGCAAAAGCTCTGCATTCAATAAGAATGTGTTTAACCGTGCAAGTGGTCTGACAGGTCAAACACCGTGGGTCTGGTTCCTGTTTCAGTGTGAAAGAGTGAGTAAGCCTTGTATGACCAATTCACAATTGGGATATAACGACTTGTTCTCTTCTTGATTTTCTAAAAGCTGGTCTCCATTCTCCCAAAGTGGGTTGAATTTGGAAGAGTTTATTATGGATGTTAATGTCCCATCGTTGTTGCCATTTTGTGTGAAGGAATTTACTGATTGTCTGTTTTAAATCGGTATATGGAATGGAGAGAACTTCAGGGCTTAGATCTAAGGCCGATTTGGCTGCCGAGTCAGCGCTTTCATTTCTGCTCACTCTGATATGGCTTGGAATCCAACACAAAATTATTTTTTTTATGACTAGACATTGAATCAAGTCTACTCAGCAGTTTAACAATTAAAGGGCTCTCAAACTTTTTATTTTTCAGTGATGTTAAAACAGAAAGAGAGAGTCAGAGAATATAATAAATTTGTTGTTTGTCCCTAGAAATGATGTTGAGAGCAAGGTCAATGGCATATACTTCTGTAGTGAAGATGGAGATTTTCATTGGAAGGGCTTTCTTGTGAATGGTTTTATTGAGGACAGTGGCACACACTGTTTTATTGTCATCCTTAGAGCTATCCATAAATATATATTGATGGTCAGGATGGTGTAAGAGGTTAGAGTGAAATTTTTTCAGGTAAGAGCTGGGATTTGTTTTTGTCTTGTGGAGTTTGTTTAATTGGAGGATTATTGTGGTCTTTTAATGATCCAAGGCAGTATTTGTGGTAGGATGCTTTTGTAGCAGAAAGAACTTTGTATTCTTGTTTGGCACGTAAATTAATTTGACTGTTATGGTCGACGCATATTTTCACCCAATGAGGATGACTTATCCTATTCAGCCCGAACCATTTTTCCGGACAACATAAAAATGGTGAAAGCCTGCCAAACACTCTCTTCCTCAGAACCTTTCGAACAGGACGGACGCATTTTCTGTCCGCTCCCTGCATAGCAGCAAAAGTATAACACTATGAGGAAAGCCATCTAATTTATGGACCTCTTGAGTCTACTCTTTTAGACCAAGGGTTCCCAGTTGAACATGAATTAGATGCATGGAATCAGCCACGCACAGGAACACCTTTATGTCGCCTCTAACTTTTGCTATGTCGACAGCGACGCGCAATTCCGCTCAGACATCCATCTACCTCATTCCTGGGCAACATTTTCTGGATGTCATTCATGCCACTCTCCGACAACAACCAGGACCACACATTTATGGGTGACTACATCATTCCTGTTCTTAAACTGCAAACACAACCTTTTGCTACACCTATGGTGACGCATAATTCTGCTCAGACATTCAACAATACCTTAACTGTAGCGACATACATTCTGCTCAGGCATTTAGCTGCTGAAATTCCTTCTCAACTCCATAACTATTTCCTTCCTTCCTTCCTTCCTACGAGACTTGCAGCAGAGAGGTACCCTTTATTCTCACTATCATTAAACTACTAAATTGAAAAGTATCAATATCTATTCCTTCATTATTTTATTTTCTTTCTTTTAATATAACAAGAGGCAAAAGGACGATACAACATCAACTACCATTTATGTTTAAATGGTAATATCATCTGCCCTCTTGTTTTACTTTTATGTACACTTGTAGCAGAAATTGCAGATTCTTGGAGAATAGTCTCCATCTGAAGACCAAATAGTTTGATTTTTTTTCTTTTTGTTCATACTGTTGTTTGTATTAGGCCTTCATGATGGATTGGGTCGAGCTTTGTAAGGTAGAACTTCCGAGCAGATCTAAAGATGAAGATAGTATAATCTAACTGGGAACGGACTAGTGCTCTGTATAACTTAAGGAGCGCTTAATGGTCAGCTCCCCATTTTGTATGGGTAACTACTCATAGGAGTTGCTGAGAGTGGGTGGTTTTAGTTTTTAAATATTTTATGTGGGGGATGAATGATAATTTCATGTCAAAAATAACCCCCAGGAACTTATACTCGTTAACGACAGGTATTTCTGTGTCTTCTAGTTTTATGAGTGGGTCATTGTGCATTTTTCTCAATTGACACAAATACATGCATCTCATTTTTCTTTTGGATATCTTGAATCTGTTTGTATTTGCCCAATGTGTTATTTTATTGATGCATTGTTGCAGTTGACAGTCTACAGTTCTCATATATTTTGATCTGGGAGTGATACAGAAGTCGTCAATGTAGAGATAAGCATCAATTCCAGGAGTAAGACATCTTGTAATACTGTTAATCTTTATATTAAACAGTGTCACTGACAGAATACTCCCTTGAGGAACTCCCTCTTCCTGCTTATAGAGATTAGAAAACGTTGATCCGATTCAGACTCGGAAATGCCGATCCGAGAGACAACTATGAGGTTCGGCAATCTTCCTTGTTGTCCAAGGCTATGGATATCTTTCATGACTCCGAATTTCCAAGTGGTCTCATAAGCCTTCTCCAGATCAAAGATGATGTTGTTTCTGGATATTGGCCTCTCTTATGGAGGTTTCCAATTTGACCACATGATCTACTGTTGATCGCCATTTTTGAAAGCCACATTGAGAGTTGGTAATAAGTTTATTAGATTCAAGATACCAGACCAGTCTTTTGTTTACCATGTGCTCCATTGTTTTACACAGGCAACTAGTGAGTGCAATTGGGCGGTAGTTTTGAGAGAAGAATTTTCTGAAAACGTCTTAGTTAGTACTTCTGCTATGTCTTTTCTTATAGTTGCTTCTGTTTGATTTTTTATGAGGTGTTTGAGGGTGGTTGATTGAGGTTTTCAGGAGATTTTCCTTATCATCCTCTAGATTATGTTGGTTTTGGTAGATGAACCCAGTTGGTTGACATAGTTTTGCCAACTTTTCATCTTGGCTTCCTTAATGAGTTTTCTTGTTTTTGCCCTGAGGAGTTTAAAGTCGTTGAGATTAGTTGTGGTGGGTTGCTTATTGAATTTATGTAAGGCAGCCTTACGTAGGCAGATAGCTTTTCTGTAGTCATCGTTGAACCAGGGAGCTTTGTGTTTATTTGAGGTTGAGGTCTTTGTTCTACATTCATTTGCTATTGATATTAATGTGTCCATAAAATATTTTGTTTGGTCTGTGGTGTTAGGGTCTTGGAAGAGTTTTTGTTTGCAGAGGGTTTCAAAGACTTCCCAGTTTGCCTTGTTTAGTTTCCAATAAGGAAGTCTTTCATCATGGAGAGGTGGTAGGATTTCAAGTAGGATGGGAAAGTGGTCACTACCACAGAGATCTTCATGAACTTTCCACCCATAGTCCATAGAGCTTATGGGATCGCATAAAGTAAGGTCAATAGCTGAGTAAGAACCTGTGAATGAGTTGAGGTAGGCATAAGATTTATTATTAAGTATGCACTGGTTATTATTTTGCATAACTTTCTCTTGGTCTTTACCTTTTTTATCGGTTTTTTGGCACTCTTGCCGTGACCTGTTCACTAACATAAACAGATCAGTTTACTTGCTCGCCCTAGAGAAACAACATCTAGTTATGATCGGAAATGATGAAGCCCTTATTATGACCTTGACCTCCCGTTACAGCTAAAAAAGGAGATAAATTAAAATTAACAACAATTACAGAACACTTCTGCCAGAAATAACTCTATAAATATGGAATTAATTATCTTCGCTAGCCTATATCAGGCTAAAGAAGAAGTTTATTTCTACACCCATTTTTTATTGGAGAACTTTCTATTTATGTGCCCAGCAGAGTGGCGCTGCATTCCCTTTATATTAAAAAGGCTTCTGCAGTGAAAGGCTGAATCCTACATCTAGTGTTTTCATTCGCTTTTCCTATCACATTGATATTCACAAAAGGTCCTTTTAAGGACCATTAGAGGTTTCCTTCTGCGGGTTGGAGCTTCTCTGATGGTTTTTATTGACCAGTTGAAGTAGATGGCCCGGAGGCAAATATGAAGAGGACTCTAAGACCACCCGGTCTTAACCATTCAGTCTATTCCCCCTTGTCTGTTTGGCAGCACAGTGCTAAAGACATGAGTTAGCCTTTAGCTACTGCTTCACTATCTGTGCAGTGCTAAGATAATGCCAATCTTAGCCGCAACCTCCTGGCCTGTTCGCTTGACAGTACTTAGCTTTGGCACCACAAAGCCTTAGCTACTGCCTTGATACGCCCAAGCAGCTTTGGCACAGCACAGCCATAGCTACCATCCCAATACGTCGGCGCAGCCATAGCTATCATCTCCGATACGTCCGTACAGCTTTGGTGCAATATAGCCATAGCTACCATCTCTGATGCAGCAAAGCCTTAGCTACTGTCCCGATACACCTGCACAGCTTTGGCATGGTAAAGCCTCTGCCATCATCTCTGATATGTCCGCACAGCTAGGGGCCACGACCAAGCCCTAGCTTCACAGATTCGCTCGCTCGACTTCATATGTGCTAAGGCCTGGAAACCTTAGCCATGGTTTCCCCGTCCGTTCACTTGGTCCGCAGTATTAAGACACGGCTAAGTCTTAGCCACCATGCTTGCTTGACCCTACGCGACCAAGCTGCCAACACCGACTTCGACTACGACGCTCCAGAATGCAGCATCCAGTCCACATACGACTCGTCATATGGACTGCACTAGCATTGCAGCATCTAGTGCATGTATGACTCATGGTACAGGCTAGCAACCCCATCGACACACCCCTGGTTAACCCAACGCACTGTCACAATTGGGACATCGATTTACCAACCTTGACCAACATCAGCTACCCAAAACACTCATCCAGCTGCACCTATCTACAACTCGATCAAACCCGCAACAATTGTCCAGCTGCATTTTAACGACTCTACCGACCTCAGCTTGCCACAACAATCATCCAGCTGCACTTCAACGACTCGACCCTAACATCAGCTACCCGCAAAGATCGTCCAGCTGCATTCTACGACTCGACCGACCTCAGCTACCTGCAACAATCATTCAGCTGCATCCTACGACTTGACTATACCAGCTACCGACCTCACCAATCTAGATGAAGACACAAATACTACTACCACAAACTTTACACATGCACTTGTAAACACAACAAAAAATTGTTATATTTGTTACCTCGCCTTTGTTTCCTTCATTGTCTTTGGCTGTCATTACTCCCACGCTTTAACTTAAAGCATTTGCAGTGTGGACGTGCTTATCAGCTCCGCAATACCCTCATACGGTGCTATGGCTGTTTAAGTCACCCAGTAATAGGTAGGGTTTTGGTATTTGCTGGAGTAATTCATTCATTTTGATGTCACTGATGGGGTCATGTGGAGGAATGTAGATGGAGCAGATTTGAATTGGTTTATGTAGTGTTGCTTTGACAATGATCGCTTGGAGATCGGTGTCTACATGAATTTGGTTTTGAGGTATGTATTTCCTAACTAGGATTGAGATGCCTCCAGAGGCTCTGTGTCCATCTTTGTAGAGGTGATTGTATGACTAAAAGTGTTTTATGTTCAACTGGTTCTTATCTTTGAGGAATGTTTCTTGAAGACATACTACTTTGGGGTTAAATTTATTTAGGAGTAGTAGCAGTTCTTTGTAATTAGCTCTAATTCCTCTACAGTTCCATTGTAATATTTTATTAAACATTTTTTATTGAATTTAATCTGGACAGTTCTGCAGAGTTATTTGGTGCTTCATTATTAGTTCTTTGCTCTGGGCTGTTTGTTAATTTATTCTTTTGGGTTTTAGATTTAGTTAATTGGGGCTGCTCTCTGTTTCCATCTTTTATAATTGTCTGAATTTATTCATTGCTTCTGTATTTTCTGTTTCTTGTATTTTTGGTTTTGGTGTAGGTTTTTTTTTCCTGTAAGTGTTTTTTTTTTTTATTTGGAGAGGAATCCTTTTGAAGCGAGAGGTTGTATTGGGGATCTTTTGTCTTTTGATCTACTTTTAGAGATCTTGTTACAGGGTGTTTTATCGGCCGTGTGGTTGGTGTTTTTTGCTGTTTTCTCCTCTTTATCGGTTTTCCCCAATCGGGTTTGTGTTTTAGCAGATAATTCCTCTTTGTTTTCTGCAAGATCCACTGATCTAGTTGATGCATCTGTAGCTCTGGTGGTATCAAGAGAGGCTTTGATTTTATTGATGAAGCTTTCCCATTCACCTGGCTCCAGTTGGATTAATGTTTTAACAACCGTCTCATACTTGTTGTATGGAGATTTGTTAGGCTGAACTGTTTGGGAGTATGTTGTGTTCTTAGATCCTACAACTAATTTACGGGCTTCATAGTAAGGAATATTATTCCAGTGTTTTACAGTTAATACTTCCTTCTCTTGCCTCCAACTCTCACAAGATCTTGCATACACCGGATGATCACCGCCACAATTTGCACATTTACATGGGAATTGACAGTCATTAATGTGGTGGTCAGGATTTTGTTGACCACATTTCTCGTACACTCCACGTCCTCTACAGTTATCCTCATGGTGACCATATTTCTGGCAATTGTAACATCACAATGGGTTGGATATTGTATAGCCAACTATTATTTTTTCGGGTATATTTTGGGTGTTAAGGTGCATTATATATGTATTTTTCTCTATTGTTTTCCCTCCTTTTTTTAATCAACAGTCTTTTCACTTCAGTCACACCTTACTATTTAGCACTCTTTTTATTTCTTTGATGGTGTGCAAAGGAAAGTTCTTTACTTCTCAACCCCCCCTTACTCACATTCAGTGATTTTTGAGGGTAAGTTTTGACATTGATATTGTGAAACTGTCATTTTCAGTAGAAAATCAGCGAGCTTCCTCTTTTCTACTTCGACTAGCAAAGTTTAATTTTTAATTTTCCGAGCAGTTAGAGTGTTCGCCAATAGCCCGGGAGACCTGGGTTCGATCCCAGATCGAGTCATACCAAAGACTCAAAAAATGGTACTTGATGCCTCCTTGCTTAACACTCAGCATTATAAGGTACGGATCAAGGGTAAAGTGGAGCAATCCAGGGAAAGGAGTAGCGCTCTCCCCTACACCTTGGTGTAGTAAGCTATCAAAAAGGGAGCCTTCGGGTCACCCTCAACTATGGTCGCCTACTTTACTTTTACTTACCATAATTGGTGTTAGGTTTGTCGATATAACTTTTTCTATTATGAATGGTGATAAATTAGTAATCGAAGCACTGTTAAATTCAATGATCATGAATCTTCATTGTCTGAAGAGTCCGATTCGTTTAAATTACATTTAAATTTTTTCTTTGATAAAGAAGCCATATCTGTTATATATTTTCCACTGGTCCTATGCTCCACCGCCCACCATAAAGTCCAACTTGAGAAGGGAATGAACCAAGGGGGCAACCCATTCACCTTGGCTGAGACGGGGATACAATACCAGTATACTCATGCAAAGAGTATGATTCTGAGCCTCTACCAAATTCTGCTTTTAATTACACAACAATGTAACAGTGGTCATAAGTCTTATCTCTCTGCACAAGTGACCCTCAGCCCCCGCCTTTTTGCATGTATGGAATAAAGGGTTGGGAATAGTTCCACAAAAGTAGATTGAATAGTTCCACAAGAGTAGATTGCATGGTACGATCGGGAGAAAAACAAACATATATGCTAGGGCATGTTGGGACCAGCCGATTGATTAGATTGGGCCCAATCTGACTGCCCGTCAGACCAAGTAAGGGCCAAAGGGGTGTGTTGCAAGCCATTGACCACTCTGTCACCAGATCAATGACTGCTCAACCACCAGGAATCTGTCCTAGCACCTTACGGGTTACCACCCATGGCCAACAGAGGGCCTCATTGGGGGGGGGGAGTCTTACCCCTCTGCAGAGGTGCTGTTGGCTAATTCTACTGCCCCAGCCAACAGAGCATATTTACCTTTGATTTAACTATATTAAGAATATAATTATTATATATCATAACATTAAGGCTCTTTAACTAGACAATTAGTTTTAAATATTTTCATGGCAGACCTAAGTACTGAGATTTTGTAAATTTATGGAATGATTTTAAACTGAACCACAAAGCAACTGTGGATACTTACAGAATATGAGAAGAGGAATGAAAAAAAAAACATTATCACAGCATACAGTACAAAAATGGTTTTAAAATGAGTGATTTCTCTCTAAGTGGTTGACCATCAGTTGTTCATTTTAATGCAGAAAAGAATATGATCAGTAGAGTTCAAGGGTTAGAATTATTATAGAAAAATACCACATTAAAGTGTTACATTAGATATTTTTAAATATATCCAGTTGATTGAAAAAGAAGATACTTATGATATACTCAAATATATACATGTGTTTGTCAATAAATAAGATAATTTTTGCCTAAGAAGTTGGCTGTAAGAAAGACTGTTTACTCAATATGAACAGCATTACCTGTTGAAAGAATGATACATTGATCCAACAGCAATATTAACCTACATGTCATCCTAGTTACATTGCATGAAAATCATGGAAGAGTGGAAAATTTAATCAGATTTCATGTCAGCCATAATAAATATATATTACATTTTCTATGGTGTATACTAGTGACAATTCATCATGGATGGCTATGTATTCACCCGATCCCTCCAGCACAAACAGGATATGACACAAGGTCAATTTTTATGTTTAACAGTTTTGAATTTCATTCTCCTTCTCCTAGATCAGCTGCCATACCAAAGTTATAGAGTCCAATCTGCCCTTATAACATGGTAAGATGAGGACCATATTTCATGCATATTGCATATACTGGATATCAATCAAAGTATATGTAATAGATATTAAAGAACTTACATAAAAGGAATTGTAACACAACAGTCATTAAATATAACTATATAACTCACTGGTTTTAAAATAACCATTTAATAAGCACCTAATTTTGATACTGAGTATCCAATTTTACTTCCCCTTTTTACCTAAAGGCAAAATTCAGCACATTATTAGATATCTGCATCAATGATTCCATTTACAAAGACTAAGTGACACTATTGGCTGCTTCAAATCTGTAATCAATAACTATGAATATGTAGCATTCAAAATTTGGTATACATCTTATATATATTCATGCAATTTTAATTTTAGTTAAAGAGTCATTGCAATTCTATTTTTGTTAGTAGAGTTTCAATATGGTCAAATTTGGTAAGAGATAATACTTGATAAAACCCATTTTGAATGTATTATGTTCTACTTAAAATGATAAATTCTTTTTGGTTTAGAAGAAAACACTTAATAAAAGATAAGTCACAGTGTGCATATTTACAGGTGACCCTATACATATTACTTTAATTTTCATTAATAGTGAAATGTTGCTACCATCCAATCTAATATATTATAATGATTTGATTTTTGTGTATTTGTATGTTATAATAATGCAGCAAAAAATGTAGTTTATAGTGAGGATTTTCTTTGCATAATAACATAAGAATGTTCTTAGGGAATAAAGCTATTTCTACCTGAATTTATAACTTAATAATTATAATTTCCTAAGAGAAATGACAATGTTAAGCATAGAGTACTCCCCTTATTTATTTACAGCTAATTATACAAATTCAATAAATAAGATGTCACTCCACATTTTGTTAATGACCACCTTCAGTAGAATTTAAGGTGTTGTTGAAAAATAATGATGATTTTTTTAATCTTCTCTTTCTTTTAATATTTCTGATAATAAAGAGAAAGAAATAATGACTGTATTTAAAGAGGTGAATTATATCAATAAATTTGTTACACTAACAAAAGAAATCACAAGTGTGAAAGTCTGACTCTTTGACTACAAGTCAATAACAAATGACCACATGAAACCAATTGATTAATCTTCCATATAAAAACATTTCAACAACTAAGTATGATGAATAAAGTCAACTAATTAATTATGTATGAGAAAAGCTGAAGCAATGATAAAGGAAAGCAAAAAACAAATGAAATATTGAGATATTACCAGAGAACTGAAAAAATTATGGAACATAAAGGTAACAGTAATCTTGTTCATATTCAAAGCCCATGGAATAATCCAGAAAAAACTGTTAAAAAGCCTGGAAGAACAGGAGATAAAGGGAAGGATTGAGACTGTCCAAACCACAACACCCTTGATATTAACTAGAAAGCTGAGGACATTTATAGTCACCCAGTTCAGTAAGGCTACCAGTTAATGCTTGTGTAAAAACTTGTATGGAGTATAATGATAATAAAAAAAAAGAAAAAGTAAAGTACCTATGGGGGTCTAAAGCTCCTCAATTTATAAAAAACTTTTGGTCTGTCTTGAAGTATAGAACTTATTGTCATAGGAAAGGATTTGCCAAGAAGAGGCTGAAAAGTACCAGCAGAAGATAAAAAATAAAACCCAATGACTGACCCAACAATAATTTATTTAAACAAATGACTTATAAAACTGCTATTGACAAGGTGGGTGCAACCACGTAGAAGAAAAGTAATATTATTTAGTGCTATAATTTCATTCTTTTTAATAAGTTGAAGCAGCCTACTGTCAACAAATGTTAATTTAAGAATTTCTTCAAAAGATAATAGCACTTTTCAAAGTTCATTTTTGGATACAAATTGCTTGTTCTCATAAACATTCCACATGACAAACTTTCTAAATGGGGGTTTTTAAATTTTACTTTATCAAAATATTCAACTGTTGTACAAGCAGCTTAAGTGGAAATATTGTTGTGTATGAAAATGACTTTTTTTAATCCTTTTGTCTGCTTAATACATGTCTCAAAGTAGCTTTAAATAATTATTTAATAAACTTAATCAGTTGCTTGTGCATCTAAATTTTTTAGGTTTGGTTTCTTTGTTTAATGGCATATCAACTCTTTGTAGGTTATTTAATGCCAAACCCATTTTCCTAGAAGAACAGTAGTGGTACTATTTAACCCATAGCTGGGAGGATAAGGGGTTCATACCTTTCCCAAGGGTATTTGTCCGAAAGTGAACGTAATAGTGCGACTGGAGTACGAACTCGCGTACTACGATTCTGCAGTCCATCACTTTAATCATTACACCACGAGGACACCCCTAAATTTTTTTATTAGGTTTCAGTACAGTAAAGTTTGATAATAAATAATACCTAATTATATCTGTTTTGATTGCATAATGTTCTATTAGAAATGATAAAATCTTATTCTGTTTTTTCTTTCTTAAATTAGCTTTTTATAAAAAGTTGTATGGGATGTTGGTTTTATGGCTAATACTATATATATATATATATATATATATATATATATATATATATATATATATATATACACACACTGAGTCAGAAAATGAAATTGCAATACTCTGAATAATGATGTGAACTTGACCTGGGTACAATATTGTATAGGGTCTGAGTACTTTTGATAAACCTAATATTTTGGAGCCTGTTGATCTCTATGTAGATAATCATTTATTTTTGTTTACCTGTATATTTAATTTTGAGTAAAATGAAATATAGTCGGGGTGTTGCAGTTTTATTTTCCATTAGTGGTTTGGTTTGTTTTCTTTGTTTAATGGCATATCAACCTTTGTAGGCTATTTAATGCCAAAGCCATTCTCTTAGAAGAACAGTAGTGGTACAATTTAACCCATAGCCGGGAGGATAAGGGGGTTCATACCTTTCCCAAGGGTATTTGCCCAAAAGTGAACATAATAGCACGATTGGAGTACGAACTCGCATACTACGATCCCGCAGTCCATCACTTTAACCATTACACCATGAGGACACCCCCTTTTTCCATTAGTGTGTATATATATATATATATATATATAACACTGGCTTCTGAAATGCCATTAGGTTGAAAATTATCAGACTAAAAAATATTCCATCAAATACAGATTTATTTCTTATCAAATGCAAACCAATCATATAAAATCTATCAACAGTTTAATACATTAATATAATCAGAACTTATCTCTCATATCATGAATATTTATGAGTATATCAAATACAAAAAAAACACCAGAAATGTTGATATTACTCAGTTAAGTCTCATGAATACCAAATGATGGTGCATCTTATAAATACAAAATATATCTAATTTCAGTTTTATTTTCCATATATGCACTTTATGTAATTCAGCTATTTTCGGATTGACCTGAAACACCTTTAAATTGATTGATTTTGATTTAAACATTTTTTAGATGCTTTGACAGAAGCTATGGTCATTTCCAAGGATTATTTCACTGTCTGCTGTGAAACCTTGATCTTATTTATATATATATATATATATATATATATATATATATATGTGTGTGTGTGTGTGTGTGTGTGTTAAAATTGTTTAATATCCTGTATAATATTTGATTCTTCATCATACAAGCATTTTCTAACCCAGCAGGAAAGATTTTGAAATCCTTAAAAAGATATTAATACTGTGGTCGAATTCATCTTATATAAATGGGCTATAACTATGGATTTTTTTTTTTATTCCTCTAGAGGGAGACAATGGTGAGTATGACAGATATATATATATATATGTGTGTGTGTGTGTGTTTAGTTTCTTTTCATTTAATGACATAATCAACCTTTGTGGGTCATTTGATGCCAAAGTCAACCAACTCCATAGCAGATTATATATATATATATATATATATATATATATATATATTCACTCACACACACAATTGTCATTTCTGGTATTATATATGTGCATATATATGTTTATATATACATGCACATATCTAAGTTTTGATCACATAGATATAAAGTCAACAGTGTTTTATGACAGACAGTTTCTTGTCTATGATATCATCAAACAAATTAGTGTACCTCTTGGCCTAATGATCATGTTGATTTGACATTCACCAGGTACTGTTCACTGTCGAAACTGTCCTATCTTAGATATGCTTTCTCCCTTATATTGAGCACTATCTATTTGTATCAAAATTTTATATAAATATGTCATATTTTGTTTTCTACACAAATGATATTTATACAAAAAAGTAAAAATAATGAAAGGATAATTGTGAGAGGAAAAGGATTGCAAAACATAAATCGAAAGAGTAAAATTTTCATTTTTTTGTGTTTGAAGAAAAACTCAAGCTCTTTTTTTGCTATTTTTGAAACAATAGACAAAGATTTTTTTCTCTATTTTTCTTGTATTCTTAAGCAAGAAAAAACGTAACATCTATTAATTGGCACCCCCTGCCTTCTAGCCATGTTATTAAAACTGAAGTTTTGCCAACATTAACAGATGGTGTCTAACACACACAGCATGACATCATCCATTCAGAAAAACAAGGATCTTCTTCATGCTTCCCACTATTTCCATGTGACTTCAATAGTACACAGCTTATTATCTATCCAGGTGTTTTTGCCAAAAATTGATGCACTCTGAAAATTTAGCAATTCTGCTGAATGTCTGAAGAAGCATTTATTTGCTAATTCCTCATCTCAGAGCAATCATTTTTTTCATACATAAGCTGACAATTAAATCCTTGTTCTTATAAAATTTTTGGTTTGGAAGGCTGGGACAAAGAATCTGTTATGCTAACCATATGGAATTGATTATATTATTTTATATGATTTTGGCACTTGAAGGTTTCCTGCTTGATTTTTGCAGGATTGTATTGTTAAGTAGAGACCAGCTGATTCTTTCCAGGTTTGTGGATCTTATCAGTTCAAGGGTAAACCGAGGCAGATGGAGAGAAGAAGATATCTAGAAAATATTGTCCAAAATAATAATAAAACAATTCAATTATCCAACAGTTTTATTAATTTTTCTTCAAGAAATGATACAATTTTCCCTCATAGAATTTGAAATGTTTTTTTTTAGTTTTATAGCCAAATTTTATATTTTCTGAATAGTTTTAAGATTCATGTTCAGAATATTTTGAAGCTCTTGATATTCTATTAAATTAAATGAATATGATATTACATAATGGGTAAATGTATTAGATAAATATCTTACTTAGATAGGAGAAAGTAAAAGACAGTTTTGAAAATCATATTGACATATTTCACCAGAAGTTTAGCATCATCAGAATGGAAGTAACTTTTTGTATTTGATTATGAGATCCTTTGCAATCTCAGAGTACTAGATCTCCTGCAAAATGTCAAATCGATTTTTGAATTGTTTTTTTTTTTCTTTCATTTTGGCAGATTTCATTCCAAACTTTAGTTATATTCATGAGAGAGTTCCAGTGGTGTTATAGTGAAAGAGCTGGGTTGTGGCTTCAGTGCAAGTGAGTCCAAACTCCAGTCACACTGGTACATTCACTTTCAGACTCATACCCTTGGAAAAGGTATGAATCCCCTTTTCTCCACAGATATGAGTCAAATGGTATCACTGCTATTGTTCTATAATGATGGCTTTGGCATTAGATAACCCACAAAAGTTGATATGCCATTAAACAAAGAAGCCAAACCAAACCTTCTACATACATTATATATATTATTTTATAGTATTGAATTAATTTAGAGGGCTATTGCAAAGCAAAATAATAATTATTTGAGTTTAATTAATTTCAAAGTAAAACTTCATAGTCTGAGATTTTTTTTAATACATGAACACAATGTTGGAGGTTCCAATTTTTTTTGAATGCTCAAGAAAAAATTTGCACCTTCAACATTGTGTTCATGTATAAAAAAAAAGTCTCAGACTATGAAGTTTTTCTTTGAAATTAATTAGACTCAAATAATTATCATTTTGAATTGCAATAGCCTGCTAAATTCATTCAATACTATAAAATAAAATAATTTGTGCAATGCTTCAAGCAATCTACAATATATATATATATATATATATATATATATATATACACACTAAATAGTTATTCACTAATTTTTGTTTAGTCTGACATACAAGCTTTAAGTTCCTTACAGTACTTGGTGTTCCTAAATGGTCACCCATTAATGTACTGAGGTTGCTCATCATTATTTAATTTGGTTATTTGATCAGAAACAATGCTTTCACTCTAATTTGAATGTAACTTTATTTATGTATCTATAAGGTTAGTGCAATCTATTTAAAATTTAAATGTTCTTTATTTAAATAGTCGGAATGTTTATGATCTATTAAAAAGTTCCATTTCACAACATAAACAAAATTTATTTTTAACCATTTGAAAAGTGGATTAATAACAAAAAAAAATATGTTATTAACTCTTTTATATATCACACATTGTATCTATGTTTGTATTTACTGTTTAGTAGCTTCCTATCATTGTAGCAGGAAACCGAAGTCAATTCACTAAGTTACATTACTATGCAAGTGTAAATGTATTAAGTAAAAATGCAGGTATGTAAATGTAAATTCATGGTAGGAGTAATGTATGAATCTTACCTTAAAAGAAATTAATATTGGTTCTAGTTCAGAACAAGGATCTGAATTTGAGATGATAAATCATTTTCTGAACAGTTCCATTTCAGCAAGTTGTAGAATAGACAAGCATATTCTTATTGGATACATAATTTACTCAGTATCTATTCTTGATAATTAAAAAGAAAGAAATTGTGCAAAGCTTGAGATCCCTCTGATTACTGAATCTTTTGTCATGTAAACTTTGTTTCTTTTTTATGGAGAATGACTTGATGATAATTAATGAACTTTACACCATGGAGACAAACTAAAAAATGCATAAATATAAATGAGGATTGTACTTATTTTTGGACTGCTATATATTAATATTTTTGGTTAGAGTTTGAATGCTGTAGAGTTTGGTAATAAATGATACCTAATAATATCTATCTTAATATTATAATATTCACCTAGAAATAATAAAATTCTGGTATCATTGGTGTAGTAGTAATGCCACGAACAATCTTACCTTGAAGAAACAGAAGGTGTGCTCTCTCTGCTACTGGCACGTGGAAACCAGAAGAAGAAAAGGATGCAAGAGGTGTGACTTGTTTTATGGAAGAGAACGAGATGAGCCTCCATGAAGTGGCGAGATTTGATGAATATAAAAGAGACTAAGTTTGAAGTGGAAGAGAGCAGTATTTTGCTGATGCCTGATCGGTGAACATCCATCAGTTTATTTTGCGTGTTGAATAATTTGATTACCCACCAATAGGTTGGTTCCACTTCAACTAGACCTCCCATCTTTGAACAGTGGGTTTAGAAGACAACATTTTAAAAAAATAGTTGTTAGAGATGCCTTATTTATGAGGGATATGGTATAGTACCATCAACAATATTCTACACATGATTCTGTTTGCAGCTTTTTAAAACAGGTAATGTTTTCCCAATTAGGTATTAAAAAAGCTCCAATTTTATTCCCTATCTATCTTAGTGCCATATTTAGATTAGCTTAATGAATATCAGGATTATAATAAAACAACAATATCTTAAAGTTATTATTTCTCTTGTCTTCTCTATTATTCTCGACCAGTTTTCAATTCTAAAGAATAAAACTAACTCGGAACGAAAGTGTTAAAATAATAACCTGATTTATGCTTTCTATAAAATATTAATTTTAATCAATGTAATCATATTTATATTCTTTTGGACAGAATTTTCTATTTTTGTCTTTTTGATGTTCTCTTTCATCACTTACCACATCAAGGGATGGACAGATGTGAATCTTTAATCAAAAAACTTATGTGACATTAATTTATAAGATATAGATAAAATTTAATGGCTTTTATTCATTACCAGCTTTCATGCCACTTTACAATAATGTTGCGCTTTCCTCAAAGTTTTGACGGATATGATGCAATTTTATAGGCTAATAAAACAGTCATGTAAACTTATTGATTACTACAGTGTTAGTGCTGATTGAAAGGCAAAATGAAGTCTCTAAAAATAAAACCTTTCTTCCTTTTGAATTATTTTACAGATATGATACATTGCAGGGAAATGAAAGTAATTCCCCTAAATATTGATGAGAGGTACAAACATTTCATAAAAAAAATGTAATGTGTTTTATTAGATATTTTCACATGTATTTATGTTATCTCCAGGACAGTATAATCAACTTGAAATTATTGTTTTCTATTGTTAGAAAATTTAGAAAAATATCAAGATCTAATTTTTGTTCAGTTGTTTAAACACTCAACCTAAAATAGAAATATCAGAACTTAGCTCTTTTCAGAATGAGTGAACTCTTTGAGATTTAGGACCTTTGGAATAATGAATGGATTACTATTCCATCATTATTTTAACCCTGATACTATCACCATAAGAATATTTCTACAATAATAATATTTATCATCATGTTGTGCCACTAGCATGTATTTCCTTGCCTCTTTCTCACCATTCATCTCTATCCTCCATCGCATTCAGTGAGTCCTCGAGACTAAATCTTGTGTCCATACGGAGCTATTGTAGCTAAGTTTTAGTTGGTTGTCCAACACCTGCACATCTATGTGATGAGATCCACAGGAGAATGTCACTTAGGAGTTTGTCCTGCCATGTTCTGCATATCTTGTTCATCTGATTTGGATAGTTTTAGAGATGGGAGGAAGGTGGCCGTACAGCTGGTGCTTTGTGTGATGTTGCTTCCACAATTTGTTCAATATTGCTCATAGCATTCTTGTACAATGTCTTTCAAGATTTTCTCTGTATGCTAAGTCTGCATCCACATAGTAGTATGGACACTACTGCTATTTGAAAAAAAATTGCTTTTTATTTTATTGGATATGTCTGATTTCCATATGACTGATAACCTATCAATAGTTGACCATACCTTCGACTATTCACATATTGATGTAATTTTCTATTATTTATATATATATATATTTGTTGATCTTAACTGAAAGGCTTTTAATTTAGTAGCAATACTACATACTGAGGTACATTGTTTTTTTGTTATTTTGTTGACTTCCTGTTATATTTTTTTCTTGTAGTTTCTTTCTTTCTTTCTTGTGAGTTGTTATATATATATATTGGTTTTATAGTTTCCTATATTTATAGATAAAGAGTGATCAATAACAGTGGTGGAGCATATGCAGATCTCAATTATGATTGCATAGACACTGACTTAATGATTCTTTGTGACTGTTAGTTTCTAATCAATGTGATAATCAGACCAAACACTAGTGACTCTCTTGGCAATCCTTATATATATATATCACATAGCATTTCTACATTTGATATTTTGGGGAATTGGGTAGAAACTTATCTGTAAGTTAAGACCACATCTCTCTTAAAATGACTACATTTTTAAATTACAATTAAATAAATACTATTATTATTATTACATTTTCAGTATTTCACAACAGTAATAACTGAAGGCTATCTTTAAGTCCAAGTGACAGCAAGTCTCCTCAGCTCTCAAAGACTGCTCAGTATTCAAGTGGATCTTAGTTGTACTGTTATCTGGACAGTTTCATTTCTTCTTCAAATCTCTTGTTCCCATAGTGTATTTTCCTGGTCCTTTTAAAAGTGTTCCAAGGATTTAACTGTTGGTATTGTTGCCACCTTTATATTCTACAATTTATTCAGCTTTCTGGCCAGGTTGAGGTTGCCACTTTTATATTCAATGATTTATTCAGCTTTCTAGCAAGGTTGAGGTATTTACCCAATCTTTTGCTTCATTTTGGTTTGTTTGAGTTTTATGGCATATCAATCATTGTTGATTATTTAATGCCAAATCCTTTTTTTACATTTATATTAGACATATGATTTGTAAACCCATTTTGTAGATACATGCAGTTAAATGTTCAAACAGTTCTATTTCTAACAATTCAGTTTAGCATAAGTCAACAAAATTAAATAGTACCAAGTATTGCTATGTATAACTAACAATTCAATTAAGTATCATTCATTTGTTTGCACACAGCTAAATAATCTAACAGTTCTATTTCTATCAATTCAGTTTAGCATAAGTCAACAAAATTAAATAGTACCAAGTATTGCTATGTATAACTAACAATTCAATTAAGTATCATTCATTTGTTTGCACACAGCTAAATAATCTAACAGTTCTATTTGTAACAATTCAATTTAGCATAAGTCATTTGTTTGCACACAGTTTAAATGTCAATCAGTTCTCTTTGACCCATAGATAGGACCCCATGAGGTGCTACAACTCTGAGCCAGAGTGGACCTAGGAATAATAGCAATGAAGAGGTACATCACATTCCCCAAAGCTCCAGCATTACTAGAGCCTCACCATCAGATTGTTTAATGTCATATCCAGGACACTCATGGAAGGTGGGTGTCTTACTCCTCGGCAGAGATGCAGTTGATATATTCCACAACCCCACTCCTATGCGACTGGGCTATGCTTCATTTTATTTTGACTTTGCAATCTGCAGGAACAGCAAAATCCACTAGTGGTAAGATCTTTATATATTTTTTTTACTCTTTATGAGTTTTTCTTATCAGTTTTAATTGATAGTTTTTTCCTGAAGTCTGAATGGCAGCAAGATTTTTCATATCACCTGTAATCTTCTAACTATTCTTGCTGATTTTAACAGTCAGTGGATTAGATGATCTCAAGTCTTCCTTTCATCCCTAGTTTCCCCAGTCTCTTTTCTAGGACTAAGAGTACTATTCCAAAAGCTCCTACAACAATTGGCATTACTGTCATATTTCTTGTTCCTCAGCATTTTTAGCTCTCCGGTCCAATCCAGATTTTTGTCAATCTTTTCACTTTCCTTAATTTCACTCCATGAACTGCTCAAATAGCAAAATCCACAAGTCATTTTTCTATAAATAATAACTATTATAATGTGTACTGAGCTGTAAAGAGCCATGATTACACAAGACTCAGAAAGGAGATGGCATTTTCTATTCCAATCTAGATGATTGCATTCTGCATGTTTAAATATCAATTTACTATATAAGTGACCCAGCTGTTAACATTCCTTAATTCAAATTTTAATTCAAATTTTTGAGAATCATGTTCCTGTTTCATAACTTTTTCAGATCTCTGACCGGTTCAGATATTCATCCAGTTTTTTGCTTTTATTCAAATGATTCAAAAGATTTCCTCTATAATGGTAACTTGAGGTACAATCTGGCTGCTCTGAGTGCTTTTACCAAGGTTGTGAAGGTGAAAAACCACATTTGACAAGGAGTTTGCTAAGTTCACCTGATACTCTCTGAGTATTACTTTCTTGATTTTCCTCTATGAATTGGAGCATAATCCATGATTTTAGTCCTAGCTGATCTTCCCTAATTGTTGAGGTTCTTGCAACCATAGCAAAATTTCTATTACTGTACTATGATCCATTTTTTTTTCTTTTAATGGGAAGATCTAATCATTGGATTCCATGTTCACCTCTTAAGGGATTCTTATATGCTGGATCCCAAGTCACATTGGAGTGTGGGGAAAGAGCTGACTCAGCAGTCAAATTGGTTTCAGATTTTGCCCCTAACAAAACCAAGATTTCATATTCTGACTTGAACCTTAAAATTAATAAATTCCTTCATATAAAATGACAACAACTCTTCTTGATCGCATCCACTTTTGGAAAATGAAGATCAACTTTTAGAAAAATCAAAAAAGGAATAAGTCACAATATCCTGATTATGTGTAGGTCACACAAGGCTTATATACTTCTCTATACTCAAACAAGAACAACCACCACAGAGTATAAATTGTCAATCCCCCTGCATATTCTCAGAAAAGGTGGAGCTTTCACTCATCAGAAAATGCTTTTTCAATGCAAATAATATAAAAGATCTATTTGAAAAGAGATGACATTCAGTCCTTTATGAAAAAAATGAAATTATAACAAAAAATATAAACATTAAAATGATCACTGTAACCCCTCAACACAATCCCCAATGATATTAAAACCACTAACTACAAAAGTGTAAATATAGTCATACAACTTGCATTATTCCCTAGCCTCAAGGGATAAAATAATCCCAGATGGGTTGACATGCAGTTAAAATCCATTAACCAACCAACCAATGTACTGTAATCAACAGCTCCTTCAGCTTTTATACAGCAAGTGTCTTTGCTTGCTTCTGTAGTTTTGAAGATAAGTTCAAATTCATAAACATGTATTCCTAAATTAGACTACATTGCATGTTCATCTGTTTGGGTTTCAAATCACAAATGGATTGAAACAATGCACAGTGAATCAGCAAATTACCATGATACAGCTAACTTTCACAGTTTGAACTACTTCAGTTGTCTGATACACACCACAAACGATCAAGTACCAAAATATTGCAAAATTTGACTCACACTTGTATTTTTCTTCTGTGGTCAACTGGAATAGCAAAATCTACTAGTTGACATTTTTTGTTCATTATTATTATTGTATGGGAGCTGCTGTGAGGTGCAATGATTTCTCAAAACCTGGAAAGGAAATGGCATTTATGTTGGAAGAGCACTATACAAGTCTGATAATGCCTACTATTATCTTCCCTTTTATTTACTCTTTTTCTATTCCATAAGCCCTTAATAAAGTTTTCTCCTCTGTATGTAAAACACGTGTTGCTTTCCCCTGTTTGAGTCTGTCAATTCCTAATCTTTTTTCTACAGTGGAATGCCAACTTTAACAATGTAAGTTTCTAAGCTGTTCATGTTTTCATTTAAATTTTGAAGACTGATACTTTTTGATTACACCATGTATCTGTTGTTGAATACACTTAAAATCCCTGTTTCCAAACAAAATACCTTATTTAGATCTTTTTTATTTTTTTATTTTATGATAAGGACTTTAAGAATCTGAAGCCTTTTTTGTCAATTTAGTTTTGTAATAAAATGCTTTTGTATTGTTTTTATGTTTTTGCTGCATATGAATTGAAATATGCATAACAGTCTAACCTAATGTTTTTAGTCTTTCACTGCTCTATTTCCCAGTGTTATATTTTCCAGCAAAAATCAACTGTCTCAAAAAATATTAATTTAAAACCTTTAAATCATGATAAAATGTGCTGATAATCAATGTAAATGTTATGAACTAGTGTTGGAATAATAAAAACATTTTGGGAATAAAATTTATAAATTTCATACAATATTCTGAGTTATCTAAATTACATACAACAACACGTAAAACATTTTTATCTGAGTCATTGTGATCAAAATTAACTTTGTAGATGATAATTTTACACAATTCTGATTTTCTTCCAAAAGCTCTTCAGTATAGTGATTTACTAAGCATTTTTTTGCTCAGATGTGGCACAAACACAATGAAACTCAAACTCATTTGTGAAAGTTTACTAGTCTAGTTTGCTAATCATTACACCTCACAAGATGCCATGAAACTGTTCCATGGTAACATTCTGAATGAAAATATGGCAAAATAGTCAAATTTGGTCTTTGCCTTGCAACTTATGAAATAACTAAACATGAACATTTGCTGTCCATACCACTTGAATGAAGGTATTTTAACCATACAAATCCGATATTTGTCTTTATTTTCCAGCTGGTGGAAATCATTTTTTCTAAAGTCAGAACTAGAGCTTGAAGAGGCTCAGATTTTAATAAGTGGTAGAGACAAGACTAGATTGTTTAGAATTGTGATCAAATATTTGATATACACTTGAAAAAAGAACCAAATAGCAAAGTCATTGTATCTGATTGAAGAGGACATGAGGTATAATTCTCTCTCTCTCTTTATATAAGCCTTAGAAAAGAGAGAGAGAGAGAGAGAATTTATGGATTTGATTCAAGAAACATGTATAATATCTGTCCATGTTAGAAAAGTTGGATAGAATAAAAATTCAGTAAAAAATGCAAAGAAAAGGGATTCATTGAATTGCACAGGAACTTTAAACCAGAAATCTTTTTCAAATCACTAAATTCATTAACGTGTTAATCTCAATTCCCTCTCAGGAATCTAAATGTTGCTTAATCAGTGACTGGCATCATGAATCTAAAATAAGATCATATACTGAGGTTATGTGGATCCTCTCAAAACCTTCTGGTTTTGAAACTGACTCAGCTTTGTTTAATCTGGCACACATAACTTAGATTACTTCCATTCAGAGCTGTTATTTGGTAATCACTCATCAAAGTATTGAACAGGATCATTACCGCATAACTTTGGTGGCCAAACAAGAATTAGCATTTTCAACTTGACTTGACTAAATCAGCTTGTATATGTATTTCCCTAACCACTCCATCAGGTTGCAACACAAGATTGATTTTTAACTTGAGTTAGTTGATTTGAATTCAGAGTTTTCTTTCTCCTAGATCAGTTGCCATGCCAAAGATAAATAGCTCAATCTGTTCAATTTACCCATAGCTTTTGGGAAGAAGAGATAGATTTATTCTCTTCCCAAGGGCTGAATAGCTCAATCTACCTTACAATTTACCCATAGCTAGGGGGAAGAAGAGATAGATTTGGTTTCCATAGAAATATTGGTTTTTATAGGTGGAGTTGCTAGCCTCATAACCCCAGGTTTTTATTCAGAATTTTTCCTTTACCTAGATTCATTTTTCTGACTACAAGGCTAGATTACCCAGTCAACCATACCATTTACTCATAGCTGGAAGGGGGAAGATGGATTCATGCCTTTTGCAAGAAATGAAAAAAACTAACACATCCTGTATTTGAACTTGGTTTTATTATGCCACAGGTACATCCTGAGTTTTTTCGTTTAGTTTGGTTGCCAAATGAAGGATAAAGAACTTAGTCTGCCCTATTATTTATTCTTAGCAGGAAAGAGGGTTTGTTTGTTCGTTTGTTGTTTAATGGCATATAAACCTTCTCTGGTTATTTAATGCTAAATCCATCTTTCTAGAATAGTAGTTTTACTATCTAACCCATAGCTGTGAGGATAAAGGGGTTCATGCCTTTCCCAAGGGTATTTGTCCGAACATGAATGTAATAGCACGACTGGAGTTCAAACTTGCTTTCTACAATTCCATGGTCCAGCACTTTAACCAAAAGGACAACCCTACAGGAGTGAGGGGGCAGATGGATTATTACCTTTCTGAAAGGCATTAGCACAAAGTGAAATGCTAACAGTCATCCAGGATTTAAACTTTGATCACTTATTCCAATTCCAATGATAATTTTTTTACCAAGTACACCTCATATAAATGTGTATGTGTGTGTGTATGCATATGTGTATGTGTGTGTGTGTGTGTGCAAATGTGTGTGTGTATGAGTGTGTGTAAGTGTGCAAATGTGTGCGTGTATGAGTGTGTGTAAGTGTGCAAATGTGTGTGTGTATGAGTGTGTGTAAGTGTGCGTATGAGTATGTGTGAGTGTGCAACTGTATGAATGTGTGAGAGTGTGTGTTTGTGAGTCTATTTCAGCAAATAAATGACTTAGTTAAATAAAATATACAATTTTTACACCATTATAATTGCCCATATCAATCTTGCATGTCTGTTGATAAGTACATGAATAAATTACTTTTAATCATTGTCTTCATTATTTCAAATTTTAAAAAATATTTCACAACTTTTTTCATATAAACTTTTATAACTTTAGAATCAATATAGTGCAAGCTACTGATATCAATTTAATGATTGATAATCGGCAAATTCTGGGAGTGGGAATTTCAATTTATTGATGAAATTTGATGGAAGTTCCAGTATAGATTAAATTGGAATAAAAAAAGAATTAAAAAAATGAAAAGGAGAGAAGAAACAATTGATAAGCATAAGAATTAATAGAAAGAAGATCAATAGGGATTGGTACCAAAAACAAAGATACAAATATATTTTTTGGTACAGATATTAACGAGAGTTCAGAAATTTTGCTTAGAGAAAATTTATTTTCATGATGAAAAATATACAGGAAACAAGTTTTTATGTTTTTTTCATAACTTACCAAAAAATATTTGTCCATAAAAAAAGGAAAAGCAGTTAGAATTTTTTTTCTCATAATCTATATATTTTGTGGATTAATCAAAAGATCCCTAAGTCAGAACTCATTATTATTTCTGGATAATATAAAATAACTTGGATCACCTACGATGAATTGCTATTGACATTTTCTTCTTTAATACATATTTTCATTAAGAGCAAATATGTAATGTCATTTAATAAGAGTGTGAAGAGGTCTCAATAGATTTAGTGACATGCAAGACTATTAAAATGAGACCCATTATAAATCATCATAATGTTTATCTGTAATATTCATATTTCTTAATGTGTAAGCAGATGATAAATAGGAATTTGCATTTATTATAAAAATACACAAAAATTAGCAACTGAAAGCAAAATTCATAAATTTAAAAAAATACATTGTTTGGATTGGTTTCTTCATTTAATGGCATATCACTTTCAGTGGGTTATTTAATGTCAAAGCCATCCTTGTAGAAGAACAGCAGCAGTACAATTTAACCCATAGCTGGGGAAAGATAAGGAGTTTGTACCTTTCTCAAGGGTATTAGTTCTAGAATGAAAACAATTGTGTGATTGGAGTTCAATCTCACTATTTTAGCCACTATGCTATGGGAGCTACCCCACTTACAATGATGTTGCAGTCTAGCATGTTAGCAACTTGGCCATGAGTACTCTCTCCCAAATTACATTTTGTGTACAAAATATATTTTGACTGATGCTCTATTTACAGAGACAGAAATAAACAATGAATGAAACATTAATGTTCTTCAAAATAATCCCTTGGTATTCAACACGTTTTTTTCCAGTGAGTTTTTTTATTGGTTGAAGTACCTCTGAAACCTTTTTTGTAAGGTGAGAAGCTGCACCACTGTATTTCTTTAACCATACTCCACATTTTGAAATAGTGAGATAAATTTTCAGTTTAGTAGGGAAAAAATGTTGAATGTAGAGTGTTGTACTTTTATAATCTGACTATTTTCAAGTTTAAAAAAATTAGTTCTCACTCATCTCAACATCTTGACATCTTTACTTTCTGGTATGATTTGCTCAGCCATACTCATATCTTCATTTAAATTCTAGATATAAAAATATTCAGAGCTTCAGTCTATCTTTTTTTTTCCATCTCATCTTCTTTTATTCAATACAGATATATATCTTAAATAAACCAAACAACTTTACATAATCTATGAAAGGGGATTCTGTATATCTACCTAAATTGAAAATGGTATTTAAATTTCATTCATTTTCTCATAAAAGCTAATGTAGACAATTTTAAGAGATACCCAGAATAAAGAAACCAATTTGTTATATAGATGATGGCTAATTACACCATCTGACTTCTTCCAGTGGAAGCCTGACCCTCACTGCTTCTTTGGTAATTGGACTGTCTGATCATCTCAAATTTTCTGGCTTCTGCTGTAAAAATATCTTTGATTGTGTATGCAAATCAGTTAAAAAGGACCAACATTTAGAATTTTACCACCAAAGTCCTTTGTCAGCAGAAACTACCAGTTTAAAAGATTGAACAAAGCCAAATGTTGTCTTGACTTTCTGGTTAAAGTTCATCATATTCATGCTCAATGTCTTCACATCA
The DNA here is from genome assembly GCA_963585895.1 of Sepioteuthis lessoniana. Lineage (NCBI taxonomy): Eukaryota > Metazoa > Mollusca > Cephalopoda > Myopsida > Loliginidae > Sepioteuthis > Sepioteuthis lessoniana. The sequence goes on from OY757920.1 coordinate 58,654,154, forward strand.
TTACCTCATTATTTAATTCATTATTTAATTCAAATCTTACTTAAATTAATTAACATTTAGTTTCTGGGTAAGTTGTGAATACAACAAAGAATGGTATGATGAAGTTGCATTTTCAGCCCTTTTTTCACTGCACTGGTTTGCTGTGGTAATCAGGTGTGAGTTTTGAAATCTTATCCTCATCTATATATTGTCATCTGTCAAGAAAATACCTTGGCATGTCTCTCCCTCATTTCATCAAACTATATTTGCAAAACTGGTTGCTGGCTGCATGATATCATGACAAGTTTTTTTAGTATGAAAAAAATGGATATTGATTGCATTATTTGTTAAAAAAAAAAGTTTTAGATAATTCCACAGACTGTAGAAATGAGTTTGGTTGGTTGGATTTTCTGGCACACCAACTCTTACAGGTTATTTAATGCTAGATCCTGTTTATACATATATTAGATATATGAATCATTAACTAAAACTTCGTTGGTAACGTTTTAAACAAACCAGAGCTCATTTGTTTGTACACATTCCAATGGTTATACATATATGATTTGTAAGGGAATAGTTTGTTGGTGATTATATTTTTTGATGAAAGCTAATTTGTTTGCCCACAATTAAATGGTTTCAAGTATTGCTATCTAATAATTCTATTTGATATTAACAATTTGTTTGCATATTGTGAAATGGTTTCAAGTATTGCTAATGCTAATAGTTTAATTTGGATGCAATTAAACGGTTTCAATTATCGCTATGTAATACCAATTATCCAATTTTTACACAAAGTTAAACGGTTAAACAATTCTATCTTATCAATAGATAGATAGATTGGTTGATTGGTTTGGTTTAACGGCGTATCAACCATTTTAGGTTATTTAATGCCAAATCAATTTTTATACATATAAAAGTATGGTTTTCTTTACACTCAGTAAAATGTAAAAACAGTTCTATTTCAAACAATTTAGTTTGACACAAGTATGCCATTCAAATGTCAAAAACAGTTCTTCATAAGTTGGTTTGGTTTCATATCTTATCAAAACATTGCAAATTGTTTAATGCCAAATCCTGTTTAGACTTATATATCAAATACATTTTCCTAATAACTCTCCTGAATAAACCTGAGCTCATTTCTCTTCACAGTCAAATGATTTCATGTTTTTCTTGTCCTACGAATCATTCTATTTACTTTTCCTCATTTGTTTGCACACAGTTAAATGATTTCCAGAGTTGCTATGTAACAGTAACAAGTTAACATTAGTCATTTATTTGCACACATTTAAGTAGATATGTATGATATGTAAGAGATAAGCATTCAAAAAGCGAGCAAGCTTATAAGTTGGCCCACAGTTAAATAGTTTCAAGTATTATAGTTATTCAATAATTCTTCAAGAGTGGGGTGTCCCCGTGGTGTAATGGTTAAAGCTCTGGTCTACGAAATCGTAGCACGCGAGTTCGAATTCCAGTCGCACTATTACGCTCACTTTCGGACAAATACCCTTGGGAAAGGTATGAACCCCCTTATCCCCCCCAGCTATGGGTTAAATAGCACCACAACTGTTCTTCTAGGAGAATGGCTCTGGCATTAAATAACCCTCGAAGGTTGATATGCCATTAAACAAAGAAACCAAACCAAACCTTATTCAAGATTAAGGCTGGCAACTATGCGGTCTGTATTGCTATCCATACTTTCTATCCTATAGGTTCTGTCCATCCCTGAGCATTGCATTGTTTGATTCTTATGACCGACTTTTTGAGGGCATTTTGAATGCGCTTCCTGGTTTTACTTTTTTCATTTTGGTGTTCATCTATATTTTCCCAACTTGGCAAATAGAAGCCTCCATTTCCTTTCTTTCCATGGGCTCAAATCTGTCCTTTCTTGGGATAGTTCTTGTTCTATCTGGATCTATTTTTTCCTATTTTGTTCCATGTTCCCCACCTATTGGGAGGTGGGGGTCCCTGTAGTTTCCTTTTGGGCGGGGGTCTGTAGTGGCTCAGCAACAGAAGTCACTTCAGAAGTGAGGGCCCTGAGCTCTTCCTGTCTGGTTTTGCCGATCTCTCTTGGCTTGATGACAGTTTTTATCTCCTTGATCACCGCTCTCATTTCATTTACCGGCTGGACAACCACCTTTGGTTTTGTGCTTGTTTCACACATATGACAGCTTTGTTTGTTGGGATATTTTTTGTCACTTCCACGTATTTTGTAGTCTCTAACATCCTTCTTGCTTCTGGATAGGTGATATTTTGATTGTGTTTTAGTTTGGTAATCTCTTTTTCTTTCTTCTATATCTCACAATCTCTAGAACCAGCGCCATGGTTTTCTTGGCAGTTAGCACAATTGTAGTCTTTTTGGCAGTCATTATGTATCTCATATTCTCTGCATCTTCTGCATACTGGTGGTCGTGTACTTTGGTCCTGGTGGTGCCCAAACCTCTAACATTCATAGCATCTTAAGGGATTTGGGATATAAGGTTTTACATTTATTTTTTGATATCCAATTTTAATTTCTTTAGGAATTTTGTGGGTGTTAAAGGTCATTATATATGTATTTGTATTTATTGTTTCTCCGTTTTTTTTAATTGTATTCTTTAGATTTCTGTGACATTTTGGTCCTGTAAGTTGGTTTTGATTTCATCTAATGTGCATAAGGAGTGTTCATGGCTTTTTACAACTCCTTTACATGTATTCAGGGAATTATGGGGATAGGTTTTTTTTATGTTGTCAAAGCGTTTCCATTTAGTATTTCGTCAGCTTGATGTTTATTGCAGATTTCTATCAACAGTGTTTCATTTTTATGTTTTTTTTTTAACTTTTTTTTGGTTTTAAGCTTTTTGATAATATTTTTTCAATCTTGAATGGAAACAGTTTACTTAGTTGAATTTCTTCAGCTGATTCCATCTCAGTGAAAGATGGAAAATAATTTGGTTTTCCTTCTGTCTTACTGTCAGAACTTCCCTTGAATCTTTTATCTTTTTTTTTAGCTTGGGTTTTGTTTGTGTTATCCATATAATTAGATGTGAGTTTCATTGCACATGCTCCCTACCCACCTCCAAGCCTCATGCGAGGATGTAGCTGGGGGAAAACCATTCGCCGAGCAACATCAGGGCGACATGTTCAGTGTACTCATACTGGTGTTAGACAATTTTATTTTGTCCTTGGGTTTTTGTTCCCAAGATAACTACTTGCCCAGAAACAGAAAGCGCTATGAGTCTTTCCACAGCATGATTGACCCTACAGCCATTGTCTTCATTTGGATTATTACACAAATCCAAAAGAGGGCTGACATGACCAACCGATTGATTGGATCGGATTGAACCTCTCCGACCGCCCGTCTAGCTCAGTAAGGGTGAAAGTGGAGTGTTGTGAGTCACGTAACCTTTTTAGTTGCTGGGTCACAGACTGCTCAGCTATCAGGATCCCATCCTCAAACACTACTGGTCACCACCCATGGCCAACAGGTTGTCTCATTAGGGGAGGTTACCTTTCTGCAGAGGTGCAGTTGGCGCATTCTACAGCCCCAGCCGACTAGGTGACCATAGATAGGACTCTAACAGGTACTACCACTCCAGGTCAGAGTGGACTAGAGATTAATGGCAATCAATAGGGACTACATATTTGCCTAAGCTTCTTGGCTTCACCATCAGATGCTGGTTTAGGGTCTTATCAGGATATTCATTTCATTTTTTTTTTTTGGTATCTTTTGTCATTGTCAGTAATCTTCGACGGAAAAACAAATCTACATGTTCGGGGGTGTCTCCGCGGTGTAAAGGTTAAAGCAGTGAATTGTGGAATTGTAGTTGATAAGTTCAAACTCCAGTCGCACTATTACGTTCACTTTCAGACAAATACCCTTGGGAAAGGTATAAACCCCTCATCCTTCCATCTATAGGTTAAATAGTACCACTAGTGTCCTTCTGAAATAATCCGAGAAGGTTCTTATGCCAATAAAAAACAAACAAAATGTACAGGGTCAAAATAAGTAAGAAGGAGAATTACTGGATACATCCTCAAGCATAGATGGCAGAACATGAATCGATTACTCTCATGGATTTAAATAAAGGTTTTAGTTTGAAATTCCCTTGAGGTTATCAATTACAACAAAAGAAACCAGGAAGGAACAATGACAAACATTTTTGATATAAACAATTTTAGACCGATAGAACAATAGTCAAGTAAATAGTGTAAATAATAAGAACTTTTCATCTCAAAAGTTTAGACAGCAACGATGTTGTGATTTTCTGGTGAGTAAATGTTTAGTTGACATGGTTACATGTCGAAATTCCTTTCTAATATAAACACCCTTGTTTACAGTGTCACTTGTCAATCAGATCACTTTTGCCATAATCTTCTTTGTCCTCAGCCCATGTTTATAAAACCAAATGATACATAACATTTGACCAAATAAGCTATTATTCATTTTAAAATTCAAGCAATATTTATGCCATTATAAATTATGTAAATTTCTTTTAACACTGATTAATGAGCATTATATATATATATATATATATATATAATATCTTTTACATGCAGAGACGTGATATGACATCAGTTAATATCATTATCATCATCAAGGCATGCTGACATTCCTTTGACTCTTTTCCCATCAAATTTTTACTGGCCATCACACTAGGTAGGTCCTCTGAACGACACCCAGTATCTGCACAGAGCATATAATATCCATGTGTAAGAATCGATAAGAGAATGCCACTTATGAGTTCATGCTTACTTTCACATCAGTGCTAAACACATCTTGCTCATTAATCTTGGATAGTTTGTGAGATGGGAGGTAAGTGACCCTTTTGTAGGGTGCTGCTTCCAGAATTTGTTCAAAACAACATGCAGCATCGTTGTGTAGTTCTCATCTAGTTTTTTTTTTCAAGCGTCTTGCGAGAGTCCAAGTGGTGCAACCATACAGTATTACTTATACGGGTATAACTTGGAAGAATCCCTGTTTTATTTTATCGGAGAGATCAAGTTTTCATTCAGTCAATAACCTGTCAATAGTAATCCATAGTTTCCCAATGCGTATGCGGACATCACCTTCAGTTGATGAGATATTGCTACTCAGATATATGAACTGGTCAACTAAGTTCAATATGAAACATTTTACAGTTTCAAATAAGTTGCCAGACAACTTATAAAGTTTTTTTTTATTCTATTTTAAATGAAGTTTTCTCTGATAACCTACAAGAGAATGGTTTGGTTTGGTCTTTTTGTTTATTCGTATATCAACCTTCATGGGTTATTTAATGAAACTTAAAATATTTTACTTTGCTATTTATACTTTTGGGTAAGTGGATCAAAGTTATTTAGTTCAAAGAAGAGACCGACAGATCAGCAGACAGGCACATCACAGCATGACAGATCTGTGGGGTTTAAAATTTTTATGAAGGTCAGGCGCTAAGGGCAAGGCTGTGTTGCCGTAAGTTATCTGACTCCATATTTTGGTTATTTTGTTTTACCCTACGTTGACTGGCCGGTGAAATGCCTTGCCCAAAGAAGGTCCATGAGAAATATACAAAAAGGAAAAGATAAGAACAGATAAAAGACGAAAACATTTCTTTCATACTTCCCTTTATTTACCTGGTGAATGGACTAACCAACGCTACGTCTCAAGACACAGCGTGGTGCCCAAAACACCAGATAGTAATATCGGTGTTGTCGGTTCGACGTCACTACCCGAAAAGAGGGCGGTTCACAGAAAACCTGAGTATTTATGTCTCTTCACCGGCTCCAAATTCGCTACGCCAAAATCCTTCTAATTTTGGCGCGACCGCTTCTCATTGGCTACTTTACATTTTATTATTTTTCTTTTTCTGATTTTAACCGGATGGATGCGTGGAGCCTTATGCGTGGCGACGCATTTATACATTTTGTATCAGGCAGCCGACGAGTCAACATCCGGTTGGGAGTTCTTTGGTAATTCCTAAATCGCCACAGATCGACACCAGATGACACGCTAATATACACGATGATTTGGAGAGTATGCCGAAAAACTCATACATACCAGGACACACGCATATACACACATACACATTTATTTAAGTACAAGCCTATCATCTCTTTTTTTTAGTTCGGATATACTCACACATATACACGCACCCAATTTAACTGACAATATTCAAGTTTTGCACATACATATGAAGACCTTTTGTAAAATCATTGCCATTGTCGAGTTGATATAAAATATAAAGTTGTTTTTTAAGGTTCTTGTTTTTTGCCAATTTTCTCGTGTCTACATTGCTTGAACAAATTTGTGTTGTATTCTTGTGGAACTAACACCCAAAGTTTTATTTTTCACGGAACCTCGGCAATTACTATTCCTCCACATATTCATCTTCATATATTCCAGGCACGATACTTTAACTCAATCAACAAAGCAAAAACATGAGGACAAATTTTTAAAAAGCGCGTGGTGTTCTTTTTATCTACAGAGTGTAACGAAAACTACGGACAGATAACGTGACCCTTACTCAAAGATGGGATTTGGGCAGGTAACTCTGACCTGATAATTCTGCTATCAGTAGTTCTGATAAGTATTGACTAGAGTGATAATTTCGGCATTTAATGTCAAAGCCATCCTTGAAGAAAGACAAGAGTGGTACAATTTGACCCATAGCTGGGAGGGAAAAAGGGAGTTCATACTTTTCGCAAAGGTCCAAAAGTGAACGCAAGAGCACGACTAGAGTTTGAACTCACATCGATATCACACGTTAACCACTTGGCCGCTCGAGAAACAAGCAGACTTGATAAATTCAATAACTGAAATAATAAACATCTTAGAATCTGCCAAGATTTAATTTCCATAATACAATATTCTAGAATATTTCAGATCAACGAACAAAGGCTCTAATATTAAAACAGAAGTGTTTGTTTATTTTTGTTTCGTCCTTGTAAATAAAAACAACTCCGAAATAAGGTGGTGGCCAATTTGCATTGGAAAATAAAGAAAATATCCAGAAAAACTACAAAAAAATTCTATTTTAAATGCAGTTTTCTCTGATACCCGACAAGACTGACTTGATAATTGAGAGAACGAAAATTAAATTAAACTGAAAGAATGGAAATTAAAGCTTAGTAGACTTGCCATTAGCAGATTTTAAAGATTTTACTCCAAAATCCGCTAATGGTAAATGTAACAAGCTTTAATTTACATGAAATTTCCATTGAATTGTTTATATCATTGAATAAAGGTTGTTTGAAATTAGAGGTGTCTTTTTATTAAAGATGTGTTTCACTATGTGCACCAACCTACATAACTCATTAAAAATGGTTGCATGTCTTGATAAGAAGGGTAAATCTTCCACTGACAATGTAAATTGATTGAAAGGAACCAATATTAGAAATTTTATCACAGCAGACAGAATTCATTTGTGGCATAAGCTTAAAAAGTAATCACTCTAGATTGGATTATGTAGGATGTTGTTTTGACCTTCTAGCTAAAGTTGATGTTCGGAAGCTTGACATTGTTATCTCATTTAATTCAAATTTTATATCATTGAATTAACAGTTCATTTCTGGGCTCGTGTATATTGACTGGAAAGAACTACATAATGAGACTTCATTTTCATCTGGAGATGAAAAAATAAAAGAAATCTGGTATTATTCTAAGGTACTGCTTGGAGACTGATTTAGTAGCAATGATGTTTCAATTATGATGGTGTGGGGATTTAGGAATTAACAGTAAAACTCCCAACCGGATATTGACTCGTCGGCTGCCAGATACAAAATATATAAACGCGTCGCCACGCATAAGGCTCCATGCATCCATCCGGTTTAAAATAAAAAAAAAAGAAAAATAATAAAAAGTAAAGTAGCCATTGAGAAGCGGTCGCGCCAAAATGAGAAGGATTTTGGAGTAGCGAATTTGGAGCCGGTGAAGAGACATAAATACTCAGGTTTTCTGTGAACCGACCTCTTTTTCGGTTAGTGACATCGAACCAACACCGATTTTACTGTCTGGTGTTTTTGGGCACCACGCTGTGTCTTGGGACGTAGCGTTGGTTAGTCCATTCACCAAGTAAATAAAGGAAAGTATGGAAGAAATGTTTTCGTCTCTTGTCTGTTTCTATCTTTTCTTTTTGTATATTTCTTTTGGACTTTCTTTGGGCAAGGCATTGCGCCAGCCAGTCAACGTGGGGCAAAATAATATAACCAAAATATGGAGTCAGATATCTTACGGCAACACAGTCTTGCCCTTAGCCACTGACCTTCCTAAAACCCTTTCAAACCCCACATTGGTGACATCGACGCTAAAAACCTTTCAACACCACAATGGTTAGTTGATGGATTTCAACGGTATCTCAACCCACCTGGGGTTATTTTTATGCCTTGAGGTTTGTGAATAATGTACGTTGTACGTCTATATTTACACGATTTTGTAATTAACAGTTTTAACGATATGTTAAGCATCGTCAGGGATCGCGTTTAGGGGTTAATTATTATGGTATTGATCACTTTACAGTAATTTTTTCTCTAAAAAAAAAAGGGCAGAACGTCAACTATGTTTTATGTAGATCTTTCATATTATTAGCCCAGAAAAAACGTCTTCTGATCGGAGCAAAAGCTCCACATTCATTGAAAAAGTGTTTAACTGTCCTGGGTGTTTGATATTTTACACACGGCGCTTTTTCTGGTTTGGGTATAAAGTAGTGTATCTATCTTCTGTGACCAATATGTAATCGGGATATATTGAATGGTAGTCTCCATTATCCTAAAATAGGTTGGATCAAGAGTTTATCGTAGATGACGTTATTCCAGCGTTGTTGCCATTTGGTTTGAAGGAATCTGTTAATTTTAGATTTCAAGTCTGTGTATGGAATCTTTTGATTTTGTCGAGGGCCAAATCTGAAGCCAATTTGTCTGCAGAGTTATTTCCCTTCACTCCAATGTGACTCAGGATTCAGCATGTAAGAATCTCAATAGAGTTGATCTAGGAGTTCACTCTACTCAGTAGTTTAATGATCAAAGGATCTTCCAGGTTTTTATTTATTTATGATAGTAAGACAGACAGCAAGTCAGTTTGATAAAGCTTCTGTGGTTGCTTTCAGAGATAATGTTGAGAGCTAAGTCTATTGCGCGGCCTTCAGATATAAAGATAGAGCTTTGCAGTGGAAGAGTTTTTCTTACAATTTTCACGTTTAAAATGACTTTACACACTTTTTTTTTATCTTTTTCTTTCGAGCTATCAGTAAAGATGAAGAGATGATTGGGCTGGTGTTCCTGGATACTATAGAGTTTATCTTGGTAAGTGCTGGAATGGGGTGGGGAGGTCACTTACTTTACAGAAATTTAAAGAGATAAAATTTGCAATATAAAGGAATTTAGAGAGATAAAATTTGATATAAAGAGAGTGACACTAACAGCCAAATTTAGGATTTAACTGGATAATGTTTTCAGGGGGCTTGCCGCGACATGCCTACAAACATAAACAGATCGGATTACTCGTTCGCCCGAGAAAAATTACATCCGGGTACGGCCGGAAATGACAAAGCCCTTTTTCGACTCTAACCGGTCGTTACAGCTTAGAAAAGGATAAATTAACATTTATCAACATTTGCAAAACACTTCTGCCAGAAATAATTCTTTAAAAATGGAATTAATTATCATCGCTAGTCAATACCAGGCTAAAGGACTTATTTTCTACGTCCATTTTTTAAAGAAGAACTTTCTATTTACGTGGGGCGGTAGAAGTGGTGTTGCCTTTCTTTCATATGAAAAAGTTTTCGGCGGCGAAAAATTCAGAGGTCTTCGCGGACGCCCTCAGGGGCTACTCGGCTCCACGAGGTCGAATCCTAACGTTATCGTGGTTGCATTCAACTCACCGCCACTTCTAGTAGCAGATTCGCTCCTTTTTTTCATCACATTGATATGCGCTAACGGTCCTTTTAAGGTCCATAAGAGGTCTTCTTCTGCGGGTTGGAGTATCTCTGACGGTCCTTAACGACCATTGAAATAGACGGCCTGGAGGCAAACATGAAGATGGATCCTAAGACCAGCCGGTCTTAACCTTTGCTCGGTTCCGCTCGTCCGTTTGGCTGCGCAGCGCTAAAGGCACAGGTTAGCCTCTAGCTACCGCTTCACTATCTGCGCAGCGCTAAGATAATGCCAACCTTAGCCTCGGCCTCCTGGTCTGTTCGTTCGACAGTGAAGAGCTTTGGCGCGCAAAGCCTTATCTATCGTCTCGATACGTCCGCACAGCTTTGGCGCGACACAGCCATAGCTATCATCCGACACGGCAAAGCCATAGCTACCGTCCCAACTCGTTCGCACGGCAAAGCCTCACCCATCGTTCCTGATACGCCTGCACGGCTAGGGGCACGACAAAGCCCTAGCTTCACCGATCCGTTCGCTCGACTTCGTATGTGTTAAGGCCTGGCAAACCTTAGCCACGTTTTCCCCGTCCGTTCACTTGGTCCGTAGTACTAAGACACGGTTCAGTCTTAGTCACCAACTCGTTCGACTCTACACGATCAAGCTGCCAACATCTGGCCCACGTACGACTCGCTGTACGGGCTAGCAACCAGCTCGACACACCTCCGGTTAACCCAACATCCTGTCAAAACCGGGACATCGATTTACCAAATACGACCGACCTCAGCTTCCCGCAACGATCATCCAGCTGCATCCTACGACACGACTGACCTCACCTGCGCGCAACGATCATCCAGCTGCATTCAATGACTCGACCGACCTCAGTTTCCTGCAACGATCGCCCAGCTGCATCCAATGACTCGACCGACCTCAGCTACCAACAACGATCGTCCAGGCACACATCTACGACTCGACCATACCAGCTATCGACATCACCCATCTAGCTGAAGACCAAATACAACCGCCACGGACTTTACATAGACGTTTGTAATTCCTACAATAAATCGTCACTTTTGTCTTATCTGTTACCTTGCCTTTGTTCTCTTCATTGTCTTTGGCTGTCACTACTCGCACGCATTAAACTTAAAACATTGCGGGGTTGACATGCTTATTGGCTCTGCAATAGGCTTTTGCAAGAAATTTTAAACGATAAGTTCTGCAGCTTTCTAGTTCGAATACTGATTCGAAAAAATAACACAGGCAATGAATTTTGAAAAAGGACTTTTATATAAAAAAAAAAAAAAACAACAACAAAAAACAAAAAACGATAGAATTGATAAAGTGTTGCAATTTTTTGTGTAATTTGCAGGAACTTATCTGAGAGAGTTTTCCGGGAAACAAAGTTCTTTGAATTTGAATATTTTTTCTTTTCTTTTTAATTTTGTCGAAATGTTTCAGTTTTCATTTAATTTCGAGTCTTTTCAGCAGAATTCTTGGGTTGAGTTTTCTTTCTGTTGTTTAACTTGGTATAATTTCTGTTGTCGACTTCCGTTTAATTTTACTTTTATTTCTTGGAAAGCTTCTTGCCTGTTTGAAATACTTATCGGCTGTTCAAGAAGCGAGTGACGAAAACCTTTTACTGGCTATTTTTTCTTGCCTTTTCAGTTTGGTCTCCGAATTTGTACTGAGGGGCCCAGCAGTAGTTCTCGACAAATAGTGGGAGATAGCTTTTTGGTGCCATATTGTCTGAGATTACTTCTCTCTTTTCCATTCTGGGTAAATTAAGTGCCGCACGTGGTCGGTTTGATTTTTTCTTTGAAATGAATTTTTATAACTTCGAGGATCATTTTTGGTTTCTTAATCCTCCAAAGTGGTGTTTTATATATATTAGTAAGAGATTTTACATTCTTCGAGGGTAATTTTCATTCGAATATCAGAAAGTTTTATTGATTTTTCTTTTTCGAGCAAGAGAAACTGCTTGTACCTTGGATTGAAGACGCAGTCGTAAGGCGGGTTAGTTGGACAAGATTTGAGTTTCGTGACGTACTGTTGTATACCCACAATTTACGCAATTCAATGAACGAACGAACACACTTCTTTATAAAAATATGTATCTCTCACACTTTATTCTCGAAAGGTTTTATGTTTCTGTGGTGTATGAGAGATGGGTGGAGACAGGGACAGACTGCTATATTGACCCAACTTCTTTTCTTGACCATAGCACGCTGTGTTATCTTCAAGAACCCACTTAGCACTTCTCCGCATCTTGGCTGGTGTTGCTTAACCGGGGGTCGCTGAGGGCCACAGCCCTTATTCTGCAAGCTGGCCCTCACGGTGGCCTTCCTGTCTAACTCAATTGCTGCCAGCACCTGCCTATATTCTTTCATAACGCCCACTTTCTTCCGCTTCTTCCGCTCATTTACACAGGTGCATCTCTGATTGACGGCTCGGTCAAGGGTGAACATATAACAGTACTAGAGGGTCAGTTTTTCACATTTGAGTAGCAGGTGTGCTTCTTATAAGCCATCAAGTAGAGAAGGCTCCTGAGATTAGTTTTAAGCCTTCGTCGTGTATAAAACGAAGCTTTCTGATGTAAGACCTCCAATCAAATCTATAGACAAAATTGACGTTGTCAAGTTGTGAGCAGACCAGTGATCTATATTGTTAAAGAAGCGTTTGTCGGTCACCGTCCCATTCTATATCAGTTGTTTGGCTCTGGTGGATCTGGTTTTTAAATATTTATATGAGGGATGAATGTTACTTTTTTTATATTGAATATGACCCTAAAGAACATTCTGCTTAACAACAAGTAATTTGCTTCTTTCTAGTTTGATGACAGGATCACTGTGTTTTGGACTGATAATTTGTAGCTGTTGTTTGTTGCTCATTTGTCAGTTTTGTTGAGATTTAATTGCAATTGTCGTTCTTCAATGCGAATTTAAGAGGAACTATTAAAAATGACGAAGTCGTCAACAGAGAGCACAGTCAATTGTAGGATTAAGGCATTTAACAATATTATTAATTTTTATCGAAAAGAATTTAACGGATATGATGCTTTCTTGTGGAATACTTTCCTCTTGATTTTGGAGGCCATATAGTGTAGATACCACTTTTCCTCTTTAGCCTAGATCATGCAGGTCTCATGCTACCATATTTCTAGGTGGTGTCATATGCTTTCTTCAAATCGTCAGATGATGCTTTTTTATGAAAGTTTCCATGATGAAAGTCTTCAGGTGGATCATATAGTCTACGGTTCCTCTCTTTTTATAAAATCCTATCTGGAGGTTGGTAATTAGGCCATTTGATTCATGGTACCATATCAGCTGGTTGTTAATCATCCGCTCTGTCGTCTTACAAAGGCAGCTAGTAAATACAATGAATCTATAGGTCTGCGATTTAGTGGTATCTCTACCGGTTTTTGGCATGGGGACAATTGCTATCTGCCTCTATGTTTTTGAAAAGGTGTTACTCGTCCATATGTCACTGAAGACACTTAGAAGACACCAGACAGATTCGTCTGGTAATTGTTTTAGAATTTCGTTGAGAATCTCGTTAAGGCTGACAGCTGTATTGTGAGATTTATCTATGGAATCCACAAATTCTGTTAGGGTGAATAACTTGTTGTAGTCTTCGGGATTACTTGAAGCGAAGTTTTATTATTCTATTTTATTTTTGCAATCCGATTGATTTTCAGGCACTTTTGGTTGACCTAACCGGAAGAATTTTTTTAGAACGTTTCAATTAGCTGATCAGTCATATGCTTTTTGCCCTTACTTTTGTTATGGAGAGTTGTTTTAGGGGATGTTTTCATGCTATTTTCCGAAGCATATTCCAGATTGTGTTCCACGAGGAGACGATGTTTAGTTTGCTCTTTTAGTGTTTCGGGAAATTGTTAATTTCTCTAACACTATAACACAAATGAATACCGAAACTTCTTTTAAACAACACAACAAAGAAAGGTTTATTATCGTTGCTGGCGTAAAGGAGTGAGAGTGAGAAAGTATCCCTTTGGTGTCGCTGGTCAGTATCTTGGTCCTTGGTTTGTAGGAAGCGTGTGCGGAGCTAGCAGCTGCGTGTTCTTCAGCGATGGGTTCTAAGTGAAATCAGTAGCAGTGATGTGAGAGAGATCTGTTTGTGCTGCTAGCTCATGGGTCTCTGATCATCGACACACAAAAAGAAGGGACTAGAAAAAAATACTTCTTGAGAGGAAGAAGGAATTAATGTGCTCTGCCAGTTGATTGATCAATGAGTGACCGACTCTCTTGGCGGGGGAATTGATTCGCGAAAGGAAATAGATCGGTGGCTGCTACACTCTCGTAATTTTACCAGAGTTTCTTTTAGCCACTTTGATAATTTTATGCAGATTTTGTCGGGAGAATTTGATAGAGATTTAATTGGTTCAGTGCGGAACTTTGCAGAGCTGCGCGTCGTAGATAATTGGTTAACAACATTCTTTGCTGAAATATGGTCTGTCCCATTTGTAAGAGGTTGGATTGAGTGGAATACCCTTTTTTTTTTCTCTTGCGATCAATTTTTGTGTGAAATGTCATTTTGTGTGAGGTATTTGAAGCATAGAGATCAGTGGGGATTTAGGAATTAACAATAAAACTCCCAACCGGATGTTGACTCGTTGGCTGCCACATACAAAATATATAAACGCGTCGCCACGAATAAGGCTCCACGCATCTATCCGGTTAAAAATCAGAAAAAAAGAAAAATAATAAAAAGTAAAGTAGCCAATGGGAAGCGGTCGCGCCAAAATGAGAAGGATTTTGGCGTAGCGAATTTGGAGCCGGTGGAGAGAGATAAATATTCAGGTTTTCGGTGAACCGGGTCTTGTCAGGCAGTGTCCGTCGAACCAACAAGATAATTTTGCTGTCTGGTGTTTTGAGCACCACGCTGCGTCTTGGGACGTAGCGTTGGTTAGTCCATTCACCAAGTAAATAAAGGAAAGTATGGAAGAAATGTTTTCGTCTCTTATCTGTTTCTATCTTTTCTTTTTGTATATTTCTTTTGGACTTTCTTTGGACAAGGCATTGCGCCGGCCAGTCAACGTGGGGTAAAATAATGTAACCAAAATATGGAGTCAGATACCGTACGGCAACACAGCCTTGCACTTAGCCCCTGACCTTCAAAACCCTTTTAAAACCTACAGATCTAAACTCCTCCCCGTAAACTTTGTTCAGATTCAGGTCTTCCTCGTGAGAAGGCACACTCTCAATGACAGTTGAGAAATAGTCGCAACCACATCTCTCCATACACCCTCCAGGAGAAATCGAGGAAAATTGCAGCGACGCAGAAGTTAAATCTATCGCTGAGTATGTAGAAGATGAGTCGAGATGTGTTGAAGAGACGTAGGTTGTTATTACTGATAATGTTTTCGAGTGTTCTGTCTTTTTGGTTCGTGGTTTTACATCTACATATGGTACGGTGGCTGTAAAAATCACCTTGTAGATTATACGGTGTGTGTAGTTGCTGTAATATGTTGCTGAGTTCATTTTCATTAAGCGTATCATATGTTAGGATATAAAACAGGCCGGTTTTAATTGTTCTGTTTAAGGTTGCTTTGATGCCTGGCGTCCAGAGTTAAGCTTTATTTTGCTTTGTGGTATGTTGTTCCTAAATAGGATTGAGACACCTCCAGAAGTCCTGTGACTGGTATTGTGTATATAATTGTAGCTTTTATGGATTTTTTATCTTAATATCGTCGTTGGTTTTGGGAAATGTTTCGTAGAGGCAGATGATGGTCAACAATTAGAGCAGCCCATTCCTATTGTTTAGATCTTTCGGCTATTCCTATAAATTTTATGGTTCATAATTGAGCTCCGGGTCGAAATTCTTTAGTGGTTTGTTTTTCTGGGTTTTATGCTCAGGTTACTGGAAGTTTTTCACAGTCTCCATCTTTGCCTGAATTTATTTGTTGCATCTAGGTTTTCAGTGTCTTGAAGTTTTTGTTCGTCTTTTTTGTTTGGAGAGATATCTATAGAGGCAGATGGTCGTATTGAAGATCTTTGTCATTGGTTGTTCTTGTTTTTTTTTAGAATCTTGTTGGCATTTAAATATTTTGTTGACTGAGTGGATGAGGGCTGTTGACGGTTGTTTTCTTTGTGCTTTTTTTGCGCTACCGGAACTCGTAGATCCATCGGTCTGAAAAGTCCTTCTTTAGTCTAAAATGTCTATTGACTAGTGCGGCGCATTTTTGGCATTCCTGGTTTTTAGTGCCTGCTAGCGCTTTAGCTGCATTTGCATGGAATGGAGTCGAAGAAGTGGTCTCTAAGTCCTGGGCTTGAGTGCTCATCACCACTTTAATTGCGTTGGCATAGGTTTGGTTTGGTTTTATGGCATATCAACCATTGTAAGTCATTTAATGCCAAATCCTGCTTATAAGTATATGAACAATATATATGATTTGTTAACAAATTTTGTAGATAACATTTTTAAACGAGCCCGAGAACATTTTTGCACACAATTTCCCGTATTTCTATTACCTATTAATTATTTGTTTGCACACATTTAGATGGATTCCCATATATGATTTGTAATTTCATCTTTAAATGAGTTAAAACTAATTTGTTTGAACACACCACTGGACTATCTGTTGAATTTAAAAGGACCATTTTGAATAGAATTAACAACTCGCTGTTCATTTCTGTCTCGGTAAATAAAGTTTCTTTCTTGATGTATTTTAAATGCACATATTAATTCTAATGCATGTATAGATATATCTTCATTCTATTAGTTTGACTGATTTTAATGTCATGTCAACCTGACTAAAATTATTTTATGCCCAGAGGTTTAGGGAATCACATTCATTGTACATTTACATTTTTTTATCATTGTTTCTTAAGAGATGTTTTTGCAAACAGCCCTATTTAATATAAATGATTTTTAAACTGATCTATTTGATCCACAGATGAGACTCTAATGCATACGACCACTCCAGATCAGAATGGACCGAGTAATAATGACAATGAAGGAGTTGTCTACATGCCTCAGAACTGGAGCTTCACCAACAGATGCAGCTTAATGTCATACCCAGGACCTCCTTTTTGGGGGAGGGGGTCTTATCCTTGTGACAATACCCCCTTGGCCCCCCGTTATATCAACTTCTTAATCATTTCACTTCTTGGCCAGTGATCATTTAGTGGTTCCGATAGGGGCATCGCACATTTCTTTACGGCACAAGAAATACAATCAAGGGAGTGGGAGAAAAAGAACAAACGAACAATAAGGCTTGGGTCAACTCAAGTGCAAGAAGGTTAAGTTGTGACACTGCATTCCCTGTAGACTAACGCTAGCGTGTATTTCTAGCAAAAATTCTACAAACCACGAGGAGCGCTGACTCATCTTGACTGGTCTTCCCTCACTGATGCTGGACTCTCTCTCTCATGCCGACTGGTCTCTTCTGCTGTCCAGTGTCGACTGCCAACTGCCACTCTGCATCTCCCGTCGCCAACTGCATTCTGCCGGTTCCTTCTTCCAACTCTCTGACTGGTGTTCCCTTCCTACTTCCGGTCACGTCGAGATCTCGAGTCAAAACCCTTTGTTTGATATCGCGCCAAAACAGACAAAGGGATCGTCTGCTTAGCGGACCACCTACATAGTGTCACATCCTTTTGTTGAGGATATAGAGTATTTTTAGTCCTGCTAAAAAAGGCTATTATTCTATTATAGAATTGAAATATTACCACTTGAAAAATTAATTCAGTAGTCTGAAAATTTAGGGATTATATATGATTTGTTTTATTTGCTAAAATATTTTCATCAAATAATGGCGAAATAAATCTGATTTATTGAATACCTATGCATGAATAGTGAACATCTGAGGTATCACATTTTTCAATTTTGCTTTATGTTAAGAGGTTCCGAATTAAAATGCCAGTATTTTCAGATTCTGAGCACAGTATTTAGCTTAAACCTTTAAATACATAGATAAAAAGAGAAAAAAATGAAAATGGGTATAAATGAGGAAAGTTAACCTCTTGTTAAGGAGGATAATAGATAATGATTTACTTTTAACTAATCTTCATTGGATTAAATCAAGTAGAGTCCTAAACAAATGAAAGATTACGTGTCTACAGGGAAAGATTGGTATATTCAATCACTTATTTTACCATCCAACTAGAAGAGTACTGGAATCAGTATATGAAAAAAAATAGAAGGTAGATTGATGAAGATCAGGATTAAAGATACACTGAAATAGTAAAGATATAAAAAGTGACAGGTAAAGCGAGGAAGTCAGAGATGAGATAAAAATAGACATATGAAGAAAGAGGATGATGATGAAATAAAAGAGGAAGTAGGTTGATTGGATAGGTTTTGCCGCTTATCAAACCTTGAAGGTTATTTAATGCCAGATCCTGTTTATATATATATATATATATCTCAAACGTATATGATTTGTAAACAAATAATTTGTTTATACTCAAATGTTTCAAGTATTACTATTTATCACAATTCTATTTAGCATTAATCATTTGTTTGCACACAGTTAAATGGTTTCAAGTATTGCTACGTACACTAACAATTCAATTTAACACCAGGGATTTGTTTGCACACAGTTAAATGATTAAACAGTTCTACACGACCAATAGATGGGACCCTAACAGGCACTACCATTCAGTGTAAGAGTGGACCTGAGAGTAATGACGATTAAGGGGTATTCAACCTTTACCAACACTTCAGGACTGGAGCCTCACTATCATATAATTTAGTTTCATATCCAGGATACTTGTTGGAGGTGGAGTCTACCCATCTGTACAGATGCAGTTGATTTATTCTACAGCCCCAGCCTTCTGAGCTGGAGTGACAGGTAAAGAGAAATAAGAGGAAATAGGTACTAGAAAGTCAGATGATGAGGATGAGAGAAAAACAGAAACATGAAGAGAGATGATGATGATGAGAGAAATGATAGAGAAAACGGAATAGTAAAAATAAAAACAGAGAGGAAGGAAAAAAGGAAAAAGATGAGCAAAAAAAAGAAAGGAATAAAAATAGACTGAGATAATGAAATGAATAAGTTAAAGCTTGAGAGAAATAGGAAGGAAAAAAGACTGAGAAAAGATAAAGAGCTATTAGACAATATTACCCATAATGCATCAAAAAGTTAGAAACACACTAATATATACATTAGATGATGATTGGACGGGCAACAAAAAAACCCAAAAAGCAATCAAATAGCTCATTAGAGAGGATCTTGTTAGAAAGAAAAAGAACAAAGTAAAAAGAAAAAAGAAATAAAAGTTTAAAAAAAAACATTGAATAAAGACAAAGGATAAGAGAAGGAAAGTTAGAGGAAGATACATATTGATCTTGGCAATTGTTTTGTTTCACCTTCACAATGCTTTATGATATTAGAAAAGATTTGCTTCATTAGAATGGTGACCAGATGTAAAAACTTGAAATTTTGATGAGAATCTCAGACAGCCCTTGATTATATTACAGAACTGAGAAATTTAATTACAGATCTGTGAGATTTGTGGGAAATATATCTGGTCTTATCTATCTACCTTCATCTATTGATATCTATATCAAAGAATCTTAGAATCTTTGGCAAGATTTTTGTGAATGCTGAACATTTTTAATAAAATGCATTCAATATTTGCCTATAAATTGTGTTGTTTACAAAAATTATATAAGTTTTTTTCAAAAACTATTTTGACTCGTTTTTTTTAATAAGACTAATGAACAATGAATGAAATATTAATACTCCCCATGGCAATCAGTAGACTTTATCCAATGTTTTTGCCATTTAGTCTGACTTGTCTAGATATCTAGACATCATTACTGATATAAATTGCTCGGCTGTGTACATACATTCATTTAAATTTTAAATCTTAAAAATAAAAAGTTAACAATTCAGTCAGTCTTTTTTTTTTTTAATCACACCTCACTTGAAAAATTCATTAACAGTTACTTCAGGCAACATAAATTAAGATCATGTATTCTTGTTTGAGACTTAATTTTTCTCTTTCTCCTTCCCATTCTCTCTCTTTCACTATATATGTATTTGTAAAATTGTATTAAAGCACAAATGAACAGAGTTGTGACTAACAGTTTTACACTGAATGGTAAAATAATGATATTGAGCACTGTTGCTATTCAAACTGTGGATCAACAGTATTATTTTAAGTTTCATGTTCCTCACCAAATGTTCCCTACTTCTCATCCTTCCACCATATATCCATTCATACCTCCTTCTATCCATATTTCTATCCTTTCCTTCCTTTCTCTCTCTCACTTCATCTGTCCATCCTTCAATCCATCCCTTTCTCAGTTACTCCATCTTATTCTTTCTAAATTTATCCATTCATCTCTCTTCCGCTATCATCCAACTACTTTTCTTACCTCCATTCATCCTTTCTTTCCTACTTTCCTTTCCTCTATCCATCCATTCCATCATCTATCAATCCCTCCCTTCCTCTATCCATCCATTCATCCCTCTAATCCTTTCTCCATCTCTTCATCTACTACTCTTTCCTCCATCCTTCCATTAATCCCTCCCTCCTTACTTTCTTTTCATCCATCGATCCTTCTATTCCATCCTTCTTTTCTATCCCTCCATGCATTCATCCATCAATCCTTCTATTCCATCCTTCTTTTCTATCCCTCCATCTTTCAACCTGTATATCCATCCATGCATTCATCCATCAATCCTTCTGTTCCACCCTTCCTTCCTTTCTATCCCTCCATCTTTCAACCCATATATCCCTCTATCCATCCACCCATTTTGTTGACCACTCAAGTCAAGAATACATTATTGATTTCTTCTCATTTGATTCAAGTGTGTGATGCTCTTTTAATTACATCTGTTTATGTATTTATCGTATGAAAACCACTTGGACTGAAAAAATAAATTCAAACTTTTTTGGTTTCTCTCACTAGTAAGCAATAAACAATTTGGTAGCTTTTAAAATCATTTATGGGGAAAAAATAACATTGTTTTATATTGCAAATGTCATAGTTTTTACTGTAAACAACAGAAAAGATATCTAACTGGAAGAATAGTAACGATGGAGAGAAAGAATGGCTTGCTGATCATTTCTTTTACTTGAGTGTTTCTTGTAAAAGTCCAAGAGAATAATAATCAGTTATTTTTTATCTTAACAGATTTGTGTGAGGAAATGCCTAACATTAAACTTGAAATGATTACTTGGAAGATTTAACTAAACTGAAACTCAAGCTTTAAAGTACAGGATTAATAAAAATTAACGTCAAATCTTACCCTCTCTCTCTCGGTTTGATTTGGTTCAATGGAACATCATCAATCATTGTAGGTTATAAATACCAAATCCATTTTTCAAGATATAAACAGTTCCATTTCAAACAATTCAGTTTATAAGTATAGGTTTTTGTTTACATACAGATAAATATCAAAACAGTCCTAGTTTAGCAATTCAGGGTGCAGTTTAGTTCTACCTTCTCCATAGATAGGACCCTATAAAGTGCTACCAGTCCGGGCCAGAGTGGACTTGGGAGGAATGGCAATGAAGGGGTACTACACATTTCCCAAAGCTCTAGCATTACTGAAACCTCACCATCAGATAGTTTAGTGTCATAGCCAGAACACTTGTTGGAGGGGTCTTACCTCTTTGCAGAGAAGCAGTAGGTGTATTCTAGAGCCCCAGCTGACTGGGCAACTCTCTCTTGGATAGTGATGTATGATTTGATCATATCAATAAGACACTGATTTTTCTTCCTCTTTTATCTGAACAAACATGTGAACAGGAATCATAATAATAGTTCACTATAATTCCTAATCATGTTCAATAAAAGGAGCTGTTGGAGGGAAAAAGGTTAATTAGTTAAGAAAATATAAAACTTATGTACTGATTCATATAAAAAAAGTGTTTCTCATGAGCAAATCTTATTCTAGCTTCCTATATGTATAGGTATTAAACATCATCTGTGGTTTTCCTCACTCCTGACGAAAGAATCTCTCCAGTGTCATCAGTTATAATGAAGGATATTGCCACACTTGGCCTTCATGTTGGTGAGGATTTTTTTTCTGTCTTGAACCCACTCTTAGCTGAGGATGCTTGTGCTCTAATATTGAGCACAAATCGTTTTGAATTCAGAGTGGTCCTTCTCCTAGACTAGTTGCCCTACCAAGGCTAAGCAGCCCTTTTCCTCAACTACTTTACCCTTAGGGAAGAAGAAATAGATTCATGCATTTCTTAAGAGTATTTAGTCCAAAAAGAAATGTAGCCCCAGTTTACTGATCCAATTTTCCACACCAATAACAATTTGATTTTTCATGCCATTCATATCCCCATGAAAATGAATACTTTGTGAGTTGTGAAGATTTTATAAACATATTAGAAAGAGCTAAGTGTTTGAATTCATTTTCTTTGGATGAAATATTTTGAACTGCAGATAGCTGGAACTTCCAGGTGCACTTGAATCTGGAGTGGTAGTACCTGTTAGGATCCCATCAATGGATCAAATAGATCCGTTCTAAAATTATTTGTATTACATTTCAGCTAAACATAGAAATTTCCATCAGTTTCACATATATCTAGCACAATGTAAATGAGGGAAATTATTATCTTAGTGTAATTGATGGAAACTTGACTGGAGTTTGTGAGTTGGGGTCTTGAAAAGACATCCTTACTCCAAGTGATAAGTACCCCAAAGTTATTTAGTTCAAGAGGGTCATTTCAAATTTTTTTCTCAACCATTAAAAATGGTTAAATATATTATTATTATTGATGATGAGCTTTGTGGATATGTTCGTGAAAGTGATTAAATAAGCTTAGATATAGAATCTGATGGTTGAGAAGAATTTACTAATGAGGTCAATATTGATATTTATTAGATATTGATTTAATGGATAACAAGAAAAAAAATGCACCAAGTACTTTTTCTTTAATAATCCTGAGATGAATTTCAGCAAATTTCATTAGAATATGCATTAGTTTATGAGATATTTGTTGAAATTATTTTAGCACTTTGAATAGATTAAAAAAATCTCTAACACATTATCAAGATTGGCCTCCAATATTTTGACATCTGAATTTACAATGAAAGTTTTTAAAATATTTTTTCATAAGTAACTATTCTCCTTGGGAAATACTCTGTATATTTATTTGTTTATTATTCAATAAATCTTCTCTTCAGCCTGGGGCCAAAGTGTATAAATGTTTGAGGGTTCATCGATTTAAGTTACTGCTGCATTTACAAAATGGCAATTAAGTGGCTCCTGCTAACATTAATGGGTTAATGACTTTTTAGTTCCAGTTGCCCTCTCTTTGATACTAAGATATACTCATAAACTAAGTGTTTGTGACATGACTCAATGATAATATTCATGGGTATCAAATTATGTCTATTCTTCAAGCCTACTGGAATGCAAGGTTTCTCTTATGATTGTTTCTTTACATATAAGAGAAAGATTTCTTGGCTTATTTCGCAATGGGGATTGTTTTTACACCAATTCACTAAAGTTCAAACACTCTAAATGCAAAATGGAATAGTCGAGTTGGCTGTGGTTGTAGAATAAACTGACTGCATCTCGGCAGAGAGGTAAGACCCCCCTCCTACCACCAATGAGTGTCCTTTTAACATTAAGCAATCTGATGGTGAAGCTCCTGAAATGCTGGAGCTTTGGGGAATGCAGAGTATCCTGTCATTGCCTTTGTTCCTAAGTTCACTGTGGCGCAGAGTGGTAGTATCTGAGAGGTTCCTATCTATGGGTCAAATAGGACTGTTTGATATTTAAACTGCATGCAAACAAATGACTCATGCTAAATTGAATTGTTAGAAATAGGACTGTTGATTATTTAATTGTGTCCTAACAAATCACTGATGTTTAATTGAATTTTAAGTGATACATAACAATACTTGGAACTATTTAACTTTGTTGACTTACATTAAATTGAATTGTTTGAAAATGAATTGTTTGATCATTTAATTGTGTGTATCTACAAAATGAGTTCACAAATCATATTTCGCATTAAATAACCAAGAATGGTTCATATGCCATAAAACCCAACCATACCAAATCATATATATTTTATATATATGTATATAGAGGATTTGGAATTAAATAACCAGCAATGGTTGATATATCATAAAACTAAACAAAACCAAATCCTACAAATGAAAATATTAGAATTTAACTCTTATTTCAGAATGAGAGAACACTTTGAAAATTAGACCTTCTTGAAAAATGAATGCATTACTATTCCGTTATTATTTACACTAACCCTGATACTACCACCATAAGAATATTTCAACAATAATGATAAAAGTATATATGTACATATCTACTTTTATCACATTTATGCAAACCTTAATCAGAACTCTATAGTCTCTAATTTAGTTGTAATGCTACATACTGAGGTATATTGCTTTCTTGTTATTTTACTGACATCCCATTAAATTTTTTCTTGTAGTTTCTTTCTTTCTTGTATGCCGTTATATATATATATATATTGATTTTATAGCTTCTATATGTAGAGATAAAGAGTTATCAATATCAGTGATAGAGCATATGGAGATCTAAATTACGATTGCATAGACACAGAGTCAATGATTCCTTGTGGCTGTCAGTTTCTAATCAATGTGATAGTCAGACCAAACAGACTGTCACCAAGCACTGGTGATTCTCTTGGCTATCCTTGTGTATATATCACAGAGGAATTATACATTTGGCATTGGGTGGAACCTTATCTGTAATGTAATACCAGGTCACTCTTAGAATGACTACTTTTTGTAGTACATTTAAATAAAAACTATTATTATTACTTTACCAGTTTTTTTTACAACAGTTATAACTTCCATCATAAGAATATTTCTACAATAATGATAAAAGGATCTATATGCATATATATTTGTGTGAGTGCAGTTAGCTATTAAGAATCATGATTGCCCAAGTCCTGGAAAGAACATAACATTTTCCATCCCATCCCATTCCCTATGTGTGTGTATAACAACAATCCATCAAAAACAACACTGATTTTTATCAGGTCAATGTACTTTAAAAATTCTAACTAGAAAATAAAGCAACTTCCTGTACAATTTCTCACTAAAGGATTATTTTGTGGGCTCTACATTCACTCTAAGTAACTGGACCATTGGCCTAATGAGTAGTATGTTTGTCAATGGTCCAGGAGCCTGGGTTCAATCCCATGTCGAGTCATACCAGAGACTCAAAAAATAGTACTTGATGCAGCTTTGCTTAACACTAAGCATTATAAGGTAAAGATCAAGGGTAAAGTGGAGCAATCCAAGAAATGGAGTAGCACCCTCCTCTACACCTCAGTGTAGTAGCTATTGAAAAGGAGCCTTCGATTCACCCTCAACTACGGTCGCCAACTTTACTTACATTCACTCAAAATTTAGTTTTTTTTATCATCCAAGTAGTTGATGTTTGGGAGATCACTATGAAATACTAATCAGAATCTTTCACTTCTTTCTGAATAGAAATATATATGACATCATTCTATCTATATATCTTTCTCTTGGAAGAAAACCAGACTGACATGTTTCAAAATAAGAATAGCTTCTTCAGAAATGTCTATGTCAACTTCCTTTCCCTCTCTCTCAGTATACATACATGCATAAATACATATGTACACGCATATTACACTCAAACAATTTTTTTATAAAAATTTAATTTTCTCTTCATACAGGGTTTTTATCATTCTCGATGGAACAATATACAATCAAAACAGATTAGATCTTATTAATTGCCAAACTCCATAGCATCAAATTTCTGTAACCAAAAATAAAATTGCCAGTATATATATATATATATACGGTGGTTGTCCATCGGATCTGATGATGACGTTTGTGTTCTACAACTCATCAATGAACACGGAGGTGGCTCCGCAGCCTCAGCCCAATGGCACAGAGTCTTGAACAGTAGGGGCACTGGAAGTCAGTTTTTGTGATCATTGCCGAGGCTGCTCTGTGGTGTGTCTCTCTGGCAGCAGTGAGTTTTTAGCATCGGGCCACTTCAAAGCTGGCAGCAGCTCTGTGAACCGAGCCTTGCCATTTTGGTCTGTCCATGGCATATCCCTCCGGGTCTCTCGAATTGATGTGGCACCACTGGAGATTGGCTTTGACCGTGTCTTTGTACTGCAGTTTTGGTCTACTTTGATTTCTTTTGCCGGCTTGAAGTTCCCTGTACATCAGGCGTCTCAGCATCCGACACTCCTCCATTTGAATCACATGTCCAACGCATCAAAGTTGGGCCTTGATGATGGTGGTCTTTATGCTAGTGGACTTAGCTTGATCGAGGACCTCCAGATTGGTGATGTGGTCCTGCCACCTGATTCCCAGGATGGAGCGGACAGCTCGCATGTGGAAGAGTTCCAGTTTCTTGATATGCCTGCGATACAGTGTCCACGTCTCACAACCATAGAGGAGAGAGGGAAGAACCATGGTATTGTAGACCTTCAGTTTCATAGATAGGTGGATGTTGTGTTTGCTGAGCATTCGATTGCGGAGACTGCTCAGTGCCTGACTTGTCTTGCTGATTCTAGTGTCAATTTCTCTGTCCAAGGAGCCATCACAAGATACGGTGCTCCCCAGATATTTGCAATGTTCTACACTGGCAAGTGGTTTGTCATCAATGGTGATGGTGAGGGGAGGGGGTAATAGTATGGTGCAGGTCGGTGGAGCACCTCCGTCTTTCCAAGACTGATTGTCAGGCAAATGAGCTTGGATGCCTTGGAGAAACAGTCCAGCATCCACTGTAGGTCTTGTTCTGCGAGGGCCACTAGTGTGCAGGTGTTGGCAAAGAGAAACTCTTGGAGGAGATTTGCAGGCTCTTCGTCTTTGCTGTGAGTCGATGCAGGTCGAAGAGGGAGCTGTCCAAGCGGTAACGAATGTAGACCCCATTCTCCAGATCTTGGACAGCATATAGGTGAAAAAGACGTTGAAGAGGACCGGGGCTAGTATGCAGCCCTGCTTCATGCCATTGCTGATCATGAAAGCATCCATCACATTGCCATTGGAGAGGACCTGGCCAGTCATGCCGTCATGCAAGAGCCTGATCATCGACACCAACTTTGGAGGACACCCGATGCGTTCAAGGACTGTCCAAAGTGCCTCCCTGTTGACGGTGTCAAAAGCTTTAGTCAAGTCAATGAATACTGAGTAGAGGGGCTTGTTCTATTCAATGAACTTCTCTTGAAGTTGTCTCAATGTGAATATCATGTCGACAGTGCTCCTGCCCGGCCTGAAGCCACACTGTGCCTTAGGGAGGGTCTGTTCAGAGACTGTGATGAGTCTGTTAAGGATAATTTGCGCAAAAATCTTTCCTGCAACTGAGAGGAGGGAAATGCCTCTGTAGTTCCCACAGTTTGACTTACTTCCCTTTTTCTTATAGAGGGAGACAATCAGGGCATCACAGAAATCATCTGGCATCATCATCTCCTCTCAGACAGTAAGTAGGACATCGTGGAAGGCCACCAGGGCATTGGGGCCCACTGCCTTGTAGATTTCAGCAGGGATGCCATCCTTTCCCGATGCTCTGCCGGAGACTGTCTGGTGGATCACCTTCTTGATCTCCTTGATAGTAGGGGGTTTTGCGAGCAAAACTCGTACAGGCTGTTGAGGGATCTGATTCAAGGTGTCCGAGTCAATTGACGAGGGCCAATTCAGCAGTGCTGAAGTGCTCCCGATAGCGTTTGCTGAGACCCTCCTGGTCCTTGATGAGCATCTTGCCATCTGACGACAGTAATGGGGCGCTGCCAGAGGCAGAGGGGCCGAAAACGGTTTTCAGCAAGCTGAAAAATTTCTTGGCGTTGTGAGTGTCACCGTTGTGTTGGACTTCAGTTGCTTTGTCCCACCACCACTGGTCCTGCATTGCTTGGAGATCAGTCTGGACTTTGGCCAGGAGGGCCTTAAACTTCTCACACTTGGAGACAGAGGATGGGTCATTCAGCCACTCTATGTAAGACTTGTTCTTGGCATGTATGTCTTCTTTGATCTTTTCGTCAATCTCAACGAACCAGTCTTCATGGGTTCTGGTGTTCACTCCGAGGACTTCCTTTGCAGTCTTACTGACAGTTTTTTTGAAAGAGGTCCATTTCTGAGTGCTGCCTTAGGTGGTCACACAATCTTGAAGCTTCTCATCTAGTACTTGCTGGAATTGTGCCCGGTAGGATGGGTCCTTCAGCCTGGCAACATTGTAGGCAGCCCAGCCAGTTTTGGGTCGGTTTCCGATGAGCGGGGAAATGTGCAGTGCCAGCACAGCCATGACCAGTCTGTGGTCTGTCCAGCACTCAGTGCCCCTCATGGCACGGTTCACACAGATGTACCTGATGTCTCGATGGACGATGATGAAGTCTATCAAGTGCCAGTGTTTTGAACTCGGGTGCATCCAGGTGGTCTTGTACTTGTCTGCCATTCTGAACAAGGCGTTGGTGATGCAGAGGCTGTGCTCTGCACACTTGCTGAGGAGGAGCAGTCTGTTGTCATTGATCTTGCCTACTCCGCGTCTGTCCAGAACGCCTTCCCATCTGCTGTAGTCCCTTCCCACCCTCACATTAAAGTCTCCAAGGATTACTAGTTTGTTGCTCGGTGGGGTAGACCGCTGAGGTTCCCTTGCGACAAGTGCTGTTCCTCTTTCAGGTCTTGAAGTAATAGTGCTATTCAGTAAGGTTCGGACATTCCATGTCCCAAGGATAATCCTTTTGTGTTTTCCTTTTGCCTTGTTGTTTGACCACTATTAGGATGAGTCTGTCAACCGCAGTAAGCTTACCAGACATTAGAAGGGCAAGCATTTGTCTGGGGTACCTTTCAAACCCCCTCCCAGTGCTGTCCTAAAGAGGCTGCCCAGTCACCCACAGGTGCTGCTGAACTCTCCTGTTGCCCTTGGATTCAGGAAAAAGAGCAACCACTTGCCCATGGACCACCTACATGCAGGTTTGTGACTACAACTGCCAGTGTTCACCTACACCTGTTGCTTTCGCATGCACCCATCACCACTTGACTTGAAGTGTGTGTAGACAGATTGGTAATCGGTAATGAGTGCAAAACTGACCTGTGTGTGAAAGTTTTATAGTGAGAAGACCGGTGCACAGGAGCAATCTCACTTTCTCAGACTGGAAAGTCTTGATCCAGTAGCATGGAGAACTGTTACGACAGGAGACTGCCAGGCTGCAGCAGATGACCAGGACTTCTTTGGGTGCTATATACTGCTCTAGGCGCTCCAACAACACTTGTTGCCACCGCCTTCACATCCATTGGTTCTTCAGGTGAACTCTTCCGCTTGTTCTGCCGGGAGTCTGGTTTCGCATGCAGTAGGGCTGACATGGCACTATCCAAACTCACCAAGGGTTTGAGACCCATCGGTTACCCTCACCTGGTTTAGCAAGCTTGCCAAAGCCAGTACCCGGAGTGTGGCCGCTGTTGCATGTGACAACTATGGGGAGCCACAGGTTAGAGCTAATTGCCAGGGGAGGTCCAGTGCCAGACGAGGTGTCCTAAAAAGGTGAACCCCCTACCAAAGGTACTAACCACTCCCTGAACACTCCATACATCCCATATATATATATATATATATAGAGAGAGAGAGAGAGAAAGAAAGAGACTGAGAGAGGGGTGTACTTATTTTTGACCAGCAATATATTTATATTTTGGTTAGAGTTTCAATGTTTTAGAATTTGGTAATTGATAAGACCTAATGAAATCCATTCTAATTGTTTAATGTTCCACAAGAAATAATAATGTCTTTTTATCTTTTATTTAGGTGATTTTTTTTTTTTAATTACTAGTGGTATGTGTGCATATATATATATATATATATATACACACACATCCATGATTCATTGTGTTGTATATCTTGTTCATTTGAACATAGAAGAGCAGGTGATATGCATTAATGATATTTTTAATTTACTTTTTCCTTTAACATTTTCATCAGCGTTGATTTGATTTGCTTCGAGAAAGAACGCAATTGAAAGAAGAGCAAATAGGAATAAAACGTTATGAAGAAATCAGCTATTCTTTGAAAGTCTCACTACATTAAAACGCCAAAACAAAAGCCAAAAAAGAATGATTATAGTATAACCAAGAATATTTGGAGAGAGTTAGGCCTATGCTCCTTTCTCAGGGATCAAGTCAAAATATCACAGATAACATTGTAAGAAATGAAAAAATTAAAGAAGAGGTATTTATTAGAATTTTAGACTTGTGTTTACATTAAACCAATATAGGCTTATTTACATAGCAAGAAATTGATTGGTTCAATCTTTTTTTTTTTTTGGTTTAATAGTATATCAACCCTTATAGGTTATTTAATGCCCAATCCAGTTCATTTTTAAATGAATAGTTGTTAACATTTTTTAAATAAACTAGAACTCATTTGCTTATACACAGTTCATGTGTTTCAAATGTTGCTCTATAATATGTGGTGTATTCAATAAGTTTCCAGACTTTTTTGTACAGGCATTTAAAATTGTCGTAGATTCTTAAAAATTCAGTATGTTATTGCTATACATCTTATGAGATGACTAATTTTTAGGATTTCACCTTCAAATGAACAGCTACAGCAAGAATTGGAATACACCCTACTAAAGCCTGATTGTCACAGCTGGTAAATTTCAAAAATGCAATCTGGACGTGAGGACACTTTAGAAGAACGATACGCAATAAAATTCTGTTTTAAACTTGGAAAAAATGCCACAGAAACGTATGGAATGCTTCAGACTGCTTTTGGAGCATCTTGCATGAATCAAGCATGAGTTTTTGAGTGGCATGAGAGATTCAAGGAAGGCAGGGAGTCTGTGAGGGATGATGAGAGGTGTGAGAGGAGTAATGAAGTCAATACACCAGAGTTGATTGGCCAAAGGGTTAGGGTTACTATGTTGAGGTTTTAAGGGAATTCAGGAAGAGATTCCGTTGGAAGAGGCCAGCACTCTTCAAATCAGGTCAGTGGCATTCCCACCAGGACAATGCACCTGTCCACAAGTCCACCCTTGTTACAGACTATTTGACCAAGATGGGCATCAAGACAGTTCCTCACCCTCCCTATAGTCCAGGCTTTGCTCCCTGTGACTTGTGGTTATTCCAATCTCAGAGGCTACGGTTATGAGACAATTGAGGAGATGAAAGGGGCTGTGAGGAAGGTCATTGACATGCTCACACAAGAGGGCTTCCATGGGGCCTGCGAGAAGTTGTTGGAACAGTAGAACAAGTGCATTGCAACTGGAGGAGATTACTTCAAAGGGGACTAGATTTTCATGTGTGTACTATCAATAAAAGTGCCCATATGAAAAAGTCTGGAAACTTATTTAATGATCCTTGTACTGACAATTCAATTTAACATCAGTCATTTGTTTGCTCTCAGTCAAATGGTTAAACGGTTCCATTTGACCCATTGATGGGATCCTAACAGATACTATCATTCAGAGTTAGAGTGGACTTGGGAGTAATGGCAATGAAGAGGTACTGTACATTCCCAAGGATTAGAGGCTCACCATCATATGGTCCAGTGTCATATCAGGACACTCGGGGAAGGGAAGGTCTTACCCCTCTGTAGAGATGCAATCAGCATATTCTACAACCCCAGCTGACTTGGCTTTGTAATAGATTGGAGGAAATCTCTGCATGTAAACGGTATAAAATATTCTGAGTCTCAATTTGTAGAATGGAACAATCGATTGTAGAGAATGTTTTCAATTATATGTTTAATTCTATTTTTCTAATTTGAACTGAGGAAAAATGATTTTGATTGTTTGTTACTGGGACATTGGCTTAATGAGTAGAGTGTTCACCAATGGTCCGGGAGACCAGGGTTTAATTCCATGTCGAGTCATACCAAAGACTCCAAAAATGATCCTTGATGCTGCCTTGCTTAACACTAATAATTGTTAGGTAATGATCAAGGGTAAAGTGGAGCAATCCAGGGAATGGAGTAGCACCTTCCCCCTACACTTCGGCATAGTAGTTATTGAAAAGGGAGCCTTTGAGTCAACCTCAACTAAGTTACATCTAAAGAAGACCATAGAACGGATCAACTGGAACATTGTGTTAACAAGAAAAAGAATAATAACAATTGAATTAAGAAGTCATAACATCTTTTGAAATTAAATATGGGCACCAAATTGCATAGAAATATTATTGTCAAGTAGTTCCAATCCCATAATAAACAGGTTGATATGTCATTAAACGGAGAAAGTGAAACCAAACCCAGAATAAATTACAAAAAGATAATGAGAAATAAGATAAACATTTAAACCTTAAGATGGTTGGTTGGTTGATGGCCTATCAACCATTGTTGGTTATTTAATGCCAAATTCTGTTTTTACATATATATTAAATATATGATTTATAAAACATTTTTTTTGATACACACAGTGAAAGGATCAAAAAGTTCTATTTCTAACAATTCAATTTAGCATAAGTCAACAAAGTTAAATGGTTTCAAGTATTGCTATGCATCACTAACAATTCAAATAAACATCAGTCATTTGTTTGTATACAGTTAATTGATCAAACAGTTCTATGTCAAACAATTCAGTTTAGCATTAGTCATTTGTTTCAATGTCAAACAGTTCTATTTGACCCATAGATAGGACCCTTTCAGGTACTACCATTCTGGGTCAGAGTGGACCTGGGAGTGGTGGCAATGACAGAATACTCCACATTTCCCAAAGCTCCAGCATTACTGGAGCCTCACCACAAGATTGTTTAAACATAATCAGTACACTCGTAGTAGAAAGGGGTCTTACCTCACTGCAGAGATACAGTTGGTGTTCTCTATAGCCCCAGCTATAGCTGCCCTAAAGATGGATATTTTTTTTAATCTATTAGGTCATGTAGTACCATGTGAAGTACTACCTTTCATGACACTTGTAAAGGTAATTGGAGTTGTTTAGTTGTACCCATCTCATCTTTAGATAGAACTGAAGACACTTACATGTCCATGTAACTCTTGCCTAGAACATTGAATACATCCTTTCTAATTATAACTGATTTTTATTCCATCATGTTTGTTTTTTAGGGTAAGACGATGTGATCAATGTGTAACTTTTTTGCCAATGCAATCTTGCTCAGAGGCAAAATGTCAACACAAACAAAAAAAAAAAAAAAAAAACAACAAAGAAAAATAGACTTCTGCTAGAATGTAAATGAGATCCAACAATATTTTTAAAATTTTTAAGGGAAGATAAGTGCCTAACTGAGAAACTTATATCAAAGTGATATTGTCTAAAGTATATCTAATCATTGTAAATTTGGAAAAAAAAAATTATAAAGTCAGTTTGCAACCTTTTAAATGAAATGATTTTTACAAAATATAGGATTTTACAAGTACAGCACACTCCATGTTGACCAGACTAAGCTCTGTGCAACTTTTTCTTGATTCTGAAACTAAAGATGAATCTCAAAAATAAGATTCTAGGATATGGAGGACATGAAAAAATAATTGGCAACACATCTTCACTTTATAAGTTTCAAAGGTGCTTTGACCAACTAAAAACTCACCGGAATAAGTCTCTTGAATACCAAGGGGACTATTTTGAAGAAAATTAATGTTTCATTCATTGTCCATTTCTGTTTTTGTAAATACAATTTGAGTCGTGATGGTTGGTCCTTTGGGTTTTATGGCATATCAATCCTTGTAGGTTATTTAATGCCAAATCCATTTCTATAAAGATAATCAGTTCTATTTCAATTAATTCAGTTTAGCATAAGTACACAGTTTGACAAAAACATTTCTATTTCAAGCTATGCAGTTTAGTCAAACAGTTGTAATTAAAAAAAATTCAGTTGAGCATATGTATGCAGTTTAGTTCTATTTAACCCATAGATAGGACTCTTATCAGGTGCTACCACTCCAGGTCAGGGTGGACCTGTCAGCAATGGCAATGAAGGGTTACTCTACATTCCCGAAAGCTCCAGAATTACTGGAAACTCACCATCAGATTGTTTAGTGTCATATATCCAGGACACTCATTGGATGGGGGATTAACCCCTCTACACAGAAGCAGTCGGTGTATACTACAGTCCCAGTCGACTGGGCAATTGAGTCTTGATACTTTTTGAATACACATTATATATTTCACCCTGGGATCATCAAGGGTCTTATATGTCAAGGTATTCTTTAGGACCAGTAACCTACTTTGTGGCCTACTCAAGCCCAACCACCAACATGTAATTCTCTTATTTGTAGAGGAATACTTTTGGAAAAACGTTTATTACATATGGCAGGAAGTTTGGCATGTTAGTTTTCAGCTTCCTCCGCAAGGTCAAAAAATGCATCTTTAAAAAGATCCATATATGCTCTATGTATAACAATGATAAACAATTATTCTTGGTTAAATATTTGTAAAATATCTTTTCATGAGTCTATTCCTTTGCTCAGGACAAAAAATGATTTTATAACAAAGATAAATAATAAGTGAGAATGTTGAGGACATTATTCTAAGTCATCTTAAGTGATGATGCAAGTCTTAATTATCATATCAAATAATGCCTCAGAGGGTAAATATCAAAGAGATTATATTTAGAATAATAATGATAAAACTTGGACCTTTGTTTTGACTGCTGCTTGTCTGGTGGTCAGTTGTCTGAATCAGATAATGATAATAAGATATCAAAATAGGAAGACGTAATGATTATGTCAATAAGACTTTGTTGTTTCTAGTGTTGGTTAAGGGAGGTGGTATTTGTTTTGACAAGAAAAACAAAAGAGGTACTAAAGGTCAAAGATAGATTTTTTTAAAGAAAAAATAACAAACAAACATCAAAGATTTTATCAGTAATTATTAATTGTAATTAGTTTGCATTTTTGCTGCTACTTTATCAAAACATAATGTGGATATCATTCTAACTAAGAATAATAAAACTCAAAATGTTATTTTTCAGCAATTGCTAGGCTTTATAACATAGAATTATTATTTGGGAAACTTGAAAACTGCTTTGCTGGTAAAAATCTGTATTAGAAAGTGGCAGCCAATCTTCCATTAATTTTTTTCATGGGACCCAAAAGCCTGTGAAAATAATTTGCCTTTCAAAAAAGTTTGTTTATATTTTTGCTTAAAGTTTACAAAACAAAGATCAGACCCAGAGGAATTACTTGGTCAACTATGGAGTTTCATTAATGAACTTTTTTTCCTTTATCTGAAATTTAGAAAATTCATACACACCATTAACAATTCTACTGGTTGGCATAATTTTTTCTTGTGCGTGATCATACTACCATGCATCTCAGAAAGAATATTAGCTGCGACTCAAGTCATTTTAAGTTTTCCCTAGCATTTTCACATTGTTTCCGGTCTTTTTTTAGCCAACACATTGTATTATCCACATGCAATTTTTTTAGTAATTTTATAGTTAATCTTGACATTTTCTCTCTACACGTAATATCACAATTGTGAAAACAATGGATATTTTTGGTTGTTGAGAGCTGATAGAAATTTAGAAATTGTTGATAATAGAAATGATGGTAAATATGATGGCTTTTACAGTGTTGTTCTAAAGTAATTTGATGCTGGTATTTTAAGGTTATTTGGTTTAAATGACATATCAACCCTTGATGGGTATTTATTGCCAAATCCTATCAATACATATATATTATTTTAAGTGAATAGTTTGCAGATAACATTATTTTTCAACAAGTCAGATCTCATTTGTTTGCACATAGTTAAATAGGTTCAAGTATTGTTTTTTATTGTTGGCTCACTGTTTAATGGTTTCAACTATTGCTATTTAACCTTACTTACTCTATTTATCAAGTATTCCTATCTAATCTAATACAAATCATTTGTTTGCATGCAATCAAATGGTTCCACGTATTGCTATGTAATATCAATAATTCAATTTAACATCAGTCATTTGTTCAATGGTTTCAAGTATACTGAATGATTAGATATTTCTATTTGCCTCATAGATGGGACCCAAACAGATATTACCACACTGGGCTCAAATGGACCTGAGAGTAATGGCAATGAAGGAGTACACTACATTCCCCAAAGCTCCAGCATTGAAGACTCACCATTCATACCATCCTGCAGAGATGCAGTCAACATATTCTACAGTCCCCAGCTGATAGGGTTGCTACTATTTTAAGAGTTTTAATAGACCACCAGTTGTTATTCTAACTGTGAATTTAAGTTTACCATAGTTTATGGTCCTTTATTAGTACACTTTCTTGTAATACATATATATCTAAATAGATGCACCTATAGACACTTTTTACTATACTATCTATAGATGCACATAAGTTGCTGGCGACTGTAGTTGAGGGCTACCCAAAAGTTCCCTTTTCAATAGCTCCTACACCGAGGTGTAGGGGAGGGTGCTACTCCTTTCCCTGGATTGCTCCACTTTATCCTTGAAACATACCTTATAATGCTGAGTGTTAAGCAAGGAAGTATCAAGTACCACTTTTTGAGTCTTTGGTATGACTCAACCTGAGATTGAACCCAGTCTCCTGGGCTATTGGTGAACACTCTACCAAAAAGTTAATGGGTCGGTGTTAGATGCACATATGCAGGTTTAATTTTTTGTAAATATAACAGGATATCAACCCAGATAATCCTGTTGATAAAAAAAATTTTCCTTTGTAAAAGTAGTAATCTAAAAAAATGTTAGTAAAAAAGTAAGTTGAGGAAAGATCAAAAACTTTAACCAGATAAGGACTTGGATCATAATATTTGCAGGTTTCCATTAGGTAAAATTTTAACCTGGAAAAAAACAGCTATTTCTGAATTGATCTTTTAAGAAGAAGAAAAAAAAAAAGGAAACTTGATCATTTAATTTTATTTGAGCACAATCTCCTGGAAATCAGTGGGTTTTATTGGTCTCCTCATGTTTTTCTTCTTGAGAGATTTTCCTTTATGAGTTTTCAAAATTTTTTTTTTCTTATTTTCTATGCTTCTAGCAGGTGTCTACAAAAATAATTTGATTTCACAGAGGCGTCAATTTTATTAGAAATGTCTACCACAAAGAAGGGAAAACAGATTTACACAGAAACATCTATATATTTATACATACTCATAAGCACAAGTAAAAAGAGATATGTTTATACATGTATGTGTGTAAAAGTCTATATCAATAATTCTGTCACTGAAACTGATCCGAAATCTTCATTGAATAATGTTTAATATATGAAATGTATATTCACTACTGAATTAAGTGCATTGACAAAAGTAGAATATTATATTGAGCAATAAATATTTTTTTCATTTTTAAGCTATGGACTTATTCATGCACTCATATATTGTAACCATAAAATAAAATCGTTTGGACATGTGGATACAAGTTCACCTGAAGATCAGATTCATGAAACTCAGTTGTTATTGACTTTACCCTATCTTATTTTATAGTTGAGAATTCATGATATTGCTCTGCATGCAGCAGTCCATTTAACTGACTTAGACTTTTTATTGTTAAATTTTAGTTATAATTATGTGTGTACGACATTCTGCTCCGACACTGCAACGCAGTTTATAACCAAAATCCGATAGACAGATGGATGAAGGGATGCATCCTCCCCTTCCCTAAAAAGGGTGACCTCGGATTAGCCAAGAACTATCGAGGTATAACACTTACATCCATAGCAGCCAAAATCTACAATGCCCTACTAAGAAACCGCATAGTACCCCAAATCGACAAAATCCTGAAGAAAAACCAAAATGGCTTCAGAAGAAACAAGTCCACGACCTCACAAATATTAACCATCCGTAGAATCCTAGAAGGCGTGAGGGCAAAAACCTACTGGCGACATTACTATTTGTCGATTTTACCAAGGCCTTCGATTCCATTCACAGAGGGAAGATGGAACAAATCCTACTAGCATATGGCCTACCAGAAGAAACCGTAGCAGCAATAATGATTCTCTACAGAAACACCAAAGTGAAAGTGCGGTCACCGGATGGAGACACAGAATACTTCGACATTGTAGCAGGAGTACTACAGGGGACATGCTAGCCCCATACCTCTTTATCATATGTCTAGACTACGTACTTCGGACATTGATCGATAACATTAGGGAAAATCGCTTCGTGCTGACAAAGAAAGGAGTAGAAGGTGCCCCGCAAAAACAATTACCAACGCCGACTACGCCGATGACACAGCGCTACTGGCCAATACACCCAACCAAGCTGAAACACTACTGCATAGTTTGGAATGAGCCGCTGCAGGCATTGGACTCCATGTTAATGCACACAAAACAGAATTTATGTGCTTTAATCAGAAAGGCGACATCTCCACACTAGACGGAACCTCCCTGAAACTGGTTGACAAATTCACCTACCTAGGAAGCAGCGTCTCATCAACCGAAAAAGACATCAACACACGGCTAACGAAGGCATGGACAGCAATCGATAGGCTTTCGATCATATGGAAATCCAACCTGACCGATAAAATGAAACGCAGTTTCTTCCAGGCTGTGGTCGTGTCGGTGCTGCTGTATAGATGCACTACTTGGACGCTGACTAAACGGTTGGAGAAGAAGCTAGACGGCAATTTTACAAGAATGTTGTGAGCAATATTAAACAAGTCCAGGCAGCAACACCCCACAAGGCGCCAACTGTACAGTCACCTACCACCTGTCACAAAAACTATACGAGCTAGACGAACCAGACATGCTGGACACTACTGGAGAAGCAAAGACGAGACCGTAAGTGATGTGCTCCTGTGGACCCCCACATATGGCCAATCAAAAGCAGGATGACCAGCTTGAACATACATACAGCAGCTATGTGATGATATGGGATGTAACCTTGAAGACCTGCCAGAGGCGATGAATGATAGGGAGACGTGCAAAGAGAGGGTCAGGGATATCCGTGCTAGCCACACGACATGATGATGATGATGATGATATATATATATTTATAGATAGACAGAATGTCAATTTAATTTATTGAATGACTGCAACATGACACTAGGTGATGTGTCAAGCAAAAGCTTGTACCTGAGCATATCCAGACCAGTTTCAACCCCGAATCTCTTGAGAGACAGAATAGATAAGTCATTTATTTCCTTGTAGTAGAGATTGTTGTATCATTTCATGTTATACTACTAGGTAAAAATGAGTGATAGGAATCTGGAGCAGTGGATTAATGTCAAGTTTTGTGTAAAGATTAGTAAAAGTGCTAATAAAACATAAGCCCTATTAAAATGGCTTCTGGTTAACATGCTAGGAAGAAACTGAGTG
Source organism: Sepioteuthis lessoniana (assembly GCA_963585895.1). Lineage (NCBI taxonomy): Eukaryota > Metazoa > Mollusca > Cephalopoda > Myopsida > Loliginidae > Sepioteuthis > Sepioteuthis lessoniana. The sequence continues at coordinate 58,693,071 of OY757920.1, forward strand.
TTTTTGAGTGGTATAGGCAATTCTTTGAAAGGGGAGAAAATGTGAATGATGATGCTAGAAATGTGTAACCCAAAACAAAACAAATGCAAATGTCTAAAATGCTGAGTGTTAAACAAGATGGCATCAAGTACCATTTTTTGAGTCTTTGGTATGACTTGACATGGGATTGAACCTTGGTCTCCCAGGCCATTGGCCTGATTGTATAATGTCTCACTAGAAATGATAAATCTTCGAATATTAATTAGAAGAAAAGCTTTTTACCCAAATTTGGCAGGTGGTTTCTCATTTATTGGTGATATGGTAGATATCCCCTGGATTGTAACTGAAACCAAAAATAAATCTATTTTCAATTCTTATTAGATTGTTAATATTTTTACTCTTGAATAAGTTTTCCAAAATTTTATCAATATATCAATTCTTTTGTGAATATATTGAGAAAGATTTCTGCCTTGTTGGTTGTGATCAGAAAATGACTTAATTTATAACAAAGTAAAGAGTTGAATATAAAACACCTTTAACTTCCATAGTTCAATTCCTGTAATAAATTTATTATCATTGTGTTAATCAGGGTTTGAAAGTTATGATACGTGGTAATTTGAAATGTTTACAAAAAGATACAAGATATTATTCCTGTGTGCATTTGTATCCATTCATTAGGCCATAGGTGACAATAAGAGAAGAAAGTAAAAAGAAAGGAAATTCTATAAACTGCCAGAGGCTACAATATGAAGAGATAGAGGATTCAGATAAAAGATTTTGTTTTCATTATTATGATAGAGTCTGCTGACAACTTGCTTGTGGTACTATAGTGAATGCCCCAGGATTTCAAGCTACTGATAATGACTTTTGCTATGACATTACAGGGATAAAGAAGTATAATAGAGTAATAAAAGGAAAAGGGAGGAAAAAGAACATACAAGAGAAAGAAAATAAGAAATAGAAAAAGAGAAAATAAAGGACAAAAAAAAAGGAGAAAGGGGATTATGAGAAAGGGAGTATGTATGAAACAGAGCCAGTATGAAATGAAAAAGGAAAAAGGATAGAGAGAGATTATTTGGTGAGAGGGTGAAGAGATGGAAGCTGTGGATTGAGCAGAGAAAAGATTGATGAAATGGCCGTCATTCATGCCAATGTTTTGTCAGACACACCCAGCCAAATGTACTGTAGAGGAATGATAGCCAATTTCTTCTTGATGTGACATCTTTGAATGCCTTATATTGATCATTTCAAACACACAAACTAACTCTTTTATCCCTTTCAACCCATATTCCTCTCTTTTCTCTTTTACTGATGATGCACAAATGACTTTCAGCAGACAAGCACACCCATAAAACTTTCTGAAGGTAAGCTTCTCACTTTCAGTCCTGGACACTTAGCTTAAAACTTCGTTAAAGATTTATGAGAATATAATTGGATGTTTTCATTCAGATATGAGACAGGAAATGAAAGGTGAGGTGTTTAGACAGATGAATCTGTTAGAATCCAAATCAATTTACTTGGTGACAAATGGTGTTTTTATTCCTTCATTACATTCATTTGAATGTTCCTTTTTGGGTCCATTAACATTCAAGGAGAAAGGTGCAGCTTATAGATGCACACAGACTAATTATAGTTAATGGGGCATAAGGACTGGAGATTTTTGTGGAGGATGCAAAGTGTATGGTTTTTGTAGGGGATACAAATGTGTGATTTTTGTGGGGGATTCAATGTGTGTGATTTCTATGGAGGATACTAGGTGTGTGATTTCAGTGAAGGATACAAGGTGCATGATTTTTGTGGGGGATACAAAATGTGTGATTTTTGTAGGGAATACAACAAGTATGATTTCTATGGAAGATACAAGGTGTGTGATTTCTGTGGAGAATACAAGGTGCGTGAGTTCTGTGGAGGATACAAGGTACAAGAGTTCTGTGGTGGATACAAGGTGTGTGATTTTGTAGGAGATACAAGCTGAGTAATTTCTATGGAGTATAAAATATGCTTGATTTTTGTGGGAGATACCTGGTGGGAGATTTTAGTGCGTTTTTTTTTTTTTTTTTTTTTACTGATTCTTCAACCAGCTCTTAAAACGCTTGAAGTTTGGGGACAACATCCAGATGATAGAAGAATGTTTCAAATGAGATATTTGCAAAACTAACCCCTTTTTAGATGGGAACTAAAGATTAATTACTAAAACAGAGCATCCCAACTTGTAGCTAAGTTCAGTGATGGGTTATTTAATGCCAAATTTTAATTAGTTTGTAAATATTTTGATACAATCATAACTATTTATACAGTATCATACCCAGACACTCCTTTTGAGGGAGGTTTTATCCTCGACAGAGGATGCAGTTAGTGTATTCTAAGCTCTAAAAACAGGGCATTGTTCTTTTTGGTCAGCTGTTAATAGTTACAAGGTGTGTTGTTTAAACAAGTATCAAGACTGAAGCAGAATTTTCCATTAGTTTAAGCATCTCTAAAACTACTCATTTGATACGGGGTGAAATTGTGCAATTATATTCTTTTAATGTCTACCAATCCTTAAAAGAATTCAAAAACACATAGAAAAATTTGTCTTTAATTGGAATCATTTTGAGATGAGGCTTCTTAATCTGAGAATTAATTTTTTTTTATTTATTGCGGACTTTTTGTCCTCATCTTGGTAGTTTTTTGTATTGTTTCTTCTTTCTCTACGTTTCGGCCAAATTTCACCTCTGGCCTTCTTCAGGTGATTTACCGTGACCTCGGATAGTAATGCTGAGTTTTGTAACCGTATCCCCAGTAATTACTGCCTTCCATAGTTGTTGTCTATCGCACCACGTTTTTGACCAAGTAAACCTCTGGCCGGCTTGGATAAGATTTGAAACCGCTATCTTCTGACAATGCTCACCTGGAACCGTAGAGACTCAACGCCTCTATCCGCTGCACCAAGGGCCCCAAAGGGCGATCAAGGATAGATTTTTTGGTCTTATAAATCCTTATTTGGTCTTCCAGAGTCGGGTCCGTACCGAATTTTTGTACTTGTCTTTAATTGGAATCATTTTGAGATGAGGCTTCTTAATCTGAGAATTAATTTTTTTATTTATTGCAGACTTTTTTAAATTCTCAGACACTGAATGAAACATTAATTTTCTTTAAATAGTCCCCTTAAACTTCCACACACTTATTCCATTGAGTTTGCCATAGGTTGAAGCATCTCTGAAACTTTTTTTTACCTGATATGAATCTGTGCTAACATCTTTTTGAATGTCCTCAAACTTCCTCAAATGTATAATTCTTGAAATGAGTTTTTACTTTTGGAAACAAGAAAAAACTTGCACATTGAAGGGTGTTGCACTTTCACTATCTTGTGTTTCACCAAAACATGCAACACAAAGTAAACAGAATACATTGATGCATAATTACACTGAATCTACCACTGACCCTTTGCCTTATATATTTGGCTGTTTACAAAGTGTAGCATCATGGAGATAGTCTAATGATTGATATAGTTTAGTGACACTTGGTTTTTCAGCCACATATTTATGGTGAAATAAACCCGTGTTGTAATGGTTATCGTCGTGGGAAATAGACACGGCGGCACAAGTTCAAATCCTGGATGAGACTGATTGCATTTCACATAGCACTAATACCCTTGGGAAAGGTATGAATCCAATTTTTCTCCCTCCCGCTATGGGTAAATAGTAAGGCAGACTAGGTTCTTCAGCCTTGGTGAGGCAACTAGTCTAGGAGAAGGAAAACTCTGAATTAAAACCAGTTAAACTCCGCTTAAAATTTGACCTTGTGTCATATCCTGCCTGAGTGAAGGGATTGGGTAAATATGATAAACCCTCTTTGTCAAAAAAAATATACATAGCACTTTAGTCTTGTTCTGAACCTTGGAGATCCCTCTTTGACCTTTGGTGGTAGACTTCCATACAAATGACTGAGGCTTATAACCAAATACCAACAATTCATCACCAGTTATGATGGTTTTCAAAAAGTCTGCATCCGTTTCTGCACACAGAAAATTAGTTGTCATGTTCATCTGTAACTTCTCCAGCTCTGGCATCAGAAGCCATGGAACAATCTTGACTACAGCTCATCCCTAAATCTTCAGTAAGAATGGCTTGATATGACACTATGGGACCCAAATTTGTAATGTTTAGAAATATATAAATAAAGATGCATAAAAATAATGATAATAGTAATATAGAATCTGTGCTAGAAAATGATATGCACAATCTTGACGACGACTCATATCATCCCCAAATCTACAGTTAAAACAGCCTGAAGTGACACAATGTAAGCAACCATCTTATCACAAAGTACACTTATAATCAATCTTTGATCTGTCTTCATTAAACTGCATAGTTTCTCAACTGTTTCAATATTTCTGCGGGTGGAAAACCTGTTTGGATGGCCATTACAATCAACTAATTTTCCTCCTTCCTTGAAGAAATGGTGCCATCAGATCTCTAAGCTTTTTTTTTCACCATTTCAAAGATTTCAGATCCATTTTTGTTTAAATTAAATGCTGACTATTTGTTCAGTGTGACCTGCCCATTGGAATAATGGTTAGAGTGTTCACCAATGGCTTGGGAGACTAGGGTTCAATCCCAGGTCGAGTCATACCAAAGACTCAAAAAAAAGGTACTTGTTACCTCCTTGCTTAACACTCAGCATTATATGGTGTGAATCAAAGATTTGTGGAACAATCCAGGGAAAGGAGTAGTGCCTTCCCCTAAAACTCAGTGCAGTAGCTATTGAAAAGGGAGCCTTCAGATCACTCAACTACAGTTGACCAACTTACTTATTTGTTCAGTATTTTGGTAATTAAGAAAACTGGTACACTGAAAAAAAATTAAAGGGGGCACTGTTGAGCAACTTGTATAACAAAGTGATGTTATTTAAATATCTTGATGGTTAAGAAGGTTCAATCTCTGTCATTTCTAACATTGTGCGATGATGCAATAGAAACCATTATTTTTAGAATATACCTCATATGTTCAGTATTCTGGCTTTTGCTCATTACAGGCAAAAAAGTGGTGATCACAATATAAATAATAGTGTTTTATAGCAGAAAACTTGCTCTATCCAATGATTTATTGTGTTCCAGTATCTGTTGTAATTTCCATGGAAATAAACACGAGGACTTACTTTTGGATCAGAAAAAAATCTTTGGAATCAATGTCAAAATTTTCATTAAGGATTACTTTAAATATTATTTTACTTATTACCTTTGATATATTCTCTAAACCCCAGGATCTTAAGACACCACCCATGCCCATGGGTATCTCATTCTGATAAGTTATCAGCTGTATTGTTGCTAAGCAATAACAATAAACAAATAAGGATTTTTTTCACTAGAATTAAAGCCACCCAGATATGTGTACATCTCTGTAGTTGCATATATACTGCTCATTAGTTTTTTTATGGTTTTAGAGAACTAAATCAGTTTTAGGGAACTCTTTTCTCATCCCTCACACATAACTGATATTTTAATATTCTTTTTTGATTTAGAAAATTTATGAGAAATTTACTGAATAATTATTCATATTTATGATCATTTTTATCATCATTATTTGCAGTCGATTGAAGTGACAGTGTCTGTTCTATCAGCAATCAGTCTCCATAGTAGTTATAACTTGCCCTGACAAGTGGGTCTGCTCTTTGCAATTTGTTGCCATTTCCTGAAGTCAATATCCTCTCTCTTCATCATTCATTCCACAGTATCCTTGAATCTACTATGGTTTTTCTTTTCATTACACAATTGAGAAGATAGCAGGTGTCTGGGTAGTCTCCTGTAGCCCATCCTTTCAATATGAACAAGGCATCTTAAGTTCTTTTGAATGAAAATATCACACACACACGTGTGTGTGTGTGTAGTTAGGCATTAGTCATTCATTTAAGCATGTTTCATTAAATAAAGACAAATTTGTCAGTATAATTTATTTAAGATCCTTTTAAGTTTCCTATTAAGTGTCTTAGTTTCAGGTTGGAATTGGTAAATGAATTTCCTAAAATTGTCCTAATCACTTTCGGACCCTTCATAGGGCATCATTAAGGGTTGCTTTATGACTTAAGGACTCCAGTTCTATAGCCTTAGATCTTAAGAACGATTCTATTCCTAAATCCAAGTTTCGAAAAATTCTAGTTGAAAATGCCTCTATAATGACACATGAAATTGATAAGCTATAACTACTAATCCTATAAAAACAAAAAACCTAAAATCAATAGAATTAATTTTGAAAATAGCGACAATGTTTTGAAATACTTTTGGTATTACCCCCTTACTGTATTCCCAGTAGTATTCTATTTATGTTGATAGCGATCCTTTTTTTTTAAATACATTAGTAAAAGCAACACACCTTACACAAGCAAGCAATCCCTGATGATGTTTCATCTACCAATTCCAACCTGAAACTTAGACACTTATCAGGAAACTTGAAAAGATCTTAAATTATACAGACAAAATTTGTCTTTATTATTTAATATATATATATATATATAGACACACACACACACAAACACAGTTATGGACAATAAAATTTAAACACCCAGACTATGTTTCAATTTGCTTTAATTAAACACATAGGATTACTATAGATCATTATATATTCAGGTTAATATATGCAGAGTTTCCAAAATAAGAGATGTATAAATGGTCATCTCATCCAAAATACATATACTCTTCTCCGAGCGTTTCTCTCTCTCTCATTATATATATATATATACACACACACACACACATGCAAACCTTTTTTCACTGTTATTTGTGCATGTGTTGTTATGAATGAGAGAGAGATAACAAGGGACATCAACTTAATATTAGGGAGAGACTCAAACATTGCTTATATTATAGATCTCTGCTCTAACTACAGGGCTACACTTATTACAGGTGTCAGGAAACTAGTTTACGGTTCAGTTTTGACGAATCTTAGTTCTGATTTTGAGAGGAAGTTGAATCTAGCCTAACATTGCAGATTTTTAACCAACATATCACTTTGACAACCAGCCCCACCTGACCTGCAAACCAAAATAGGTCCAGCCAAACATGAACAAGGACGAAGTTATCTGTCCAAACTAATATCCATTTGATTTCACTCTTATAAGTCTCTTATTTTACTTCTATGTAACCCATCAGCCAAAAACTGTAATCATTAGTCTTGTAAGACAAGGGATCTGTTTCAGAAACTTGGCAAAGGTCTAGACAAAAATTACCAGTTATCCATACAGCTGATTTCCCCTCTTCTCAAATATTGCTCAAGTAAAGAACAAGATGCTATTAAACTTGAAATTTGTGTTATAGTAGGAGTTGCTTAAACAAACTTGAATGCAATGTGAGACTGTCTTAGAAACTCCAGCATTTCATCTTGCCCCTCCATTATGGTAAGTTACTTTGCCATGCTGACAGGGGAGGGGTTGAATTTCTTCTAGACCTATTCAGCTTACTATTTACCAATAGCCCAAGGAAGAGCAGATGCATTGCTTCCATAATCAAGGGTGTTAGTGGTTAGTGAAATGCCAGCAACCTCATTCAGGATTTGAACTCTGCTTTCCAAGTAAATTTCTATGATATCACAATCCTGTCTCTTATGCCTAAACTTTAAGGTTTTTATAACAATATGCTTTTTTGCCATTTATATTTTCCACACCATTACAGTAATATATTTTTATTAAAAAGGTCTGGGTACTTGTTTGGTGGGCTGATTTTTAAAAATTAATAATATTATAGTGAACATTATGCAAATTTTAGAGTAAAACTTAGCTTTGCATATAGTATACATTAAGATATTCCTAGTTTCAGCAAAATATATGATACAGTTTTAAGAAAAAAGAGAGAAATAACTGATAAAACATTTCAATATTTGATTGACAAAAAATGGTTTGGTCTGTTGATTTTCCTGTGTGTCAGCCTTTTGTTAGGTTATTGAATACCAAAGTCAGTCTTTTTTTTTCAAGTGCTAATAATGTTTCTAGTAACCATTCCTGTTTGATAATAATCATTTGTTTGTTAATGTTAAATGTTTTCGAATATTCTTATCTAATACTTATAATTTGGTTTCAAGTATTTCAAGTAGTTATATAGTTTCAAGTAATTAACTATAATAATCCTTCGTAAACAACTATAGCTTTGGCTAATTAATCTTAATACAAATAATCTGCACACAGTTAAGTATTCTTATATAATACTAATAATTTTCAAAGAGATCCTTTTGACCTGTTGACAGGACTTTAACAGGTACCACCACTCCAGGTCAGAGTAAACCTGGATGACAATGAAAGGGTATCCCACACTCCCTAGAGCTTCAGAACTGAAGCCTCATCACAAGATGCAGTTTAGCATCATAACAAGAAGACCTTTTTGAGATGGGGATAGATATTTCTTACCCTTGTATTAGAAATTCAACATTATAGGCCCCACCCCAGAGTCAGAAAAAATATTTCACTTTTTATTCTTCATTTTAAACATTTTGGAGAAAATCATTGAAATATTAGGAAAAGAACTTTCTTATAATTATTGGTTACCTACATTTTTTACTTACTTTCATTAATGTGTGTGTGTGTGTGTGCAGTCAAATAAGTTTAAATATCAATTTTTTAGATGCTTCTTTATTCACAGTGATTGCACAACCCAGTATTCTTTATCATTTACAATATTGATCTTATTCTACGAAGATTAGTAAGACTTTTGGAAAGAGAACTTATATCACTGACTTATTTTGGAAAGGAGCCATCTCTGTACTGGTTGACAACCAAAAAGACTTAAAAACTCGAGGGTTCAAAGTATTCACTATTTTATTTAGCATAATGTTCTTTAAAAGAAATTATCTAAATATTTAAAGCAATACAGAATTAAAGGCATTTTCATTTACTGATTTATTCAACTTTAGTCTTGATATTATTTGAACACATCTGAGAGTTACATATCATCAACTTCATGTCAGGCTGCTGGCATGGATTTCCCTGATCCTCTCTTGCCACCCATCTCTATTGTCCATCACTCCTGGTAGGTCTTCAAGGCTACATCCTGTATTGGCACAGAGCTGTTATATATAGGTTCTAGCTGGCCATCCTGTCTTTGCTCATCCATGTGAAGGGACCCATAGGAGTATATCCCTTATGAGTTCATCCTTACTTCTCCAGCAGAGTCTCGCGTATTTGGTTTGTCAAACTTTGATAGTTTTCGTGATGGGTGGTAGGTGACTGTACTGTTTTGTGGGATGTTGCCTCCAGGACTTATTCAATACAGTTCACAGCATTCTTGTGTAACTGCCTTCAAGCTTTTTCTCCATACATTTAGTTAGTGTCTATGTAGTGCATCCATATAGCAGTATTGACATGACCATTGCTTGGATCCATTTTATTGGTCAGGTCTGACTTCCATATGACCGATAGCCTATCAATAGCTGTCCATGCCTTTGCTAGTCACATGTCGATGTTTTTCTTGGTTGCAGTCATATATATATATATATATATATATATATATATAGAGAGAGAGAGATCTGAAGCTTGTGGTGGCCAACTCATGAGTGACAAATTGGTGATTGTTACGTGGCCAATTCAGTAAAAGTAAGAAGCTACATAACACATTAGGTAGCTCTCTCTAATTTTGGGGTTGTTGTAATTATCTTCTAAATGTTTGTGAATGTAAATATCCAAAATAGTTTCAAAAATTTGTTCGATTTAAACTGTCAATTTTTTAATGATGATCATATATATATATATATATATCTCCATTCATATATTTATATATATATGAAACCATCCATCTCAACTTCTTCCAGATATGGGTAAAATAGTTGGACTCACTGGGCTTTCAAGTGATGGTAGGGCAACCAGTCTAGGAGAAGGAAAAAAAATGAATTGAAAACCCAAAGAGAGTTGTTTCAGAGACTCTGCATCACATTGGTGCACTATTCTTCTGTTATCAACTTCTCAAAAACTTTTGGCTGGATATTTCTCACTATAACCTAATCAATGTGTAGGTAATCAAATAGTTCATATCTTTAACTGAACTGTAAGGCCCTCATCTGTTAAGACTGATGACAGAGTCCATCATATATATATATATATATATATATATATATGAATGTATGTGGGGAAAAAAACAACTTTCTATAAAACCATAGCAGACCTGTAGTTACCTATGCAGCTAGTCTCTCCTTATTCTCATCAATGTTGTCCAAAGGAAAGAGATAACATTTGCCACAAGTGTTTCCACAAGAGCAGTCAGAATAAAGTTGAATTTTCTTCTTTTTCCTTGTTCATAATATATATTGCATAGTATAAATTATTTAGTAATCTTAACTTTGTTGTAGCACAAAGCCAGAAGTATGGGGCTCCCAGTGAGAATCAAACCTAATAGGGTCTGCTTATCTTATTAGCTTTCCATGACACTATATGAGTTGCTGTATAGTATGATATACACACTGGTATGGCTTCTCCATCTATCTTACATACTAATACCTAATCACATTATCTTTGCATGCAAATGTTACATGAACAAACATCTTGTCATGTGACTATACCAAATTCTATATAGATGCTTGATTGGCCCCTTTTTTTACACTCATCTGAAGATTGTGTAAAACTCATCAAACTTCAAGTAACTAACTTATTGTGCCCATAATTCTACTATTTATAAGTTTTATACCTGCTTTGCAATAATAGCATCGAGCACTCTTTTTATGCAAAAACTTATTGGCAGTTCTTTTGTCATTACATTGTGTGTGTGTGTATATATATATATATATATATATAAATTATTAGCAGAAATTGAACTTATAAGTATTCAGCAACATTTTTTTTTTTTTTTGCAAATCAAGTAACATCTCTATTTTTGGACCACATCATATACAAAATGAAATGCCTCCATCATGGTATGAATACTGGGAAAGTGACAGTTAATCTCAAGCTGAAAGGAGATTACACGTAATACAAATTAAAGGAATTGAAATGTCAAAAGTCAAAAGTTTGTAACTGCAGAAAACATTGACAAGTTTAAAAGTGAGTCAATTTTACAAGTTTAAACTTTAGCCAATATGGCATTTCAAGAAATTTGATTGCAAACTTAAGCAAAAAAAATTCATAAAATAATCAAATACTCATCATTGTAAGTACTTATAGTATTATTATAATTCCTGAAAAAAAAAAAAAATCATGTTTATTCACGGAAAGATTCACTCTTGCCCACAGTCAGAGTGTAATATCTGTGTATATTGATGTCACACAGTTGTTTTAAAAACTATAAGACATAAATTATATACATGAATAAATTATTTAAGACAACAAAATTCAATATTCCCTCAAAAATTATGATAAAACAAAAACAGATACTCTCACACTCCCCCCACACACATTACACATATATATATATGACACAAACACACACACACACACACACATATATATATATATATATATATATATATGTATGTACAAATATAATTATTGACACATTTAAAGCTGAGTGTTGCTGTTGCAAGTTTTAATATAAGACAGTATGTAGATAGATGCTTATTTTAATCTATGCATATAGTTAATATCATTGGGAGGTTTGAGTGGTTATTAGAGCAGAAAATGAAATTAGCAAGCAGAGTTCAAATTCTAGCCTAAGCTCTTTATGTTCACTTTGATCTATGCCCTCGAAATAGGTAAGAATCTATCACATCCCCACCCACCCCATTTTCAATAAAACAGGAAAAATCGTGTTCTTTAGCTTTGGAGGGAAACTATTTTTGGAGAACACAACACTAAATTCAAAAACAGGAGCAGGAATCCTTCATGCTGTCTAATGTTGTCTTCAAACTCATTCTGGTAACTCCAATGAGAACACTTGTGCCAAACTATATCCTTACTTGCCTTTCCTTTGGACAAAATTGATAGGATAGAGAGAAGGGACTAGCTGTATGGGCAACAACATGTCTGCTATAAAACCTTTCCAAGACCTGTACTCAGATCCAGGTGCAGATTCATGGTCACATGGACTAAGGGGTGCCTTTTGCTTCTATAATTTTATCATATATTTAACTATTTGGGTGAAGTGAAGAGTTCATATGATGATGTCATATCTACTGTTAATGATTTTTTACCAATGGGATCCAAGCACTGCAACACTGATGGAAGAAGTGTGTGCACCACAAGAAGGACTATGTTGAAAAATATACCTTATTTGGTAGCATTCTATGTGAGTATCTTGGTCAGTCTGTAAACTTTTCAGCTGATCCTCAGAGAATTCAACTGATACTGATGATTCTTACTGATCCAAGTCAGAAGTTCCAGGTTGGGTGAGGTTTTTGTGGCATATCAACCCTTGTTGGTTATTTAAGGCTAATACTCTTTATACATATATGATTTGTAAATGCATTGTTTACTGATAGCGTTTTTAAATGAGCCAAAGCTCATTCGTTTGTACACAGTTAAATGGTTATACATATGATTTCTAAGTGAATAGTTTGTAGATAATTTTATTTTTAAATGATTAGTTTGGTTTGTTGGGTTTTATGGCATATCAACCTTTGTAGGTTATTTAATGCCAAATCCATTTTTATGTAAATAATCTGTTCTATTTAAAACAATTCACTTTAGCATAAGTACACAGTTTGTCAAAAACATTTCTATTTCAAACTATTCAAGCAGTTATATATAACAATTCAGTTAAGTGTAAATACACTTTTAATGTTGAAAAACAGTCCTATTTTGAGTAATTCAGATAAGTATAAGTACGCAGTTTAAATGTAAATACGGTTTAATTGTCAAAAACATTTCTATTTGAAGCTATTCAGTTTCCTCAAACAATTCAGTTTAGTATAAGTATGCTGTTAGTGCTATTTAACCCATAGATAGGACCCTTATCAGGTGCTACCACTCCGGGGCAGAGTGGGCCTGGTAGTGATGCCAATGAAAGGGTACTCTACATTCCCCAAAGCTCCAGCACTGCTGGAACCTCACCATCAGATTGTTTAGTGTCATATCTAGTACATCCATTGGGGGAGTCTTACCCTTCTGCAGAGGTGCAGTCAATGTATTCTACAGCCCCAGCTGACTGGACAATACACAGAGTTAAATGTCAAATAGTTCCATTTCAGATAATTCAGTTCAGCATAAGTACACAGTTTAGACATAAAAACAGTTCTATTTTGAGCAATTAGGTTTAGCATAAATATGCAGTTTAAATGCAAAAATCAGTATAGTGAAAGAAGCACGGTTTAGTTCTCTTGAACTCATAGATAGGACCCTTATCAGGTGCTACCACTCCGGGCCAGAGTGGACCAGGGAGCGATGGCAATGAAGGGGTACACTGCATTCCCCAAAGCCCCAACATTACTGGAACCTTACCATCAGATTGTTTAGTGTCATATCCAGGACACTTGGGTGGGGGTCTTACCCCCTCTGCAGAGAAGCAGTCAGTGTATTCTACAGCCCCAGCTGGCTGGGTAATATTTTTAAATGAGTAAGAGTTTATTTATTTGCATTGTTAAATTGTTATACAGATGATTTGTAAGTCAATATTTTGTAGGTAATCTTTTTTTAAAATTAGTGCAAATTTGTTTGCCTACAAGGATTACTATTATTTGCACACAGTTAAATGGTTCTAAGTATTCTAACGCAAATAGTTCTATTTAGTATTTATTATTTGTTTGCACTAAAATGGTTTCAAATATTGTTATCTAACATCAATAATTTTTACTTGCACACAGTTACATGGTTTCAAGCATTACTATGTAACACTAACAATTTAGTTCAAGAGTTTGAAGTATTACAAATCAACATCAATAATTCTATTCAACATTATGCACATGGTTAAATTGTCTCAATATTGTTCTGTATCAATAACAATTCAATTAAACACAGTTGAATGATTAAACAGTTGCATTTCTAACTATTCGATTTAGTTTAAGTCATTTGTTTACACACAGTTTAAATGTCAAACAGTTCTATTTGACCCATAGATTGGACTCTATCCGGCATTAGCATTTCAGGTCTGAGTGTGTTACGGTACAGGATCAAATTTCACGAGGATAATAAATATAAATGAGGGTAACACTCCACATGCAGATATAAACTTTACTTTACGAGACCCAAAAAGATTAGATGTTACATTTCACAAATTACAAAGCAACTTTGTTGTTTCTTTTGATACAAAAGTTTATAAAAGTCAGCAACATTTCACTCAGCAGTTGTCACCAAAATGGGAAAGAAATATCGATTGAAAGAATTACTTGTGTTTATTAGAAATTTGAAATTTGTGAGAGACAAACAGTAAAAAAAACCAACTTCATTATTTCACCTCATCACTCCTATAGGGCTGCTTGTCCCTTGGACCTGAATCTGTCTGACCAACTATGACCCTCTGTAACTGACCCAATTGATTGACTACTTAATCACCCTGCTTATATATATTATATTAATTATCTCATCAACTAATGTGATCAGAATGCGTGTTATTAACTTACAGTGTTATGTCATTTTATCTTCTAACATCCTGTCTACAACCAATTTCAAAATAAATTCATATCCTGCCCTTTGCTGCAACACTTGCACTATTTGACCTTTCTTGAATGTGATTTACACTTCAACTTAAAGTTTTTAGCTAACTAACAATTTATTACTACAAATAGAATAATTAACAAATATAATTAATTACTATCCTTAATGATACTATAGAGTTGACTTGAGAGCACTAGCAATGAAGGGTTACAGTGATTTCCCCAAATCTTCAGGGCTGGAGCTACACCATCAAATGGTTTAATGTAATATTCACGATACTTGTTGGGGGGAACTTACCTCTCTGCAGAGATGTAGTTGGCGTATTCTACTGTCCAAGCCAACTGGGGTGAGAAGTTCCAGGAATAAAAATTTTGATTCTCTACTTTCTCATCCGGATTGAAGTTACAGACCAATGAACAAGGAAAGAAACACACAGAAAAAGTCACATTATTCCTTATAGTGTGTTAGGATTTAAATAGGTCATGTTGTATAGAAAATATCTTTTTGTATCAATAGGTATTTCTTTTTGATTATATAATTGATTTTATCATTATTTCATAAATAATTTTAGGATAAATATTGTTGCCTTTTTATGCACTAACAAAGAAGTAAGCAGACCAAAGAAATTCATCTTTCTGGTACCAAAAATGTAAAGGTTATTATGGATTTCATCTTTTCCGAAAGAGACGGATCAAGTTGATAATAGTGAAAAGGTTAAAGTTTGAATCTTGACATGTTCATTTTCAACTTGTCAATTAAAGAAATGATTAAACCAGAAGTTTTTATGAATTTTTTTGTGGCTTATATATATATATATATATATATATTCCAAATGTGTAGACTTTTCATGGAGCATAGGTCTACAGCCCTAAAATGTCAAGAATGGTTTTGTAGTTTCCATAGCATTGTAGATTGTTTTTTTTGGGGGGGGAGGGAGAGTTGCCAGACCCTGCTTTTGAAAAAGTTTTTCCTTCTCCTAGATTTGTTTGCCTGATTATAAGGCTAGAGTGCTCAGTTTGTACTAATATTTACCTATGTCCAGAGAGGGAAGAGATTGATTCATGTTTTTCTCAAGGGCATAAGCATGAAATGAAATACAAACTGTCTCATCCATGATTTGAATTTCATGAGCCATGTTCATTTCTCAATGTCAATAACGGCTACATCATCTGTGCCAGTTTTAATAAAGTCATGTCTTTCAATGCTGATTTTCAAGGCAAGTCCTTGGTAGATTGGCCTATCTGAACCTTCTTACCTAATTTCATTCCATCTGGTCTAGCATCATACTACCATAAGCATAGTGAATATCCATAATCAGAAGATATGAAAGCATTTCGAGAGACCATTTACATGGTGCCTTTAATAAGTTTCCAGACTTTTTGTACAGGCATTTAAAATTGCCGTAGACTCTTAAAAATTCAGTATCTTATTGCTATACATCTTATCAAATGACTGACCAATTTTTAGGATTTCAGCTCCAAATGAACAGCTACAGTAGCAATTGGAATACACCCTACTAAACCCTGATTGTCACAGCTGGGGAATTTCAAAAATGCAATCCGGACGTGAGGACACTTTAAAAGAATGATATGCAATAAAATTCTGTTTTAAACTTGGAAAACATGCTGCCACAGAAACATATGGAATGCTTCAGACTGCTTTTGGAGCATCTTGCATGAATCGAGCATCAGTTTTTGAGTGGCATAAGAGATTCAAGGGAAGCAGGGAGTCTGTGAGGAATGATGAGAGGTGTGGGAGGAGTAAGGAAGTCAATACACCAGAGTTGATAGGCCAAAGGGTTAGGGTTACTATGTTGAGGTTTTAAGGGAGTTCAGGAAGAGATTCCAAGGGAAAAGACGAGCACTCTTCAAATCGGTTCAGTGGCATTTCCACCAGGACAATGCACCAGTCCTCAACTCCATCCTTTTCACAGACTATTTGACCAAGATGGGCATCAAGACAGTTCCCTCCCTACAGTCCAGACCTTGCTCCCTGTGACTTTTGGTTATTCCTTAAGCTCAGAGGCTGTCGTTATGAGACAATTGAAGAGATGAAAGCAGCTGTGACGAAGGTCATTGACACGCTCACACAAGAGGCCTTCCATTGGGCTTTTCCAGAAGTTGTTGGAATAGTACAAATGGATTGTAGCCGGAGGAGATTACGTCGAAGGGGACTAGATTTTCATGTGTGTACTATCAATAAAAGTGCCTATACGAATAAAGTCTGGAAACTTATTTAATGATCCTCGTATCATTTACTACAAGTTAGCTCTCAAGAGGATTGAGATCACATACATTTTGAAAAGTTAAGATTAGAGACACTGGTTTTACCACTTGTTAACTTTCAATTTTAAAAAGGCGGACATCCAAAGGAAACAATAGCTTCATTTCAATTTATTTACATGTGTATTCTCTACCTTTTTTCTTGACATTCCATATAAATTTCTAAAAAGGAAATTCTGTCTTTTAAGAAGTCCATGAATAGAGTGTGTTCAAAATCATAATTATGAGGGCCTGGAAAGATTAAATCAAATTCTGCCTAAGCTGCCTCTGCTCATTGCATTTAAGAGTGGTGGGTCAGAAGTTCTTAAAATGGGAAATTCTGGACTATTTATGAAACTACCTGCACATTTTAATGCCAGTTCTTACACTTAATTAATGTGACCTAGTGTCAAAATGAAATAATACTTATCCTCACGTTACAGTATCACTTAGAAATTAGTACACCCCAACATATTGTTTTATAGAAAGTTATTTGTTAAAGTCACTAGGGTTTTATTTTTTCTAGTGGAAAATTACACAATCAAAATGGATATTACTAGATAATAAGTAAGTAAAAAAGTAAAGTTGGCAACCGTAGTTGAAGGTGACCTGAAGGCTCCCTTTTCGATAGCTACTACACCAAGGTGTTGAGGAGAGCACTACTCCTTTCCCTGGATTGCTCCACTTTACTCTTGATTCTTACCTTATAATGCTGAGTGTTTGGCAAGGTAGCATCAAGTACCATTTTTTGAGTCTTCGGTATGAGTCTCCTGGACCATTGGCGAACACTCTAACCATTATGCCAATGTCTGGTAATACCGGACATACTAGGTAATAATTATTACAGCATTCCACTTAAACAGAGTGTAGTCTTCTAATTCTGTCTTGTTAGATGTTTCTCATCAGTCAACTTCTTGTGGACTTATATTCAATAATTCCCTCATTGCATAATGGTAATCATGTGTAAGAAATGTACTCTGGGACCCAAGTTCAATACCTGGATGGGGCTGTTAATGGTTCACTTTACAATAATGCCTTTGGAAATTAATTCATCTGCTCTACCCCCAGCTATAAGTAAATTGAAAGGCAGAATGGATTTTTTAGCTTCAGTAAGGCAACCAGTCAAGGAGAGGGAAATTCAAACCAGTTGTACTCTGCTATAAAAAAAAAAAAAATAGACCTTGTGTTACATCCTGCTTGTAGCAGAGGGGTTGGGTAAATATATTCATTCTGAAAATGTTTGGAAAGCTACATATTAATATCTTTCATTGCAGTATTTCAATCTTGTAGAGTTTGGTAAAAAATCTGTTTATTCTATATTGCTATGCTATAAAAATAAATTTTGCTATATTTGCTAGAGAAGAAAATTAACATTTTATTCAAAAATTGGTTGTGGTGAACTTATAGGTAATATTGCTAGTGAAATTCCTTCCTTTACCTTCTGTTGTAGGCAAAATGATGGACATATAAGTATAAAAATAAGCACCAGGAAAAGCTATTTAATGAGTAGAGTGTCTGCCGATGGTCTAAGAGACCAGGGTTCAATCCCAGGTCGAGTTATACCAAAGACTCAAGAAATGGTATGTGATGCCACCTTTATTATAAGGTAAGGATCAAAAGTAAAGTGGAGCAATCCTAGGAATGGAGTAGCACCCTTCCCTACACCTTGGTGTGGTAGCTATTGAAAAGGGAGCCTTCAGGTTACCCTTAACTTAACTTTATTTTTACTTATATTAGGTAGAATAATGTTTATCAGACCAGAAAGAGAAATCAGCAAACTGGGTTCAAATTCTGGTTGAATCAGTTTCTGGTTTCCCTGTTGATAAGGCCTAAAATACACTGCTGAGTGATAAGACAACCGTCACAAAGAGGTGTCCTGGACATGACAACACTGTATCTGGTTCAGTTCAGTTTCATTGTTTAATGGCATATCAACCTTCATGATTTATTTAATGCCAAAGCCATCCTTGTTGAAGAATAGCAGTGATACTTGAAGGATAAAAGCTTTTATATCTTTCCCAAGGATATTTGTCTGAAAATGAGTGTAATAGCCTGACTGGAGTTTGAACTCACTTACTTCAACGCTGCAGTCCAGCACTTTAGCTCTAATGCCACAGAATGCTCTGCACTGTATCTCTTGCTTTGGGAGTTAAGAGTCACCTCTTCATTACCATTAATCTTGCATCCACTCTGACTAGGAGTGGTACTAGTTAGAGTCCCATCTATAGGTTAAATAAATCTGTTAGAACAAATGAAGAGTTTACCTGTTTAAAATGATTTTGAAAATCCATTTGTATTGTATATTATAGCAGATCATAACTGTAAAATTATCCAATAAAATAACCCAAAGAGTGACATGCCATAAAACAAACAAATCAACCATTTAATGGTCTTAGACAAAGCATAAACCTATCTCTTTTTCTCATTATGATCAACATTGAATTCAATCCGACTGCCAACATACTATGGCTGTGTTACTCTCAATATCTTACAGACCTTGCAAAAGGTCTTTGTTCTCTAATGGATAGCCTTCCTTTTTCCTTAAAGTAATATTTCATTTTAACTTATTTGTCAGAGATTGGATTTCAGTCCGTCATTTAACCTGCTATCACCTTTATTTTGATCAAGATATTTATCACTGTTTATAGTTGATTTATTCTTTCGTATCATTTAAAAAGTTTAGATTTTTACTTTAACGTTTTGTCTGAAGATTTTCTCTAGATTTAGAATAAGAAATACATGACCAGCAAAAAAGCATTTTGTTAGGCACTTTTAATGATCTCCCTTTCCATTATTTAAAGAGAAAATAAAACCTGTATGAGGAAAAATTATGAAAATCGATTTTTCAAAGTATAATCAGCTTTGCATGAGTCAGCAAAGAAAAAAAAAATCCTTTACCATTCTAAAAAGAGTTAATCATACAATAGAAAATCATGTAGAATTTTGTAAGAAAAGGAAGTTTATGTTAGATTAATCATATACAAATGTTTTCTTATTGTTTAGAATATTTAATGCATTCATCATTTACAGAAGAAATTTAAAAAGATATTTGCGTAAATGTTGTATGAGAAAGAGAGGGAATTTTCATTTAGTGTTTTGTGCATATAGTAGACAGTAATATTAGGGAAGTAGCTATAGTATTCTTCTACATAGGGAAGGCACCTATCAAACTCCTTCACTAAGGGCAGGATGCGACAAAAGGTCAGTTTTTGAGTGGTATCATATTTACCACCCCCTCCGCTCGGGCAGGATATGACACAAGGTCAATTTTTTAAGCGGAGTTTAACAGGTTTGAATTCAGAGTTTTCCTTCTCCTGCACTAGTTGCCTCACCAAGGCTGAAGAACCTAGTCTGCCCTACTATTTACCCATAGGTGGAGGGAGAATAATTGGATTCATACCTTTCCCAAGGGTATTAGTGCTATGTGAAATGCAATCAGTCTTGTCCAGGATTTGAACTCTTGTCGCCGTGTCTATTTCCTACAATGATAATCATTACACCATGGGCATCTCTTCTTTTTGAGTGGTATACAGCTGGTTTGAATTCAGAGTTTTCCTTCTTCTAGACTGGTTTCTTTAAATAACCCAGTCTTCTCTACTATTTATCCATAGCTGGTTGGGGAAACAGGCAGATTCATGCCTTTCCCAAGGAAATTAGTGTGAAGGGAAAGGCATGAATCCGCCTTCCTCAAGGAGTTGAACTTCCTCAAGGAGTTGAACCCAGGTTGCCAATTCCATTTCCTGTGCTCACCATTATCCTAAATGTTCCTCTACATAGGATAGCAGATCAATATCTAAATAAACCTCTTTGGTTATAATATGTGATAGAATATCATTTTAAAGAAGAAGGTCATATGGTCATAATATGAGTATCCAGCCACCATAACAAATACTTGTCCCATACATTTTTGATAAAATCAAAAGCAGTTATGTCTAGTTGGAAGAACAAATGGAATTTTATTTTAGAAAAAAAACCCTGTAAATGAAGTTTAAAAAAAATGTGTAGCATACATCCTGTTAGACCCTGTAGGGAGGAGAGTTTCCATAGCATAGCGGCTAATGTGCTGGACAGTGACATCATTGTGAGTGAGTTCAAACTCCATTTCAGCAATTGTGTTCACTTTTAGACTAACTGTCTTGGGGAAAGCTAAGAACCCTCTTATTTCCTTCCTCCACTATGAGTCATATAGTACCATTACTGTTCTTCTACAAGAATGACTCTGGCATTAAATAACCTACAAAGGCTAATATGCCATAAAATAAAGAAACCAAATCAGTCCAAAACTCTGTAATGAAAAAAGACGATATTGGGTAAAGTTTTATGGGGAAACACATTTTATGAGAACATAACACATGTTTCTCCATCAGCAAAGGTGTCAAACAACAATGTTTCTCACCTTTTGGTGGAATATGGTATGGGAATTTCCTGGACCAGACTCATCATTTTTTTTTTTCTGAGTTTTGGTAGGGGTCAACCACATACCTGCTATCAGACTTTAATCTCAGGTTAAAACTTAGATTAAAGATATAGTGAGACAATGGCTGGTCTTTCAGTATGTTAAGTTTGTTTCTTAGTGGATAACTATTTTATTAATTTTGAATTTGGATTGCAAACACAAAACTAAAAGACAAAGGTAAAACAAACAAACAAACTGGTTTACTCTTTCTAAACCACATTCAATTTGCAATCTTTGTTCTCAATAAAAATTCTTCATCATCTTGTTGCACTGCCAACACGGATTTCCCAGACCCTCACTTGCCACCCATCTATCGTCCATCACTCCCAGCAGGTCTTCAAGGCTATATTCTGTATCAGCACAGAGCTGTTGTATATAGGTTCTAGCTGGTTGTCCTGCCTTTGTTCATCCATGTGAAGGGGTCCACAGGAGTATATCGTATATGAGTTTGTCCTTACTTCTCCAGCTAAGTCCCACATGTCTGGTTTGTCTAACTTTGATAGTTTTCATGATGGGTGATTGGTGGCTGTAGGGCTGCTGTTTTGTGGGGTCTTGCTTCCAGGACTTGTTCAATATTGCTCACAGCATTTTTTTTTAATTCATACTGAATGGTTATGAATGTTATTCACCTTTACAATAAGAGAAATCCACATAACCAAAAGGAAATTTACCAATAATTTATTTATATTATCTTAAGGAATTAATATTGTTACATAAAATATTTCATGGTGTCTAAGAAAAAATATCTCAAATTTAAGGGATTGGCATACAAAATATTTATCAATTTAAACATTTTAATTTTTGGTCCATATTGTTCACAATAACTAAACTATAAGTTGTAAAGAGGGTGACCCAAAGGCTCCCTTTTCAATAGCTACTACACCCAGGTGCAGGAGAAGGTGCTACTCTTTTCCCTGGATGGCTCCTCTTACCCTTGATCCATACCTTCTTATGCTGAATGTTAAGCGAGGAGTCATCGAGTTCCATTTTTTGAGTCTTTGGTATGACTCAACCTGGGAAATGCTACATAATTATTTTGCATGTGTGCTGGACTGTTATATCATATTTAGGTTGAAGAACAACTTATTCACCCAATGAGTAATTTCTTTTGAAAAAGGAATAATTATTTTATCAAGAAAAACAAAGATTTAATTTTTCCTTTTGACATATCGAAATTTAAATTCTGTATAAATTAGTTGCTAAATCTTTCAGTAACATGGCTTCCCACTAATTATTGTCTTGTGTTAGAGATACTCTTTCTCAATAAGAACCATTCTTTCATTAAAGAAACTTCATTTTAAAAAAAAAAAAATCTGAATATGAGCACAGGTAAAAAATCATACATAATAGTAGTAAGTCTAACTAAAGTAAGAAAATTAAGTTTATAATACCCAAAAATTCACTCTGAATTGTCCAGCAGGACACATGGCATAACAGTTATAGGCATTGGTTCCCTGAGCTTCTAAGAAGACAATCATCTGAAGGTTGCAGGTTCAATCCTCACTACAGGTGGGTTAGGGTTAATATACAGGAATACTTAACACTTGTACCTGGTTATGGCAAACGGAATCAGAACAGGCAACCCCCATGGTTTCGATAAAGGATGTAGTTCGAAGTTCCGTGAAGGTTCCCAAGTTCAACAAACACCTGAAGAAGGCCGGAGGACATATCGGCCAAAATGTTGTGGAAATAACTATAAAGATGAAGACAATAGTCCGAAAAACCTTAATGATAAAAAATTCATTAAAAAAAATGTTCAAATTTTCTCTTCATCCAAACATTTTGTAATGTATGAAGGATAGACAAACAAAATTTTCCCAATTTTTTATATAAATCCAACTGAATCAAATATGAATAAAAGTTCTACCATTCAACTTGTACATTTTGAATATTTAAGCCATCTTCCTTTGTTTTGCATATATTTGATGTTAAAAATATAATCACAAACAAATCAAAATAGTGAATAAATAAAAACTTTCAAAGATCAATATTTTCATATTAAACTGATTAACTGCTTTCAGATAAGATGACAATTTAATAATATCTGAGTGATTAGTGTTATTTAATTGAATTAATTGACTGATATATTGTCTGTATGTTAGATTAGTGCTGTAAGGTTTATGTGCCTACAGTTCCATCAAGTTCATTACGCACAATACAAATTAAACACTGCACAAACATAGTAGATATACAACAACAACAACAAAAGTTTAAAATAGCTTTACAGTGATTAGCAATAAATCATATAGAGTATGGATTTATCTGATTTCCCACCAAATCAGATTCGACATGACATCATTTGATATGGAAAGGGGAGCAACATATGAATCAAGATTCATACATGATTATAAGAAAAAATGCTTAGTTTCTTTGACATTCCCCTTTAGGGGTGCCTCAGACACCAAGTAATAAACTCAGTCCTACTAAGTAGGTATGACCTTCAAAGAAGGCCCTTGGGACCAGCCAATAACTTTAACCTACACAACGTGAATGCCTGATAAGAATATAAATCCTGTAGGGTATATCATTCTAATTGCAAAAATTTAAGGTTTGGTTTGGTTTGTTAGGTTTTATGGCATATCAACATTTGTAGGTTATTTAATGCCAAATCCATTTTTATGTAAATAATCTGTTCTATTTAAAACAATTCACTTTAGCATAAGTACAGTTTATTTGTCAAAAACATTACCATTTCAAACTATTCAAGCAGTTATATATAACAATTCAGTTAAGGGTAAATACAGTTTTAATGTCAAAAAACAGTTCTATTTCAAATAATTCAGTTAAGCATAAGCACGCAGTTTAAATGTAAGTATGGTTTAATTGTCAAAAACATTTCTATTTGAAGCTATTCAGTTTACTCAAACAATTCAGTTTAGCATAAGTATGCTGTTAGTTCTGTTAGATAGGGCCCTATCAGGTGCTACCACTCTGGGCCAGAGTGGACCTGGGAGTGATGATTATAAAGGGGTACTCCATATTCCCCAAAGCTCCAGCACTGCTGGAACCTCACCATCAGATTGTTTAATATTATATCCAGGACACTCGTAAGGGGGAGGGTCTTACCCCTCTGCAGAGGTGCAGTCAGTGTATTCTACAGCCCCAGCCGACTGAGCAATACACAGAGTTAAATGTCAAACAGTTTTATTTCAGATAATTCAGTTCAGCATAAGTACACAGTTCTATTTCAAGCAATTCAGTTCAGCACTAGTATGCAGTTCCAATGTCAAAACAGTTCTATTTTAAACAATTCAGTTTAGCATAAATACGCAGTTTAAATGCAAAAATCAGTATAGTGAAAGAAGCACGGTTTACTTCTATTTAACCCATAGATAGGACCCTTATCAGGTGCTACTACTCTGGGCCAGAGTGGACCAGGGAGCGATGGCAATGGAGTACTCTGCATTCCCCAAAGCTCCAGCATTGCTGGAACCTTACCATCAGATTGTTTAGTGTCATATCCAGGACACTCGTTGGGGGGGGTCTTACACCTCTGCAGAGAAGCTGACTGGGCAAGCAGAAATTTAAATTATTCCAGTTAACTATCAATATAAGTGGTATGATCCATTGGTAATGTTTAGCACAATGGTTATGTTTGAGGCTAAACATTTATGAATTAGACCCAAACAAATATTCAGGATAAAAACTTCAAAGTTGCCAGTGTTAATATTTTGTAGTTTTTTGGGGGAGTGGGGTTTGAGAGAGACCGTTTCATTTTATCACTTATTTTTACATCAAAGAAAAACACACACACACACACACACACACAGACGATTGGTTGGTTGGGTTTTATGGCATATCAACCATTGTAGATTATTTAATGCCTAATCCTGTTTACACACACACACACATATATATATATCAAATATATATGATTAGTAAAAACAGTTAGTTGATAACCTTTTCTAAATAACCAAGAGCTCATTTGTTTGCACACAGTTAAATGGTTTCAAGCACTGCAATTCAACATTAATAATTCTATTCAACTCTATTCATTTGCACACAGAAAAATTCTTCCAAGTTTAGCCATATAATACCAATAATACAATTTTTGCTCACAGTTAAATAGTTTCAAGTATTTCCATCTAGCATGAACAATTCAATTTAGTATTGATCATTTGTTTGCACACAATTAGATGGCTTCAAGTATTGCTATCTAACACCAATAGTTTTATTTGCTCACAGTTAAGTGTTTTTAAGTATTGCTATCAAACACTAATAATTCAATTTAACATCAGTCATTTGTGTTTACACTCAGTTAAATGATCAAACAACTCTTTTTGTCTCATAGGTGAAACCCAATAAGGTTCTACCACTTTGAGTCAAAGTGGACCCGGAAATAATTGCAATGAAGTGGTACTCCACCTACTGCAAAGCTTTAGGACTGTATCCTCACAATCAGAGGGCTTAGTGTCATATCCAGGACACTTGTTGGGGTTTTACCTCTCTGAAGAGATGCAGTCAACATATTCTACAGCCCCAGCCATCTGGGCTGGTATGATGAAGGAATGCAACGAAGACAGACATATAGTTATGTAAGAAAAATATATTCAATTACTAAAAAAACAAAAAAAATCAGATGAAAGAAAAAGTATATAAAACTTTACAATGTGCAAAATAATAATTACTCATTGTTAAGAATATTTCACTGTTAAGATATTGAAAAAAAGAAATGCTATTACTTCTCCAAATGTCTGAATTTCTAAAAAGTTTGCCTGCAACATGAAAAAAGAAAGGATACTGATCTCTTAAGATTTTTCACCCTTTTACAGGTAGGTGGGTCTGCATGCTGCTATGAGTAGCTAAACCGTAGGTAATATAAGGGCTCTCTCTTCCTCTTTTTATAAGAGTTGTGTAGATTTAATATGTGTGTCTATTTACCAAAACTTGTGCAAAAAATTTTCTTTTTTATTCAATTTTAATTTATACAAAAAGATCCTATTTGAATTAAATTTAATGAGTGGATATGGAAGAAAATAATGGATTGTAGATATCTATTTCATCTATTTTCATTGTTGTATATATATTGTGGAAAATGTACAAAATATTAAGCCATTTCCAAACTGATAGTTAAGATTTGAGTGTCTACATAGAGTCCAAGTTATTTCATTTAACAATACTTTAACCTTTAATGCATTGCTTAAATCATGTATAAAGCTTCTTAACACTTATAGTAAATGATAATATCTATTAATGTTAAGAATTTTTTTTTTTTTTTACACATCTGGCTTAAAGAACAACCAATTAATTTTTAGAAACTTAAACATTTTTAGATGTTATCGCAATATTTTTTCTTCACTATTTTAATACTAAATTATTCTTACCAAATCTTTCGATTGAATGATTGTTATTTTGCATATTTTAAAGTTTTATGTACTTTTCTTTCATCAGATTCTGTTTTATTGTAATTAAACCATAAAGCTTCATTATTAGTCATGCTGTTAAATGGTTTCAAGTTTAGAAAAGGATTAAATATTTCTATTTGACCAATAGATAGCATCCTAATAGGTACTATCACTCTAAGCTCTTGCACTAGAGCTCCCCAATCAGATGAGTCCGTGTCATATCTAGGAAACTCGTTGAGTGGGGATAGAGGCTTACCCCTCTGCAGAGATGCAATTGTGTAATGTGATTGAGTGGGTTATGGTAGCTCCACCAAGTTGTAAAGAGAACAGGAGGCTAATTTATAGGGAAGGAGATAGAGAAGAAAAAATAATAGGAAGCAAAAGCAGACAGAGAGTCTACAGAATAGCTGGCTGACCTCTGAGGAGTCAGGCCAAAGCACTCATTGTAGGTCAGCCAGTCACAGGTGAATGACTACAGTAATTAAAAATGACTAGGAAAAAATCAGTGGTCCCAAGTCTTCTGTGCAGTTGTGGAACGACTGGAAAGGAAGCTGTTCATCCCTCTAACACCAAGCAAAAGTAAAAGTCAAAGATTAAATATTGCAATGTGAAGATGGCTGAGAGTTGTGACTCCTGAAAAGGAGTCTCACACCAGACATGCAGCAGTGGAGAGTACATTAGAACTGCAACAGAAAACCAGAAAGAAAATTCAAGGTCTGTGTCTGCCTTCTCTCTCTCTCCTCAAGACATGTTACTAATGCAGGCAAACTCAGTTTTCATACTCTGTTTCTTTCTCCCCAATGGCTACTTTAAGAATGTAGAAGCGAATAAACTTTTGTGTTAGCAAACTAAAACAGAGTTTTGGGTGTTCGTTACCTTTTCCCATGGCAAGGTTACAACTGTACATTTGGTGTGTAATGGTACAATGTCCTAATTGGTACAGTAACATTACAACCTTCTATTTGAGACCCACAGTGATACAGTTGGTGTATTCTTCAGCCCCAGCTAGCTGGACTATGACAAAATGATTTTTATTTTCTCAAGGCACTGATTTTTTTTTTAATTTTTGTTTTTACCATTAAGAGAAGAAAATCAAAATTCTCAGAAATATGAAGCGGAAATCTGAATCCAAATAGTTAAAGCTACTTTAGTTATTGAAAGACACTGTTCTCTAAGAAATTCAGAATGTATCAATTAGTAGTCCTTTACACTTGATCTTAAGTACATGATCACTGGAATAAGAAGCTGATTTTTCTTCATATGATTTCAAATGGATATCTGTTAAACTTTTTATCAAAGGATTTGGACTCTCTCAGAAATTTTTGTTTTTAATGATGGAATAAAAATTTGTTTCTCTTCCAAATTTATCTAATGTTCCATGATAATACTTTTATACAGATATTGTATATACTTTTTCATGACACAAATTGCCAAAGTATGTAATTTATAAAAAAATAAATAAAACTAGACCCTAACTCTTTTTTTAGAAAAAGTTAATTTTCTTCTAAAATAAAAGCTTTAAAGATTTTATTATTCCTGGTAGAACATTATACAATCAAAATGGATATTATTAGTCATAGTGTTCGCCAATGGTCCAGGAGTCCTGGGTTCTATCCCCAGTCGCGTCATATCAAAGACTTTAAAAATGGTACTTGATACTTCCTTGCTTAACACTCAGCATTATAAAGTACGTATTAAGGGTAAAGTAGAGCAATCCAGGGAAAGGAGTAGCGCCCTCCCCCTTCACCTCAGTATAGTAGCTATTGAAAAGGGAGCCTTCTGGTCACCCTTGACTATGGTCGCCAACTTTACTTATTTTTATTTATTGCCCAATTCTAGAGTATCGAACCTATAAACAAAAAAAAATATTGAAATGCTTCTGTTACCAAAAATAAAATAGCATAAATATATATAAGGGAACAATTATTTTTGGATTGCTGCATATTCATTTTTTTATTGTACAGTTTGGTAATAAATATTACTTAACAATATCTGTTTTAATGGTATAAATTTCAAGGAGAAATATTAAAATCCTGGTGTCCTTTTTTTTTTACAAAGATTGTTGGTTGTACTAATTTATGGTTGATACAGTACATCTAAGTGTTCTCCAATTTATCATTTAGAAACCATTGTCCTAGAGAATGAACTCATATCTACAGATTCACAACTTTACATCTCTCAGCTGCACCTTCAAGTTAAACTTATGTGCTTGTTGATTTTAGTTGATCAGAATTGTGGTGAGAGTCTTTAAATTGCTGATAATCAGTTTGAACCCAATATGGATACTGTGCAAAGCATTAGACTTGTAAACATATCTTTCCGAAGCAGATTTTCTTCCTTGTCTCAGATTACAAGGGGACAAAAATAAATGGGTATCATGCTATGCAGTTTATCACCAGGGGCAAAATTGCAATTAATAAATAATAGAGAGTTAGGCTATCTGGATATTTTATCCTAAAGCAAGGATTTTCTTCTTGTAAGTAAACAACAACAGTTCATTAGTCTCTATGCATGAAAGTGAGTGAGAGAGAGATAAAGGTGTCAAATAGAAAACCTGACAGAAAAATAATGAGAGAGAAAATGAAGAAAATTATTAATAGTAAAGAAGAAATAAAAAAGAATAAAGAGTGATACAAAGGGAGAGAATAAGTTAGTGAAAAGAAAATTTTAAAAAAATAAAGGAAGAGAGAGTAGGCCAAAAGTATAGGGAACCCAATAAGAATTGAACTCCCAAATACTGGTCTGCTACTCTAATTTGCAGAACATTACACCCTAAAAAGCACCTAAAAAGATAAAGGGGAAAATAAAAGTGATAAAGAAGAAGAATGAGAGTTGAGGAGAAAAAAAGAGAAGTCTTATAACAAAATAAATAAGAAAGGGAATAAGGAGTGAGAGAAAGACAGCAAAACAAAGGAAAAAGATTTAAATGATGGGTAAATAAAAAAAGTTATAAAAATGATAGATAAAACAGAGAGTGAGAGAGAGGGAAAAGAGAAACTTGCATGGTATGATGGTTAACAAGTTGGACTAAAAGACAATCAAATTTCGTTGATTGAATGGTTTAATGACATATCAACCCTTATTAAGTAATTTAATGCAGAACTTTGTTGTTTCATTGTAAGTTGAGGTATTTGTTGGATGGTAAGGTTTAACAGCATATTAACTCTTGATAGGTCTTATGATTTGGTTTGACTTTCCTGTTAAAAGGCAACCTATTGCCTGTGGGCTATCTAATTGCTGAATTATTTGTTGAGCATACATGATTTGTAAACGTAGTGGTTAAAATTGTTGCAAATGAGTTTTTTGGTTAAAAAGGTAGTAAAGAATTTTGGGTGGTTGTTTTTTTTTAAGTTGAGAAATTACATCTCATTCATGTATTTTACTTTGTAATAGAATTGTATGAGTATTTGTTTGATAGTATATGGTTCTTAGCATACTGTATATATTGGCAGTTCTTCATCTTTAAGGAAAAAAGTTTGGGTTTGGTGGGTGTGGCCAATGCAAAGTCTAGCCGGGATTACACTTCTTTTCTTATCATTCTATATACTGGATGCCATTCTTTAGTGATAAGTTGGATTTTTTTAGTTTGTTCAGTGTCCACTTATTCCATAATTCTCGCCATTTATTGATTATAGATTCATGGATGGTTTTCTTTAAGTCTGTATGAGGGATCTTAATGTTTTCTGAGTTGATGTGAGGTGCTTTTTTGGCTCCTTTATCTGCCCTCGCATTCCCATGGATTCCTATATGGCTGGATATCCAGCAGAAAAAGATAGTTTTGTTCTTGGAGGTTTTTCAATTTTATTGATGATTTCCATAAATTAACTGTCTTTGTGTTTCTGACAAATATGTTGGGTTTATCTCTTATTTCTATGGTCCAACTACTCCTTCAGCATTATAGAGGATCCATCAGGTTGCCGTCTTTAGTACGTTTTATCTTTGAATATAGCAGCACATCCTACTCTATCTCCATCTTTCGATCCATCTGTATATATGTGGTTATATTCACTTGCTATATCCTGGAATTCTAATTGAAGTTGTGTAGAGCTTTTTTTTTTTTCTTGGAGTACTTGTTTATATTCAATAGGACATGTAGGTATTTTGAAAGCCATAGAACTTCTTTAGGAAAGGTGGATTTAAGTACATCAATGTTAGCATTTTTGATATGAAGGTTGAAGGGTTTGATGATCTCTTTTCTTTCACAAAGAGATTTGTATTGTGTTTTAGAGAGACAGTTGTAAGCATGGTTTGTCAACCATAAAAAGAATTTTGTGTGATATTCTGGTGCCATTTTTTGTTTCATAGTGATAGTGAAGCTATCTACACATAATCTCTCAACTGAGAATGTATTAAATGCACCCAATATAAGTTTTAGTCATTGATGAGGGATAGTTTCAATTGTTTTTAAATAAGATTTCTTGACAGATTCATAGATCAAACAGCCATAATTTAATTTTGAACATATTACTGTCTGATGTAAGTTTTGCAGTGTTATCTTGTTTGCTCTTCTGTCTGTATGGGCTGCTACTTTCAACAGTTGAATTGCCTAGTTATATTTATTTCTCAGTGCCTTGATGAGTTATATGAATGTTAGTTCAGAGACAAAAATGACACGTAAGAATTTATACGGTTGTACCATTGGTATTGCAATACCATTAATTTCCTTGGTGCATTTTTTAAAGTTGGCAGAAGTGAATGCATATTGTTTTGGTTCTTGTAATAACCTAATAAAAATATTACTGAATGATAAATAACCAAAACAGAGGTTAAAAATGAAATGGAAATTTTTCTAACATTAACAAAATACAATACTTGCCAGCAGTGTGAAGAAGTATCCTCTGCTTGTGGTAACTACTTAGTATATTTTCATCCCCTTACAATTGTGTTTGACATACCCATCAATGTTTTTAAGTAAGGTATATAACAGTTCTTAAGAGCTTAAAACCATTTTCTTTAGACCCCATATTTATTTCATTAAGGCATTGCTATTCCTGGTGTTAAGCTTTATGCAATTTTTTTTCATATCAACCAAACCATGAAATCATTTACATTGAATGAGTTGTTCATTCCAGGATTGATAGATTTTAAGATATTTTTTATTTTGATATATAACAATGTCTCTGATAGAATGCTGCCTTGTGGGACTCATTTCTTTTTTTTTTTTTTTTTTTATTCAGATAGGGTGATTCGAATTTGTGTTTAAAAACTTCTCTTTGTCAAGAAGTTGTTTATGAAATTTGGCAGGCTGCCTTTTAGCTTAAATTCATATAGGTCTCTCAATTCCACATTTCCATATTTTATCATATACTTTTACTAGATCAAAAAATACTTTTATGAAGTGTTCCTTCTTGATTAATGTTTCCCATATGATTTTCTGATTGGACTCAGTGATCTATTCTACTTCTTCCTTTGCCAAATCCAATTTGGAGGTTTTCAGTCTCTAAATACCAAATTAATCTGGTGTGGAACATCCTCTCAAATGTTTTACATATGCTATTTATAAAATATGAAGGTCAATAATTTCTTGGGTTTGCTGAGTTGTTTTGATTTGTTTGGATGGAAATTATGGTAGCTTTTTTCCAAAAGATGGGGAAACTCCCTGTTGTCCATATATTATGGTATATTTGTAATAAGTATTGAAGTAATGTTTCAGACAAGGGCTTTAGGAATTGGAGTGAATCTCATCTGGTCCAGTGGATGCATCATGATTAAGAAATCTTGAAGTTTAGCCATTAAGAATGGTTGGTTTTAATCTTTGGTGTTTTGGGATTCAAACTACTTTTTGCTTATCTTCTCTTTCTTTGATTTTTTGAATAACTCATTTAGCTTTTTGGATTGTTTTTTCTACAAAGTTTTCTCAGATAGTAGCTGACTTCCTAATTTATGATTTTTGTATTGTTTTCAATGATGTGCTTTAGTGGGGTGCTGTTATTTCTCCCCATATACTTTTCTAGCCATATCCTATCATGTTATGTCAGCATTCACTCTTGAATTCTTTTTTTTTTTTAGGTTTTGCTTTTCGTGACTTGTTGGTGATCAAGTAAGGGATTAAAAGTTGAATTTTAAATCTATGGAAGCTTGCTCTTCTTAGATGGATAAGCTTTTGTACATTGGTCAGCAAAATATAGACTGTTTTTTGTTGTTGAATTCCTTGGTACACAACTTGTATTAGATTCTTTATAAAGTGGTCAGCTTGATTGCTGGTGTTGCAGTTTTGAGGGAATTTTTTCTGGCATTATTCCCTGAATCCTTTTCAGTTTGCTGTCCAGCAAGTAGGATTCTCCCAATTGTTAAGTCCTGGATTTTTGACAAGGATTCAGAAGTAGTCACTGCCATATGTGTCCTCTTATACTTTCCCTATATAATCCATATAAATGGTTCAATGACATATGCTTAGGTCTATAACAGATAATGAGTAAGTGATCGGATTTAAATATTTTTGGAATTTGTTATTTTGGAGGCATAGGTTGTTTATTATTCTAATTTTTTGCCTTTTTAGTCTGAGTTTATACATCTCCATTTGGAATATTTGCTTTTGAAATCATCTAGAGGGAGAAAGGGCTTGGAAAGTCAATCCATTAGTAGAATTTATATTTGTATAAAGGGTCTTGGAGTGGGATATATATTGAGCAAATTGTGACTGTTTTGTGTAGAGTTACTTGAACTGCAATTGCCAGTTTTGTTTTTAGTTCAATTCTGCTTTGAAGAATGACATTCCAAATGAAGACGGATGAACCTCCATTAACTTTCAGTCTTTCTTTATGGATTTAGCATTATTTTTCAGAATTCTTGATTTTCAACTT
The DNA here is from genome assembly GCA_963585895.1 of Sepioteuthis lessoniana. Taxonomy (NCBI): domain Eukaryota; kingdom Metazoa; phylum Mollusca; class Cephalopoda; order Myopsida; family Loliginidae; genus Sepioteuthis; species Sepioteuthis lessoniana. The sequence continues at coordinate 58,726,390 of OY757920.1, forward strand.
ATTTTGCCATAAGAAAGTTTGTCATAAGCAGACTACTGTCAGGTTTAAAGTTTAAGTAGAGTAAGTAGTTTATTGAATTTGGGTTTTAAGCTATGGCAGTTTCACTGGATAATTTTGTGATTCATGGGTATTTTGGCCATGGTTTTATATTTTGGAGATTTTAATCAAATCCATTATCTCCATACTTTAAGATTTGTTTATATTTGGTGTGTATTATGGTTTTCCCTTTGTATTATATAGAATTTATTTGACAGAAAAATCTTGTTTATTACATTTTTTTTCATTTGTTTTTTCTTTGAGAATCTGTATTTTGATTTTTTGTTTTTTGGTCTGATTTTATTTCTGATGCTTTTTCATCTAAATGTTTAAACCTATTTTGGGTTAAGGTTTGGTTGTCTATTTTTATATTTTGGATTTTTTCTTCTCTAGGCAGGTTTGTTTTGGTGGAATTTTTAACTGCTTTATATTCACAGCAGGTTCTTTTTCCATTATATGAGTAGGTTATTTCTTTACTGGAATCATCTCCAGTATAGGATTAATTGGTGGTGTTTTCTTTGTTTAAAGTTAGTTTGAGTTTTTTTTATAAACTCTGGCCAGTTATTTGGTTCAAGTTGTAACACTTTTTTATGTTAGGTGTTTATATTTTTTGTTGTTCTTCTACATTAATTAGGCTCTTGTATTTGTCTTTCACTCTTGATTGTGTTGTCTTCTGGCCCCTTAACTGTGTTAGCATCAGCTTTGGTATCTAGCATTCCTAATATCCCCCTCACTTTTGCAATTTGGCTGAAGGTTATTTCTTTATAATTCATTTGCACTATCTTACATGCTTCAAGGAAGGAGATGTTTCTTTTCTATTTGATGGAAAGGATTTCTTTTCCTCTTCTTCATTTCTCACATGCCTTTAAATACACGGAGTGGTCCGCTTCACAATTTGCACAGTATGTTGATTCTTGGCGTTTATTTGCTGAATGAGTGGGGTCTTTTTGTCTGTACTTTCAATATACTGTTTCTCCTGTGCACTTATCTTCATGGTGCCTAAATGTTTGGCAGTTATAACCTCTCAGATGTTTAGGGATGTATTGCATGACTCTTTCTATTCTATATCCTATTCATTATTATTTTGTTGTTTTAGTTAAAACTCAGATGTAGGTGTTGGTCAATATTATTTCAGCATCTTAATTAATTAAGGTAATTTTCCAAATATTTTACTCTTTAGCCTTTCATTTTTTGAAATTTCTTCTACCGAGCAAAAAGATTGCTCTTGACTTCTAACAACTTCTTTGGATGTGTTTAAGGTCTGGTGTGAATATGCTTTGATTTTAAGGGTGAAAAATTGTTTTATCATTAATAGAAAAACGGAATATTTTTGTTCTACTTTGATAGGTTTTATATCTTTTTTCATACTATTTTTGAGACTAGGTTTGCTGATATAATGGTTACTATGACAGATTTGGGAAAGGATATTTTTCTGTAGATCCAAGGATTATGAATCTTGAGAATGCTATTTTTTCTTCCTCACTGTTTGAAAAATCTCATTCCGCAAAGTTTAGGTTTTCGTTTACCGTATGTGTTCTTTTTTATTCACTGACCTTGTGCTCATTCACTTATCCTAGAGTCCAACTTCTGTTGTAAATTTACCAAAGGTGGTTTCATTTGCCTTAGTTGAGATGAGAATATATTGGCCAGCATACCAAGAGGCGGGTTTCAAGCCCCAGTAAATTTACCAAAGGTGGTTTCATTTGCCTTAGTTGAGATGAGAATACATTGGCCAGCATACTTGAGTTAAGAGGCGGGTTTTAAACCCCAGTTAATTTCTGGTTTTCAGTAAAACTTTGCTTTGAAGTCAAATAGAGGTCAAAGGGACAATGTGACTGACCCTCAAGCTACTGCCTTCTCAAACCTTTGCAACAAAAATCGTAAGGTGGTTGTTCACTATAATAGGAATTTAGAGAATACAGTCAGGACTTATATAGATGGTAGGGTTTGACATGACCAGTTAATTGATCAGATTGAGTTTCTCTTAACACCTGTCTAGTTCAAGAAAAAGTCAAAATGGAGTGTTACTGGTCACATGACCACTAAGCCACCAGGATCTCATCAAATATTACAAGTGGTTCTATTGGCAGAGTCTTACACCTCTGCAGTGGTGCAGTCAGCTGATAGGGAGGTCAAATTCAATTCTCACTTGGTACTATATACTTCAGGCCATGTGCCAAACTTATTAAATTGCAACAGAAAGTGAAGAAGAATGAATAAGAAGGAAAAGGAGACTTAATGTAAAGAAAAGGGATGTATGAGAAAAAGGAAATAATGAGGCAAAAAACACAACTAGTTGAATAAGAAAAGTGATTTAAATGGAAAATGAAAATGGTACACAAGGTAAGAAAGAGAGAAAGAATGAAAATGATAGGAAAAGAAAAAGGCGGTTTGAGGAAACAAAACATTTAGAGAAAACTGATAGAGGAGCAATGAAAGAAAAGAATAAGAGAAAAGAAAGATAAAATAAAAGACAATACAGAAAAGAAAAATATGGAAAGACAAATGGAAAAAAATTATAATAAGAGTTAAAAAGCAGTTAGCAACAAGCAGAAGAAAATTAGTTGCAAAAAACAGATCAGAATGAGAAAGAAACGAGTTTAATAAGGGAATCAAAAAGAAAGAAATAGCAAGGTAAATGAAACAAAAATAAAGCAGTTAATATGGAAAAAAAATAAAAAAAATGGGAAAACTGAAAGAAAGAATAAGGATGAGTATAAAAGGAAAAATCAATGAAAAGAGAAGAACTGAAAAAGAGGAAAGAAAATAATAAAGAAAGACAACACCGGAAAAAATAAGTAAAAAGTGGGAAGTTGTAAATAAAATGAAAGGAAGAAAAAAAGAGCAATGGGTGTTAGAGAAAATGAAAAGAATAAACATTGTTTTGATAGAAAATCACTGATTTGTAGGACAAAGACAATAATTAATTTTATCAGTTTAATTTATAACACTGAAATTGTTAATATTCATATGGTGTGTGTGTGTGTGTGTGTGTGTGTGTGTGTATAGTACTAATACTTTTGAAAAGGAATGTCTTCAGCTATGGATAAAATTGTAGGGCAGATTTTGCTCTTTAACCTTGGTATGGTAAGCAGTCTTGGAAAATGAAAACTCTGAATTCAAACCTGTTAAACTCCACCTGGTGTTACATCCTGCTTGTACTGAGGGGTTGAGTAAAAACATATATATATATGAATTGTGTAACCCGAGTGCACATGAAACTCAGTGATGGGTAGCAGGTAAAAATTGTGGAATATCTTTTAAACTTTTGAATCTTAAATGGGCTCTACTCATTGTAGTATTGGGTATTTTTAAAAAAATTCTTTTAATCACTTCTGAACTAATAACCAACCAAAACATTTAATACCTTATATATATATATATATATATATATATATATATATATATATATATATAAAACCACATTTAAAGGCTACTGAATTCTCTAGCCTCAACTTAGTTAAAAGTAGCTAACTTGATGATTGGCTACATCTCAGTCTTGCATTATTTTAGATCTTAAAATATTTAATACTTTGATATTGTGATATTTGCTGTACACTTTTTGTTTTATTTCAAATTTTCATATTATGTCAGTGTAATAATTTGACTGCTATTTCAGATTTTATTGAGCAGTTAGTGTACCAGTTTCTATTGTCTGTGTGTGTGTGTGTATATATATATATATATATATATATATTCTCAAATATATATAAATACTTAAATATCTGGTTCTCTCTCACTCTCTCTCTCTCTCTCTATATATATATATATATAGAGAGAGAGAGAGAGAGAGTGCACAAATATTTGAGAATATAACATTATATAATCTTATGCAGCCAGAGCCAAATTTTAACAGTTTTTCATTTCTTTTTCTGATCTATGGATAATGTTAATATGACAGCTTCCAATCCTACACACGAAAGATGTACAATACTCATGACACTCGTCATGAATCCCTTTGGCTAGGCTTAAAAAGTGGACAGCATGAACAACAGGTGGTTCTCTATGAACACCTCAGAAGTACAGACTGTGATGCGCACCAAATTCATGTAATCTGTGATAGTTCGGGAGGTGATGAATAATAAGTGCTATGTCATGCTGCTCCATTTCTGGCAGGGAAACAGGATCACTACTACTGCCTACATCCACTAGAGACAGTGGTCAAGCCTTTGACTGAGTGAGTGGCCAAGGGGCTATATGTAACCCAGCTGAACTTTGCTCCCTCTCCCATGACCGACACGATCCAGAAGTGGGTGGCCAAGAATTTTCCAGATCATGTCACCCCAACCAACTTTGAAATTCTCTTGAGTTGAATCCCTCAGATAACTTCATTTGGTGAAACCAGCCATTGGCCCCAAAATACCAGGAACTTTTTCAAGACTGTCATAATTGATCAATAGTCAAAATTAATGAGAACCACCTGATCTTGTCAAACAGTTGTTTCTGGTGCTGTATATGAGCTATTTTCAAAGTTTAAAGTGGTTTTATTGAATTAACTTATTTTGTCATTCTAATTTTTAACATCTACAAATATTTTTCCATTCTTTATTAACAGACAAGAAAAAGATAGTAAGAATAAACATCAAAGAATAAGTAAACTACATTTTCTTGTTTGTTCAACTCATATCATTTATCTTTGAAGGGAATCAAAATGAATACCAAATATACAAACATTCAGTTTTAATTACTTCATCTATTAATTACCTCTACATATGGTTTTACAATAACTTCAATCATCAATATATTAGATAATCTGATCAAGATAAATTAAGTTTACTTGAATTTTGACCAGATTTTTTTAACCACATCTACTTAAACAAATTCACTTGATTATACAAATTTGAGAACTTACAACAATACTTTTAGATTCCCAGTTAAATGCTCTGTAATAAAAATATTAACACCTGGAAAGAGGATTTCTATAGGGTCTATAGAAAAATTGTATTATTATTATTGAGAGTTTTACACACAAGTATTAGCTGGTGGTCTTTCATGGGAATCTGAATGACTTCAAGTCCCCTCAGGTTTTCAGGATGCTTCTGAGTATTCTAGCTGATCTTTATGCAGTGGTCTATGTGGTTTCAATCCTTTCACTAATCTCCAATTCTTCCAGTCTCTTTACTAAAACCTTTGGGAACTGTTTCAATATCCCAACTACAATTGCTATCACCGTCACTTTCAAGTTCTTCAGTTTTTTAAGATCTCGAGTTAGATCCAAATATTCATCTCTTTTGCCTTTCTTTTATTTTTACTCTATGGTCAGCTGGGACAGCAAAGTCCACAAAATTACAAGTTATTTTTCTCTTGTTAATTAACATTAGGTCTGTTCTTCTGGCTTGGATTAGGTGATGCATTTGTATCTTAAAATCCCAGACAATTTTATGTTCCTCATTTTGTAGAAAGGATTCTGATTTGTGCATATATCATTTATTAGTTGGTCAAATTTCCAGTGATCATCTTTCACACCGAGTCATGTCTTGTCTTCAACTAATTTGATGCATTTGCTTATTATGTGATTAACCGTTTCATCTTTTGCTCCATAACCTACACTTGTTATTTTTCTGTTGTGTATTATCAAATTTTGATATAATTGTCCTTATGGCATTATCTTATGCTTCTACAAAGAGAGATTCAATATCTCTCTTCTAGTTTACCATTCTTTGCCTTGTTCCAGTAATCTTGTGTACAATCTCCTCAGTTTGTTGCTTGAAGTATTGATACAGTTATTTTACTTTCCATTTCTGGTTGGTTGGGTTTTATGGCATATCAACCTTTGTAGGTTATTTTATGCAAAATCCATTTTATAAAAATAATTAGTCCTATTTCAAACAATTCAGTTTAGTATGAGTACACAGTTTGTCAAAAACATTTCTATTACAAGCTATTCAAATTAGTCAAACAGTTCAAATTCAAACAATTCAGTTTAGTGTAAATACAGTTTCTACATCAAAAACAGTTGTCTTGTTCAGTTTCAATGTCAAAAAACACTCCTATTTTAAACAATTCAGTTTAGCATAAGTACACAGTTTAGATATCAAAACAGTTCCATTTCAAGTAGTTTAGTTTAGCATAAGTACACTGATTAGTTCTATTTAACCCATAGGTGCTACCTATGCTACGCTGGTTAGTTCTATTTAACCCTGTCAGGTGCTACCACTCTGGGCCAGAGTGGACCTGGGAGTGATTGCATTGAAGAGGTACTTCACATTCCCCAAAGCTCCAGCATTACTGGAATCTCACCATCAGCTTGTTTAGTGTCATATCCTGGATACTCACTGGGTGGGGAGGTCTTACCCCTCTGCAAAGGGGCAGTCGGTGTATTCTACAGCCCCAGCTGACTAGGCAATTTCCATTTCCGTTTTCTAGTTTTTCTGCATACCCTCATGTTACCATTGCTATCATTGGTTGCTGTAATTAGTTGTTTATTGCTCTTTTTAGTGTAATCCTTGAATTGTTGCATCTGGTAAGTCCTTTTCTGCCTCTTTTCTTGATATATAGTCTGTCATATCTCAAGTGTAAAGCCTTATGCCTAGTTATTAATTTTCTTGTCTTTTGGTTCATTTGTCTGAATTCTTCATTTGTTAATTTTAATAGCAGTTCAGATTATCTTACAAAAGGGAATGCCTAGGTATTTATTCCTGGTTTTGAGAAGTTTTCTTGTTCTTCTGAGGTACTCTTTTATTATGATCTCCAACCATTCATATGGCTAAGATTCCAGCAATTTTTCTCTTATTTCAACGAAATTTTTAAGAATAGTTAGATTATCACAGAAAAGGTTTTAAGCTCTACTAAAAGATCTAATTCAGACTTTTTTTTTTCTCATCCATACCTCCCATCAAGTAGGATTTGACACAAGGTCTTTTCTAAAGTGAGGATTAGGGGAGGGGCAGGTCGTGCATTGGCTGAGACTCATATGCTGCTGATCATAGGTCTACCAAGCCTGAAGGCCAGGTGTAAGTGGGTCATTATTTGTCATTGATTCTCAAAGTGCAATGGGAATCTATGCTTTTCATTGCTTGTCAATGATTCATGAGGCCAAAAGACCAAGTACAATGAAAATCTTTGCTTGTCATTAATTCCCACCCAGAAGTAATGCCAGGCAGTCCCAGGAAAACCAGACTCAGGTTTTTTTTTGTGAAATCTGTTTCTCACCTTTTATATCTTACTGTCCATCTTGGTGTAAAAGGGTGTTCATCCCACTGTACTCACCCACTCACTTGGTAATTGTTATAAGAGGCAAATAGTATTCTTCCTTTGTTGCAGCTAGGAGTGAAGTTGTTTAGTTGGAATCCATTTCATGTTAATGTTGCTGGGCCTAAAAAGACTTAGAACCCAATTTTATCATTATGTATATGCATAAACAAACATATATATATATATATATATATATGCACACACATATATACTATTATCATTATATAGCCTTGAAGGAGGAAATGATACAATATTTGGATCCCAGTGTTCTGATTTTAAACAAAAATGTTAGGAAACAACACTTTCATCCTAGACTGAGTGCACAGATACTAGACTTTAATCCTCAGCAGAAGTACTGATCCATATATAGATATTAAAAAAAAATCTCCTTTTGAGAAGTGATAGGTTAATAAAAATATCTCATATGTAAGCTCAATATAATGCTTTTCTCTAGCGAGATACAAATCATCTTCTGATACACAATGATATTTACTAATTTCAGTCAGCTTGAAAAACAGTTTTGTAAAACCATATTCATTTCTTTGAGTGTATATATATATATATATATATATATATATATATATATTTGTCTGCTTAATTCTGACAGAAATCTCATTAGTTTCCTAAAAATTGTAAACATCTTCTGTCAAGAAGATTTATGATGCTTTGTATAAGTCCCCTTCCTAAAGAAAATGAATATTACTTTTATGTTATGGCGAAATTAAAAATTCATTTCACAAGTCTGGCTTTTTAAGCCACTTTTCCTGAACATTTCTATTTTTATGGATGGCTTTAAATTTTGCACAAGATCAAAATGTTTAAAACATTATTTAGTATCATATTTTCTTCATTTCATTAGTTTTAGTTGTCAGCTATGCTATCTTTTTTTATTAACCCACACATTGCAATACAGTCAAAAGCATTTTTTAACCTTGTCAATGCCAAATTACATTTTAGGTATCATATAAATATATTGTGTCTGAGTGGTTACTTATTGTTAATCCACTTGGATTTCTTCTGTACAAGAGAAAGTTTCTATGATTGTTGGAAACTTTGACCAAAGCAATTAACTAGCAAAACACAGACATTTGTATATATTTCTTCTCTTAGATTTAGGTGTCTTATAAGGAAGACCAATTATGCAAATGAAATCAAATAGGACTAATGGACTATTGACAAACAAGAAAAAAAGATTTCAGATGATTTAACTGTCATTTCTGACAATATATCAGGCATAATTGAATGCACCATGCAACAGTTGGATTAGGAAAAGAGTTTGAAACAGACAACAAAAGTTTGTAGGAAGCAGAATGTTAATTTAAATGAATTAACAAAAGCTTAGTAAATGTAGCCTTGATATTTGATATTTATGTTCATTCAGGAAAAATTAGGCAGAATGATGAATTTTTATTTAATAGAGTGATGCTGGAACAACTTGGGGGTGCTTTGCTGGAGTTTGTTTCTAGACATCACTCAAAAGACATCAGTTATAATTCCTGTCAAGATGGCAAAAGAAGTTGACCAATAGACATTAGTATTTTCGTTGCCATGTTTATCATTTGAAGTTTTAATTAGATTAGACTGGTCTTCTCACTGGCTTTTTGTCATTTCATAAATTCATCAAGAAGAGAAAAAAGTTTTCACCTTCATTTATTTGAGGGCATTCTAAATGTAAAGAACCTAAAAACACATTTCTATCATTTTCAATGAACCCCAACTAACTTTAAAAAAACCCAGATTTTTTCCTTTCCCTCTTTTGAGTCATGTGACCTCTTTCAGCCAATTAATCTGTGAATCCATGATTCCAAATTGTTATTTTTCCTGTTTCATTTACTTCACATATTGGCTAAAAACCTTTTATCTCTCACCTATCCTTCACCTCTGGAGGTGTTTGACTGTGGGATCAAACCCTATTACTGGGTAATATTCAATAACACTATAGAAGAAAGAACTTTGTATTTTTGCTTGGCGAGTAAATTAATTTGACAGTTATGGGCATTGCATATTTTTACCCAATGAGGATAACTAATCCTATTCTGCCTGAACCATTTTTCCTGGGCAACATAAAAATGGTGAAAGCCCGCAAAACTTTCTCTTCCTCAGAATCTTTTCAGCAGGACGGACGTACTTTCTATCCTCTCTCTTCATAGCAGCATAACCATTACACCATGAGTAAAGCCATCTAATTTATGGACTTCTGAGTCTACTCTTCTAGACCAAAGGCTCCCAGTTGAATATAAATCAGATGTATTTATTCTGCCATTTACAGGAACACTTTATGTTGCCCCTAACTTTTGCTATGTCTTCAACGATGCGTAATTCTGCTCAGACATTCAGCAATTTCATTCCTCCTAATTCTGTGGGAGATCATCATTCTTCTCTCTCCTACTGCAATAGGACTATGCTTATGGCTGACTACATCATTCCTGTCCTTATTCAGCCACAAAACCCTTGCTATGACTAGCGATGCAAATCTCACACGGACACCTAGCTGCCTTATTCCATCTCGATTCTGCTTATCTATTTTGAAGACATTCCTCACTCCAAAATCTACAGGACTATGAACGACTGGCAGAACACCAAATGCCTGCTCAACCCTTTTATACCTATTTTTCTTCCCACTACAATGACCAGCACAAAGGCTACCTCTCAACTCAAGCTGGTATTAAACTCTAAATTGAAAACCTTCAATATCTTCATTCGACTCATATATTTTTACCTTAAAATATAATGGAGAGGGTAACTTAATCACTTTTTTTGTTAAAACACATTACATATATAAATAATTGGAAATTAAAGTAAACAGATTGTGTTATCCCAGTTTTGTAAAATCCTGGCTTTCATCTGGGGTTGAACATCAATCTCAAACATAGGTGTGAAAGATGGAAATACCTCAGCCTTGGTAATTTCAGTTGCCATCATATCATGGGAATTTCAACCTTTTTGTATTATACTTTGTTTTAGTTACTGGTATATTGACAAATAATTCAATTATAAACAAAATCATCCATGGAATACACTGTTTTTCATATTTGTACATTAGATTGATAGATAGATAGACAAATGATGAGAAGAAAACAATATGCATAAATTCTATTCTTTTAAACAAAAAGAAAGAAAAATACATCCTCAAACCACAGTTTTTTTTTAAAGCAATAATCTTTAAAAAATACATTGCTTCCCCAAAACTCTAGAGGATTGTATTTTATTATTTTTTGTTTCCATTTAAAAAACACAATACTTGAAACTAATGGTCACAGATGGCCTAACAAAGGTGAGGTCATAACTATTTTAGTTTATATATATATATATATATATATATATATATATATATGACTAATGAGTAAAAAAGCTTTTAAAAAAGGAGTTGTCAAAAAAATAAGAAAGAAACCTAGATGCTCACTGTCAGTGATAGGTAAACCTTAGAATAAGCGAGGTCCCCCTATGCCCTCCTTGGCTTTCGCATTACTGAGTTTTATTTAGCATTAAGAAAACTGAACACATTTGATGATTGTAGTTCTCTTATATATATATATATATATATATATATAATTACTGTGCTTAAGTTTGTAATATCTTCCGAGAGAAGTGCTTAATATCTGGGACTGAACATATATAGATAATATATCACAGAAATTAAAACCACATATTACAGTAGTTTCATGCTTTCAACTGATAATACTACACTCTGAAAAATTTTTTAATTTCTATGTTATACTGCTAATAAATATATATATGAATATATGTACATTGTTGGGTAGGAGTCATCAACACTGAAAACAGAGTTGACAAACCACGTTCAATTTCGCTTTGTACTGATTCTTTTCATTGTTTCTCTTCTATTGATGGCCAAATCATTTGTCACACCATCAAATTCAGTACGCATACTTATCAGACTCCAGAGAAAGCCTTAGGCTGTTCCTCATAGGAAAAAAGAGGGTTCTTATTGAGGAGGTTGGGCTCATTAAATAAACAATAAACCAGTTCCTGCAAGATGTAACAAAGCATGCATAATTACAATTTCTAGAATTCAGAAGAAAAATTTATCGACAATTTTTCTAACTAACATTACTAATTAAGTTTATAGATAGTCCTTCAAGATGGGCATTTAAAATAAGTACATAGGCACTTTTTCAGACTAATAATTTGGGCAAAAACCAAAATGATTAAATTAGTAAATTTCTTAAGTATTACTTACTTGAATTCAAAAAATATTTCTCAGCAAAACTGCATTTCTTCCAAGAACAATTTTAACTCCAGAATTTGATATAAAAAAATTGGTACATCACTTTTCAGTCATATGAATTTTATCTTTTATATTAAAAATTACTGTTTATAAGTTATTCTGTGTAATTTTAGTTGACAACTATTCTTAAATAATCAACAATGTTATAGATCTTTTGTACTTTTATTTAATGCCTGTGTGTCCTGTTATAGTCATCACCAAATTGAGACACAATCTGAGTTCAAATCTTGGACAAGGCTGTTTCACAAAGCTTGGAAGTATGTGGAAAGTTGGATAAATCAATTTCTTAACTCAAATTTAGATATGTGATATTTCATTCGGCTTTATTTCATCTTCATGAACTTCTTTAGAGGGAGACTGTTTTCTGAGTTTTTCAATTTAAAAGCATATGAGGGGAAATGATAAGATGGTAGAGGGGGTATAGTTGTAATAGAAAGCTGGGAGGGGTTACCCTCTCCACCATCTTATTATTTCCCCTCACATGCTTTTAAATAGAAAAACTAAGAAAACAGTCTCTGTTTGAAGAAGTTAGTGAAGATGAAATAAAGCCGAACGAAATATTCCACATCTAAATTTGAGTTAAGCATTTGATTTATTCAACTTTCCACGGTGGGGATTTACGAATTAACTATAAAACTCCCAACTGGATGTTGACTCGTCGGCTGCCACATACAAAATGTATAAACGCGTCGCCACACATCGACTCCACGCATCCATCCAGTTAAAAATCAGAAAAAAAGAAAAATAAAAAAAATTAAAGTAGCCAATGGAAAGCAGTCACACCGAAATGAGAAGGATTTTGGAGTGATGAATTAGGAGCCGGTGGGGAGAGATAAATACTTGGGTTTTCTGTGAACCGAGTCAGTGAGGACAAAAGAGACCCAAGGAAGCACATAGATACAGTGATCAGTCGAGAAGTAATGTCCGCCCTCGAGTTAAGAGCTGAAACTACTTTTCTGCGAGTTCCACAACCTGACCATAAAAGAAAGAGAAGAAAAGAAAAAAGGAATAAGTACTCTTTAAAAACATTCTCCTCCTTTCCCCTTTTTTTTCCAAATATCTGACTTTCCACCACTTTGAAAATTTACTACTTGTAAAAGGGAACTTCTGAACATTCAAATCCAAGTTGACGCTTTATGTTTTATAATAATTGTTTTAATTGTCTTGTTTTAAATGAAGTTTTTCTCATCATATGTTGTAACACTCCAAACCCAACCAACAAGGCCATACCACATACTCCTATCATACGGTCAGATTCACTACAAATCTATCTTTTCAACACATAGGGTAGACTGGGCTCTTTAACATTAGTATGGCAACCAATCTTGGAGAAGGAAAACTGAATTGAAACCTGTTAAACTCTTCTTAAAAATGACCTAGTACTGTATCCTGCTCATGCAGAGGGGTTGGGTAAATACATAATTGGCAGTGAAGAGTACTTCAGCTAGTAGATTTATAAGATTGATAGAAAGGGACATATCTAATATTAACTAGATAGCCGGTTTAATTTGGTGTCATTGTTTTTTATCATATCAACCTTTGTGTGTTATTTAATGCAAAAGCCATGAACTCACTGAGTTCTCTTTGTCACAGTAGGCTATAATAATACTGATGCTTCTATCTAGGAAGGAGTGAAATATTCTTGTTAGCATTTCATAGTTCTGTTTGATTTTAATTAAGTTTAAACAATGACATTCAGTACTTTTGCAGACTCCACAGTTTCAAATACTACTTGAAATTTATTTATTCTCTAAATTAGAGTGTTTTACATATATTTATTATGGTAAATATCTCTCTCTATAATATGCTGTTTTTGCTGGTTAGGTTTGGTTTGTTGGGTTTTATGGCATATCAACCCTTGTAGATTATTTAATGCCAAGTTCATTTTTACACAAATAATCAGTTCTATTTCAAATAATTCAGTTTAGCATGAGTACACAATTTATCAAAAACATTTCTATTTTAAACAATTCAGTTTAGTCAAACAGTTCTAATTCAACCAATTCAGTTTAGTGTGAGTATAGATTTTGTTTACACACAGTTAAATGTCAAAACAGCTTTATTTCAAACAATTCAGTTCAGCATAAGTACAGTTTCTATGTCAAAAACAGTTCCATTTCAAACAATTCAGTTTAGCATGTTTTTGCTGGGTTATGGTTTCATGTAAACACATATATATATAACATAATGGGAATTATCGTAATATAAGGATAGATCAAGTTGAGAGATAGAGAAGTGATACTTTCAAAAAGAAGGAGAGTGAAATCAACAAGAGAGAATTCTGGAAAAAAAAAACTGTAAAAAATGGAGAGACAAGGTTTTGGAAAAGAAAGATTTGTCTTGGTAAAATAGAGAAACAATGCTTACTAGATGAAAAAAATATTTACATTAGCTACTGCACATTAATTTGCCTCTGGTTAAAAAGATATATTGATAAAAATTGCAAAACAACATTAAAAAAAACATCATTAAATTTATACAGATTTGTTTTTACCATATTCACAAAACAGAATTGATTTTTAATCAGTTTAATGAAGTTTATCTTTTTTTCAACTTTGTTAATATTATGTCTATATTACTAAATCCTCATTATGTGTGTGTATATATATATATATATATATATATACACACACTCACAGATATAATGAGAATATAAATATATCACAAAATTCTCATTATGTTTATGTATATTCATGTATATAACAAAAATTCTCATTATGTTTGGGTATATACATAGATATACACAAAAAAATCTCCTTAAGTTTATATATGTGTGTGAATATGTGTGCATATATAATACCACACAATTTTTACCTCATCATGAAGAAATAAGATTTGCTTGCATAATGATTAAAACTAGTTGTCTGTGTTGATAATAGTGTAAATCTCAAACTGAGATTGGAAATTGATTAAAGAGAACTCATGTCAGAATGTTACCACAGCACACAGGATTCTTTTGTTAGATGGCATTAAAAAATTATTGTTTAAACATTAACTGTATTGAATATTGTCTTGACTTTTCAATTAAATTTCATATTCAAGTCCATGTTTTGCCAGTTTATTCAAATCTTTAACTGGATACTTCATTGTTGGCTCATATACTTTACTGGAAAGTTGTAAATACAAAATTTTCATCTGGTATTCCTACAATGTAAATGAAAACCAACAAAATCTAGTGCTACTGTAAGATACTTGGTAAATAATAATGATGCTCAGGTCCTCAAACCTTTATTAATCCTATAATTTTTGCTATTTTTTATATCATGTGTATAAAATAGAATATATCCATTACCCAGCAAAAACATTGAACTTTTTATTAGAGCAATTCACTGGAATGATCAGATTTAGAAAATAAAGCAAATTCCAATACAATTTATAAGTGAATAATGATTCTGTAGGATCCACAAGTGATTAAGTGCAACATCATATTAAACAAGTTCAAACTCAAATAATACTTTTACATTCACTTTTGGACTAATACTCAAGTGAAAGGTAAGAACCCACTTTTCCCTTCAGCTGTGAGTTAAATAGTACCCTTACACTTCTACAAGGATAGTTCTGGCATTACATAACCTACAAAGATTGATATACTATTAAACTAAGAAGAAACAAAACAAATTTTCAATGGAACAAGTAATCATGAAATGCTAATATAGATGGTTTCCCGATTTTATCATCATCATGGCGTGCGGTTGGCATGAATTTCCCTGATCCTCTCCACCCACTTGTCCCTATAGTCCATTACCCATGCAGGTCCTCCATGCTACATCTTGTATCAGTGCAGAGCTGTTGTTTTATCTGGTCACCCTACCCTTTCCCGTCTGTGTGAAGGAGCCCACAGAAGTACATCACTTATGAGCTCCCCCTTACTTCTCCAGCAGTCTCACATGTCTTGCTTGTCTAGTTTGGATGGTTTTCAAGATGGGTGGATGGTGTCTGTACAGCTGCTGTTTTGTGGGATATTGCCACTAATTCTAATACCAAAATGGTCTCAGATATCCCAATGAAATATACAGAGAATAATTTGATTTTTCTTCTGCATTTACTAGAAAAACCATGAATCTTAATCCTTCACTCCTTTTTAAACAGAAGCATCAATATACTTATGGACCACTGTTTTATTTAGTTACATGAAAATATTTATTAAATTTCTTTAATAACAAGGACAATCAAGTAAGGAAAGTCATTTTTTTCTCAAATATTTCAATAGAATTTTTTGTCAGTCTTTTTTTTCAGTTTTGATTAGACTTCCTTTCATCTTATTTCCATTGATTTTTATTGTCATTCTTTATACTGCACATGCATGGTGACAATCAAATGAATGGTAGAAATCAAAGTTCAGCTCTTATTTGATGAATGTTGGCTTACAATAGACAGATATCTTAAACCCATGCTTCGTGTGAGTTATTAGTACTTTGAGAAAGGCCATTTCATTGAGTTTTCATTTTTTCCATTAAGGAATGTATTGAAGGGCTAATTGAGTTCAGCTGGTTCAACCTGTACATCTTTCTGATGAGACCAGAATATAAAGGTGTTATCTTTGTATTTTGGACAGATGGTTAGCACCAGCTGTGTCATTCTTAAAGCCATTTCCTTGAACTATTCTCTCAACTCATTATTCTATGACAGTTAAGTGAGCAGTATAGATTAGAAATAATGAAAAAGCTGAAATAAACAGATAAGATGAAATTTGAACTCACGTCTCTTATTCTTCAGGGTCTGTCTTTCCGTGACAGTGCTATTACTGGATCGGCTACAAAGATATTACCAGCAAATAAGGTATATAGTGATATTCCTTATTTCCAAATCTTTAATATACATACATATTGCTTATTTATAAACAGAAACAATCTGATTCTTACTCAAAAATTTAGAAACAGTTGGATTAGTTTTATAAAATATCCATGTTGTTATGTTTGTAAACTGTGGTTGAAATTTTTCGATGATTTAATTAGTTATTTGAATTGTCCCATGATGTAACGGTTAGTAAGCTAGCAGTCCATCATAACTAAGTTCATTTCTCACCAGACACCTTATTCTTCTGGCCTTGTGCCAAACTAAGCTAAAAAAATCTTTTATTCAGATAGTATCAATGAAAAAGATTAAGTTACCTCAAGACACCAACTGTACGGCCACCTGCCCCCTATCACGAAAACTATTCAAGTTAGACGAACCAGACATGCAGGACACTGCTGGAGAAGCAGAGATGAACTCATAAGAGATGTACTCTTATGGATCCCCACACATGGCCGCGCAAAAGCAGGACGACCAGCACGAATGTACATTCAGCAGCTATGTGAGGATACCGGATGTTGTCCTGAAGACCTACCTAGGGCAATGAACGATAGGGAGGAGTGGCGAGAGAGGGTCAGGGATATCCATGCTACCAGCGCGATATGATTATATATATATATATATATATATATATAAAAACATCCTCATAAGAAATTATAAGAAATGGTAAATCTAGTTAAAACCTTGGAAAAGGCAGTTTAATTTGCACTAATGCCCTCAAGAAAGGTATAAATCCATCTCTTTATCCAACTATAGGTAAATAGTAGAGCAGACTGGCCTCTTTAGCCTTGGTAAAGAAATTGGTCTAAGAGATGGAAAACTGTATACAAACCAGCTGAACACTGTTTAGAAATTGACCTTGTGTCACATCCTACCAGTAATGGAGGGGTTGGGTAAATACAAACATATATATATATATATATATATACTTACATACACACTCAGAAACACATATGAAAATGCTCACAAACACTTATATGGGGCATTCTGAAAGTAAAGCTTTTTTTATTCCCATGGAAACTACAATTGATACAGAAACCACTATACCACCATTGCAGAGAACAAGTTTTCAGCCACAAAACACAATTTCCCTCACAGTCTCTAACACTGACAATACATTTTCACAAGTGATAAACAGGCTAACTACTTTTTTTACAATAGAGAAGATGGTATATAAAAAAATACATCTCTAACATCTCTGCTAAACATTATCTACTGACTAACAATACTCAATAAATACTAAAAATGAATCAATGAATGCCAGTGAATGTATTTTTTTTCTCTATGAAGAAATTCAATGAAACACCTCTACTTTTGTGTCAGACATCATTTTGCAAGACTATATAGCTCAGCTGGTATCTGTAATTTGGTAAATGATTATTTGTTACTGGTGGCTAGTTAACCTCTACTATAATATCACCAACATTCACATCTAACATTATGAGACACCATAATAAAATAGGAGGTATCAATTTCAGAACATCGCTATCAACTATGGCATGCAGGCTCTTTTTCATCACTGATGAAAATACAGAGTGACTATATGAAAAAAAATTGCTTTATACAATGGTATTATTGTGCTTTTGTAGTTTCCATTAGAAAATTTTTTTTTTTTTTCCTTTGGTGTGTCCCTCATGTATATGTGCAAAATGATTTGGTAATAGCTATTTCTTACTTTGTGAAAATCAGGAAGGAAGAATAGATTGTCACTTGTACTGACACTTCCATTCATGACTATGGATTTCAATACTGGATCTGTGAAACCTTAAGCAGTATGGACTTGGATATAACTTGCACAATTGAAGTAAGGATGTAGGTTCTTTTGAGAATCTTTAGCAGTCTTCAACATTCATATGCTGGGAATCCTCAAATTGATTCACTGTACTGATTATCCTTTTTCTCCCGTCTTCTCTGTTAGAAGCAGCACATTGCTGCAACTTAGTAATCTTTATTCTAGCCTTGGACAGCAATTGCATCATTTGGTTCTTATACTATTTAAATGGAACACCACAATTTCTGAAACTATATATATATATCTATGGATAGATAGATAGGTATAATGTCTGTTTATTTGTGTGTGTATTTATAAAAGATTTTTTTAAAAAGATCAAAATATATGAGAGACCAGATAAAGTAGGAAATATAGAATTTAAAAAACAACGACAATGGAAAGGAGCACAATACATTACTAGAAGCAAGGATATCAGATAGTACAAAAGATTAAGAGAATGGTGCCCCAAAAATAAACAATAACAAGAAAAGTCCTGGAAGAATATGGTGATATAAGATTGTTGAGTTTGCTGTTAAGTCAAGGAAGAGGTTTGTACAATCAAGGTTGTCATGGATAAGTAAACAATCACTTAAAAACATTTGACTAATCAAAAAGTGCTCAAATACTGACCAGCAGGGCAGTATAAAAACAAGAAATTAAAACCTCACTTTTTATTACTTGGAATTTCATCTGATGATTTTTAATCTTTGAATAGGAACTGGTCTAAGTGAAGAAAAACTGAATTCAAACCTTTTAAACTCTGCTTAAAAATTGACCTTGTGTCACATCCTGTTATATATATATATATATATATATATATATATATATATATATATCAAAAGGACCTGGCATTGTCCAGGATAAAATATACTAAAGCACAGTTTATTAAAGGAAAATCAATTTGCTTTCTGTATGAATAAGTTTTTGTCTTATTAATTTTCTTTCAAAATGTTCCAGTCCTCTCAATGAGGACGGTGTTGTGTGTGGACACACTCCCGTAGATGGCAATTTTATTTGCTTTCTGAATGAATTAGACATTTAAGGTCAGTCCTAAGCTAAAATGTTCTGAGCACCATCCTGAGAGAGTGGGAGGCTACATTGCCATTTCCTCTGAATTACTTCTACCTTTAAGTAGTAATGATAATAATGATAAAACTATCCTCTTAAACATGATATTTGAGTGCCCAATAGTTTAAAGGTGTGAACCATTAGACTACTAACACAAATGATTTTTATAGTGATGAAGGTGTGTGTAAGATATAGCCACACTTTTTGGATGAGCTGATAACAGGAAAATGGTGTACCAGTGTGTCTCAGATTCTCTGAACAATAATTGTCAGGTTTTCCCTTCTCCTTGATGAGTTGGTCTACCAAGGATAGAGAGCCCAGTTAGGCTTACTGTTTATCAATAGCTAAGAGAAAAATAGATGCACACCTTTCACAAGGGCATTACCACGAAGAGAAATATAAAAAAAAAAAAAAAAAATGCATCAAGAAGTACACCCCGAACAATTTCTATAAAAAAAAACAACAATTTTCTTCTAAAGATTATACAATTAGAATGAATTTTATAAGGTATTATTTATCATCAAACTCAACACAATTGAAACTTAGAAGCCAAAAATGAAATTCTGACTCCTGTTAAACCACAAATAAAACTGTATGGCTGTATTCATTTTTGGGACTATACACAAGTTAAGCATCCAAAATAAAATGTGCAATAAAAACAGGCAAAAGAGACCCCAACAAAGTTCAGTAATAAAAAAACAAAAGGAAACGCTTCCTCAAGTAGGAAACTCTTTTTATTCTATTTATCAACCCCTCCGTTCGGGCAGGATATGACACAAGGTCAATTTTTAAGCAGAGTTTAACAGGTTTGAATTCAGAGTTTTCCTTCTCCTAGACTAGTTGCCTCACTAAGGCTGAAGAACCCAGTCTGTCCTACTATTTACCCATAGCTGGAGGGAGAATAATTGGATTCATACCTTTCCCAAGGGTATTAGTGCTACATGAAATGCAATCAGTCTCGTCCAGGATTTGAACTCAAGTCGCCGTGTCCATTTCTTATGACGATAACCATTACCTCACGGGCACTTCCAAACTCTTTTTATTCAGCATTCTCTTTTGTGCCTTGCCTTAAGGACCTGCATCTTCTTACTGTCCCTACAATGTGACCTTTTTTCTGCTGTTTTCTGGTAAACTGCAGACTTTCTTTAAGAAAGCCAATGTCACTCAGCTCTACCCTTCCTCCAGAATTATAGTTCTCTGCATTCTGAGAAAAGAGTAAAGGAAGAAATTGCTTTTAACATTATTTATAGGAGATACTATGTTTTATTCATGTATGTGTGAAAAAGTGATGACAGTATAGAAAAGCCATTATTTACACATATCAAAGTATTGATAGGATCATTTTTTTTTAATAAGAAATAATAAATTCTTTATTTGGAAAAGAAAAAAATAAACACTTTTAGCAGACATGTGTATAAAACAAAATAGAAAGAAACATTGAAAAAAATTCTCTCTGAAAGGAGAAAGTACCTAAATTAAGAAATGATTTCTTCGAATTCAGATTTTAAAAATACTTTTCCTATAAACCAATTCTTGACCCCACCTGTTTCTGTTTTTCCTGAAAACAAGATTTTTAAATCCAATCCTGCTATTTGTTTATGGTATTACTTTATCTGGAATGTTCATCCTACATCTATATTTGTTCCATTGCTTAAATTCTGATTTTGTAAATACAAACTATTTTTCATACTAAAAAAAAATCATTGAAGAAAAAGGGTAATATGATATTGGTGAGAATAAAAAATTGTAAGAACACAAAGAGATTTGTGGAGATGACATCTGCTTAAGAACTGATCTAAAATTAATTGTAACTCAGACAGCTAGAGCCAGTTATCAAATAATAGAGCCAATTGGATGAAGAAAATGATAAAAATTGTAAAAATATACAGAGTGAACATAATCCTGTTTACTTGATCTGGTTGAATTTTTTGCCTTTTACAAAAGATATTGGCCCTATACTTTTATCTTTTCACTGCAAATGACATGCTAATATTCTTCAGGTCTTATAAAATATATACTGTGTGCATATATATATATATATATATATATATATATATATATAGCCAGTCTGAAGTTATTATGCAAATCAAATAAACTTGACTCAAAAAGTTCTGAGCTAATATTTGTCAAATCTAAACTCATTGATTTCCACCCTAAGTAAAAAAAAATTTTTTAAATTTTCTATTTTTAATGATTAGTTTTTGAGATATTTGGAATTTTCAAAAATGGATAAACTGAAGTTAGTATGCAGATTAAACAAATTTTTGAAATTGAATAAAAACTATTTTTTTCTTTTTATACATAATATATGTTAAAATGTGGGTAAAAGGAAGGATCTAATAACAATTGAAAAACAGAAAATAAATAAATTAATGAGTGAAGGAATGTCCACTTTGAAGATATCAAAGAAGATTTGCAGAGATCATCAAAATATAAAGGCAGCAGTTGAAAATATAACAAAGTTGAGAACTCAAAACAAAGGAAAAAGTTTTAAGAACTTGCTTTCTTGAGATTAACAAACTAAAGTGAGATATAGTAAAAACATCACTATTGACAAGCTCTCAAAGTTTTGAAAATGCTGGAACTGAGGTAGTCAAAAAGGACAAAATGTGTAGAATACTTTGTGAATTCGGATCTGTAAACAAATCTCCAGGCAGCCTTTTATTGAAGCAAATATTTTAAAGCATCAGAACTGGGTCAATAAATACATGAAAATTGACTTTGCTATAGTCATTTTTATGGAAAAATCTCAAGTGACTTTTGAGGGACTTGATGGATGAACCAAAGAATAGAATTGATCTAATTTCTTCATTCCTTTAGCTAAAAGAAGGCACCAAGATGGTGGTAGTGTGATTATATGGACTAGAATTATTGACCACATCCTTATTAGACCATTCAAAGTTGATCAAAGAGTTAAACTGAACAGTGCTAACTTTTGTAATTTTATAGACAAGACTTTTTTGGCATAATACATGTCCCAATCATACAGTTTCAAAGTGAAGTGCATATTTATGCACAACAATCCTCTTTTTCATGTACCTAAGCTTACCTGTGAATTCTTTGAGCATAAAATATTTACAGGCGAGAAGATAATGGAATGACTAACATTAAATTCTGATCTTGATCTGTTAAAAAAACATTGGTCAATTATGAAAATCATATGAATGTGGCAAACAATATAATAACAAATCAAACCTATGAAAAGCAATTAAAACTACCATATTAGAAATTGAACCTACTGAGGTAAAAAATTAACAAAATTAATGTTTGATAGATTGCTGGTTGTTATTGAGAAGAAGGGTCACTATATTAAAATGAAAAAGATTCAAAGACTAATCATATATTTATAATTTTGTTCTATCATAGGTGTTGATCAATTTTTCATGATTTTATTACCTTTTTATTGAAGTAAAATGAGATTATTTAGTTTTGCCCACTAACTTCAGATGGCAGTTTTTAGACATCTTTTTGATTGTTTAAAATTTGAATCTCTAAGAGATGTACTCTTATGGATCCCCACACATGGCCGCGCAAAAGCAGGACGACCAGCTCGAACGTACATTCAGCAGCTATGTGAGGATACAGGTTGTTGTCCTGAAGACCTACCTAGGGCGATGAACGATAGGGAGGAGTGGCGAGAGAGGGTCAGGGATATCCGTGCTGCCAGCACGATATGATGATGATGAAAATTTGAATCATGGAAATTTATGTGATTTACTAAAAAACTTTAGACTGGGTATATATATATATATATATATCTATCATATATTTATTAAATCAAGTTTTTGGTACAGGAGAAATTATATAGGCAAACTGATAGCGGAATCATATGCATATGGGAGAAAAAATTATTTAAAAAATAAAAGGATGTTTGGGCCCTTTCGTTCAGTACCCTCAAACAATCACACCGGAGAAATAATTAAAAACAGGCAGTTTGAATTGGGAAAAAATGTGACAAAAAAAGAAATAGATAAAAAATAGAATAAAATAAATAAATATATATATGTATATATTTGGTTATGATAAATAATATCATCCAGCCCAGTCAGCTGGGGCTATAGAATACACCGACTACCTCTCTTTCAGAGGGGTAACACTCCCCCAATGAGTGTCTCAGATATGACACTAAACAATCAAATCTAATGGCGAGACACCAGTAATGCTTGAACTTTGGGGAATGTGGAGTGCCCCTTCATTGCTATCACTCCCAGGTCCACTTTAGCCCAGAGTAGCAGCGCCTGCTATCTATTGGCCAAATAGAACTGTTTGACATTTAAACTGGGTGGAAAAAATGACATGCTAAACTGAATTGCTTGAAATAGAACTGCTTGATCATTTAACTGTGTGTAAACAAATTACTGATACATAATTAAATTATTAGTGATACATAGCAATACTTGGAACAATTTAACTGTGTGCAAAAGAATAAGCTTCAGCTCATTTAAAAATATTTGCCAGAATGTGTTAACAAATCATATATATATATATATATATCGAGAGTATTTGGCATTAAATAACTTAGAATGGTTGATATGCCATAAAACCAAACCAAACAGTATCATCACATTTGAAAACAGCGTATGCAGAACCATCTCCATGAAATGGTCCCCCTTATTGATAAATAGTATATTGATTGAAGGAATCCAGTGCCCAGATTTCACCATAGCACACAGGATTCATTTATCTGTGGCTATATGTAAGCAGTTTAAGAAATGGTCACTTAAACTATACTGAATATTGACTAAAATTTTAAGCTGAATTCGATATTATAAATATTTATTAGTTAATCAAAATCTAACAACATAGTATCATTTGAGATATTGTGCACTAACTTTGTACATGAATTTCTAAAAAATTTGTCTTCCTGATCCAAAGTTTAGTATTATCATCTTGCCATTTAATTCTAATATTAAATCATTTAATTAATGATTCCTTGCTGTGTTTGTTTACAATCGTGAATGCAAGAAAAGATTACATAATGAAACTGCATTTTGATCTGGCTTGGTTTGGTTTTATGCATATCAACTATTGTGGGTTGTTTAATGCTAAATCCTTTTATACATATATATTGAATATATGATTAATGTTTTTAAACAAGTCTAAGTTCATTTTCTTTTACGCACAGTTAAATGGTTTCACTTATTTCTATCTAATATGAATACACAGTCTACTTCACACAGTCTACTTCAAACAATTCAATTTAGCATAAGTACACAGTTTCTTGTTTACACAGTCACTTGCTTAATACTGTTTTTTGTTTACAAACACTTAAATATAAAAACAGTTCTATTTCAAACAATTCAGTTTTACATAAGTGATCAAACAGTTCTATTTCTAAAAATTTAGCTTAACATAAGTACACTGTTTTTTGTTTATTTTTTTTTTTATAATAAGTTTAGCGTGAGTTATCAGTTTCAATGTCAAACAGTTTTTTTTGACCCAAAGATAGGACCCTATCAGGTGCTACCACTTCGGGCCCGAGTGGACCTGGGAGCAATGGCAATGAAAGGTTACTCTACATTCCCAACGCTCCAGCATTACTGAAGCCTTACCATCAGATTGTTTAGTGTCATATCAAGGACACTCATTAAGGGAGTCTTAACCCTTTGTAGAGATGCAGTCAGTGTATTCTACAGCCCCAGGCGACAGTGTCAATTTGATCTGGAATTCTCACAATGTGATTGTAAATAAACAGATTTTGGTGCTATTGTATGATATTGCTAGAATGCTGTGGGTAAGTGGCAATGACTTTTTGGCTTCAAAACCATGCTTGACCCTTGAGTCATCATCAGACAAAGGTTTTATTGGCCCCACAGCTGTTGTTTATTTTCGTTTTTTCCAGCAATATATATTATGTTAAACGATCAAAATGGATAGTATTAGGTTTTATTTATTACCACACTGTACTATATCAAAATTCTTTAACCATCAAAAATAAAATTGAGTAAATATATATGTAACAAAAAAATATGAGCAGTCCAAAAATAAGTACACATGTATATTTATGCAAATTTTAGTTTGGTTTTCAGAGTTTCTTCAATTTTATTTTTCAAAAATTACATTGTAGATTCCTTCATTCCTTCCTAAATAGAAGCATCAATATCATTATGAAAAGTGCTGATACAACAGGAATTCAATAGGTTAATAGGTTTTGTGATATAATAGTGAAATATTTACTCTATATATATATATATATATATATATATATATATATATATATATCCTATAAGTATTTTAGTATTATACCACATCAGTTATATATATAACTGATTTGAGACATTCTGGGATAATTACCATCTTCTGCTTCTTTCCTTTCAATAAAATTGAAGGTTGAAGGAAGCCTAACCAACTTAAATATATGTTGCATCTGTCAATGTCATTACACACCATAAATGTTTTCTATTTTTAAATCAGGCAAATAAAATTGCTCAGACTGTATCGTGTGGCCTTTATGAAAAATGTCAGATAAGATTGCAACTAGATGAAGTGGCGGGTGAAGCACTTTTGCTTTTTTGATTTGATTTATAGTTGGTTTAAATCACAAACCATTCAAAAAGAAGTGTATGCCAAGAAAGAGTTGCCATTGATCTTATCATTTGCTTTCCCTGTAGGAGAGCAAATTAATTGTCCGAGTGAGGATACTAAAGTGCTCCCTCTCTTAATGACAATACAAGTGTTCAATAATAACAAATTGTTAGGAAATTTCATTTATAGACTTTTACATTATAAGGCATAACCATAATTTTTTCCTCTTCAATTTTTCAAGTTCCTAGCATCATAGGATGCCAATACTCTTGGCGGGCTATAATATTAATATATGAAATTTATTACAACAATAAAGGAGACATTTGTGGTGTAATAGTTACCATTCTTGAAAAGAGACTCAGCAACACAAGTTCAAATCCTGGACAAGACGGTTTGAATTTCACATAATGCTTATACTCTTGGGTTGGTTGGGTTTTATGGCATATCAACCTTTGTAGGTTATTTAACACCAAATCCATTTTTTATGCAAATAGTCAGCTCTATTTCAGACAATTCAGTTTAGCATGAGTACACTAGTTGGGGGGTGGTCTTACCCCTCTGCAGAGAAGCAGTCGGAGTATTCTACAGCACCAGCCAACTGGGCAACTTAGAGCCTTGGGAAAGGTAGGAATCCAATTATTCTCCCTCCTGCTATGAGTAAATAGTAGGGCAGATTGGGTTGTTTAACAATGGTAGAACAACTGGTCAAAGAGAAGGAAAACTCTAAATTCAAACTTGTTAAACCCTGTTTAAAAATTGACCTTGTGTCACATCCTGCTCATGTGGAGGGGTAGGTAAATATATACAACTATAGAATAAAAGAAAAGAGTTTAAGTTTTGAAAACTTAATTTTTTTCAGTTTTTCTTTTTTATAGTATTTTTGATTTGGTTTGGTTTCTTTGTTTAATGGCCTTCATGTGTTATTTAATGCCAAAACCATCTTTGTAGAAGAACAGTGGTGGGGGTGTCCTCATGGTGTAATGGTTAAAGAGATGGACTGTGGAATCGTAGTACACGAGTTCGTACTCCAGTATTGCTATTACGTTCACTTTCGAGGAAATACCCTTGGGAAAGGTATGAACCCCCTTATCTTCCCAGCTATGGGTTTAATAGTACCACTACTGTTCTTCTAGGAGAATGGCTTTGGCATTAAATAACCTAAAAAGAGTTGATATGCCATTAATCAAAGAAACCAAACCAAACCAGTACTGGTATAATTTAACCTATAGCTGGAAGGATAAGGGATTTCATGCCTTTCCCAAGGGGATCAGTTTGAAAAATTATTGTAATAGCATGATTGGAGTTCCAACTTGTTTACTTCAATCTTGCAGTACAGTACATTAGCCTCTATACTATGAGGACTCCCCACAACAGTTTTGTGAGGACTCCCCACAACAATTTTGGAGAATCTAACAAAAACACCAAATAGTCAATAGTAGCTGTTTTTCTCACATACCATGTTTTTCTTGATTCATACCATGTAAAAAAAGTGAAAAGTTGAAAAACTTTTTTCATCCACTTATGTTTTTTTGCTTAGCATTCTGAAGACCTTACTCTTCTCAGGCAGTTTGTTGGATTTGAAAAATATTGATTTTTGATGGTTTTATATGGGGGTCCTATTTACAATATTAATGCAATGTCAAAATGATTCCTGACTTATTAACATATATGTACTTGAGTTAGCATTCCCTTGTTTTTATCTTTAAATATCAACTTTTAAATGGTGCTCAGGTCATTTGAAACCTCATAGTTTTATCTCACTCTTATTATTAGGGAGTCCTCCCCGTCCCCTTAGGGAATGATAAATATACAAGCAAGGGAAAGATATTCATATACTTGTGTGTGTGCTTTTCAGAAATTCTGAGATCATTCTGACATTGTATTTATATTGCAAATAGGACCTTCACAAAAAACAATATAAGATCAATAATTTTAAAATCTGACAAATTATCTAAATGTTCTCTTAATACTAAACATTGTCAAAAAAAGCAGTGTTTCCCAGATTTTTATGGGACCAGTCTACTTCAGATGTTTCCCTTTTGTAATGTTTCCTAATATAATATCTTTACATGACTGTAATAGTTTTCTTTGGGTATCTATTATGTATTCCCATAGTTCAACTTCATTTGTTATTTCTAGCCTGTCATATACAAGTTCTGAAAGCATCTCCCATACACAGTATTCTTTATTAAATTTAAATCTGTGTTCCTTGCAAACCATTGCAGAGGAGTTATTTCTGCCTGGCACATCCATTCTTTCACTCTTTTGGCAACATGAATGCTGCAGTTATCTTGCAGCAGAAGGAAATCATTTCCCCTCTCTTTTATGTAACGTAGGGCTTTGTTTTCTAAAAGTTCTTTGTAGCTTGAGCTATTCTGGCATCATTTCAGCCACTCAAGCCACAAGTTTCCATTGGGAAATACCACACCCCAAACCATTACTCCTTCTTCAATTTGTCTCTTATTGAGAATAACTGGTTCATCCCTCCTCGGCCATCTACACTATCATATCCATCAAACTTGAAACACTTATCTGTAATTGGTGTCTGAATTCCTGAGATGAGGAATTCATATACTATTGTGCACAGACTCATCTTGTTTATTATAGTCATAATATTTAGACAACTTTATTTTATTATAGTCACAATATTTGTTGCTTATTTTGACCATAGTACTTTATTTTTGTCACAGTATTTCAACTTGTGTACCTTCTGGTAAATTCCAGGTAGTTGATAATCTTCTGGGAAATTTGAATTGAACCCTAAATTTAATCCACAAGAATAAATTTTTCTCATTCTGTTGTCTATGCTTGTAGAATATCTTGTATCAGTTGATGGACTGTTGAATGAAAACAATGAAAATTTGAAAGATAGCTGATGATGAAAGACACTTGAAAAAGTATGAAGGTTTGGTTTGGTTGGTTTTATGGCATATCAACCATTGTAAGTTATTTAATGCCAAATCCATTTATATATATATATATATATATATATATATATATATATATATATATAAACAGTTCCATTTCAAACAATTCAGTTTAGTCAACAAAGTTAAATGGTTCCACATATTGCTATGAATCTCTAACAATTTGATTAAACATCAGCCATTTGTTTACACACTGTTAAATGTAAAAACTGTTCTATTTCAAACAATTCTGTTTAGCATAAGTACTCTGTTGAGTTCTATTTGACCCATAGAAAGGACCTGATTAGGTGCTACCAGAATGGGAGAAATGGCAATGAAGGGGCACTCCACATTCCTCAAAGCTCCAGCATTATTGGAACCTCATCATCAGATTATTTAGTGTCATACTCAGGACACTCACTGGGGGAGTGTCACCCCTCTGCAGAGATGCAGTCAGTGTATTCTACGGCCCTAGCTGACTCAACCAGAAGCATGAAAGGTACAATGACTGAAACATTGGGATTATAATGTCAACCAAGATGACAACACCAGTCAAATTACATCAGTGTATAATAATGAAACAAATCTACACACACACACACACCTATATATATATATATATATACACACACACACACATACATACAAAGTATGTTTTAAGTTGACACTGTTAGCCATCTTTTAGCCTCTCCAGTTTTGCCTCGCCTTGTATTTTTTTTTATGTAATTTTCTTGTTTGTTTTAAAATACTTGAATTCTATTTTTCAAGGTTTGTATGCCATTAAACAAAGAAAACAAACCAGTCTAGGATTAAAGTATAGTTTCTGCTCATCTCCTGCAGCCATATTTTCGTGGTTGAACTGGATGCAGCAAAATAAAAATAAAAAGATAAGGTGAGCCTCATTCTCTGGATTTCAATAATATGGCATCACTTCCGTCATATGCACCAAAAGAGCGGAGGAACCAAGCAGTCTCACTGCAGTGTGAGAGTTCCCATGGAGACTGGGTTTATTTTTAATCTTGACCATACATATGCTTATGGGACACCTCATTAAACTGACTATACATCACATGCAGTATTTACACAGATACTGTTAAATAAGGACATCCATAGTTGAAAGTCATGTTCGTAATAAACTCTCTGCCCACACAAGAATGTAACAAAAGTTATTTTTTAAGCAGAGTAAGCTGGTTTAAATTTACAATTTTCTTTCTCCAAGAACTTAGTTTGCCCTACTGTTTAATTACTCATAGCCAGGGAAGAACAGAAAGATTTATGCCTTTCCCAAGAACATTAGTGCAATATGAAATGCTAACAACTATATCCAGGATTTGAACTCAAGTTGTTGAGTCTATTTCTTATGATGATAACAATTATGCTAAGTGTGCCTCTTGTTGAATGTCAAGTTTACTTGAAATATCAGCTTTAGTTGATTCCCTGATCCCAAGGGGTTTTTATTCTTGGTGGTACCTGCTGGGCACCTGAGTTTATTGCTTAGCTCTCCACTATAAAATGATCTTGCGTCAAATCTGATTTAGAAGTCCAATAGATGCCTCATCTTCAGTGGTTTTATCTAGAAACATGTTGAAAGTGGCAAATGATTTGGGTTTTACTATTTGAAAGTCCTAAAAATTTGAGAGATATTTGGAATTCAAAAAATATTTGAAAAGAGTCTTATGGCCAGTCAGTTTGATATAGAGCTTTCAAATCTGTCATCTATTCTAGTCATTTACTAAGCATTGCTTAGTCTGGTACACAGATCTCAGGGTTTTTTTTAAAGAACCTGTTGTTTCTAAGAGGTCACCAATCTAAGTACTGAGAAGGCTTATTGCTGCTTAATTTCTGTAAACTGATGCTTTCAGCGTGACTTAACTCTAAGTAGTGGTATGTATACTTATTGTATCCAGGGAAAGATTTTAACATCAACTTTTTCTTTTTCCTAATGGAAAAAGAGAGAATCTTCTCATCAAAAGAAAGGCTCTGATAATAAGCAATAATCAGGAAGAAGCATCTCATCAAAAGGAAGGTTTTGTAATTATGATTAATGTATTAATAATCAATAATCAATTAAAAGCCATGTAATTATAAAACATAATTAATCATACAGAATGTAAGTTTCTAAGCTTTGTAAGAAAAAATTTCAATTATTTATCTTTTAAAATAATCATACACATTCAATCAGAATTTACAAGTTAATTTTACTGATAGTTTTCCTGATCAAGATATAAAATAATTACATAGCATTATTGCGAAAGACTAAAAAAATATCTTTTAATATTTAACTCAATAAATCTCTTAAGTATCAGTCACGAAAATAATCATTTTTCTACAAAAGATAATTTTTTTTTAAAGCTCAGTATTAACTTTTAATTAAATCTAAAAAATGATTGTTTGATCACTTTTCTGTTACGTAGATTTATAGTTAATGTTAAAGAAAGTATTTATAACAATTTGGTTAATTCTTTTAATTCAAAACAAAGGTTTGTTGGTTGTTTGGTTATATTTAAGACATATTATAGGTTATTTAAAGCCAAATCCTGCTATGTGTGTGTGTTTCGTAAATGAATAGTTTGTAGGTGACCATTTTTAAATGAGCCAGGGCTTATTTATTTGCTCACTGTTGAATAGTTTCAAGTATTGCTATCTAACACTAATAGTTTTATTTACACACAGTTAAATGATTTCAAGTATTGCTATTTAACACTAATAATTCTATTCAACATTATTCTTACATTTGTACACAGTTGAAGCGTCCCAAGTATTACTATGTAATACTAGCAATTTCATTTAAAAATCATTTGTTTGCTCTCATTTAAATGGTTTCAAGTATAGTAAAGGATTAAATACTTCTATTTGACCCATAGATGTAACCTGAACAATTATTACACTAGTCTTGGCCAGAAAACCAGACCTAGTGTTTATTAACAAGAAAAAAAAAAGAATTTGCTATCAACTGGATTTTGCTGTTCCAAGAGACCTCAGAGTGAAAATAAAAGAAAATGAAAAGATAGACTAATACTTAGACCTTGCCAGAGAACAAAAAAAAACTTTGAAACATAAAGGTGACAAAGATACCAATTCTAGTTAGTGCACTTAAAATGGTCCAACGAGAGTTCATTTGTTGGCACACAACTCAATGGTTTCAAGTATTTCAAACACTAATAGTCTTATCTGCATACAGTTAAATAGTTTCAAGTAATGCTATGTAACACTAACCATTTGACATCAGTCATTTGTTTGTACACTGTTAAATGGGTAAACTGGTCTATTTGACTCAAAGATGGAAGCCTATCAGGTACTACAACTCTGAGTCAGTGAACTTGGAAGTAATGGAAATTAGAGGATACTCCACATTCCTCAAAGCTCCAGAACTGAAGCCTCACCATCAGGTGGTTTAGTGTAATATCCAGTAAACTCATTAGGAGGAGTGTCTAACCTCTCTGCAGAGATGCCGACTGGGCTGAGACTGGGGAGCTAGAAATCGGAAGGAGTGAGACAATCCAGACTACAGCATCAATATGATCAGGAAGAATAATCAGAAGAGTTCTGGACACCTGATTGGATGGTTGGTTGGGTTTTATGGCATATCAACCTTTGTAGATTATTTAATGCCAAATCCATTTTTATACAAAAAATCAGTTCTATTTCAAACAATTCAGTTTAGCATGAGTACACAGATTAATTGTCAAAAACATTTCTATTTCAAGCAATTCAGTTTAGTCAAACAGTTCTAATTCAGCCCATTCAGTTTTGTAAAAGTATAGATTTAGTTTACATACAGTAAAATGTCAAAACAGTTCTATATTAAACAATTCAGTTGAGCATAAATACAGTTTCAATATCAAAATTAGTTCCATTTCAAACAATTCAGTTTACCATATGTACACAGTTTGTCAAAAACGTTTCTATTTCAAGCTATTCAGTTTAGTCAAACAGTTCTAATTCAAAGTATGTAGTTTAGTTCAATTTAACCCATAGATAGGACCCTACAAGGTGTTATCATTCTAGGCCAGAGTGGACCTGGAAGCAATGGCAATAATGGGGTGCTCCACATTTCCCAAACTCCCAGCATCACTAGAACCTCACCATCAGATTGTTTGTCATATCCAGGACACCCGTTGGGAGGGGTTTATTCCTCTGCAGAGGTGCAGTTAGAGTATTCTACAGCCCCAGCTGACTGGGAAATACACAGAGTTAATGTCAAAACAGTTTTATTTCAGATAATTCACTTTAGCATAAATACAATTTAGATGTCAAAACAGTTCTATTTTGAGCAATTCAGTTTAGCATAAGTACACAGTTTAAATGTCAAAACAGTTCTATTTTAACAATTCAGTTTAGTTTGAATACACAGCTTAAATGCAAAAAACAGTAAACTCAAACCACAGTTTAGTTCTATTTAACCCATAGATTGGATCTTTATCAGGTGCTACCACTCCGGGCCAGAGTGGACAGGGGATCAATGGTAATGAAGGGGTACTCCGCATTCCTCAAAGCTCCAGCATTACTGGAACCTCACCATCAGATTGTTTAGTGTCATATTCAGAACACTCATTGGGGAGAGTCTTACCCCCCTGCAGAGAAGCAGTTGGTGCATTCTACAGCCCCAGCTGACTGGGCAATCTGGAAACCTGAGGAGACTTGCTGTCATTCAGAATCTAATGAAAGACCACTGGCTAATACTGGTATGAAGAACTCACAAGGAATGAAATAACAATAATCTTAACAAGAACAATAGTATATACCAAAGGATATTCATATGAATGATTTTAAGGGCATGTAAACTTGTGTAGGGTTAATTTTATGCTTTGTATGGACATAGGATGTTGTCTTGAGGATCTACCAAAAGCGATGGATGATAGAGACAAATGGCAAGAGAGAGTTAGGGAAATCTATGTTAATAGCATGACATGATGATGATGATTTTATGCCATGAGTTTTGGGAGTCCCATTAATTGTATATTCACATTTACATTTTTTGCTGTTATTCAAAATGATTTTTCTTTACACAGTCCTATTGAATACAATCCATTTTTAACCAGATCTATTTGACCCATAGATAAGATCATAACAGATACCATCACTCTGGTTCAGAAAGTACCAGATCTCCAGGACTGGAACCTCACCATCAAATGTAGGTTAGTTTCATACCCAGGACATCTCTTTTGAGAGGTAAAGGAATCTTACCCCTCTGCAAGGGATATAGTTGGCATATTTTAAAGACCCATTGACTGAGCAGGTGACATTCACAGTTAGGTCTATAATGATAATTAGTTTAAAAAAATCAACAAATAAATTTAAAAAATGACTTGAACTAAATAATAATATTCTCTTACTATGAAACTGTTTTGATAATGACTATCAGTACATAAAACAAGCAATTTTCATTCTTTATATGTTAGACATATTTGCTGTCATAAGTTGAAAGGTTGGTTTTATCTTGAAAAAAAACCCCAATTATTCTAGGAATCTGTCTAGAATTATTTTTGAAATTTTTTTTATATTCCAAATCTTATAATCATAATTGCAATCAAACAAAAAAGATCTAGTTTGTCTTAATTGTTTCTCTTGCTAAATTGCCAAATTACTCTGTAAGATTAATCTGTCTGCAGATAATCATTTTACTTGTTTTATATCAAAGGTAAAGGTTTATGCGGGTTATAACAGACTGGCTCTATTTCAGATGGTGATAGCTGTTTAAAATTAATTAATAAGGAATTCACACTTATAGAATTTGCACACTTAAATTCTAATTATCTTTGTATGTATGTATGTATGTAGGTTAGGTTAAGACAGCAAAAATGTCATATCACAGTAAATCTTTCATGAGAGCAATATATTTAAACTGCTCTAACTTTGGGAATAAAGCAATTTCAAGTCCAATTCATTCTGAAATGATAATCTGCATTGATGCTGAACATGATTTTTTAATGATCAAAATTCAATATTTTATTTTTTTGCAATATATTATCAATCTGATTTTACAAAAAGAAATAAAAAATTCTGTCATTATGGTAACAGCTAATCCACTACTGAATGCTAATTAGAATCCGTCATTGCTTCCTAAATAGAAGCATCAGTATCATGGACCACCAATTCTAATGGCAGTCCAACAGGCTGTATCATTGTTTAAAAGCAAATTAACCAAGAATTAGTATTTATAAAATTTGTGATAAATTTTAGTTATAAATATCTGCCTGTGGAGATAATTATTTGTGCTATGTAATCCTAAATGATTTTTTATATTACTTTTATTTAGAATAAAAATAAAATATTGTTAGTTTTTAATCAATGAATATTTTTTAATAATTCAAAACAAAAAAATACAAACAAAATATTTGCATAATTTGCCCAATTTCTCAAACTCTGCACTTAAATTGTTGTAGTATGAAAGATAACCCACTGGAGCCTTTATGCAAAAACTTCTGCACACTCGAAAAGTCATGCAATGAACTCAGTTGAAATATTTTTACCTTTTAAAATGAAAGGAAGATTGAAACAGCATGACTTTGTGCTCACAAGTTCAATGCAAAAATAATTTTGTGAAATTTTTATTTTTTTATTTTATATATATTTTTTATATAGGAAAAAATAAAAATGAAAAAAATGTTTTAAATAATTCAATATTTTATTTTTTGCAATAAATAATTTTGAAAATTAAACTCGGAAAAATTCTAAATGATAAAAAAAAAGAAAAAAAAACACTAAAAATTATTAAAATTTAAGAAAGCCAATTTATACGAGTCCATTTGCATGCAATATTTGGATTTCAAAATGCACTTATTTTGAAAATAAATGTCTAAGAAAACATTCAGAAAAAAGAATTTGCAAAATAAAATTTAGATTAAATACAAGCAAGATAAAATGATGCAAAGATAGAAAAAAATTAGCAAAATTATTTTTCTTTGATTATTATAATAAAATGCCAACTTTTTAGAATTAGTTTTGAAGAATAATATAAAAATGAATGCGTTGATATAAACATATTCAAAGGTTTCCTGCAAACAAACAAAAAATAGTTGTGATTGAAAAGGTTACTGGTAAAATGAGCAATCATTTGGAATTGGATATTTTGGTGCCAACGTTTTGATACCAGAAAATTTTATGCTTGTATTTTGGTACTGAACATTTTATTGTCAGGTATTTTAAGAAGATACCATAGTAAAAAACACTATCTTTATTTCATTTGTAAAAATATCAAATTTTTGAAATTTACCTCATCTGTTCATTAAAAAAAATAATTTAAGTGAATACTTATCAAAAATATTCATTATTTTTCATTCTAATAAAGAAATATAATTATTAGGGCTAGGGTCACAATAGAGTTAGGTTTAATGCGAGTAAGATATTCTTATTGTGAGTGTTAAAATGTCTTGTAGTTAAATGGATGCACCAAGAAGTTTTACAAAGCTTATCATTACATTTTTCCCAAAGTAGTATCCTTCAGAAACTTCCAGAAGTTTTAAGTAAATTAGTAGGTGATAGATAAGTTCTTTGAACCCTACTTTGCTTATTGCATGGCTGCAAACTGAACAATTGTAGCATGTCATCCTTCTTATTAAGTCAACAATGTAAAAACACAACTGTTTCCATGAACTACTTGTATATAAATCATGAATGAATATATATATATATATATACATGCAGGGTGTCAAAAAATGTATATGCAGTTTATTTCATTATAAATTCAATAAGGATATGCATTTAAATTTTACAAGTTTAAGAAGACAAGTATAGAATATTTTGTGGTTTTAAACAAATAAATGTTCAGGTTTAGACACTGCTAATAACTTCAAGAGATGGAATTGCAAACTTTTACAAATCATTTCAATAAGTATTTGGCTAAATTCTGTTTCATTTATGCTCTCAGCTGCTTGACAATTGCAGTTTTTAAGCAATAAAGTTTAATGGTTCAATTAAATACCACATTTTCCCTAACTGAGCCCCTTAGAGCCTGCATGTCATTTGAACTGAGTTGAGGTTACAGTTTGGTGTTGATGATCAGTGTTGGGTTAAATTAGACCCTTTTTTTTTTATAAAGTTACCAGTCAAAGTGTGTATACGTTCTGGGGGATACCTTTATATATATATATATATATATATATATATATATGTACATTGGTCATATAACTTAGTCTCACAATCAAGTTATTAGAAATTCTGTTCTCATGTTAATATGAGACTTTAATCAACAGCAAAAATGACTTGTGTTGCCATTATGACAGAATTTCTTATTCCTCAGGAATAAGTCCAACTTGCAAACAACATTGCAAAAAGATTTTTGGATCAAAGATTAATAATACAACAAAATATAACAAATACAAAAACCAAACAAATCTTATTTCACTATTTATTTGATTTTTTGTATTGTATCATTTTTCCTTTTCATTTACTTTCATTTCAAAACTGCATGATTGCAAAAAACATTTTTTTCATTTTTATTTTTTCCTATATAAAAAATATATATAAAATAAAAAAATAAAAATTTCACAATTTCCTTATAAACTTTATATATATATATATAAGGTTTGGGTTTGGTTTTATGGTATATCAATCATCGTAGGTTATTTGATGCCAAATCCTTTTCATTCATATATAGTAAATGTATGATTCCTGAACACATTTTGTAGATGACATTTTTTTTAAAAACCGTCTTGCACACAGTTAAATGGTTTCACTTATTTCTATCTAATACAAATAATTTTATTTACTATTCATGATTTGTTTGCATACAGTTAAATTTTTTCAACTATTGGGATATAACACTGATAATTCAATTAAATATGTCATTTGCTTACAAACAGTTATAGGATCAAACAGTTATATTTCAAGCAATTTAATTTAGCACAA
Source organism: Sepioteuthis lessoniana (assembly GCA_963585895.1). Lineage (NCBI taxonomy): Eukaryota > Metazoa > Mollusca > Cephalopoda > Myopsida > Loliginidae > Sepioteuthis > Sepioteuthis lessoniana. The sequence goes on from OY757920.1 coordinate 58,763,780, forward strand.
GTCATTTTTTTTTACTTGGTTTAAATGTCAAACAGTTATGTTTGACTCATTGATAGGGACCTGTTAAGTGCAACCATTCCGGGTCAGAGTGGACCTGGGAGCAATGGCAATAAAGGGGTATTCTTCATTCCCCAAAGCTCCAGCATTACTAGAGCCTCGCCATCAGATTTTTAGTGTCATTAACAGGACATTCATTTAATGAGTCTTACTCCTCTGTAGAGAAGTAGTCAGTGTATTCTACAATCCCAGCCGACTGGGTGTATATACATATATAATTTTCTGAGGAGGCATTCTTTATTTGCAGTAAACTCTACATTTACAGCTGAGCATATAACTTAAAACTTTATGGGAGAGTAGGGGAGAGGAGTGATCTTCTGATGACAATATACACATTCGTTTGTTTATTTTTACACTATAAACACCAAAATAATGCATATACTCTATGGATTCCAACTTAAAATTTCCTCCCCTGCAAAAGAATATGAAAACTTGTTCATCAAGTGAAGAAAGGACTCCTCCTACACTTTGACCTCAACCTAAAGACCAGGGAGTCTTGTTCTAATCTTCTGTAGAAATATTAATGAGCAGCAATTTGACCCTAAGTAGTGTGCACAATTACAACATTCTGACCCAAGGCATTGGGTGGTGGATCCACATATTAGTAATGAAATAATTTCTTCAAGGAATCTTACAACTTTTTTTAAGAAAAAGTATAAAAAGAACATAGATGGTTTAAAAGTTAATTTTACACATATCTACGAGGATCATTAAATAAGTTCCCAGACTTTTTTGTATGGCCACTTTTATTGATAGTACACACATGAAACTCTAGTCCCCTTCAAAATAATCTCTTCCAGCTACAATGCACTTGTTGTACCATTCTAACAACTTCTGGAAGGCCCCATTGAAGTCCACTTGTGTGAACATGTCAATGACCTTCATCACAGCCTCTTTCATCTCTTCAATTGTCTCATAACGACAGCCTGTGAGCTTAGGGAATAAGCAAAAGTCACAGGGAGCAAGGTGTGGACTATATAGGAAAGTGAGGAACTGTCTTGATGCCCATCTTGGTCAAATAGTTTGTGACAAGGATGGAGTTGTGCTGGAAATGCCACTGACCCGATTTGAAGAGTGCTAGCCTTTTCCAACGGAATCTCTTCCTGAACTCCCTTAAAACCTCAACATAATAACCCTTTAGCCAATCAACTCTGGTGTATTGACTTCCTTACTCCTTCCATACCTCTCATCATCCCTCACAGACTCCCTGCCTTCCTTGAATCTCTTATGCCACTCAAAAACTGATGCTCGATTCATGCAAGATGGTCGAAAAGCAGTCTGAAGCATTCCATATGTTTCTATGGCATTTTTTCCAAGTTTAAAACAGAATTTTATTGCATATCATTCTTCTAAAGTATCCTTACGTCCAGATTGCATTTTTGAAATTCACCAGCTGTGACAATCAGGCTTTAGTAGGGTGTATTCCAATTGCTGCTGTAGCTGTTCATTTAAACCTGAAATCATAAGAATTGGTCAGTCATCTCATAAGATGTATCGCAATAACAGTGAATTTTCAAGAGTCTATGACAATTTTAAATGCCTGTACAAAAAATGTCTGGAAACTTATTAAAGGCACCACATATCGTGATTTTTTTGGCCTGAAGGTAAAAATTATACAATCAAAGGGGACTATTTTGAAGAAAATTAATGTTTCATTCATTATTCATGCTTGATATTTTTTTTACAACCTTAGATATATGTATTTTATTATGCAAGTTTTTTCATTAAAAAATAATGCCAACTTTATCATTAAAAATGACTATCAATAAGGTTGGTTGGTTGATTTGTTTTACAGCATATCAATCCTTTTTGGGTCATTTAATGTCAAATTATGACATTTTGATAAAAGTTTCAAACAATTAAGTTTAGTTTTTTTGTTTACACACAGTTAAATTTCAAACAATTCAGTTTAGCATAAATACCCAGGTTCAATGTCAAAAACAGTTCTATTTCAAACAATTCAGTTTAGCATACAAAAACATTTCTATTTCAAGCAATTTAGATTAGCATAGGAACATTATTTAGGGTCATATGCAGAACACTCATTGGGGGAGTCATACCCTTCAGCAAAGAAGCAGTCAGTGTATTTTACAGCCCCAACTAACTGGGCAAACTATTTACAAAAGATGCTAGGTATCTGAACACATCTTTAATTCCAGCTTGAAGCAAACATTAACATTCTCATTTTTGTTTCAGGTGAGTTGAGTCCACATAATGTAATTGCTAATTTGCTGGACTGCGACATTATAGTAAACAAGTTTTAAACTCCAGTCGAACTATTACTTTCACTTTCTGACTAATGTCCTTGGGAAAGGTATGAACTCTCTAATCCCCCAGCAATGTTTTAAATTGTACCACTACTATTCTTCTAAAAGGACAATTTTGGCATTAAATTGTCCATGAAGGTTGGTATGCCATTAAACAAGAAATTGAACTTGCTTCCGATATATCAAGAACGTTATCAACATGACAGTTTCCAATTTGATAGAAGAAATGAAAAAGTCATGCCATTCTCAAAGCATTAATTGCCTAAGACAGGAAAATGGAGACAACCTGCTTCTTAAAAGTGGCCGGGCCCATCATATCTAAGGTCAAGAACAAGCTGGAATCTTCTGACGAAGATGTGTCATCCTTGACCAAGAGAAAGAAATAGTCTATCCAATTAGATTTCATAAAAATTGCATAGTTCTTCTCCCAAGGCCCCAGGGTCAATGCCATTGCCTACAAGCCCTGCATCCAGCTGGTAGTATAAAGAAACCAGATATGTTCAAGCAGGATTCTGGTCCCTCTCACATAGCTTTCATCATCAAGGAACTACTGGCTGAGAATCTTCACAATAATGCAATTCCAATACATAGCCTTCTAGATATCTTGATTCTGATTTAAATCTCTTGTATTACTATGTCTGGAACATTGTCCAGGGTGTGATTAACCAGTGGCTGCATGATACCAAGAACTCACTGAAAGCCCTCATGATGGATTTGATGACAAACTCAAAAAAATCACCCGGTACTTTAGGATGTAGTATATGCCCAGATTGCAATGTGTCTGTTTTTGAGATTGAATGGAGTTTTCTTGAGTAACCTTTTTGTTTTTCTAAATTGACCATGCATACATTTTCCACAGAAGTTTTCCTTCTACATCCAACTGATGTCCTGTTTTATAAATTCAAAGTCCTGGTGAAAATAACTTTCTTACCTTTCTTTACCCTCTTTAAGATTTTCATAACAGACTTTCAGAAAATCTTTTATTTCATGGAAACTAATGATAATTTTCCTTCAACTTCACTTCTTAGAATTGGCTCAATCGAAATATTTAATTTGTCATGTTTTTGTTGCACATATTTCCTAAACTCTCAAAAGAAATAAAAATCTTTTGGTGAGATTGTTAAAATCCTAATTTTTCTTGTAAAACTCATCTTTGTACTAATTCTGAAAATAACTGGGAACAATTTCGGCATATATCTATTGAACTATTTTTGCTACAGTGTACTCTTATCATCAAAAGCAGAAAAAGAAAGAAAAAATGATGGATGCTTTAATATATGCAAAAGTTTTCATAAGTTTCCACTCAGGAAAGTAAAATCTCATGTAACAGTTCTTTTGAAAATCTATTTATTTTCATCTTTTGAAAGTTGGAACCAAATTTATCTTCTTGGATAAAAATGGTAATTATGAAATGATGCCGAAATGGCTGGTTTTGTGCTGCCAGATTTTTGCAAATTACACTGCAGTTGAATGGCTTTAAATTGAAACTAGATGCCTCTATTTACTGGCAATTGGTGGTGCCATGATATAGTCTGTAACCAATTCCAAAATAGGAACTAGTGACAAAAGTGTTGACCTAACTTAGATAGTATATTCTTAGCACTAAAATCAATAGCTATAGATCCATCAACTGATCAGTGATTAAGGATTTATTATTGTACACGAGCCTCCTGGAAATTGAAGCTATTCATTTTGATAAAGTAGTCAATTTTTATGATAGACTGGAAGCCAAGTATCCTAGTAAAATAATGAAGCTGAACATTTTCCAATTTATTTACTTCTGGCTTATTATTATCATTAATGTTGTTGTTTATTGCTAGAAACTAGAAAAATAGCAATGTTTAAAACCTGTTAATGAGCTTTTCGGGATTTTAAAGTATGTTCCCAAAATCTTGAAACAATCTAAGCTTGGAATATAAGCTATGTTTCTGGTTCTTCTAAAAATTCTCAATTCTATGCAATATGTACAAAGTAAATGTATTGAAAATTTATCTTTATTTTGAACATGAACAGATATAGAATAAAATTGAATGTCATAAAATTTCTATATAATGGGATGAACTTCTCTATGGTAGCTGTAAATCAAAATAAAACTTTCAATTTTTGGATCACTGATTGAAAAATATGAGGATTGGTTCTACTTTTTGATATTTTATATATTTTCAATTCTTTAATGAATTTTCATAATGTTTTTTGTTTTAGTTTTAAAATCTTCATTTGAGTAAATGTTCAAGCTCAATTTTAATTATAAAATGAAATGTAATTAATATAATAGAATGATTTTGATATTAAGAATTGTACATAAGCAAACTTGATTCAAGCAACTGAGTTTTGTTTGGTTTAATTAAGTTTTACCAACCTATAATATTTAAAAATGGATTCAATCATGCATCTGATATGAAATAATCAAGTGGATTATTTCTGATAAACAAGGATCATTCAATAACTAAGGGGAATATTTTGACTGAGGAGGGACCCATCATATATAGAAAGGTCATTCAATAAATAAGGGAATTTTTTGACTGAATAGAGACCCATTATGAATACAAGTGTCATTCAACAAACAAGGAGAATTTTTTTTTGCAAGAAGTAAATTAATTTTTTTCCATGAATGTAAACTCTGCTATTTGCAATTGGTTTATAACAAAAATTATTTGAATCTACTAAAAATATTTGTTCTCAGACCTTTCAAAATAGTGGCAAATTAAATGGAGTGCTCCAGGCTTAAACCTAGTTCTGTCATTAAATTTTGGGGGAGCTGAGAAGTGTAAACCATGAGAAATTTACAGGAGAATGTGTGATGTATATGGAGAAGCATGTTTTCGTCAAATGATCTATACAAATCCACTAAACATGGCTTAGCTACTATGAGCCGAAAAGAACCCATCTCAAATGATTTCATGGAAAAAGATGCAACTGTAAACTCCTAAAGCAAAATTCACTTTATTTATTGAATGACACTTGTATAAAAGGAGAACTAGAATAATTTTTCAATTTCTGGTTTTTATGGATTGGCCAAAAGTTTGGGGCAATTTATCAAATAAAAATAAAACTCAATATTTCTCTCTTGTTAACTTTATAGAACAACATTTCACCATTTGGTTTCACTATTCTCAACCATCTTTTAGATAACTTTATTATTATTAATTTTATCTTTCTTGACAACAAATTACTCTGCATTGCTTTTGTAGTCTCTCAGGGAATTGAAAAATTCATAAAGACAATTCTATTATGACCGAAACAGTTGGCAATGAATATTATTTTCAATACTGCAAAAAAATATAGTTATATGCCATCAACTATTGTTTTCATTTTGTGTTTTATATTCACAATGTTTTGGTTGTTGTACTCTGACCTTGTTCAGGTATTTTTTATTGTTGTTGGTAATCTTCAGGATGTTTATAACCAAGCTCTTTATTCAGTCCATGAGGGTGGACTCTTTTCATACAGTTTAAAATAAGCAGGTGGTATTCCAAAAATTAACTGTGATCATAATAAAATTTCCACTGATCATTTTGTGTTAAAAGAAAATAGCATCATGTTAAACTAGGTCCCACATGTTGCATATTGATCCTTGACCAAGCCATCAATCATAGATTCTCTGCACAAGACGCACCTGTGAAAATAAGTGGAAGCAGTCATGTGGTTGGATGGAAATGGTGGGCATTATGAAATAATATATGCAGATGCCCACTTGAAATTTGGCAGTGTGAGTCTCAGTCAGTTAGTCTCAGCTTGCTGTCATAGGAGCAGCAGCAAGTGGCTAGATGCCCTGCTGTGGCAGTAGCCCACAGGGAGCCTCCAGTTGAGAACACCTGGTTGAAAAGTAGAAGAAGTGCTAAGTGGGATGGTCAAGAGAAAAAGAAGTTATGGGTCAATATGTCAGTCTTCATTAGCCTCCCTCCATCTGTCTACCTGTCTCTTACACACCTACTGAAGCTTAGACTCCAAAAAAGAAGAAAGATAGTTATATTTTTATAAACAAGTGTTGTGGTTTCTTCTTCATCATGGCTATACAACAGCAAGGATTGATGAAAAAATAATAATATGTGTGAAGCAATGATCAATCTGAAAGCATAGATTGTATTTTTAAAAAGCAACAAATACCATTCTTTGGTTAGTTTTTTTTTGTTTAACATGTATATATATATATATATATATATATATATATATATACATACATACACACTGTTTCCTGTTAAAGTGGTTTCACCCATTTTTTCGATAGCAAACTTTCTAATTGGTCTATAAAAGAGTGCAAGAATTGCATTGCAGTTTAAGAATTTAAAGTATTTTGAAAATTCCAGTTATATTTCTAATAAAAGATTTTGAACAAATTATTTTTTTCAGGGTGACATAAAATGAAAATATTAGCAATATGAGTTTGATGCTGAGAAATCACTAAAGAAAAACATTTAATTAAAAATAGGATTTTTTTTTTTAAATTATAACTCTTCAAATTCAGCTTTTGCTGAGAGACATTTTTTCACTGGAATTTTTTTTAATGTTTGTCACCATCAAGGAAGGAAATGATTTATTTTTTTAGTTTCTGTTTTGGGCCAGATGATCTTCTGTTGGATGTGTCTTTTTTTCTTTTAAATAGTCTTTGATAGATATGCCAAAAATTTAAAGATATTTCTGACTTGTGGCATTTCTCCCTTAACAAATGAGGAAAATATATATGAAGGGTATTTAAATAAATCTTTAAGTGATTTATCTTTAAACAAAGCAGACACATAGAAGCCAAGAAAAAAAGGAAATATGATGTGTCAAAGAGTATAAATGTATTAAAACAAAAATCATAGGAAAAAAGAAGAAATATGAATAAATGATATCTAGAATCAATGTGTATTATTACTTTGTGTATTTTATAAATCATAATAATTATGATGATATACATGTTATCAATATATTTGTAAATATACATACGAATGTACTTAGAGATATTTATGCACAAGAAAACCATTGTGTATTTGCAACAAGGTCAGTAGGGAATGTAGAAAGGTTTTCAACTGCAATTCTATTTGATCATTTACTGGGTGAGTTAAGCTTATTAACTTTTTTCTCTCTAACAATTTTTAAAATACAGGATGGCATAAAAAACATTACTTTGAATATTCAACAATTTTTGAATAAAAAAAGGTAAAAAGATATTTCTTTAAAATTTTTTTGACTCATAGAAATTACTATGAATTAACTGTGGAATATAATATCCCACTAATATCCCCCATTTTAAATCAAATGAGAAGTGAATTTTGCACCACCTTGTATATGACAGCCTTTAAAATTTACCCCTTCATTTCTTATTGCAGCTGTCTGTCTCTTGAGACTATGGATCTTGATACAAGGCTGGGCAAGGTTGTATGGATGACTGGCAGTTGCCCATGCTGCAGGTCTTCCCTCTTCCGGACATTGATCTTGAAGTTGAACAACATCAATTTCTTTGTTTAATGGCATATCAACCTTCATGGGTGATTAAATACCAAAGACATTCTTGCAGAAGGACAGTAGTTGTACAATTTAACAATCTGGTGTGTAAAGGAGTTCCTACCTTTCCTAAGTCCTGCAATGTATATAATTGTGGAATTAGAGTTTAAACTTTCTAAGATTTTGCAGTCCAACACATTAGCTCTTACACCATGAGGACTCCCCCCAGTTTGAGGAGAATGTAAGGAGCTCTATTAGTCTTTAGTGCCTCCACAAGTGGGAAACCAAAAATGTTTGACATTATGTTTTTGACCATTATTTGAACTACGAATTGATTAAAGAATTTAAAATTAACTTTTTTTTTGGGTTTAAGTTTCATAATGATAGGCATTCTGAAGTACATTCCCATAACAACCTCATAGGCAGTCGTAACATTCTGATATTTTTTCCTAAATTTTGAAATTTTTCAAGATCTTTATTTCATGAAGCATATATAGAGTGAAACGTAATAAATATATAAACACTCCATCAAATTTGTTTGCTCATCTTATTTCTCTTCCAAATCAAAAAATAAAATGTTTAACTATCAGTGCATAAAACTTGATACAATGAGATTATCAACAGGATAACAAGATCAAAATGAATATAAAATGTTTTTCATGTTTTTGAATGAAATTTATCATATTTTGCAGATTTTTTTTCTTTTTGCTATTTCACTAGGAAATATCCGGTTTGGCAGACAGAGTTTTGCTTGAAGGCACATTATGTGGAATGACTTGTAAATTAAGTAGAAATCAAAATCATGATGATAAGTATTTATTGAAGTGTTCAATAGAATACAAAGTAATGAACAGCATCTCATGCAAGGAAACTCTATGTATTTGCATATGTTTTCTTATTTAGTTACAAGTTTATCCATGCTTTTAAGAATGATAGCAATATTTAAATAATCTTATGATTGCATCATACTTATATTTCCTTTGTTTAAAATTTACGCGGGCTGAAATTGTATTTACGTGGACAAAAATGAATAAGAAATAGAAAGATTTTTTTCGTTTTATTTTTTTCAAAATAATCCCCTTTGCATTCAGTGTACTAATTCCACTGAGTTTTAACATGAGATTGAGCACTTCTAAAACTTCTGGTTTGGTGCAAAACTGTGCACTCATATTTCGTTTTATGTTCTCACGTGCTCAGATTTTAATGTTGAAATAAATTTCAAGTTTATGAAACAAGAAAAAGTTACAGAACTAGGTCTGATGAATATAGAGGATGTTGCACTTGCACAATCCTGTGATTCACCACAAAATATTCAATTCATTTGAGACTGTTCCGTTTTCTTTTTCAAATTGGAACTGACTTCTCCAGATTTTTGAATAAAAAGAATTTAAAACTTCACTCTCAATAATTTGTATCCCAAAAATGTTGTGCCACTCTGCATTTAATCATTAACATTCAATTCTTTCTGAATATGAAACAAAACCAACGGTAAAAATGATCCAATAATGTACATGTAAATTTCTGCAAGACTTTTTTAAAAATAAAACAAACTATATCACATGTCATAAAAATAGATTTTCTTGCTACTTAAGCAAATTTTATTTTATATATGTACAATGTGCGATGGATAAATTATCGCTATTTTCAATAATTAATTTCATCCCTGTGTTTCATTTATTTCAAGTTTTGACGACTGTTCAACAAACTAGAATCAGTTTGGCACTGTCTGTGAGGAAAACAGCACCATGACGCAAAGCAATATTCCAGAAATGGCACGCTATAATGCATTGCATTCATGCCGGCAGCGCCAATAAAATTTCAGAGAGTTCGGGAGTCAATCTGAGGACAGATTCGTATTCATGAAACCTAAACACAGTCCACATCATTGTGTTTGCGTTGATCATTAGCGATGATGACGTTAAGGCTCCATTCAGATGGCGCCATACTCAACCCGGAAGCCTACATCAAGTGTATGGAGGGGGCAGTACATCTCTGGATCAAGAAAGTAGATGCTGGATGACCTTTCGTCTGACAACAGGATTCTGCTCCATACCACACATGTAGGAGAATCCAGTCTTGGCTGAAGAAAATTTCTGTGACGACATCCCTTTTAACATCTAACTACATAACTCCCTATATTGCAATTTCCTTGATTATAATGAGTTAGTCACTGTTGAGCAAGAGACCAATAAAACTCCAAGCAAGACCAAAAATGAATTGAAGGCAATGATAACGACAGCATTTACAAATTTAAACAAGAAGGTTGGTTGGGTGGGTTTTATGGCATATCAACCTTTGTAGGTTATTTAACACCAAATTCATTTTATGCAAATAGTTCTATTTCAAACAATTCAGTTTAGCATTAGTACACAGTTTAATTGTCAAAAACATTTCTATTTCAAGCTATTCAGTTTATCAAACAGTTCTAATTCAGCTAATTCACTTCAGTATACGTACAGATTTTGTTTACACACAGTTAAATGTCAAAACAGTTCTATATTAAACAATTTCGTTTCGTGTAAGTAAACTTTCAATGTCAAAAACAGTTCCATTTAAAACAATGCAGTTTAGCATAAGCACGCAGTTTAAATCTAAGTACAATTTAATTTTCAAAAACATTTTTATTCCAGCTATTCAGTATAGTCAAACAGTTCTAATTCAAACAATTCAGTTTAGCATAATTATGCAGTTAGTTCTACTTAACCGATGGATAGGGCCCTATCAAGTGCTACCACTCCAGGCCTGAGTAGACCTGGGATCAATGACAATGAAGGGGTGCTTCGCATTCCCCAAAGCTCCAGCATCACTGGAAGCTCACCATCAGATTGTTTAATGTCATATCCAGGACACTTGTTGGGGGGGGGTCTTACCCCTCTGCAGAGGTGCAGTCGGTGTATTCTACGACCCTAGCCGACTGGGCCATAAACAAAAAGACTGTCGGAAAGGCTTGCAGGAAATGCTGAAGTCCTCAAGGGGTTATGGTTGAAGCCAATGGCGATTTCTTTAGATACTTTTAATCTATAGTGTTTTAGGATGTTTTCATGTAATTTTGGTAAATATATAAGAAAAAGTGAGATCTTAGTATTATTTTCATTTTTACGTAAATATACTTGGCTGAGATGGCAGCACCAGGTTGTATAATTCCGTGAAGGACAGGGTTCGCCCTCAACTTACGAAAGAACAGTTCCGACGTAAGAATATAAAGCATGGGCGACTGTAGACAAGTTTGAGGAATTGATTAAGAGAAAGTGAAAAGTTTTGATCTTACCGCATTCAGCTTCACCATGACTCCGATAGATGCCTACGAGAGTCGAATCCAGCAATGAAAGTTCGGATAGTATGCAGTCGGGGACAAAACAGTCTCCAAGAACGATGGTCAACCTTATCAAAGTCCTTGGAGTGATCTAAATTGATCAGCGCAGCTGTTTAGTCTATTTTATAAAGGATTGTACGAACCAAATAAAGACTGCTATAAATAATTCTGCCTTTTACAGAACAAGATTCTTCAGGACCAATGAGACTAGGCAAGGCAGTCTGCAAACAATTAGCCAAGATCTTCGCGAACTCCTTCTTTAAGGGCAAAAATTATACATCCCGTCCCCGCTATTTTTTTTTTCCTAGTCGAGAAACCTCACACTAATTCTTCTTGTGGATTCCCGTCATCAGGAATTTTAAAAACTTTATGGCTGGACCGAATTTCCTGTCAGCAATATGGAGAGAAAAATAAAAACACCGCCAAAGACGCATCTTTGGTACACGGATTGGATTGATGTCATTCATGTCTTATATAGCAAAAACAAAAGGGCATCCTTCAAGAATACGATATTGTGTTGCTCACGGGAAAAGGAAAATGTGTTTCATTTCAAATATAGCAATCTTTGGGAAAACCACTTAAAAATCCGGATATATGCGTAACAACTCTTTGTCCAGCACAAGTCTTATCACTAAATTTCGTATTCAAAAAATTAAATCTAATTCTAAATAAATAGTTTATATATATATATATATATATATATATATATACGTAAGTATGTATTCAATTAAATTGTCTAAGTTCACAATATCGAGATATTGTTTGGCTGAAAAAAGTGTCTTTGTAAGAAATATCTTATCCTAAAGAAAAATAATACAAATTCTAACAAAAAAATCTTAATATGAAATATTTCATAAAACACACACACACACACACACGCCCCCCACATATACATAAACCCCTTCATACCCAATCATGCAATATCGTGTACCAGCAGAAGAGAAAAAATGAATTATCGTATTAAAAAATTGCTTAAAAAGTTTAAGAACGAAATATTTTATTTAGACAAAAAACTCTTAGCCCAAAATATCATATTCTTAAAGAAGTTGAAATTAATACTGCATTGAAACCAGAGAGAGAGAAAGAGACGACATATTGATGGAATATTAGGATGTACGTTAAATAGGAGTAAAAAATTAAAACGCTCTTAATAAACAAGAGAACGAAAAAGAAAATCGGCAGTTATTTTTCCGTCTGTTCAAATATTTACGTACTAACAACTTGTCCTTTTGTTCCATCAACATCTAGAAATGAAACGATGTCCTTTTTTCCGCTGCCTGCCAAAACCTGCTTGGTTCGGGACTTAGAACTATTGCCCTTCATAATCTCAACACCCAATTTCAATCCACTAATAATGACCCCGCCTCTTCCCATTTTTTACTTCTCAATAAGTTCCTGGAACTTAGTGCTGCTCAGTAGGCGCAGATACCAACTTATCTCCTTTTTCATTGTCGTCATAATAATTTCATATACCAAGAGGGATCTCAATATCCTCGGCAGAATGGTATGCTGGTAAATCCAGATTTTGAACCACCTTGGTAATCCTGATTTATTACCCTTTTTTATTCATAAACCGAGGTCTTTCACAATATCTTGCATGTGTCGTAGCCTAAAGCTACTCACTATATTGTTTTTGAAACCGGAAGTCTACCAAAACTCTGCGTTGTTGTATTACCATAAAAGCAACCAAACTGATTCCAGGGGAAGACGTCCTCCCCAGGTAATACCCTTTTCAGAGCTGACTTCATAGCTTGGCGCCTGAGGCACCCCAACATATGCTGAAGGGAACAAGTATTTTTTGTGATGGTCGCACATGAGTCTATAAAAGGACTTAGTGTCACATCCTTTTATTTCTTGTAAAGAATACAAGAAGGCACAAGGCCTTATGGTTTGGGGGGAGGGGAAGGGAGCGGTCATGCTTGACTATATTTTCTATGGGGAACCTAGCTAGCCACATTCGCCGACCCATTCAACAATACATTATATAATCACTCGTCCATCGCCATGCACGCAGCAACCACCAAAATACCACATTTGCTCGATGAAAAAGTCCTACTTAAAACCCGAAAGTGGTGTATGATTTTATTTACAGTGTATGGTTTTTTTACAATGGATATGATGGGAATGGGAGAAAAAAAACCCCGAAAAATATATGTACACGAAAAACAAGGAAAAATTCCCCGTTTGGTTTCCCTCCCATCCCCCCGTCTATAAAATTGGAGGCCGACTGTTTTCCGGGCCGAAAAAACCAGAAACAAGCCGGACCTACTCTAGGTGGGACGGGAATCCTAATCTATAGGGGGAAAAGAAATAAAGGGTCTGGCTCGGTATGGGTCGATAGAAGTGGGTAATATGATTTTTTACACATGAATGTTCAAGACCTTCAATAAAAGCGGACTGGGATACGTGTTGAGGTACAAAAATAATGGGGATAGGGAAGATCTTGAGTGCTAACGACTAAATGACGGGGCCAATGACTCACAACATACTGCTAACTAGGTTACGAGGGGGGAAAAATCCTACTTACCAAGGGTGGGGTCACATCCTGACTAGGAAAAAATTCGGTTAAATACCATCGGCACGACTTGGCTTGACTTGTTGTTGGGGGTGGAGAGATTAGGCGCTAGTGAAGAACTATCTCAGTAACACTGAGATCTCGCACGGATTGCATTACTCCTCACCGATAAGGCTGGCAGACGGGCCCAACTGCCTTCGCGGCGGCAGAGAATTAGAAGAAACGGCTAAGCATACCTACCTCTGAGAGCTTGTTCACTTGTTTTGTAACTACATCGGAGAGTTGACGGCTCACATCGAAACTAGACAGTTCGTGCTGCTCAATGTTGGTCACATCTTGAACAATTTTGATCCTCCTTGGATAGGGCTAAAACGGAGGGTGTTTCTCGTGATCCTAGCGCAACTTGTGATTTGGACGACGCAACAAAAGGCTTGTATGACGGAGTAAACTTTACTCATTAGGATCTGATCTTGTTTCTTTAAACAGCAGCTTCGGGTCATAATTAGATGTGATAGAAAAAGCTTGGAATTTATCGCAATCAGAATTGACTGTCAGCAGAAAATCCTAAAACATTACATCACCACAATATTTTGATTGCCAGGGCTGTAGCCCAGGCAATCAAAATATTTAGAATCAAACTGCTGCTTATGCGCGTTCCACGAGCGAAATTTAAAATATTTAAAACAGAAAAGCTTTTTTCCATTTGCTATTGCAAGGTTAAGACATTTTGTCTCTCCTAGTTTTGGCTTAATTTCACATCAGCACTCACACATTTCTAATTTATATTTCACTTTAAAATACACACGGACATCTTTCTCTACATTGGCTGGGACTTTTCTTTTGTAAGAAGATTTTTTTGTCGTCGGTAGACATTATAAACATTTTATTTATTCTTGTGCACTTTTGGGTTACAATGCATAAAACATTGTTTTGTTTAATATCGGGATCTTTATTGCATTTATTTTCATTTATTCTATAACCCTATTTCATCATGCACAGTTTATATACATATCAAAAAAGATAACCGAAAACCGAAAAACATTCGACGAAAGGATGGTAAAAGCAGCAAACCAGATGGTTCGAAAAGGGAACAACGTTGATGTCATCCTTTCTTCTTCTTTCTGCTCATCTCCATGATGGTCAGAGTTTGTTTTTTTTTATTTTTTATCGTGTGACTCCACTCCAGATAAGCTGTTCCTATTCCCTATGCCCTTGTAGGCCGTATGATTGTGTCATAGGCCCTGTCATTTAAACAAGAGTTCCAAGATTCCCAAGACCTCAGTTTTCTTCAGACCCTTCTCACATCCCCCTATAATCATCTTTTCATCCTAGACATATACGTTTCCCATTGTTCTTCTTTTCCCCACCTCCCTTCGGTTTACTTTTTGCACCCAATTAGCATATACCCACTTCCTTATTTTCGGTCTTCGTATCCGGAAAATAGTCGGCAATCTAGGTGGGGGTACCTGGATAACCTAGTGGTTTATCATTTGTGTTTAGTTCTTTTTTTTCTTTTGGGTTTTTTCATCTACCGCTCCCATGTCTTTGATACATGATACATAAAAATTTCACAAAATCATTGTACATAGACATTTTTATGTGTTTGATTTTTTCCGAGTTTTTTTCTTAAATAGGTTTCTTGAAGGGTAGTCGTGGTATTTTGGTAAATATAGTATAGCTAGATAGTATGCTAGCTAATATTGTACCGCATGGGTCAGTGAATGTAGCTAGCTAGGATCTTTTTGAAATACCATGACAAGCATGAATAACTCATTGCCGCCGCCTCTTTCCACGCCCGCAGCCAACTTGAGCTTAATACTCAATCATGTACATTTTTCAACCTTTTATGGCAAATAAAGTTTATTTACTGTGAATATTTGAAGCACATTTATGATAAATACATAATCGGCACTGCCCGGCTTCAGGCGAAGACGACCAAAGTGAGGAATTATTCCAGCCGTTCTACACTATTCCAGTAGTTTCTGCTTCCTCCCAGCTGTTCATACCTGCTCACTACTATGACATTTTGGGACATTCCTCTTCCTACAACTAGAACTGTCCTTATTAGGGCATTTATCTTACTAATACTATCTTTTTCAGGTGTAGTCAGCTACATTCCGAACCGACACCGACGATGACCGACTAGCAGCTCTACCAGCCAACCTGATGCTACGAACTCCCAGAGTGACAGACCAGTCCGCAAGTGGAGGACACCACTCGTACTATCGATGACTTCACCATTCGAGCAGAGGTGCTTAGCGACTCAGGCCACATTTCCCTGGTCAACAAACCGCTAGCTCCTCGATACCGTTCGAACCCACGACGACTACATCAGCTCGCTCGTACCTAATGCCAATCAAACCCCAGGTTAACTGTCGATTCAACCACCGGGATGTCGACTTGCTTGCCTCAGCCACCAAACACGTATAACTCTCCAGCCGTCTACCTGGCTACATAGCTGTTCCAACAACCTGTTCAATTATCAAGACTCAGTTTCGTTGTGGCACAAAGCCACATGCATTGGGCACCCAATGAGACTTGAACTCACTTGAAATGGTTTGCTTGACTAACTCACTAACCATTACACCACTCGAGGTAAGGCCATCTGTCACCAAGAAGTATGAGACAATAGAGTCTATGCTTTCGACATAAACAGAAATTCATCTCAAACACATTTTTTATATTATTTCTTGCCAAATAAAAATTGGCTTTTAACAATACCCTTTTGCGTTTCATGATTCTTGTTGTTTTTTTTAATTATGATTTCATACATTTCTGGAACTTTATAGGGATCGACTTACATGATTAGCGTTCGTGGTGTAATGGTTATCGTCGTAGAAAATGGACAAGAGTTCAAATCCTGAACGAGGCAAATTGCAATTCACATAGCACATATCCTTGGGAAAGTTATGAATTCAATTATTCTCCCTCTAGCTGTTGGTAAATAGTAGGGCAGACTGATTTTCTAGCCTTGGTTCGGCAACCAGTCTAGAAGAAAAACTTTGAACTGAAACCTATTAAATTCCGCTTATAATTGACCTTATGTCATATCCTGTCCGTGTAGAAGGGTTGGTAAATACATACATCATCATCACCCGACCCCGCAACACCTGGCTCGAGTATCCTTCCTTCTGCAGTCAAATAGCTTTACCAGGCTCTTCACTGTTTGTTTTTATCTCGGAGTAGGTATTGTGAACCATGTTATATGGTTGATAGATTTCTCTTCTAATTTATCGTACTAACAAAATAATAGCAATTACTATGAGCAAGACAAGAGAGCACGCACCAGATGTTGCCGGGGCCGAGAGATTTTTCAAAATGAAAAAATGTGTCTCCGTGCATAGGCCCCACACACGGTGAAATGTTAATGGAATTAAAAGTAATTTTTTGATCAATCTTTGGTCTTTGACGGTAAGATATAAAGAAATACCAAAGTTGATCCGATTTGAGGAAGGGAGAACTAAAAAGACGATATTTTTTCGAGGTTCGGACAGAAAAGAACGCACAGCCAGACATTAGAACATCAACCGCCGGCACCTACAACTTACAACACTCGTCTTTGGGCACCTCTGGTGGTGTTATGGTTAGCAAACTAGACTAGCAAACCTTCATGAGTGAATTCGTTTCTCATTGGGTGCCCTATTCATACAGCCTTGTGTCACATCTGAGCAAACCGCTTTGTAAATTACTCCAACGCTCGTCTTAACCGCAGCTTTTGATGGAAGCCGCCTGACCCAAGAATCACCACTCCACCTACATTCCACTTCTTCAACGGTGGCATTTTCCTTCCCTGTCGACATAAACTTTGGTTGACCACGGAAGTCTGACTTCCCCCTACCAACACAAATATTGAAACATTTTATTTCTCGATTTTACTACCATTCAACACTCGTCAAAATTCTTAAAAATTAATTCATTCCAACCAATGCAACTACCAAACATGACATAGCACATGTCAAACCACACTCTAAAAACCTTGGTCCAGGAAAGACCAACCGCACTCTATTCTAAAGTTCTTTTGACGATATTTTGACTTTATAGTATTTGGTGGGAATGGGGTGATCACGCACACACCTGTTAGCTCCACAAATTCCTAACGAAGAAAGTGACCGCATATTTTTTTGCACACCCGACTGGTCCAAAAATATGGCCGAACTTTTTAAGTTGGGTTTTTCCTAAAGTTTTGATTTTTCTAGAATACCTGCGTAAGCGTTTTTTGTTGATTTTTTTATGTTGAAAACTGCGCCAAAATTGATCCATTTTATCTAGAACCTTCTGTAACGAGGAAATTGCATCATTTTCTATTCTATCTCGTAGGATCTCTGTATGAGTATTTAAGAGTGTTGATTTCTTCTGCTATACACATTAACTTGCCGCTTCGCTTATCTCCGAGCAACTTCTTCGAAAAAACGAAAAAGTTGGAAATGAAATAAATGCTGCTTCTTTTTTTGGCCCCACTTCTTCCTTCTCTTTCTCTGCCATTCAGCTTTGTGAATAGATTAGAGCTTGCGCCTCAAAACATCACGAAGTTCCGCTAGTGGCTGTCTCTATTCTCTACTGGCCCTGTTAAATTGTTTCTTCCAGGCTTTCAGCTCTTATCGAACATTTTTTCTGATTCTCCCTTCGGTTCTTATTGTAGATGTTATATAACCGAAAGATATCTCTTCTAATTCATCGTACACACAAAATAATGATTGCAACTAGCGTCCACGAGAGCATTCACCGGATGTTATCGGTGCAAAGACTTTCTTCAAAATGGAAAAAGGGGCTTCTGCGCATAGGGTCAGCGCATAGCGAAATGTCGTTAAAATTTGTCAAAAAATAGAAATAATTAAAACTAATTTTTCGGCCAATCTGTGACCTTCGCTTTAAAAACAAAAAAACCCCGATTGATCCGATCAGAAGAGAAAAACGCTATGAAAGAAAGTTCTCGACAGCGGAGCCAGATCAAAAGAAGGTAGACGACTACCACAGACTAGAAACTCCAACTCTGAGAGAGAGACAGAGAGAGAGAGAGAGGCGAAACTCGAAACCGCGCATCACCTACATTGACTTTCCTTTTCTCCGCTTTGAAGAAAACGACTAAGCCGTAAATCACCAAAAACACCTCTCCTCTCCGCACTCGTGACATCTGATTGACTGCGTGTGCATAAGTCTAACAATCCTACCACTTTTAAGCATAGGACATTTTTCTACTTTTAATTCCATTTCAACACGTTTATACAAACCCAGTTATTTTAACTTTTTACTTATTTGTTTTTCAATACAATTTTTACGTGCCTTCGTGTTCTTTGTTTTTGCAACTGTATTTTTGTTCTTTCCTTGCAACCATTTGCTAATATAACAGAGATTAGTCTTTTGCCTCACTTCGAAAAACTCGTAATGGTGGTGATTAATGCTTTCAAATCGTTTGTCTGTGTCTCCTTTAGATGTAGTTAGTAAGATTTCGCGTACGTCTTCAGTAAAACTCATCTATTCCCTCCTTGTTGGCTGAGGGCCGTTTATTCAACTGCTTTGTTCCTCTATATAGGGATTGAGAGAGAGAGGCGCTTAGAGGAACTGGCCACTGTGGATGGATACTGACCTTACTCCTGTGTTTTCCCTGTGTGAGATCCCTTGCACTACGTCTGTCCCTTCTCCAAACATTTGATCTTGTTCTGATGGATTCAAAGACCTCGCAGATTCTTGCATTCTTTACCGCAGATGAATCTCACTCCCGTAGTCTGTTGACTACTCTGGTTTGAAAGATCAATATCCGTCATGGTGGATGATCTCCCACTCGTCCTCTCTTCATGAAGGATTTGCAAAAAATTTGGTGATATTTGCAGGTAAATTGTTTTATAGAATGGCAAAAAGAAGCCAGTTTTATTTGAATAGAGCTCTTTGAAAATTTACATTGTGACTAAGAAAGTTCTAAATCAAAAGAATTTTTTAAAAATTACCGAAGCGAAGTATTTACCGAAAAGTAAAAAAAACAAAACAACTTCCGTTATGATAAACTGTCACCTGACTTATATATTTCTTACTTTGTCAAGAAGAGTCTAACAACATAACAATCAGATTGACGTATTGGCATCCATATTTGATGGGTGTGACATCAGTGCATAATTTCCCTACATAAAGTGTCCAATATAGATATAGAAGTCTAAGTTTTTTGGAGGATAGACTTTGATTGGTAAGTAAGTTATAATTCCAAGAGTCTTGTTTCATTTATCATAATTTTATGTTTGATTATAAACAACAATTATGATGGGAAAATATTGAGGACGTGATAGCTTTCTTAAAAAAAAAAAAAAATCATATCTGAACTACAAAGTTTCTTAGTCATTTTTCTAAATATGTATTGGCACTTTTTCATATGTAAGGAATTGATTCCAAAATCGTTCTTTTAATTGTAATTGTGGGGTTTTAAGGTTTTTAGGTAGTCAGTGGCTAAGGGCAAGGCTGTGTTGCCGTAAGATATCTGACTCCATATTTTGGTTATATTATTTTACCCCATGTTGACTGGGCGGCGGAATGCCTTGCCCAAAGAAGGTCCAAAAGAAATATGCAAAGAAAAGATTGGAACAGATAGGAGACGAAAACATTTCTTTCATACTTTCCTTTATTTACTTGGTGAATGGACTAACCAACGCTACGTCTAAAGACATAGCGTGGTGCCCAAAACACCAGATAGTAAAATCGGTGTTGTCGGTTCGACGTTACTACCCGAAAAGAGGGCGGTTCACAAAAAACCTGAGTATTTATCTCTCTTCACCGGCTCCAAATTCGCCACTCCAAAATCATTCTAATTTTGGCGCGACCGCTTCTCATTGGCCACTTTACATTTTATTATTTTTCTTTTTTCTGATTTTAGCCGGATGGATGCGTGGAGCCTTATGCGTGGCGACGCGTTTATACATTTTGTATCTGGCAGCCGACGAGTCAATATCCGGTTGGGAGTTTTACTGTTAATTCCTAAATCGCCACAAATAACACTTAACATTTTTTTAATAGTTTTTTTTTTTTCTGCAATATCTACCTATATAATGAAAAACGGGAGCTTTCTATTTTTTGTTAATCCCTCGGTAATTTCTGCTAAAATAAGAATAAATTATCTACATAACTTGATTAGTTGTTGTGCCTGGTACTTCTGTTGAGGATCAAAGCTTTCCTGACCAATCTTTAGATTGGGATCAGAGAGTAGTATCTGTTCCTCTTCCCCTGCAGTGTTCTTGTCTGCTGGCAGAGTATAAAAAAATGAAGACAATGAGCAAGGTTCTGGGATTCCTATTCTGATGTAGCATCTTCTCATTAAACAAATCATCATCTGAGTATTCTGACACATTTGGGATACTCATAGTGGGGACTGTCATTTTTATCCTTTTGCTTGTAGGACTCCACATTAACATTTGTGTGGAGAGAGTCGAATACTGCATAGAAGAGTTGTAGTGGTACCTCTAGAAAACTAATCAGATTTAGTTGGTTATTTGGGTTAGGTTTTATGGCATATCAACCATTGTAGGTTATTTAATGCCAAATCCTGTTTATACACATATTAAATATATGATTAGTAAAGACATTTTGTACATAGAATTCTTAAATAAGCCTGAGTTCATTTTTTTTGCACACAGTTAAATGGTTTCAAGTATTTCTTTCTAACACAAATAATTCTATAAACTATTAATCATTTCTTTGCACAAAGTTAAATGGTTTCCTGTATTGATATTAAATAGTAACAATTTAATACTAATCAGTTATTTGCATACAGTTACAAATTAAAATCAATTTAAATCCTAGTACTGTAAATAAGAGAATATATATCATTTCTCAGTGAATAGTTTGTAGGTAATTTTGTTTTTAAATGACTAATAATTAATTTGTTTGCACACTAGTATTACTGTTGTTTCTACACAGTTAAATGGTTTTGATTATTGCCTTTTAACACTAATAATTCTATTCAATAATAATCATTTGTTTGCGGACAGTCAATTGATTACAAGTCTTTCTGTTAAACTCTAATTATTCAACATTATTCATTCATTTGCACACAGTCAAATAGTTCCAAGTATTGCAATGTATCACTAACAATTCAATCAAACACCAGTCATCCGTTTACACCCAGTTAAATGATCAAACAATTCAATTTCTACCAATTCAATTTTGCATAAGTCATTTGTTTGCACACAGTTTTATTTGACCCATTGATAGGACCCTATCAGGTGCTACCGCTCAGGGTCAGATTGGACCAGGGAGCAATGGCTATGAAGTGGTATTCCACATTCTCCAGAGCTCCAGGACTGGAGCTTTGCTTCAGATTACTTAATGCCATATCCAGAAGACCCATTGGAGGGATTCTTAGCCCTCTGCAGAGATGCAGTTGGTATATTCTACAGTCCCAGCAAACTGGGCTGTAATAAAAGTTTAAGAAAAATTAAAATCATCTATATAGTTAAGCCTAGATTTTCATATTTTGTATTTACTTTTGAAAAATTATTATATTTTGTATTCTTCAAAATAATAACTTTTCACTTACCTATTTTATATCTTTTACCTTTAAAAATCAACCTGGGATTTCCATGAGTACAGTTACAAATTAAAATCAATCAATTTAAATCCTAGTACTGTAAATAAGAGAATAAATTGAAATTGCTCTGATAGCCAATCGTTTATTCACTTATACCCAATAGCATCTTCTAAACTCTTTTTTGCATTTCAACTGATGTCTTCACTTTGTTGAAGGTGCACTGTCAGTCAAAGAATCTGGTTCAGGTTATTACATCATGTTCATAAACTTCATTAAGCATTTTCAACATTTCAGAATAAGTTTTAATTTTTTTATTTATTGCGGACTTTTTGTCCTCATCTTGGTATTTTTTTTGTGTTGTTTCTTCTTTCACTACGTTTCGGCAAAATTTCACCTCTGGCCTTCTTCAAGTGATTTTACCGCGACCTCGGATAGGAATGATGAATCTTGTAACCGTATTCCCAGTAATTACTGCCTTCCATAGTTGTTGTCTATCGCACCACGTTTTTTTGACCAAGTAAACCTCTGGCCGGCTTGGGTAGGATTTGAAACCGCTATCTTCTGACAATGTTCACCTGGAACCATAGAGACTCAAAGCCTCTATCCGAAAGGCGATCAAGGATGGATTTTTTGGTCTTATAAATCCCTATCTGGTCTTCTATAGTCGGGTTCGTACCGAATTTTTTGAAACGTAGTGAAAGAAGAAACAACACAAAAAAACTACCAAGATGAGGACAAAAAGTCCGCAATAAATAAAAAAAATTAATTCTCAGATTAAGAAGCCTCATCTCAAAATGATCCTATTAAAATGTATCTTTATTATTTAATCAAACATGCTTAAATGAAGGACTGCTACCTAACCACACACACTCATATATATATATATATAGTGCAATTAGAAGGAAAGTCAAACCTGGTTAATTGCACGATATATGCTCTGAATTGCACTATATACGCATCTTCTAAACTCATTTAGCATTTCAACTGATGTCTTCACTTTGTTGAAGGTGCACTGTCAGTCAAAGAACCTGGTTCAGGTCATTACATCATGTTCATAAACTTCATTAAGCATTTTCAATATTTCAGAATAAGTTTTGTTTGGCAAAATTTAATGTAGACTCATTTTTCAGTATTTCTACCATGAGAAAGTTTGACATGCAGAAAGAAAAAAAAAATTAAATCAAGATGTGTGCACAGATGAGCAACTTATTTAATAAAGGGATAATGCATAGATGTCTAGAATGGTGTTTAGATGTCTAATCTAGACAAATAGATGCCAAGTTGAGCAACTCACATAATAAAGTGATGATGTGTAGACATCTAAATGAGTCATTATCATTTTGAAAGAACTTATGAAGCCAGTTTCAATATTCATTGAATTCATATTATTGAACTAAGTAAAATAATTTTTGTCTAACTTATCCAAGTAGTGATCAAAACTATTGATGGTATGTTATGGTTGGGTTTATGGCTTATCAACCCTTGTTGGTTATTTAAAGCCAAATCCTGTTTATACATATATATATTAAATGTATGAGTTGTAAACAGATAGTTTGTAGGTAACATTTTCAACAAGCCAGAATTCATTTCTTTGTACATGGTTAAATGGTTTCAAGTATTGGTGTCTAGCACTAATGATTCAATTTCATATTAATTGTTTGTATACAGCTAAATGATTAAACAGTTCTATTTGACCCATAGATAGGATCCTAACTAGTTCTACCACTCTGGGTTAGAGTGGACCTGGGAATAAAGGCAAGGAAAAGGAACTCTTCAAAGCTCCAGGACTGGAGCCTCAACCTCAGATGCAGTTTAGCATCATACTCAGGACACTAGTTCTATCTGATCAGTAGATTGGACCTTAACAGGTACTACCACTCCTGGTCAGAGTAGACCTGGAAGAAATAGCAATAAAGGGGTACTCTACATTCACCAATGCTGCAGAACTGAAGCCTCACCATCAGGTGGTTTTTGTGTTATATCCAGAACACTTGCTGGAGGCGGGGTCTTATTGCTCTACAGAAGTGCAGTTGGCATATTCTACAGCCCCAGCTGAATGGGCTGCAAAATTATTGATTCTAAACTTAAATCAGAAAAAAAGATATTGATCATTGGCTTCTGTTACTGAAAAGAATAATGGGAATTCAACAAGGTCAAATTTGTTTTATTTCTTAGAAAATATTACCAATAATTGAATTGTAAAAAAAAAATAAAGAAAAAAATAATGTGTTGCCTAAAAAAACAACTGAGTAATTTTATGCAATTTATTTTCTAAAATGAAACAATTATAACAAAAAACTTTCAAATATCTTTTATAAATATTGTAAATTTCAAAATTTTTTAAAAGTCTTGGTCTGGTTAGGGATCATTAATTGTTGCTGATATTATGTAACCTAGTACAGTATTTTGTATGTTACTTGGAGAGGAGATGGACACTGGCAAGTGACCCTCATTGCCTTGAGAGCCTCCATGAATAGATATTGTATGGTACCACAACAACCTAATTCTTACTGGAAAACATCTATCTATGAGCCTGATTAAATGATTTTTCTAGCCTCAGTCATTTGTATTTTTTCTTTACCATTAATTTATGTCTACAAAAGCGACCACCCATCTTCTATACACTTTTCACCTACTATTCAGTTTGTCAGATAAAAGTTTATTTTTGGAAACAATTTTTCCTGTAACTGACGGCTTCTAATTAAATTAGACAAATTAATGAGTTTATTCAAAAAGCCACTTAAATGGAATCTTTAATAATTGATATTTAGACTTAATACTTGCACTGGACACATTTAGAGCAGAAAATACATGTTTGTTTATTTGGGATAATGTAGGTGGAACATTAAGGAAATTGCTGTGACACATTATTGTGTTACAACATATTCCCAAATTGTGCCCTTTGATTTTCTTCCAAAAAGATAAATGTGGGTTTTCAGAAAAAAAAAATTATGATATATTTTATGCAACCAAAAGGTTCAGCATTTAGAGAAAAAATGTTTTGTCTCTAATCTGTAATTAGTTTATTTACTGCCAAATAAAAAAACAAACAAAACAATATTAACATCCTCTAAGTGTGTTAATTCCATGATCTTTGCCAGTAGTAGTTGTTGTTGGCAACCCAAAGGTTCCCTTTTCGATAGCTACTACATCTAGGTGAAGGGGAGGGTGCTACTCCTTTCGCAGGATTAACCTACTTTACCCTTGATCCATACATTATAATGCTGAGTGTTAAGCAAGGACACATCAAGTACCATTTTTTGAGTCTTTGGAACCATTATGCCAATGTCTAGTTTGCATACAGATATACAATAAATTTGAGAATCACTGCTTTTGCATAGAGAGTTTAGTTTGAAATTCGCACTAGTTTATAATGGGTAAAATCGAATAGACTGGACACTTTAACCTTGGTGGGGCCACTAGTCTCAGAGAAAGAAAGACTGAATTTAAAACCTGATAGGTGATGTTTAGAGAATCTATAGCACACTGGTGCATCATTTTTCTGTTATTTGCTCATCCAAAAAGTTGGACTCGCTCTATAACATGAATAAATCACCTGTGTATTTCATTTGCTAATCTTTCACTTAATAAATGGTCGACATCAGTGCTGATGTACAAGTATTATTATTATTATTGAGAGTTTTTCCCTGTAGGGTTAGCTGATGGTCTTCAGCTGGAGTTTGAGTGACAGCAAGCCTCCTCAAGTCTCCAGGACTCTTCTCAGTATTCTGGCCGATCTTAATATTATTGTAGTTTGGATATTCTCCTCTTGTCCTCTTATTTCCAAGTCTTCCTGTCCCTTTTCTAATCCTTCAGTGACTGTACCAAACACACCAATTACAATTAGTATCACTGTCACCTTCATATTATTATTATTATTATTATTATATTACTTATCCAGAAAATGCAGGTTATGAATGTTGTTAATTTTTCATGTGAGATTTTGTCAAAAATATTTGTGTTTCTTAACTTTAGCCACAGATATCCGAGTTTACTTCTGACTTTATCCCTCTTTGTGGAATATAGAATGCATCTTTAATTCGCAATGAAATAAACATGCCACCAGATAACTAAAGCAGACAATTAAAAATTCTTGGAAATAATCAAATTTTGTGATGCTATATATTGATTTTCTCAAATTAGATGAATGTAACACTAGAAATATATTTATATATACCTAATAAAAATATTACAATATATGAATAAATCTCTTGTGAAAAATAAAGCCAGAAATTTTAAAACAAAATATCTGAGGATAAGGTTAAATACTGAAATACCAATAAAATCAATAACACTTCCTTGTTTAATGATTGAATATTGATTTTGGAGTGGATATTTATCTTTTAGTAGACAGCCATGAATTGGTTTGTTTCTTATTTTAAGTGCAGTCCATGATGATATTGATGCTTCTATTCATGAAGAATTGAAAGATTCTTATTAAGATTCTTTAGTTACCTTCATTATACCTAGAAATTGAATATGTAGAAAATTGTTTTGCACAAATACAGACTCTACAAAATTATCATTCATTTGCAAATTGGAATGAAAACTACTTTATTTGAGTAGTGGTTATATATACACCCCCACACACAAGCATAAGAATTTTAGTTATATATAAATGTCTATTTTAAATTTATAATTAATGTTTCAGTCTTTCTTTTTTAAAACTCGCAATTTTTTTTTTAAATGTTTTATTCATATTTTTATGAATACTTTCTAAAAAGCCACCTTCAGCTGTCATTAAGCTCAATTTCAAGTCACATCCTATTCATATCATTTGTATAATCATAAATTGCAAATAAATAATCTACAATTAACATATAACATTGAGAAATTATAAGGATCTGAGGTGTGTACAAGTAAAGACCTCACACTATTCCTATTTATAAAAATCTAAACATGACTGGAAATTGCTTTATTCCCTAGATCAATTTGATGCTGTTTTAAAAACAAAACTTTCACCATTATGCACAAAAAGAAAAGGAAAAAAAAACAATTGAATCATGGTGATATAAGTTATTACTCAGAGATAAAACAAACTAAAAAAGCTATATATATTTAATTTCAGTTAATTTTTAAGCTGCTTTTGGATTAGATTTGATTTTTCTTTTTTTTACTTGACAATTAAAGTCCAAGAATTTTTCTATTGAGGACTTATTGGATTATATAAAATAAACTATTATATGAAATGAAATAAAAAGAAATATATTAACTATAAATACATTTTAAAAGAAAATACAAAAGTTATTATCAAGATATTTGAATTGATTTGATGCTAAACCTAGAAAGTTATTAAGTTTTTGAGACCATTACTTTTTATTGCCATGAGAGTCTTTTTAGTTGTTCTTGTGTCATTCTCAATCAGTTGCATTAGGTATCATTAAACATAATCTATGCTATTTCAACATTAGTAAAATCAATCTAGTGTTTACAAAAAAAGGTGTGAATATTAGAAGCTTGCAATATTTATACTTTTATTCAACATTCAAAAATAGAATAACTTTTCACATAATCTCTGGAGGCCCTACTTACTGGTAAAGTGTAATAGTTTTTTGTTGACATACAATGGTAACAATGTACAAATAATATCAGAACTGAAAAAGTCCATTGAGTTTGCTGAAGTGTTCATTTTGATAATGTACTCAAAATTATGAGATTGTCTGTGATATTTGTGCTTGATTGAAAAGAGACAATATTGATGTCTTTGAATTTGCATCTTGAATGAGTGTGCATCAATTATCTCTGTTAGAAGTTGGTCATTTAATTTTTGAAATGTCTGATAACTGCCTGAACTGATGAAGATGCAAAGATCTTCAGTCTTTTTTTTTTTTTTTTTTTCAATGCTCCTAGTGTCTGCCGGCAACTCTTTTTGAAGTTGGCTATAATCTGCATTGATTAGCATTGAAATGCTGTTCTAAATTTCCAACTTTTCTTAGCTTTTCATCTTTTTTTTTTTAACATAGCCTTTTAATCCAATTCTAGTGTTTACATTCAGTGTTTTTTTTTTTTACACTTGCTTTTGTACCTTGGATAGTAAATGTATCCTACTGATATTGTATACGATAACTTTTGGCCATGTTTGGGTCAGAGCAAAATATTTATCAACTGTAGCATAGTTTGTTTGTTACTTTGCTTAATGGCAAATAAAACATTTTGGGTTATTTAATGCAAAAGCCATCTTTAACCCATAGCTGGGGGTAGCATAATAAAGGATTGGTGACCATAACGAAAAAAAATTACTCTTTAAAGGTGACTTCTCATAGTTAATTTTAGACAAATCTTTTGGCAATGACAGCATTTTCCCTTCCTTTGATACTCTAATAGCAAAGAGAATTATATTTTTTCTTTTCCACTTCAAGGAGCAGAGTTTTTAAAAACAGTATGATTTTATTCTGTGGACAATCTAAACTGCAGTCATATTCAGTCTTAATTTTTTCAGGTTTTGATTCCTTAGTTATTTTGGAAGCATCAAGTTCAAGATTCTCTTTTATTCTTCTGTGATTCAAAATACAAGACACTTCCTTTATTTGTTCTTTTTTATTTTTGTTTCATTTATCTTTTTACTTCTCTCATGCAAATTTTTACTCAACATTCTGTGGATGTGACCTCTGTCTTATTTTTTTCAGCACATGACATTCGATTTCAAAGTTTACAAGTTGAAGTCAGTTCACTTCAGGTAATTTGACTTTCTTTTGAAAGGTTTATCTGAAAATATAGATTCTTTTCAAATTTTGTGCTGGTTTGGTTTTTATACTTTTGTTGGGTTTTATTAATTTAAAATTTTTTTTGAGAAAAGATGTCTTTTGTTCAATTGAATAAACTGGATAATATTACAAACTTTCTTTATATGTGAATGCATACATGTGTTTTTACTGCACTTGATTTCTTATCATTTTTTAACAAATTTTAACTTTCCTTGGAACATCATAAGTCCAAATGGAAATAAATTGTAAAGCATATATATATAGAAACACACACACATATATATATAAGCTTTTAAGCCAATAAACTGTGATAGATTGCCTTATATAAGTGTGCACATATGTGTGAGAGATTCATTGATGATGGACAAGAAGAGTAATCTGAATTTTCTATATAGATTTTATACACCTAAGTAAAAATCTTTTTTGAAAAGAACATGTGAAGGAATTGTCTTAGTGCTTTTGACTAATCCATTAGGACTGTTGTTTGAATTTCTCATATCAATGTGCTGTTTTTTTTTTAAATATTAAGACTAATATTGACATGTGAGAGGTACACTTTTGTAACTAGTTATAAATGTGTTTTAATTGGCAAACATGACAAAACATTGCTGGCATGTTTGAAAAAGAAGTTGTCTTCCAGTTTTTTGTAAATCATGTTTCCAATATGTTGAGTCTCTTTGTGCAATTATATATATATATTTTTTGTATTTTCAATATGTATTTTCTGTATAGGAGATGGTAGTATTCTGTGTTGCTTAAGATCATTTATGACAGTCTTGTCTTTAAGATAGAGTAGTGGTTTGTATATTCAACATATTATATCACTGTCCAGCACATTAGCCATTACACCATGGAAACTTCCCCTATGTTCAACATAGTTCTTTATGATTTCATTTTTGTCAGGAACACAGTTTTTTACTGGTTAAATAATTCCATAAACAATGTTGGTTTTGTTAATTTTAGATTTCTATGGATTTTTATTATGGCTAATGATCAGCTTACCATTTTTTAGTTTTCCTAATTAAATTATTAATTTGGTATTGTAAGCGAATTTAACCAGATAGACAAAGTGTTTAATGATATTTCTGATGACTTATTCATCCTGTTTTTAATTCTTATGAATTTTGTTGCAATAGAATTGATTTATATTGTTGTTGCCTCTTATCTGTTAATATGGCTGTTTATTTTGGTAAAAAAATATTTAATTTGACTGTCAATAATATGATTGAGGTGGCATCAGTTTTGGTTTGGGAGTTTTTTTATATAGTCAACTGATGTATTAAAACTGGATTTAACTAATGCATCAAAAATGGAGTTTTATTATAATTGCTAAGTTAATAAGTGAATTTGAATACAGTTTTGTTTAACGGTGAATATGAGGTTTTTAATTTCATTTAGATTTCAAGCTTTAATAAATATTTAATCTACATAGCAGACATATATTGAAGGTTTTGTGACATACTTTCTTTACTTTGGTTATATGGCATATCAACTCTTGTAGATTATTTAATGCCATATCCTCTTCATACATATATATTAAGTATATATATGTATTTTTCATACATATATATTAAGTATATATATGTGTATTTTTCCAGGTTGGTCAATGGGAGCTTGTGGTTTTTGTTTGAGTGGTTCTGGCTTTTGGGGAAGAAGGTTTTTTAGTTTGTCTGACAGTTTTTGGTAGACAGATTGGAGACTTATGTAAGAACTGTTTTGCTGGAGATTTTCTACTTGTAAGAGGAGTGGTTTGTGTTTTTCCTTGGACTACCTCATTGGGTTTCTCCTTATTTGTGACTTCATTTCATTGAGTTTGTGGTTGCTGAAATTTGACCAAGTGTAGGTTTTTTAAGTGCTCCTGAAACTTTGGCAAATTATTTGGTTTCAACTGGATCAGTTTCTCCATCATAGCTTTATATCTATTCTCTTGGTTACTTTGTCTGATTGGATCTACTCTCCATGCAACAGAGGCATAAGTATTCTCTCCCATATAGGACCCTACCATTTTTTTAGCTTCCAAAAAGGTCACATGTCTTACGTTTCTCCTCCAATTTTTCTTTTTTTTTTCATACATGTCACAAGATTTTGAATAAGCAGGATGGTTTTGTCAGCAGTTGAGACATCTAATTTACTTTGAGTAATCTTGTTCCGAGTGATCCTGGTCCTTTTTGCTGCCCTTTGCACATGTCTGTTGTCCTCTGCAACTTTCTCGATAGTGTCCACATTTTTGACATTTGAAGCACCTCAGAGGTGCTGGGACATATTGTTCAGTCCTCTTCAGGCAATATCTGATTTTCACTTCTTTGGGAATATAGGGCTGATTAAATGTCAGGATTTGCTCTTCACATTTTCTGATAGTAATTCTTCTGATGTTTGTCCCTCTGTTTTCCCAGAGCTGCTGTAATCTTCTCCTCCCTGGCCAAAGCCAACTCTCTACATCTGACAACTCCTACTGCTGTGTTCAATCTTTTGTGGGGATATGCTCTGCATTTGGTGAAGTGGAAAGTCTTCATCTAGAGATTGCTTTCCATTTCTTTTCCTTTTTGGAGATAGTTCTTGTTGAACTACTCAAAAAATAACAAGAAATAATCTTTTCCCTTAGGAAAGGGGAGAATTTAGCCAGGCAGACCTCCTCCAAAGATTCAATGACGATGAATTTAGGGAAGACTGCTGACTCCTCCTCCAAATCTGATTCAGGTAAATTTCTTTGGGTCTTTTTGATAGAAGACACCATAAGTGATGTTCATTTTCTCACTGGTCCTGTGCTCCATCACAGAGTCCAATTTGTGTTGGGAATTTACCAAGGAGGAAACATATTTCCGGCTGCTTTTATAATCCGCGTTCAGAACACAGAGTTTGTTTGCATCGTCTTTCTGTTTCATTATTTTATAAATTTCCTGCAGATTGGACATTCAGGATTTTTTTAAATTTAAGGTGAAAAAAATCTTTGGTTGAAATAGCAATAAACTACCAGTATATTTGAGCTGAGAGTAGGGTTTTGAGCCCTTGCCAATTTCAGGTTTTCAGTAAAAGTTACTAATTACCACATAATTTAGCAGTGGTCAAATTGCTATTCTTTCAACCCAATTGACCCTTAGTTACCACCTTCGAGCACCTGAAAGATAAGGGTTGGGAGCTTGCTGCAGTTGCAGATTGAAAAATACAGTTGGGACAAAATATATAAGTGCTTGGGCTTGACACAACCAACCAATTGATCAGATTGTGTCTATTGTGTCTATTCTATGACCCAGTAAGGGTCAAAGGGATATGTTACAAGTCACTTGACCACTTGGTTGCAGGGACAAGGACTGCTCAACTACCAAGTTCCTATCCTTAAGCATCATGGATTGTCACCCACTGCCAAAAGGTGGCCTCTTTGTGGAGGTGCAGTTAGTGTATTCTACAGTGCCAAAAGGGTAGGTTACATTCTTGAAGACATTAAAAGAAAAAATTGGCCCTAATGGGTAACCCTTTGTTTGAATATAAATGTTGCCATTTTGGTTGTAAAAGTGAACTTTAGCTGTGCAAATGTAGCAGTGTCTGGAGAGTACTGAGTTTAATTTTTTTGGAGGAGAAAATAAAATGTGTTTATAAATTTAGTTACAGATAATACTTAGGAGGTGCCCATGGTGAAATGGTTATCATCGTAGGAAATGGACATGGCGACACAAGTTCAAATCCTGGACGTGGCTAATTGCATTTCACATAGCACTAATACCCTTGGGAAAGGTATGAATCCAATTATTCTCCCTCCAGCTAGGGGTAAATAGTAGGGCAGACTGGGTTCTTCAGCCTTGGTGAGGCAACTAGTCTAGAAGAAGGAAAACTCCAAATTCAAACCCGTTAAACTCTGCTTAAAAATTGACCTTGCCTGAGCGGAGGGGTTGGTAAATACAGATAATACTTAGTTTTTCATAAATGGGAACATTAGTCAATAAGTTTTCAGTGTCCAATAAACTAGAATCACTTAAGTTATTTTTATTGCGTTCAGGATCTGGAAATTCATGAGTAGATGTAATGCTTTATTTATATGGGTAAATTTGGAGAAATAATATCATTGAGGAGTTTAAATATATAAAAGTGGCATATATTCCTCTGAAGCAAAGTATGCATTGTTTACTATAAAAACCATTCTGTACAAAACTAAAGTGATCTTTATTAAGTTTAACATTTCTTTTAGCTGTATCATACAACTCTTTTGGAAAACTCATTGGATTTATACCTATTTTTTAACTTGTGAGCAAGCATTCACTTTTAAAAAGCTGTACTTCCCACAGGTAAAATTCAATTTGCAGTAATCTCTTTCCTAATAAAATGATATCATACATCCTGAAGAAAAATGGAGTCAATCTAATCAACTGATTTTTAATCAGATTTCATTAGATTCCTGTCACATTTTCAAAGAATTAATTTTTGACCCTAAAGAACATTCCTTTAATACTTCACCTGTTACCTGATTCTTATGACTATTTCCTTTTTCCAAAAATCAAAACCCACCTTGATGGTTGCCATATTTGAACTATTAACAATAGGTTGTGATAAACTAACAGAATGCAGTGTTAGTTGAAAACTTTCAGTAATGTTTCCAGGTATGGAAACAATCTTCATGGTATTTTGGCTACCTTAGGAAAATATTTTGAAGATAAAATTGATCTGCAATTAAGTTGATGATAAAAATGTTTATGCAACCAGTCTTATTACTTATTAGTCTGTAGGTGCCAAAAATATCAAAGTTTTGGTTTTTACTAAAAGTCACAAGGAGATATGCCTAATTTTACTTTTCTCTGAGGAACAGGGAGTTATAGTCAAGAAGATAGATCTGATGCTACCAGGGAACTAGCTTTGGTTTGTGATTGGTGCCACAGATCCACTACCTCGCCACACAATATGCTTATGTGTGGATATATATATATATATATATATATATATATATGCACACATTTTTTTTATTTTAATATATGCAGCTATTTGCTTGCATTTGTGCATATGTTTTGTGAGTTTGCTTGTCTATAAGTATTGATTCTCAGGGACATGCCGTTGGGTGGGGGGTAAAACTGTTTACTTGTTTGTATCAAGCATCAGGTGCCAGTGCTTAACAATTTCTTATATTCTGTTATTTTTATTCAATTTTCTTATTTTGTTTTATTCATTCTTTAACAACTTCCACAAGAAAATGTTTTGCCTTTTAAAGATAATCAAATATTTTCTATATTTTTAAACTGTCATCTTCACATTGTTAAATTTTATCATCATTTCAGAAAGTATTTGCTTGTTATTTACCAAACTTACAGTTCTTGCTGTTCTTAAATGGTTTCCCATCTCAGAATTGAAAGGGCTAATCAATGCTTAACTTTGGTGATCTCATAGAAACCAAAGCTTTCTGTCTGACTTGACTGATCCAGAAAATTTTTATTTTCAAAATCTATGAAATATGTTGATAGAAACAGTGTAATTATAAAAAAAACGTATTTATATTATACAACAGATATTTGTTTTTTCAACATAATCTTTCTCTATCAAATTATAGGCCTATTGACCAACATATTTAAAAAATAGCAATATTCCTACCAAGGAGAAATTTATAATCTATATTATATATATTTATCATTAAAATTCTCATTATTTTTGTATTTCCTTATAACTTAGCAAATCAAGATTTTTCTAAGAGCATAATTGTCAAGAAAATAAAGCAATTTTCAGTCCAATTTGCAACTGAATGATAATCTCGTCAAATTTGCTTTTGCCCTGAATATAATTTCTTAATCACATATCTTTGAGATAACTGAAATACAAATGTGAACCCTTGATTGCTTCCTAAATAGAAGCATCAATATCATTATGGACTGCTGTTACAACGAAAAACCTGAAAAGGTTCATGTAGTACAGAACTAATTGCAAACCCTTATAAAAATAAGAAAACTGACATTCAAAATCCTTCAGTCTGAGAAAATATTTTAGTTTTCAATGTTTTTGATTGACCAGTCTGGATATTTTTCTGGGTTGTGCACCAAGTCTCCAAGAAAAATTAATGACATGAATTTTGAAACCCCAACATTCTTTATTAGAAGACTTAAAAATGATTATACAAATGGGTTTCCTTTATCTTTCCAACATCTTATAATCTTAACTCAAAATCTTAACATTCCAAAAGAGACACACCAAAGGAAAATAATTCAACATCTTAGTTTTCTCCTGATACCAAACAAGTTCTTCATGATGTCTGGAAGAATGGTTTTAAAGTGCTAAAATCATGAACAATTTTCATTTTCTTTTCAAATAACAATACACACTATTGAAAGAAAACTAGTGAAACTAAACACAAATTTATATAGCAGTACTTCTGTCATTTTCACCAAGACTGGTATAAAAATCTTTACAATTTGCATTTAGGCACACACAAATGCACCGTGTCTCATAAATAAGTACACCCACTTGTAATAGTTTATTTAAAAAAAGTTCATTTTCTTCTAAATCAAAGACACCAGAATTTTAGCATTCCAACTGAAAATATATCATCAAAACTGATGTTTTTAGATATTATTTATTACCAAACTCTACAGCATGTAAACTCATGCTAAAAATATGAATATGTGGTTGTTCAAAAATAAGTACACAGTTTACGTATATTCATGTCATTTTTTATGAAAGAGACATGACAATTTCTTTAACTTAAATACTGTGATACTCTATATATTTACCTACAGCTTTGCATAAACAAGATGTGACACAAAATCAATTTTAAGCAGCTTAAAATGTTTTAGTTCAGAGTTTTCTTTCTCTGAGGTTGGTTGCTATATCAAAATTGATCAGTGCAGTCTGCTCTATTATTTACACATTACTGAAAGGAGAAGAACTGAACTAATTACTTTCTCAAGTATATTAGTGCATTGTCAAATGCAGACAGTATCGTCCAGGATTTGAACTCGTCACTGTGTCGGGTTTCTATGATAGAATCGATTACACTATGAATGACTCCCACATATCTAAGTAGACATAACTTAGTACTTTATATATATATATATAATACTTTCTTATATATGTGTATGTATATATATGTATTCTACTTTCTTAAAAATATATACATATACTTCTTTCTTATTAGTATGTATGTATATATATACTTCTTTCTTATATGTGTGTGTATATATGTATATATATATATACTTCTTTCTTACATGAGTGCATGTATATATATATATATATATATATATATATATATACTTCTTTCTTATATGTGTGTGTATATATGCACATATACTTTCCTATATATACATATAAGTATATATCTATATACTACTTTCTTATATATAACTATATATATATACTACTTTCTTATATATAACTAGATATATATACTACTTTCTTATATATATATATATATATATATATATACTACTTTCTTATACATATATATATATATATATACTACTTTCTTATATATATATATATACACACACACACACATATATATATATATATATATATATATATATACTACTTTCTTATATATATATATATATATATACATACACTACTTTCTTATATATATATATATATATATATATATATAAATATATATATATATATATATATATATAGACACTACTTTCTTATATATATATATATATATATATATATAGACACTACTTTCTTATATATATATATAAATATATATATAGACACTACTTTCTTATATATATATATATATAGACACTACTTTCTTATATATATATAGACACTACTTTCTTATATATATATATATATATATATATATATAGACACTACTTTCTTATATATATATATATATATATATATAGACACTACTTTCTTATATATATATATATATATAGACACTACTTTCTTATATATATATATATATATATATATATATATATATAGACAGACACTACTTTCTTATATATATATATATATATATATATATAGAGAGAGAGAGAGAGACACTACTTTCTTATATATATATATATATATATACTACTTTCTTATATATATATATATATGTATATATACTACTTTCTTATATATATATGTACTACTTTCTTATATATATATATACACTACTTTCTTATATATATATATAAGAAAGTAGTATATATATATATATATATATATATATACTACTTTCTTATATATATATATATATGCTACTTTCTTATATATATATATATATATATATATATATATATATATATACTACTTTCTTATATATATATATATATGCTACTTTCTTATATATATATATATATATATATATATATATATATATATATATATATATATATACTTTCTTATACATATATATAATATTTTCTTATTAAACTCTGAGAAGAGTAAATTGTGCTTTTCTAAGTTGTTATGCAATATCATTTTTTCTTCCATCTATTTTAACAGAAAAAAATGTTTTTATCAGGTGATTTTATGTTCAATTCTAACTGATGCAAATCTTTTGTCATATATACTTGAAATTTTGAATTGCTAATACATACCAATTGCAGGTGATCATTTGCTGTTAACGAAATTTGTAAGTATTCAAGTCACCTGATAGCAATTTTTTTTTTCATTCATTATCTTTCTTATTATCAATGTTCATAAAAATTAGATGTCTAAAAAACTTAAATTTCCACTGCCCTACCCTGCCAGCTGGGGTTATAGAATATGCTGAATGCACCTCTGTAGAAGGGTAAGACCACCCACCCACCAAATGGGGCCCCCTGTAGGCTCTGGGTAACAAACTGTAAAGCCTCAGGAGAGGATCCTGAAGGCTGAGCAGTATGTGACGTAGGTACTAAGTGGTCAGGTGACCTGCAGCTTTCCATTTCAGATGGGCTAGATGGCCAGTCAGAGCATCTTCATCTGATCAATTTGCAGGTTATTTCAAACCCTATGCTTAAGGCTCAACCATATTCTTCAAATTGCTTTGATGGCAAACAAACACCCATCTCATTTTCAACTTGAAGCTGCTGGTGGGTGGGCTGAGTGTCAACCATCTCAAGAGAAAATGTTAATGAAAATTTTTCCCACACATTAATACACATGAAATCATATGCACAATAAGAGTTAATATGCCATAAAACAAAATAACTCATTAAGCAACCTTTCTCTGCTGTTTGTGACTGATCAAATTTTTAATGTTGTGCTCTGTGTGACTATAGTCAAATTCCTAGCCCTGAAGAATATTGAAAGAGTTTCTTGCTATTTTTGGCAGTGTTTCCTTTTACTGGAAAATATGGCCCAGGGGACTACCAAAGACTGAAAAATGTTCTAGTAAAAGAGTTAATAAGGGATATTGATAAAGATTTCCTAAAATATAAGTTGCTGATATTTCACGAGGTCAATTCAGAAATAATGGCATCAGTTTTTTTTTTGTTTTTGTTTCTTTCTAACGCTAAAGGTGTTTTAAAAATAAAGGAATAAAAGATATTAATGTTAAGATAACCAGAAAGAGAAAACATTAAGAGTGTCGTTTCAGTCACTGCACCAAGAAAACTATCCATCAAGCTGAAATCCTTTGAGACTTTTGTAAAGAACCAATAAAAAAACTCTCTCATCACAGATGAATTGCAAGGATCAGGAGATTACTCCAATTACCGAATACCATTCGATCTTCCCTTTTTTCTTTTTTTCACTTTTTAGTTGGCTATTATCTTCTTTCCCTTAACTATTGACTCCTGTGTGTTCAGCTAGATTGACAAGTTGCAGATATAGGTTCTCTTATTTAAACTGGTTTTTAAACATTTTTTCCTAGTTTCTCATTGTCCTTTGTTTATTCTCAATGTTAAAAAATACTTTGTTTAATTTTTTACCCTGACACAACATAATTGATACAAAAACAAAAGACAAATTATCAATCATCATTATCAATTTTAAGTATTTTTAGTTGCTCTTTTTATTACGATTTAATTGGGCCATTATTTCTACAAATAACAAAGAAACAGTATGTATCAGAAACAATACTCTTACGACTCTGCCTTATCAGCTGGGATACACTGACTGCACCTTTGCAGAGAAGTAAGATCTTCTCCAACAAGGCCACCTGTTGGCCATGGGTGGTGACCTCAAATGCTTGAGGGTTGGACTCAGGTGGCTAAGCAGTCCATAACTTGCCACTCTGCACTTTAGCCTTTACTGGGTTAGGCAGATGGTTAGAGAGGCCCAATTTGATCACTCATTATATTATATCTAGCCTTTGTACTTCTATGATTGTCCTAACTGTATTATTCAAATTGCTCTTGTAGTCAGCAAACACCTAACATTTTCTATCTCAAAGATGCTAGAAGGCAGTGGCTGAAAGTCAATCAGATTAAGAAAAACAAAATTTTGAGTGTCCTGAATATGACATTAAACTGCATCTGATGGTGAGACTCAAGTCCTGGAGTTTGGGGAATATAGAGTATCTTTCATTATCATAACTCATAGGTTCACTCTGACCCAGATTGATAGTACCGAACAGGGTCAAATGGAAGTATTTGTTTACTAAGGATTATCATTATTAGTTATTTGAAACCAAACAGTTCTGTCAATATTAACCAATATGGTTTACCTGAGATGCTTGATATCAAAGGATAAGCTCCAAGTGAGATTCAGATTCATCTAACTTTAAGTTCATTACAAATTGCATGTATATCATCTTGAATAGCTATTAGATGTAGTTTATTTTCGGTTGTGTTCAGGACAAGAATTTGGTTTTTTTTTTTTTTTAACTGTTTCTAATTCCATATGAATATAGCATGTCATAAAAGGTAGAATTGTTTTTTTGATTACTTATGCAGATGCAACAACATCCATTGCATTTTGATGTGTGTCTGGAAGTGAACATACTAGCTATCTTGGTTGTCACTTCATATTACCGAAAAGAGGCAGATTTTTTTATGGATCCCTCTTTTCATCAGGACCTGTTACCCATAGCAATAATGATTATTATACCCTTTGAAAAATGGGTAGATGACAAAGAGAAATTAATTGTGCATTGTGCACCATGCAATGGTAAAAACTGGTTATTTGTATACAATTGAATAAACCAGCAATCAAGTTTAACATATGAATTAATTAAGAAAAAAGTAAATTTATTTTCATTATTATTGCTAATAAAATTAAACAGGATTTTTTTCTTAACTTTAGCCATGTCAGTACTCCTGTATGGATGGACTATATGGACTCTTAAAAAACACTGAGAAAAAACTAGATAAGAAGAACATAAGAATGCTACTTGCTATTTTGCACAAATCCTGAAAGCAACACATTATGGAATAGCAGCTGTATGGCCACAAACCTCCCATTTCACAAACAATTCAAGTAAGATGAACAAGACATGCTGGAGAAACAGAAATTCAGAAGTGATGTTCTCTGGAGGATTTCTATTAATGGACACTCCAGACTTAGCTGACCTGCAAAAACTTACATTAGCTCTGTGTAAACACTGGATGCCATCTAGAGAATATGCAAAGTGCAATGGCCAATAGTCAAGAGGTCCCATGCTATCAGCATGAGTTGATAGTGATATTATTTGGTTTGATACTAAAGTTCTAGGGTACTGTCTATGGGTCAAATAGAGCTGCCTAAAATAATGAAGTGTTTACCAATTTAAAATGTTTGTAAAGATAATTACTGTTATTTTTTGAAGATCTACTTTCCTCTTAGTCCATCCCAGCTAGGGGTTAAATAATATCAGTACTGTTCTTCTACAAGAATGGCTTGGGTAGTAAATAACCCACAAAAGTTGATATGTCATTAAACAAAGAAACTGAATCAAAGATGTACATTTAATCTGTATATAATTTTCATTGTATTTGATACATTTATCTATTTCTGTGAAATATTGAAAATTTGACAATTTTCTTTTGTGTCTGAGTAGGACAAGCCCAAGTCTTTATGGATACCTAATCAGAATTTTTTTTCAGTAGTGACTCCATCATAGCAAGCAATATTCTATACTTGAGCCGTCAGTGAAAAAATAAAACATAAAAAATTAAGCTACAATTGTATACATGGTCTTTTTTGATGTCACATATATATCATACATATATTATACATAGATCATATAATGAATTAGAACAAAAAGGTAAAAACCTACTTTCAGTGTCAAACATTCTAGTTTATTGATGTATCTCAAAGAAGTAGTGATCTACTGAAGAATTTGGGATAATCATTGAATTTTGAATCACTTAGCCAAAAAAATCTCGCAATTTCTGTTTATAGTCAAAGTAAATTGCCATAGCTTTCTTGTACATGTATGCGTATGAGAGAGAGAATTAATATCTAAGAACAGAAAAAAGTGAGAATAATGCTGATAATGTTTGAGTTTTGATATAAAATATCACATGATTTTAAGAGAGTTACTAGACAACTGGTGTTTTTTCATTCATTGACCAAAGAAGTTCAATTTTTATTTTAATTTTCACAACAACAATTACCACCACTACAACTGTCATTTCCATTCTTTCCACCAATTTTTTTTCTTCAAGCATTTTTTTGTTTTTTTAATGAAATGTCAAAATAAAATTGATTTTTTTAGATTATAATTTTAATAAAATTTAAATGCTATGTTTCTATTGTAACATAGACCATGATAATGTTGATGCTTCTATTTAGGAAGAAGTGAAAGATCTGTTATATAGAGAATTTAGATTAGAAAATGTTCTGGAGCTTTTGGAAGTGTGGAGTACCCCTTCAGTGCCATTACTTCCAGCTCCACTCTGATCCTGAGCACTAATGCCTGTGAGAGTGCCATTTATAGGTTTAATAGAACTGCATTCAAACAAATAATCATAGACAATTTAAAAAAAAATGCAATGGAACATTGAAATTATTATTTATAATTTACCAAATTTTAGTATCACATTATCAATAAGGAGTTGATATGTGGTTAAATAAGCCAATTAATTAATCAATATTGATGGGAAGCTAGTAAGTGTTGTTTCCATCAGAATCAAGTCTTTAGAAACTTCTGTTTAATATAAAACTGAAAATCCCAAGAATGTTTATTAAAAAAAAAAAAGCGTTCTTTGTAGACAGCATTTTTAATCAACCTATTTTTAATAATGCTGAAACATTGTTCAAAACCAAGATTACTTATGAAGACAAACAATTTTTCTGATTTTTTTTAGATTATATATATATATATATATGTAGTAGTCTCAGACAAATTCTTATACTAATGATGAAACAAATGATATCTCTAAGACATGAAACATTACTCTATTTTTAATATGTATTACTTCCATTTCTTGCAAACTTTATTTTAAGTTAAAATCTTTCTTGGATTCAATAAGAAGCTTACCAAAATTTGGAAGTTAAACATAAAAAAGTTTTTCATCTATAAAAAAAAAACTGACAAACAGCCTCTTCCCAACTATTAGTATAATTAATGATTAGAAAAGTGATATCCAGCACTGAATGTGCAAACAAAATATAGGTTCTTTGAACACAATTAAAATGTCAAAGTTGTCTGTACTCACAAAAACTAAACCATTCTTCAGTCTGTCTTTGGAAATAGAAATACCAATAAGAATGATTCTCTTTTGACAAGAAAATTTATTCTGGTGCCATGTCCAATCTCAAGTGTCAAGAATTCTTTTCATTTTTGTAA
Organism: Sepioteuthis lessoniana; assembly: GCA_963585895.1. Classification (NCBI taxonomy): domain Eukaryota; kingdom Metazoa; phylum Mollusca; class Cephalopoda; order Myopsida; family Loliginidae; genus Sepioteuthis; species Sepioteuthis lessoniana. Next base: position 58,806,172 of record OY757920.1, read on the forward strand.
TGGGAATAAAAGTAGTGAAAAATATTGTATACTTTTAAAAAAAGATAGTTTCTGTATAAAATTCTCCAGAAAATGCACAAATGAAGGAGACAAGTATATAAAAGGTAAATGCAACAACTTTTATGAATAAGAGAGACAAGATTATTTGTCTCTCACAAAAAGACACATCTATAAATTCCGTTATCTGTCTGGTTTTCTCAAAGCTGTCCTCAGATAAAATTTAATTTATTGGAATTCTTTGACTATCAAATTCAACAGATACTTTAATAAAATCTAAAAATTCATTGAAGTTTTCTGTATGTTATTCAGGGGAAAATTCAAATACTTCAGCAAAGCCATATTAAGTATAAGAAATTGTTTATTTATGAGAAAACTAAAGTATAGCTGTATAATTGAGAAGAGAAATCATGTCTTCCCATCAAATTTATGAATGACCATTTAAAGCTGGAAATGTTAAAGGAATATATTTGAAGAATTCCTTTATCTTTGAGTGGCCAAATTGTTTTCAGCCTCCTCGGTCCATTCAGTACCACACTGTAAGAGTAGATATGAAATTATAACAGTCTATAGAAAACTTATTTTCTGGTTTTCTTATGCTCAGATTACATCTAGATTAAAACCATTCATGTATAAATTAAGATCTGTCAGTTACACTGAATTTTAAACAAGAAGCTAATGTTAATTTAAGACTAATGTAATTCTTAGTATTTTGAAGTCTTTATCTTGCCCCGACTTCAATCTTTACTTTCAAATTGGACAGGTCAAATGTTTAGAACATTTGAGGTCATTGAAATGATATATATATATATATATATATATACTCACTGACAGAAAATAAAATTTAAGCCTTCTGATTATATATTACAATTTATATAAGATAAAATGTACCGATAATACAGCTAGAATATCTTAAGTAATAACATATAAAAATAACACATGCACAGGGCACAAAATAACACTGCTGTTGGCTTGGGCAGTAGAATATACTGACTGTATCACTGCACAGAGGTTAGACCCCCCCCCCATCACCACAAGAGAGCAATTTGTTGGCAATGGGTGGTGACTTGTTATACTTTAAGATTGAATACTGGTGACTGAGCAGTCTGTGATCAGGATGCCAAAGTCATATGACCTGCAACATTCTACTTTGGCTTGATGGGCATGCAGAGAACTCTGGTCTTATCAAGCACTAGCATCTACATGATTAAGTATCAACTGTAGTCTTGTAATTGCTCTTGTGGTAAATAAACACCCACTCTTTTTATATTAAAGGTGCAAGAAAGCAGTGGCTGAAGTTCAATCTCATTGACAGAAACATGAATTTGATTATTGTTAAACTGTAAGGCACTTGGTTTTTGTCACTGAAAACCTGAAATTAGCAGGGACTCAAAACCTACTTTCCAACATGAGAATAATGGCCTATGTACCACTGTCTCAACCAAAAAACAAGCTAAAAATTCAAATGAAACCTTTCTACTATTTAAAAGGAAAAACTTACCAGCATGAAAAACTTAACATCTCAAAGGGAGTTATCAGAAACAGAGAGTTATCCCTAGCTATACCAAAGAAAATAAAAACAACCTTAGGAAGGCAAGGAGTCATGGATTGCTAACGGATAACCATTAAAAGTGACAGTGAAGAAATATAAACTCACCAGTACATTTTGACATTTAACAAATGCAAGTGAAAACAAAGGAACTGAAACTGGATACTGCCTTGAAAAGGTAGAACAATATATCCCCACATCCTTAAGACACTTGTAATGTTAGGTATATGAACACCACTAGAAAGCTGCAGAGGATGTTTAATATGTGGAAAGTGTGAACAAAAAAACAAAAACAAAGACTAAGACTATACAAGCAAACCAAAACAATGTAACTCCCAAAGATTAAAACCCAGTAAACTAAAAACCCTAAATTGAACCAAGAGAGTAGAAAGTATGGATATTGAAACTGACAACATAATTGCAAACCTCAAGTGAATATATATAAAATTTATTGGTCACATCTGCAAAGCAGGACCATTTACAATGCATACACTTGTGAGGCTGAGTTGTCAGCTAACTTTTATCTCACACTCTAAAAAAATTTGAACTGTTCATTTACTAGTCATATATAAAGCAAAACAAAAAAAAGATTTATTGCAAAATAACCGACAAAGGTAGATATGCCATTGAAAAAACTAACCAGCCAACCTATCTATGCTCTGGATATGAAGACTCTAGTCTTGGAGCTTTGGAGGATCTGAAGTACCCCTTCTTTGCCATTACTCCCTAGTCCACTCTGACTCAAAGTAGTTATACCTATTAGGGTCCAATCTATGGGTCAAATAAAACTGTTGTCCAGGGTATGACACTGAAATTCATCTGATGGTAAGATTCCTGTTTTGGAGCTTTGAGTAATGTGAAGTACTCTTTCAATGTTAAGTCCACTTTAACCATGAGAGGGAATACTTGTTAGAGAACCATCTATGGGTCAAGTAGAACAGTTTCGTCCTTTTCTATACTTGAAACCATTTAACTGAAAGCAAAAAAAAAAAAAAAAAAAAATGAGTTCTGGCTTGTTCAAAAAATAATATTACCGGCAAACTTAAAAATCATATATATGTATAAACAGGATTTGGAATTAAAGAATAATCATGGGTTGATATACCATTAAACCAAACGACTTAACCTAACCAACTCAACAATTCACATACAGATCCTATATACAAAAAAAGATTTGGCATTAAATAACCAAAAGGAGTTGATATGCCATTAAACAAAACAAAGGACCAATTAAAAGAACTCCAACTTCACACTGATACACATTATATAATTTTTCAAAGTTGAATATCATTTCACAAGATTTTGGTGACTGAAAAATATGATCTGAGAAATGTGCATATAAGACATATGTTAAAAAGAACCTTCAAATGAATTTGGCTCTGTCAATAAAGACATTCTTCATATATATTAAAAATTAGTTTCATTTATTGTATATGTTTTCATTTTTAACAAAAAGACAAGTCAGAGAATTAATTTTTATCTTAACTTGATTTCAATTTTAGTTTGATATGGTAAAAGTATTGAATATAAACTAAAAAAAATGCAGAGCAAGATGTAGTTCTTGATATTACATAAATATAATCTATTTGTGAAATTACTTAAATATTGGCATCATTTTCTGATCGCATGAGTAAATTCGTATATATAAATATATATAAATTGACCAACTGTTGTTGAGGGAGATCCAAATGCTTCCTTTTCAATAGCTACTACACCGAAATGTAGGGGAGAGCACTACCTCTTTCCCTGGATTGCTCTACTTACCCTTGATATGTATCTTATAATGCTGACAGTTAAGCTTGGAGGCGTCAAGTACCATTTTTTTTATTCTTTGGTGTGACTTGACCTGGGATTGAAACCTGGTCTCCAAAGCAATTAGCAAACACTCTAACCATTATGCCAATGGTCCGGTTATATATGTTATAAACTGAAGATTCATAAAATAACTTCTAATTTTGAACTAACCAGTCTGCATTTCAGTTCAAACTAAAACCCTTGATAAAGGCATGAACCCATCTCTTCCCACACCTCACTATAAGTAGAATAGTAGGGCAGGCTAGGCTCTCAAGCCTTAGCATAGCAACTCGTTTTGGAGATAAAAACAAAATCTGAATCAAAAATCTGAGAAAACAATTGAGAGATTCTATGGCATATTAGTGGACAATTCTTCTTCTATTAGCTCATCCAAAATGTAAAGCTGAACCTGCACAAACCTTCACCACTAAGAAAAAAATATCAGCTGTGTAAGCAGTTTCCTGGTTCACACCTGAACTGATCTGTTGGGTCTTCAAACCTCATTTACAATGAGTGAATGGCTACAATAATCAGGGTAAATCCAAGCCTTTATGAAACCATAAGTGATTTGGTTTGGTTTGGGTTCTTTGTTTAATGGCATATCAACCTTTGTAGGTTATCTAATGCCTAAGCCATCCTTCTAGAATAATAGTAGTGGTACTATTTAACCCATAGCTGGGAGGATAAGAGGGTTCATACTTTGCCCCAAGGGTATTTGCCCGAAAGTGAACATAATAGCGTGACTGGAGTATGAACTCGCTTACCACAATTCCATAGTCCATTGCTTTAACCATTACACCATGGGGACCCCCCCCCCCCAAAAAAAAACCTATAAGTGGAATTTGATCTGCCACCATCCATTACTGCAAATAATGTTAACTATTATCAATGCTTAATTGTTCAGACAATTTTTCAAGAAAGATTATAGCTTTAATTTTGTACCCCATTTTTATGGCGCTTATATACTAGATGGTGTAATAGATCTCTTTCACACACATGCAATCTCTCTAAGCAATGACTTTTTTGCTTAGACCTAAGACTTTCTCTGATAACAGATATCTGGCATAACAGTGGCCCTCTGTAAACTTTAAATGTAATATCAACACAGAAAGAAATCTATCAAATTATATTAAATGCAAAAAAAAAATAAATAAAAAAGCACATAGAATTATAAAGCGTACAGGAAATGTAGGATATTCTTTAAACAAATAGCTTCTTTCTTATGTTACATATATTTAAATCTTGCTGAATTATTTTTTCTTTCTTTCATCACTAGAAGTATTTAATAAATCAGTTAAAATGCTTGGATTTTATTCTGATTCTGATGAAAAACTTTGATATATCGTAGTTCTTTATGAATAACAATATTAAGCTACTCAATTTATTTTATTTGGTAAACACTAACACTTTGTTCTTTGTGTTAAAAACTATTTATTGTAGTCTCCCAGCTACTCAAACCTAAAATCCTCGGTGAAAGAAAATCTGTGACATCGGTTAACAACAATGTCATACCTACGTACCAAGTGGAATTTTGTTGCCAATACAAGAACTATTTTTCAAGATAGATTAATTCCACAAACTGACTCAGAGATAGTTTCCTATCATACGATAAAACATATGGTATTTAAAGGCTCCTGCTATTAGTATAACGAGATACCCCATTATTACTTATATTTGAAAGAAGGAATTCTGTCTTGAGCAATGCAGAATTTTCTTCACTCAAACTATAAAATACACTGCCTGTTACTTCTATATAAACACAGTAGTCAGGGACCAAAGAGGTGGTGCCGGGCATTCATGCTCAGAGGAGATTGTCTGTACTTCTGCCAGCAACCAGTGGCCAAGTGGGATCCAATCAATCACAGCTACAGGCTCAGCACACTCGATACCAGTTTCTAACCAATTACCAAAACACTCAAGTAGCTCTTTTCTGAGCTAATTTCCAAAAGTCATAACAAGCTCTTTTAAGAACTACTTCTGAAAGTCTTCTGAGGATCACCTCTGGTCTCCTCACTACACCCCTTTGCAGATACCATGAGATGACAATGCAATGGCCAGCCAGACTTGCAGCAAATCTGCTGTCCCAGTTCCAGCATTACCAAGCAACAGACACCTGCATTTTCCATTGCAGCAGACCAGACAACTGCACTCTCGTCCATGAACAACAAATCAGCTCAGACTATCATCAGTACTCTGAAGCCACATCACCATACCTCTGATTAACCAAGGACTGAATAAACCAGGACATCAATCATCCTGCCTTTGCAACATATGCATCCACCTCTTCAACCCTCTCCAGATTCCTGACCATACAGCTTCTATGATTTGAACCAAACACCAAGACCATCCTGATCTTGTAGATGCACTGTCACCAAGAACTTACAGACAGCTATCTACAACTTTTGACGGTACTGACTTTCAACACTGCAGAGACATTATACTTCATTAGCAATTCTATACCCATGCACACCTTTTGTGTACAATTCACTTGATAAAGGCCTGACATTTTTAACTTACCCACTTGTCCTTGTCTAGTCCTCTGTCAATCTCTTAATTTATAAATGTTTGTGGGATTGACGTATTTATTGACTCTGCAACATATCAAATGAAGTGATTCCTATTTCTCTTTAGGGAAATAGGACAAAAAAATAAGTATAATGGTTTGTTTTGTTTTTTTTTGTTTTTTCAATGGGGGTGGTTATGAAATGTTTATCATTCACTAAATATAAATTTTAAGAGTTCAAAAATACTTGATAAAATACTCAATTATAGTGTATCAATTTAGTCTAAAAATATTGATAGTTTTAGATATTTCTACAGTTTATTTTACCATTTTTTAGGAAACACAAAGATAATTTCAAATAAAATTTGGAAAAAAGCTTTGATATTACTTTAATATTTATTTTAAAAAAAATTTAACCAGTTTGATTTAGGGCAGATAACCAAAATGCAATGTGAATAGTAAATAAAATGGCTAAAAACTAAGTTCTCAAAGATGCACAGTCATTATGTTGAATAAGTAATGGTGAGGAGAATCTAAAGATTTGGTTAAAAAGCCTCATGAAGATCCAAAAAGTTTGAGATAATAGATTTAACCAATTTCCCCAAGACTGGTAAATGTTATGCAATGTTTTTCTAAAGGTTGTATACAAATAAGTAATCTTCTTGCATCTTTGAAACTTTTAATGAAATTAGTTAGACTTTGAACAAAACATTCACTTAAGATACACAACAATTTCAGCTGCTAGTAGGTTCCAGCTATTCAAGGAGTAAAAAAAAATCACTCAGATACACAATATCATTGGGTATGTACATACATGAGTATTTCTGTTTTTCTGTTAACATATACATCCAATTCTCTCTCTCTCTTACTCTCTGTATATATATATATATATATATATATATATGTTTGTGTGTGTGTGTGTGCATGTGTGTATATAAACATTAGATTAGTTTAGTCTAAAGACATAAATTTATGTCACTCAGCAAAGACTGAACTTATACAAATGTATTTCTAAAACTTACAACTCATCAATTGATAAAGGGCACTATCTATGTATATATGCCTATAAATATGAGTGTATATGTTGATAGACTTCAAAGTCAATATTTAAATATATATGTGTGATTATGTGTATATATATTCTTATGCATACACTTGTTGATCTTTGAACATGCATACACATACACAAATATGCATAAAAAAAAATAAAGTCTGTCACATCAAATGAAACAGGCTTAAAGTATGCAGATGTAAATGTATGTGTGCGTAAATGCATATGTTGAGGGGTTTTTTTTTTAATTTTTTAGTTACAGTAATATTTATAAGGAAAATCATTTAAGAGATTACATATTGTAGATGATCAACTAAGTCATACAATTGAAAGAAAATTTATTGTAGAACCATTGGTTTTCTGTAATCTAAGTAAATTACTATTATTTTATTTCTTTATGAATGATTTATTCCTAATTTGGAGCTAGACTTAATTGAGCTAAAGACAACCTAACATTCTGCTCTTTATATTCTATTATCTCTTCAAAGTTCACATTATATTTTAAATTGTGATCACTCTATTAGCTGTGGTTGTAGAATACACTGACTACATCTCTACAGAGGATTAAGACCCCCTCAACAATTGTTCTGAGTAAGACATTAAACTGCATCTGATGATAAGGCTCCACTCTTGGAGCACTCTTTCATTGCCATTACTTCAAGGTTCACTCTGACCTGGATTGGTAATATCCGTTTGGGTCACATTTCTGAATCAAATTTAACTATTCATTCATTTATTCAGGATTATTATCAGTTACTTGAAACTCTACAGCTGTGTGCAAATTATTAATATTATATGGGCACACTTGTTAAATAAAATTACTAATGTTGATTAGCAATACTTGAAACAATTTACTTGTGTGCAAACAAATGATTAATATCAAATCGAATTATTAGTGTTTAACAGCTTAATGCTTTCATATATTCCAGTGTGCAAACAATTGAGCAACTTGTTAAAAAATAGATTCCCACAAAATCTTTGCATAAAATTAGATATATATATATATATATATATATATATATATATATGTATATAGGGAAGATGAGTTAGGAATGATTCAGTTTGAGAATACATAAAAGGATCTTTTTTTTAAATCTCTAGGAGGGCTCAATGTATGATAATTAATATAGAAATTTACCAATTTTGAAGAAAAACTCAACTTTTCTAAATAAAGAAATAAATAATTAAATAGATTTTTTTTCTTGAAATAAAATTGGTCAATTTATTGACAAGATTTCAGCTGCTGAAGGTCTGGTGAATCTTGCTAAAAATCTTTTGATGGTATATAAGGATACATGATACCAGATATTGACATTACATCTGGATTTGACACCAACATCCAGCCCATATCTTTTTGTTCCACCATCTTTATTTTTTACTATATATTTCCATCCTTTTTTTTAACAAGTAAGAAACCATTGAAAGAATGTTTATTGCTTTTTCTATTCATTATGCATTGGATATCTGAAAAGGTTGGTTGCTCAAATCAAGTCACCAGCTGAAATAAATGTATAATAGCCAAATGAGTGTCTGTCAAGTTTTTCTTCCAATTATATATAAATATATATATGTATATATATATATATATATAGATGTATGATATGGTAATTTATCCATGCATACATGAATTCTAGCTATAAATAGTAACAGGTACAGCTCTTTGGTAGAAGTCAATATTCCAGCAGACAGCTCTGACCATCGGACCAAACAGTCTTGCTGGTAACCCTCACATTTGTATATGTTTGCATTACTGTTCTTTGTTAATATATGTTCCTGGTTTTAGAAGTCTAGTCAAAGTGGAATCAACAAATTGGGGGGTAGTCAAATTATTTTACACGTGGGCTTATCACATTCTCCTCCATAAAATAAGTCACACCTCTTGTGTCCATTTTTCTTCTGGTTTCCACGTGCCGGTAGCAGAGAGAGCACACCTTCTGTTTCTTCGAGGTAAGATTGTTCGTGGCATTACTACTACAATTGTTTAACTCAATTCTTCGCTTGTGTCTTCATATCGGGCCCCTAACAAGGGTACAACAATATACATATACAGGAATTAGCATTAAATAACCCACAAAGACAGATATGCTGTACAGCACCAACCAACCAAATTTAAATTTTGAGCTAAACTCGATTGAACCAGATACAATTAAACATTCTGCTCTTTATATATAAACAGCCCTTAATAGTTCATATTATATATTAAATCTTGAACCAGACTTGATTGAACAAGATACAATTAAACATTCTGCTCTTTATATATAAACAGCCCTTAATAGTTCATATTATATATTAAATCTTGAACCAGACTTGACTGAGCCAGGTAAAACCAAACATTCTGCTATTTGTATCTTATCAGCCATTGATATTTCATATTATATTCTATTCAAACTTTCAAATAGTCAAAAATCTTTTAGTTATGAAAACAAATGTCCACTGAAGAATGGATCTTCTAATGTTAGAAACTTGTCACTTTCTCAGACTTGGTAATCATTCATAGCATTAGACAAGAACAAAATCAATAAATTCTTAAACTTATGAATATTAAGCATAAGCCAATTATTTTCAAAGTCATATTTTTCATCTTCCTCTTTGGTAATTTGGTTCAATGGAGATATCACTATTTTAAATTGATCACTGATTATAAAGGCATGTACCTTTGCCCTGTTTGATGAGAATGTTTCTACATATACTGTTTTAATTGCATTTGATTTATATTTATTCACAAATATATATATATATATATATATATATATATATATATATCCAAACATTAATGAATATAAGGATAAAATATCAAACAGGCTAAAAAGAAAATAAGAATATAAAAACACTTTTTATATATATATATATATATCTTTCTTTAAAGAAAAAACCAAAGACCGGTTATTTTAGGATTATAAATTTATTTCCATCCTGTTTATCAGTTTCTGTGAAATATTGCTCTGTAAAAAATTACATTGAGCTCTCCACCAGGAAAATTTAAATGTTCAGCTCCTGAATGATTTTCTTGTCCTGAAGGAATTACTCCCAACTCTGGTTTAACTGGACCGAATAATACTTGTGTATATATATATATATCCAAACATTAATGAATATAAGGATAAAATATCAAACAGGCTAAAAAGAAAATAAGAATATAAAAACACTTTTGCTATATATATATATATATATATATATATATATATATATATATGTGTGTGTGTATGTGTATATATATATATATATAAAATAAAGTAATGATGTTAGGATAGAAAGACTTGGTTCAGATGAGTCAGTGCCAATTTTTAAAAAATTATAAAGCTAGTCACAATACTTTCTGAGCAAAATGTTTTCAGCAAAAAGCTGTGTTTCATAATTGCAGGATCTTCCCTACTCTTCAAACTTAGCTCCATGTGAATTTTTCTTGCTTCTTAAACGGAAAAGACCCTTAAGTTTAGGATTTGAGTTTGCGAATAGCATATAAAAGAAAGTGATTAGGCAGCTTCATACCATATCAAAACAGGAGTTTCAGAAAAACTTTGATTAATGGAAAACTTACTGGAATATGTGTGTTGAATACTAAGGAGACTATTTTGAAGGAAACTCTGTGGTTAAGTTCTTTCTTGGTAAATACAGTTTTCGTGTCAATAATTTTGAATATATCAGATATATATATGTATAATGTAAACAAATATGAACTAAAATATTTATGATTGAATGCTTTCATTTAGAATTTATATGATCATGTCTACAGAATATTTCATATATTATGTATTTATATGTGTGTCTGTGTGTGTATATATATATATATATATATATATATATACACTCACTCAATTCCTCTGTAAGAGCGAGATGTGACACAAAGTCACTTGTTAAGTGGAATTTAGCAGGTTTGAAGTCAGTTTTCCTTCTCCTAGATTGATTGTGATACCAGGGTTAAAGAGTCCACTGTGCTCAAGTATTTATCCATAGCTGGATGGAGAATAGATTCATACTTTTCCCACTGGTATTAGTGCTATGTGCAATGCAAACAGCCTCATTCAGGTTTTGAGCTTGGGTCATCACGTCTATTTCCTACCTCAATAAATTTGTGTGTGTGTGTGTGTGTCTGTATATAGAGATATCCCAGCCTATTAAAAGCATTTTTTATAAATGGCTTTTTTTTTTTAACTCCAGCTAATCCAAATTCTTAACAATTTGCCTCTTTCTATGGAGTTAAAATTATTGTTTCTATGACATTATCAAAATGGATAAAGTGAAATATTAGGTTATATTTTGGGGGTAAAAAATTCATGTTAGAGTCTAGAAATATGTATCTTTTCTAGTCACTGACAGATACATAAAAAAATAAAAATGCTCCAGAAAATCTTATACAGGTAAATAGACGGCTTGGCTAAGTTTGACAAATGATCAATTGACATTCAATTACACTTAAGAGCTGCATGCTGACCATGAACAAGTGCTTCATCAATGACTAGATTGGTTTGGATCTCATTCTTTCACTTTGTTTCCTCATAAAGCTTTGTCCATGATACACAATATACACACACATGTGCAATTGTATGCAAATATATAGAGACAGGAAAAGTTGTACATATGTATTTTCCCAACTTGCCTATACAAGCAGGATGCAACCTAAGGTTAAATTTTAAGCAGAGTTTAATTGGTCTGAAATCAGTTGCCATACAAAAGTTAAAAAGCTCAGTCTGACTTACTATTTACCCCTTGTTGGAAAGAGTATAGTTGCATTCATACTTCTACCAAGATTTGTTGTAATGCACTTATTTCTGTCTGATACTGTAGCTATCTATCAATCAATCTATATATATTTAAACTTACCCAACCTTTCCACATGAGTTGGGAAGATGCATAGTCAATTTTCAAGCAAAGTTGAGAAAGTTTGAATTCAGTTTTCCTTCTCCTAGATTAGTTGCCATACGAAGGTTAAAGAGTCAGTCTGCCCTACTATTTACCCATAGCGGGGGGGGGGTAAAAAAGCATCATCTAGGAGTTGGACTCAGGTCAATATGTCCATTTCTTATGACAATAACCACTGCTTGTCATGAACCTTCATTAGATATACATGTCATATTTATTTTTATAACTGATACTATGCTGGAGTTTATGCTGAAGTGCACTGGTTATTATGATCACTTAATAAACTATGAATTAATTCCTCAGCATGTACTTCATAAATATTCATAGTCTAATAATTCTGATGTTAATATTTGATGTGAATCAACTTTGTACCTGGGTATATTGACATAGTTATGAAGTTGTTTAAAAGTCTATAGCAGCATTTAGTGAAAACAAATACCTAAATTGTATATAACATAAGTAAGTAAAGTTGGCAACTGTAGTCAAGGGCAACCCGAAGGCTCCCATTTTAATAGCTACTACACTGAGGTGTAGGGGAGGGCACTACTCCTTCCCTTGGATTGCTCCACTTTACCCTTGATATGTACCGGTGTGCTGAGTGTTAAGCAAGGAGGTATCAAGTACCATTTTTTAAGTTCAATCCCAGACTTTAAAATGATACTTGATATCTCCTTGCTTAACACTCAGCAATATAAGGTACATATAAAGGATAAAGTGGAGCAATCCAGGGAAAGGAGTAGTGCCCTCCCCTACACCTCAGTGTAGTAGCTATTCAAAAGGAGCCTTCTGGTCACCCTCGACTACGGTAGTATATAACATAATACTCATAAAAAAATTATGATATGATTTACATATACATCTTTTATGCAGCTAATCTTGCTCTTCTCTTAGAAAATGTGAAAAAAAAACTTTAAAACAATTATCCAAAAATGTAACAAGTAATGTCCTATGAATGTGATTCCCTAACCTCAAGGCATGGAATTTCCTTTGATGAGATGACATGTCATTAAATCAATAAATCTAAGAGACTTAGTTTTACAAATATAAACTATTTAAGATTCAAAACAAATCAGCAAACATTTTGGAAAAAAAAAATTTTGTATGAAATTTTAATCATAAAATTATTTTTTTTTAATGCTGCTGTCTGTTTTCGGGGAAATTTTCTAATTCATAAAAGTTGAATTAATAAAAATTCAAAAAAATTTAAATTGGTGAAATTATTTTGAAAAGTGAAGTTCTATACAAAATTTTAATCATATAATTATCTTTAAAATCTGCTTATTTTCTGAAAAATTTATTTTAAAAAAATTGAATTATCTAAAATTCAAAACAACTTAGGATTTTAAAATTAGTTTGGTGACCTAAGTTCTAGAGAGAATTTTAATTGGATAGAGTTTTGGAATTTTCATTTTTTTTAGGAAAACTTCTTTAACTTATTAAATAATGAAACAAAGATTTAGATAAGAAAAAAAAAATTTCAAGTTATTTTATGGTTTTAAGTGGCTTGTTCAGTATGTAATGTATAATCATCTTAATTATTTTATTCCTTTGTCCGTATTCCTTTCAAATACTGCCCCTGCTCCCCACCCAACAAAAAAGAAAAATTAGGACCTAACATTGGAAAATTAATGTTATGATACTGTTGGGTCAGTAAAATGGTAATTCCTGTGTATTAAGTGAGTGAGAGAGAGGCTCTCTGTGATTGGATATACTGATTACGTGATCAGCCCAGAAGTCTTGGTGCAAAATCCAAAATCCAGCCAGATAGATAGATTTCACCAGGCATTCCATGAGGCAGTGACATTAAAAGCTCTCACAGAGACAACCTTAAGATACCAGATAGCTTCTTCAGTATGTCGGTAAGTTCCTTAAACTCAACTTTATACTCAGGAAGGACTGTATAGTATTATTCATTGTTTCATATGCTGATTAATAAATTGTTGGAATTAAACGAAGTATTAATTCATTTATTTGTTGCTGTCGGCCTTAGAATAAATGCTATACTTACACAATAATACTATATATATATTTGTATGTGTGTATTTTGATTTTATTTTTTGCTTTCATAGTCTTCACAAAATAATTTGTTCTAAGAAAAAGGTTGAAAAATCCAGGAATAATGGTGGTAAAGAGGATGCTGATGACTGATTCTGGAATCAAGGATCAATTTTAACATTAAAAGCCAAGGTCCATTTTAACATTAATATATATATATTGCAAATTGAATCTCCCAGTGAAATTTATTAAAATAACTTCCTAAATTTTTTCAGGATCTAAATGTCTGTTGCTAAATGAAATTAAATGAATTTTTTTTTTTAATTAGAGGTTAGGTGGTTATTGCAAAATGGCCAACATTTTAGTCAAGAAACTCCTTTTTTTTTTCAACCAAAAACCAATTTATGATGAGATTGGAATATTTTTAACAAAGAACAAAATCTGTGCAGATATTTCCATTCTAAATTTTTAAGAAGTCTTTTTTTCTTCCAATAACAACATTTCTCAGCATCCCCTTAAAATCATCCACATATTTGTTAATAAAGAGACTCCTGAATACACTCATTAATAGATTTATGTACACTGAATAAAGAGGAACACAGGGACGAGTGAGTCACTTTTTAATGTGTCAGCTCTAGTTACTTAGTATTCAATGGGATGTAAAACTGTTTAATGTTATACAGATGGTCAAGCATTAGAAGTCAATTTCTCTCCCCAACTGAGCAGAATTATTGAAAATTATTACTGGCTTATATCTTTTTCAGAATGGCCCAAGTTTTGGTAATTTTCTAATGCAATCTTCACTACCTAGGGGGAAAACAAGATCACATAGAAGTATTGAAACATTTACAGCCGAAATTTTATAAAAAGGAAAACCAGAGAAAATTCTCCCCAAAACTTTTAAAACCAAATGATATCTAGATATCTAGTTGTCATCACAATATAACATAAGTATCTCAGTTTTCTACGTCTTTATTTTAACATACAATTCGAAATTTTTGAAAAAATTCCAAGTTATATTCTCACTAACCTATGACCTTACCTCATATACTTATATGATGAAGTCCCGACAAATCAGTTCAAGACATGAACCATTTATTGTTTATTGGGGTAAAGGTTTATGTAGAACCAGCCACATTTTTTGGACAAGTTGATAACATAATGGTTCACCAGTATACTTGAGAAATACAGTAAAAAGAAAGCAGTTCCATATTTTGCAGAGAAGTTTTATTGAATTAAATACATTGCACAGATTTTATAACTTTGATGGACAGATTAACATACATCACCCATCTAGCTTATAGATTTTTGAAATTCTTTTAATCTTTGCCAGTAACCAGAAACTAACAAAAAATGGCACATTATAAGCAGAAATCTTTTTAGAGTTTGATATCCTTTAACTTAGAGAATAAAACATTTCCCATTCTAATTTGCTGCTGAATAATAATTTTGTGAGGTTTTGTTCAAGCTGAATGTGAATTTTTTTTCATTATCTCAAATTCTCAGTATCTGAGCGATAACTATGAAATCTAATTAGAACAATCCACTCCTTCCTAAATAGAACCCAATGTTTAAGTTCAGATATGAATATATAAAATGCTTGTTATTTTATATTTATCAAGTGCTGATAGTCCAGCTAAAGCAAACTGAGCAATATTTTTTATTTTATTGCATCTATATTGTAATAAAGCAGTATTCCATACATACATTTATAAGGGCTACTACCACATGACATCACTTTGTGATTATCCAATGATAACAAACAATACTTGTGCCTGAAGTTTTTTTTATTGTGAAGAAAGATAGAGCACCGAGTCAATATCACTTACTAAGTTTCAATATTTCCCTGAAAGAAGAGCCAGCCCACATCAGTGCATGTTATTGAAAAGTTTTCATCAGACTATCCTTCTCAAGAAATACTTCAATAAAAGCTTGGCAGAACTACCTCACTCTCATGTTTATATCAAAGTGTCTTTCTCTCCGATAATTTACCAAAATCTTGGTATCCATCTCAGCATGAGTGTGCTAGATGGCTGTTAACCTTAGGTAAGTCTAAAATGAGAACCAGTTTAGACAGAGATGATTCATAGGGGCTGGAAGGCAGTCATATATGATACATGTTTAATGTAGAGGCCCTGGTGTATATATTTGGTCAAGAAAAAAATTGTACCTATAATGGATATCAGACTGATCTTCAATGTAATGAGAGATGTTGCATCAAAATTCCCCAAACCAAAGATAAGAATAGAATTGAAGAAGATTAACAGTTACAACATACTCATCATTAAATCATACGGCTACTACAGATTTCTCTGCCTCCCTCTCTCTCACTTTCTCTCTCTCCATCCATCCCAATCATCCACCCAATCAGCTAGGTCTTCCAAACTGTATCTTGTGTCCATGCAGAGCTGTTGTACGTAAGTTCTTGCTGGTTGGCCAACACTGAAATGACCATGTGAAGGGTTGGTTGGTTGTTTCATTTTACAATGTATCAAGTTTTTTCCAAGTAGCAGTCATGTCAATACTGCTATATGGATGCACTACATGAATGCTAACAAAATGTATGGAGAAAAAGCTTGACGGCAATTACACAAGAATGCTGTGTACAATATTGAACAAGTCCTGGAGGCAACACCTCACAAAATAGCAGCTGTACGGCCACTTAGCACCCATCATGAAAACTATTCAAGTTAGACGAACCAGACCTGCGGGACACTGTTGAAGAACAAAGGACAAACTCATAAGGGACGTACTCCTGTGGACCTCATCCCATAGACGAGCAAAGGCAGGACAACCAGCTAGAATCTAAATACAACAGCTCTGTGTTGTTACAGGATGTAGCCTCCCGGGAGCAATGGACGATTAAGATGAATGGTGAGAGAGGATCAGGGAAACCCATGCTGGCAGAACAGCATGATGATGAACTCTGAATTAAATTTCTTGTTTGTGTTTTATGGCATATCAACCTTTGTTGGCTATTTAAATGTCAAAGCATTTCTATTTCAAACAATTCAGTTTAGTAAAAGTTCAGTTTAGTTCTATTTGACCCATAGATCAGATCCTATCAAGTGCTACCACTCTGGGCCATAGTGGACCTGGGAGCGATGGCAATGAAGGGATACTCTGCATTCCTCAAAGCTCCAGCATAACTGGAACCTCACTATCAGATTGCTTCTCCTAGATATGACACTAAGCGGTCAGCATATTCTACAACTCCTGCCAACTGGGCAACCATGTGAAAGAGTCCATAGAAAAATATCACTTGCTTCTCAGTGTCCTACATATCATGTTTATCTTACTTGGATGGTTTTGGGGGTGTCCCCGTGGTGTAATGGTTAAAGTGATTGACTGCAGAATCGTAGTACGCGAGTTTGTACTCCAGTCGCACTATTACGTTCACTTTCAGGCAAATACCCTTGGTAAAGGTATGAACCCCCTTATCCTCCCAGCTATGGGTTAAATAGCACCCCTACTGTTCTTCTAAGAGAATGGCTTTGGCATTAAATAACTTAAAAAGAGTTGATATGCCATTAAACAAAAGAAACCAAACCAAACCTTGGATGGTTTTACTGATGGTAGGTAAGTGGCCCTTCTGCTGTTGTTTCATGGGGTGTTGCTTCCAAAAATACCAAGGATTCATTTTTGTTGGGTTTTTTTAATTTTTGTCTTCTAGCTTAAGTGGAAAGTCATTTTTATCATTCATTTCACATTTTGGAAATATTTAAACTAAATCTGAAAATATCAGCCAATACATTTCTTTCCATGTTCCTATCGATCTTTTCACTCATAAACAAGTACATCCTATCAATTTTTCATTAAAAATATTCCTTTTCATCCACAAATACTAGGATTTTCTTCCTTATAGTGGAATATTATGCTGCCAAGACATATTATTAGATATTATTTTATGACCAAACTCCACTACATCAAAACTCTTTAATCAACAATAAATTTCTAACTCTGTGACCAAAAATAAAAATGCATGAATACATAAAAGAAATACTTAAAGATAAATAATAACATTTAATTTTATTGAATACAATTCCACTAAAAATAATGAAGTCCTGGTAACTTTGGTTTATTCAAAAATTAACATTTTATTTAAAAAAATTATTAGGTTCATTATTATTCATGACTAATAGTTTCTTGAGTTTACTTCAGTTTCTTTGTTTGATGATATATCAACCTTCATGAGTTAGTTAATGCCACAGCTATGATACTATTTACTTCAAATCTAGGATAATAAGAAGGTTCATACCTTTCCCAAGGTTTAGTTTGGTTTCTTTTGTTTAATGGCATATCCATCTTCCCATGTTATTTAATGGTAAAGCTATTTTGGTAGAAGTACCGCTGTGATACAATTTAAAAGAGTTCACACTTTTCCCAAGGGTATTAGTCCAAAAGTGAACATAAAACCTCAAGTGGAGTTCAAACTCACTTGCTTCGAGGCAGCAGTCCAGCACTGTAGCCATTACACCGCTGAAACTTCCTTCAAGGATTTTTCTATTTTTTTTTATTTTGTATATATAGCATTCCAAGTACAATCAAATTGCAAACTTACATGAATACTGCTATCATACTTTGAAATATCACATCATCAATATCTATCAGCATCAAATTATATTTCTCCATACAAATTCTACAGAACATTTTTCTCTCAATGAAAAAAACTGCATCAAGATTTTTGTACTACTTTGCTAACCTGCAAAGCCAGTTTTGGGTCACTTCCGATCTAAACTTGAAAAAAGCAACTCTAAAATATTATATTGAACTTTTCAGCATCATTTTATGGCATATCTATTTGAGAAAAAATACTCTTCTATAAACTTGTAATACAACACAGATCCTAGCAAAAATAAAAATAAAAAAAAGCAAAATATTTCAGAATAAAAGGAAAAAGGAATTTCTCTCAAAGAATTCATGAATCTACTTCAAACTGAAAATGGTAGATGTTTGAATTACTCCAAGGAATGCAAATTCCTTGTCAACCTTTATATATATATATATATATATATATATATATATGTGTGTGTGTGAATGTGTATGTATGTATGCATAGAGAGGTGGGTACAGATAGACAGGTCGGTAGATAAAAATTTCTCGCAGTTAATCTAATTCTTTTTAACAAAGTATGTACGAGTGTATGTGAGTGCATATATATATCTATGTATATATATATATATACACATATATATATCAATTGCAACAATTATTTGTATATGTTATATATATATAATGAAAATATATAGACAAATAAACAAATCATTGGTATTTGATTGAGTTACTCTAAGGGATAAGAATTCGTTGTCAACATCAAAGGTTTTTTGATCTTCTTTTATGATTTTCTAGGTTTGAGAGATAGATAGATAGATAGATAGATAGATAGAGAGATGGACGGTTGGTGAGACCAGGGAAATCATTGAGTGGATTCATTATTTCTCAAAAGACTATCATCTTCAGCCAGAAGCTGTGGCCATGGCATTTCGTAGGAAATAATGATAGAAAAACTCCAACACTCACGTCCAGTGACAGAATATGATATGAGGAAGGCATCAAATTATCTTCAGAGAAATGAAAAATGCATGTATGCAAGTCCTTCAAAAAATCATTAAATCTAAATGTACATTGATATAATTGTATATCTATGTATCTGTATAAGCATGAGCATGCGTATCTCTTTGAAAGCTCTTTGTACAAGGAGGTATCGATAGCTCCCAAGCCTAACATCTACTCGCAGAATTTTGATCTGAAAGTTTCACTGTTCGGTATGAGTAATGTGGCCAACCATAGTTGAGGGTGACCCAATGGTTCCCTTTTAAATAGTTACTACACCGAAGAGTAGGGGAGGGCTCTGCTCCTTTCCCAAGATTGCTCCACTTACTCTTGATCCATACCTTATAATGCTAACTGTTAAGCAAGGAGGCATCAAGCACCATTTTTTGAGTCTTTAGTATGATTTGTCCTGGGATTGAATCCTGGTCTCCCAGACCATTGGTGAACACTCCAATGTGATTCATATAAATCATGGGCATACAGTCTTAGCTGCATGTGCAGCCAGGGCCGGTTTTAGGGTCTCGTGCTCCCTCCTCAAACTATGATACAGGCCCTCCACTGTATTACATGTCAATTTTCATAAAGTCACATTCACAAATAATATACGAAACCCATTTGTCAGCCTCCAATCAGGAGGTTTGGGGGGTATATGAGTTAGTCTTGTGTGCAGTGCACACCAAAAAAATTAGATAAATCCCTCCCCAGTTAAAAAATATTCTATTTTTCTAAATGATTTTGTATAAATTATTATTTTTTTATTTTGCATTTATATCATAAATGTTTTGTTTTGCTTTAATTATAAAAGATTTCAGCTTTTCTTAATATTTAAGTTTTTAAAACACTTCAATGATTATTTTCTTTGACTTTTTGCTCTGAGTTTATGGCAAGCAATATTGCTGCTTTATCCAGTTGTAACCACTAGGAAACTATATGGAATGCCTTAGCGAAAGTAAAGAGCCGAGGTTCAAATATAACAATAGATGAAATAACATTTGACACTTCCAGTTCAAAACATACGTTCATTCATCTGTATCATAGCCCACTGGCCATTCACATCAATGATCTTTGTTTGAAAAAAAAAAACAAAAAAAAAACACAGTCATTTATAACCACAGCCACTGGAAGTGAAACCTGATATCAACAAAAATAAAATCGCCAACTCAACAAGTGAAACTTTCCTGTACCAACATAGAGGCTATTTTCAAGATAAATTGATTTTGCAAAGTGTTTCGAAAGTAGTTTCTAACTGTTGAGCAGAACTGGTGGTATTTGTAAGCTTCTCTTTAGACTATAATGATTTATTTCATTATTACATATAATTAAAGATAAACTTCCTGTCCACAGTTGAATACATACCAAACCCCATAAGTATACAACTCCTATTTGCGATAAAACTCAGCAATCACTGATAGTGACACTCAGAATGGCCGCTAGCTGGCTGTGTGGCATCAGCTGTGCACCACCTGGCATTCATACTGGGTGGGAATCATTGACAAGCAAAGATTCACCCAGCACCAGGCCTCTGGGTCTCTGACAAACATAGATTCCCATTGCAACGAGCTGAGAGGCTGGAATCAATGGCAAGCATAGACTCACATTGCACTGGCTTTAGGGCCTAGCAAATCTATGACCAGCTTTGACCAGTAGCCCATAAGTCTTGACTCTAATTCCCACTATAAAAAAAACTGGTGGCAGGTACAGATAAATATGGCCGTTAGCCAGCCTTAAGGTGCAAGAAATCAGTTGTCTTTCAGTTCACTGCATCCTGAACAACACCTGACACTGCAGTCCTATCAGAATTGCCGAAGTTCCATTCACTCATTTTTTGCCACAACACCCAGCAAAAGTCTATGTATTACCACAGGTCCACTTACTTACAGCTCTTTTCAAGGTATTAAGACTTACCAGCACCATATGACATGACAGAGCAGCTGACCAATTCCTGTATCTCGGTACATTGACGTTTCCAAACCCACAGCAGTCGATTTCTTCATCTCAGCATTCTGATGTCTCAAGACAAGCTGCAACGTCCACCCTGTTGTTTTTAACATCTTTACTTAGTTTGTGTCACATCATATTAATTATAAAAATTTTACAGGATTGAATTATTTATTGGCCCCGCAACATCTGCAATCAACTCTCCTATATCTAACTTTCTATGAAAATTAGGTTTTAAAAAATTATTCATTTCTTCCTTTTATTTTAAAAGATTATCATTCATAAGCTGGTCATATATATATATATATATATATATATATATATATGTGTGTGTGTGTGTGTGTGTGTGTGTGTATTGTTCCACTCATCCTTATAATTCTGAGTGTTAAGCAAGAGGGCATCAAGTACCATTTTTGAGTCTTTGGTATGATTTGCCGAGAATTGAACCCCAGTTCTCCAAGACCTCTGACAAACATTCTAAACATTATGCCTAGGCAGTCCAAAAATAATCTTATATGCACATATTTATGGAAATTTATTTTTGATTATAATTTCAATGCTTTAGAATTTGGCTATAAACAGTACTTCATATCTGTTTTGATCATATAATTTTCAACAAGAAATTATAAAATCCTAGCATCTTTTGTTCAAGTTGGCATTCCATAGTAGAAAAAGGGATAAGAAATTGACTGACTCAAACAGGAAAACAACACCTGTACATTACATTGAGAGAGAAAACTTTATTAAGGGTTTATGGGATAAAAAAAGTTATCAGACTTGTATCGTACTCTTTCAATATCTTTCATCTACAAGAAAATTAACTTTGATGCTTGTCAAAATTTACAGGACTTTGAAAAATTTCCTTTATTTTTAAGGAAATGTACCACAATGATAGAGTTGCTTATATTTACTATCCAGAAATGATTAAGTTTCAGCCATTTGCTTAATTTAATTCATTATTATTTATTCTTCTTTCATACATTAGTACAAAATCAATGGGCATTTTCATGATCAAACTATTCTGAAAAGCCACTGTAACTTTTTATTAAAAATTTGGTAACTATATACTTATGTCTGGATAACACTGGAAGTGTATATGCATATATTAATATTAATGGGGAAAATGAATTCATAAACAATGGTTTGCAATATGAGTATATTGACTATTGTTTTTCTCATGACATCTACTTATATAAAGTAAAGTTGGCAACTTTAGTCAAGGGTGACTCGAAGGCTCCCTTTTCAATAGCTACCACACCGAGGTGTAGGGGAGGGCACTATTCCATTCCCTGGATTGCCCCACTTTACCCTTGATCCATACCTTATGATGCTGAGTGTTAAGCAAGGCAGCATCAAGTACCATTTTTTGAGTCTTTGGTATGGCTCGACCTGGGATTAAACCCCAGTCTCCTGGCCCATTGGCAAACACTCTACTCATTAGACCAATATCTGAGTATATATGAGGATTTTATACACACACACATGTGCATAATGTATTTTATTGTTTGCTGCTATTTTTCAGAAATTAGAAGTTCTATGTTGATGTAAATTGGGGAGGAGGGAGATGAATTCATATAAATCAACATGTTTCATGCCTTGTAAATACAAAAGGTACGAGGTACAAATGTATGTGCGCACAAGAATTAGATAAATGTAAAAATACAAATTTAACATTTTATAACATCCACTTGTCTGTGACCATAGTGAATAGGGAAAATGTCTGACTAGCCACAAAAAATATTGCTTGAAGAGTGAGTGTTTCTTGGCTGATGGGTAAAAACACAAGCCCCTTTACAACATGTTGAGTCTTTGCAGTATGTGAATAAAGCAAAATTCATTATTTGAACATTTCATTGTGCCCACCAATGGACCACAACCTTATACTAAGCAAGGGAAAGTAATCTGATAGTAAGCAAGAGGTGGTTTTATATATATATATATATATATATATTGAAAAAAGAAAATGATTGTGGAAAGAGAAAGAATAAACCAAACAAATGACCATGTTGATTTAGTTTTAAAAAAGAAAAAGAAACCACAAATACTGAGAAAGTGCACAATACAGACATAGAAATGGTTTAGAGAATAAAAACATGTAATAGAAGTTTACTTGTTGTTTCAATGAAAAAGATTAAGTAAACTTTGTGGGAAAGGGATAAGGACAAATATAAATATGAAAAACATCACAATAGAAATTATAATAGGAGAATGAAAATGCATCAAAAGACTGTGTTTGTGTGTCTCTCTCCCTCTCTTTTTATATATATATATATATATATATATATATATATATATATATATATATATATATATGCAACAACAAACTAAATCACCACAAAAATAAAAACCTTCAAACCCTTAAAGACTTTAAAAAATCTTTTAAAAATTTATAACTTCTAAATCCTGATTTAAAATTCAATTACTTTTTAGGCTGATATTCCTGCTTAATGACATTTAGAATAAAAAAGATTGCAAAATATAAACATGTATTTAATACTTAGATTATTAAGTTCAAAAGTCCAAGTTTGATTCACTTGAAATTTAAACACTTATAAAATAAACAAATTCTGATTATGGCTAAGGTTGAAAACCAGTCAGGATTACCAAATTTATATACAAACAATTTCTTTCAATAAATGTTTATGAGGCTATTCTTTTGTTCAGAACCTCTCTATCTCTCACTGTGTGTGAGTATATATATATATATATATATAGAGAGAGAGAGAGAGGGGGGAGGGAATGTTCAAAAATAACTTTTCCTGTGCCAAAAAATAAGAAAAAGACAACTGCTTTACAAATTGTCAATAAAACTATCTGAACCTGTGGAAATTTCTAGAGAATTGACAACTAAGATTATCAATTATTTCATGTCTTTGCTTTTCTCTATTTACCCATACCTTCTCCTTCTCTTCCTTATCTATTCCAATTTTTGTTGTTTTTCCATAATTTAATCTTAATGTTATATAAACATGGAATTGTTTCAAATAAAGAAAAAAAAAAAAAAAAAAGAGAAAGAAAACAAATATTTTCAACTTATTGTTGCTTTTGAATTCCTTTTGCTGCATATCTCCATAAACATGCCCGTGGTGTAATGGTTATCGTCGTAGGAAATGGACACGGCGACACAAGTTCAAATCCTGGACGAGGCTGATTGCATTTCACATAGCACTAATACCCTTGGGAAAGGTATGAATCCAATTATTCTCCCTCCAGCTATGGGTAAAATAGTAAGACAGACTAGGTTCTTCAGCCTTGGTGAGGCAACTAGTCTAGGAGAAGGAAAACTCTGAATTCAAACCTGTTAAACTCCGCTTAAAAATTGACCTTGTGTCATATCCTGCCCGAGCGGAGGGGTTGGTAAATAGGATCTCCATAAATATATCAAAGTTTTATGCATTTCAATACTTTGCTACCTTTACTCATTATCTCTTAATATCCAACCAGAAAATCTTTATTTCCTTCATTTCTTTCCCCTATTCTGTATTTAAAAAAAAATTTTGGTTGGTTAGGTTTTATGGCACATCAACATTTGTACGTTGTTGAACGCCAAATCCATTTTTATACAAACAATCAGTTCTATTTCGAACAATTCAGTTTAACATAAGTACACAGTTTGATTATCAAAAAAAATTTCTATTTCAAGTTATTCAGTTTATTCAAACTGTTCTAATTCAGCCAATTCCATTTAGTATAAGGATACATTTTGTTTACACACAATTAAATGTCAAAACAGTTCTATATGAAACAAATCAGTTTAGCCCAAGTACAGTTTCAAAGTTAAAAACGGTTTAGCATAAGTACACAGTTTAATTGTCTAAAACATTTCTATTTCAAACAATTCAGTTTAGAGTAAGTGTGCAGTTTAGTTATATCTAACCCATAGATAGGGCCCTATCAGATGCTACCATTCCGGGCCAAAGTGGACCTGGGAGCAATGGCAATGAAGGAGTGCTCCACATTCCCCAAAGCCCCAGCATCATTGAATGATTGTTTAGTGTCCTGAATATAACACTGAGGAGGTGCAGTCAGTGTATTCTAAAGCCCCAGCAGACTAGGCTAAACACAGAGTTAATGTCAAAACAGTTTTATTTCAGATAATTCAGTTTAGCATAAGTATACAGTTTAGATGTCAAAGCAGTTCTATTTTGAGCAATTCCATTAAGTGTAAGTGTGCATTAGGTACACAGTTTAAATGTTAAAACAGTTCTATTTTAAACAATTCAGTTTAGCATAAATACACAGTTCAAATGCAAAAAACATTAAACTCAAGAAACCATGGTTTAGTTCTTTTTAACCCATAGATAAGACCCTTATCAGATGCTACTGCTCTGGGCCAGAGTGGATCTGGGAGTAATGGCAATAAAGGGGTGCTCTGCATTCCCCGAGTCTCTAGCAATACTGGAACCTCACCATCAGATTGTTTTGTGTCATATCCAGGACACTCGTTGGGGGTGGTCTTACCCCTCTTCAGAGAAGCAGTCGGTGTATTCTACAGCCCCAGCTGATTGGGCTGGGGGGTCTTACCCCTCTGCAGAGATGCAATCAGTGTATTCTACAGCTTCAGTCGACTGGACATAAAAAAATTTTCTTTTTGCTTATTCTTCAGAGTTATTAACTACAATTCACTTTTTCCTCTTCTTTACTTTTTACCAATTCCTTCTCATTTAATATCAAAATGCAGATTTCTTGGTCAGAATATATAAAGCATTTCAGCTAAGATGCTACACTAATCCTTAATAAAAAAAAAAAAATAGCCATACATCAATATAAGTGTAAAAGAAGATGAAACAGTTGAATTTTCAAAGATTTGGCACAAGTTATTTATTTTAAATGCCATTGTATATGATATACAGATAAATTTCTTATATTTCTTTTAAATTTGAACTCATAAATCAACAAATAATTTAAGATTCTCAGATATATACATATATTCAGCTGGGAATCAATTCCAAATTTGGAACATTTTTCAATTTCCCAATGTGAATCTTTCTGTGAATAATCAGAAATCATTTTGTTAAATGTTTATAAATGCATACATAAATACACATACAAATAAGGTTTGCTTTATTTATTTAACAGCATACAAATTCCTCATGGGTTATTAAATGCCAAAATTTTATTTATTTCCAAATGCTTGATTATAATTATACCAATTTATACTTTCAAGTTTCCATTGAATTTTTTGGATTTCACATTTTTTTGTCTATGTCATTTTTGTTTGCAAACAGTTATATTAAGTAAGTATATATTGTAAGAAATCAAGTATTCTTACACAAATAATTAATACTCAATTTTATGGTTTCAGTTAACTATTCTGGTTAAATTATATTCAATATTTCCAATCCAATACAAATAATTATCAAACAGATCTATTTGGCACATAATACCTTAACAGGTTCTACCAATCTAGGTCAGCAAGGACCTAAGTGTAATAGCAATGAAGGAGTACTTCATACATCCTAGAAGTCCAGAACTGGAACCTCACCACCAGATGTAGTTTAGTGTCATACTCAGGACACTGTTTTTTTTTGTTTGTGAGGGGGTATTAACTCACCGCAGAGGATACATTTGATATCTTCTGAGCCTTGGTGACAAGGCTATATATATATATATATATATGTGTGTGTGTGTGTATGTTTCTCTCTCTCTCTCTCTAGAGATATATATATATATATAAACTAATATCCATATTCATTTTAGTGCAAATAATTGAGCATAAAAAGGTAACATTTTCATAATGCAATATGCATTATTTGTATTTGTGTGTTGAGGTGTGTACCAGTATGTCTATGTGCATGTTTTGGCATGTATTTATATCAATCATTGTTTCCAATCAATATATATATATATATATATATATGTACACACATATGTGTGTGTGTGTGTGTGTCTGTCTGTCTGTTTGTGCACTCATGTGCACCCATATTAAAATACCATTGTAATACATCACAAATAACTCTGCCAACCCATTTGTTTGATAGTAACCTGCTGCCAACAAAGAAGAAAAAAGATGCAGCAACTGCACTTTTAAAATTTATTTTTCTATTTTCATTTTGTTTCCCTCCCACTTTTTCATTCATTCAGCCTCTTTTTTTCATATTTCACTTCGTCTTTTTCCTGCATGGCCTCTGAATCACTTGTCCCCTGGCTGATATCATATTCTCACATCTAACAGGTTAATGATTACTGATAATTCACTTTCTATCATTTTGTGTTTTTTGGGCTTTTTTCTTTTTACTGTTTTTACGTTCCATATAAAATGAAGAATAAAAAAATAGGCAAGAAAAAAAAATTAACCATTTTTCATGTGGAGGAAAAAAAATGACAGAAAAATTGGGTGAGCATAATAGCAATTTCCTTCAATTTATTTCTTATTTCAAAAGGTTTCCTCTCATCCGAACATTCTCCCCAGGGACAGTTTTTATAAAATATTTACATTTTTAGACTTTATCTTTTTTTATTTCTACTCAGTGTCAAACAATTCAGAATTAATAATACCAAACACACTCACCCCCGACCAAATCACACCCAAAAAACTTTTAATTGTAGATAAAGATAAGAAGGGAAATATGTAGAAATGTATATAGATATGAATATATCAGTATTCATCAATTATATTTTTACTCTGTATGTGAACAGAAGAGAAAAATGCAGAAGCTGAAATATATAGATGTGTATGAAAAGCTTGTATATATAAAACTGAACATAAAGAGATAAATCTATTTTAATCTTAATGCAGTGGTATTATTAAATGGATATGTGTCTTTAGGCAATCTGCTAAATATCTAAATGACTTTGAGGGAAGAAAAACATGGTTTTATGAAGGTTTGATCCATATATCATGAATGATAAAACCAAATCAAGATACGTATATGCTTTAACCTGTTAGTCTTATCTTGGGCTAAGCACTATTTTACTATAGACCATAAGTCCTATATATTAAACTCAGGGGAATCTCAGGTACAAATAATTAAAAGGTTTTATATTGCAATCATTTGCAGCCTTTTAATGAAAAGATTGAATATCTTTAAACAAACATGCCTGTGCCCTGGAACAAAGTTTGGATGGATTTTGTGTTTGTATCTTAGTGAATTTCATAAGGTGAGAGAATTTGAGGGTCAAAGAATTAAATGTGCCAAGTCTTAACTGACAGTGATCTATGTTCATGGATAAGAGCAGTTATTGACTCTTATTCCATACAGAAATGCACAATCTTAATCAGACATTTACATTTAAAGACTCATGTCTATTAAGCATCATTATAAATATAACTAAAGAATTGAATGAACAACATTTTCACTATAACTTCCTCTCAAAGAATTTTGTAATTACAGAAATAAATGCTTATCTGAATGTGCAACACCTTTGAATATGGCCGATGAGTGAAAATATCCCAACCAAGCTCAAGCAATTTTTATCTCCTATCCAAGGAAATGCAGGATTTAACATGATTCCAATTGGTCATTATAAATGCATCCTCACTAACTTCGGTATTAATACTAGTTAAATTTGTTTACTCTAATTCACTTAACAATCCCAATTCAATACAGTTGTTCCCTTATTTCTTTAGTCTTTTCTCAAAAAATTCAATTCGAATTATAAAAAAGAGGTAATTCTCTTACTAGTTCGGAGCCAGAACATTTCAGCATTCTTTTATAATATTAACAGCCCCATTACTTCATACATGAGCAAATACACTTAAATGCTGATATTAAAAACAAAGAAATTTAGAAGACATGCATAGCTGGGAAATAAACATATCTCTATGTATAGTTCAATATTTTGATAGATTCTTCTCAGCAAATATATATATGTATATATATATATAACCCAACTATTAACCTAAAATCCAAGGAATGACAGATGAGTACATGCCTTACCCAAGGGAAGTGAAATACAGAAAATGAAAAAAATAGTAAGTGTACAAGAACAGGAATGACTGGCTGAGGAGGGTGATCTACTGCAAGCGAGTAGACATTGACCATATAGACAAATGGTATATGTGAAGACTAAAATCTATGAGGAGAAAAAGAGAGATGAAAACTCAACTAGGTACAATTTTACAAGAACAGGAATGACT
Source organism: Sepioteuthis lessoniana (assembly GCA_963585895.1). NCBI lineage: Eukaryota > Metazoa > Mollusca > Cephalopoda > Myopsida > Loliginidae > Sepioteuthis > Sepioteuthis lessoniana. The sequence continues at coordinate 58,835,492 of OY757920.1, forward strand.
GGATGAGGAAGGTGATCCACTGCAAGCGAGTTGACCTTGACCATATAGACAAATGGTATATGTAAAGACAAGAATCTATGAGAAGAGAGAGAGAGAGTTTGCAGAGTCCATTTTCTACAATGGTAAACAAACCTTTCTAAAAGACACACACACATGTATTTAAGCAGGTTATATTATTTGTATTATTTGTCTGCATTTTTTAGATGAGGCTTGATGTGCAATATTTCATGTGTCATTTTTCGGACTGTTGTCCTCATCTTTATTGTTGTCAGTTGTGACAGCGTTTTGGCTGCTGTATCCTCCGGCCTTCCTCAGGTTTCCATTATTTATCAGGGTATAGAAATGATTCAACCAGGAAAATCATTAAAACTTTAAAGATGATTTCCCAGGGTGAATCATTTCAGTACCCTGATAAACAATGGACACCTGAGGAAGACAAGAGGATACAGTGGTTGAAATGTTGTGTCAAAACTAACAACAATAAAGATGAGGAAAACAGTCTGAAAAATCACACATTATATTATTGGTAATTTTATATGGATGGAGAAAATTACAAAAAACCTTTCAAATAAAACCTGCTTTCATATATATATATATATATATATACACACACATACATACATACTTCAAGTGTTTCTGAACTAGATTACAAATGTTTGGTTCAAGTTTTGGCAAAAATTGGCCAAATGTACCCATCTAATACTTTCAATGTCTTTAACAAACTGCAACCAAAATCTAATTTTTTATAAAGACAAGAAAACAAGTGATAAAGAATTGTTAAAAACCTTGTCTGTGTTCTTAAATAAAGCCACCTTAAATGAAATATTGCGAACTAAATTTGCTGTATATATTTGTGTTTGTGTACATAAGTGTTTAAGCACACATGTAAAAGAGGAATGTTTATTTTTTTTACCATTTCATCTAAATGATTATTATTGGATTGTTTGATGTAAATGAAGCTACTATCTAAAGAATTATAGTCTTGCAAAATAAGTTTGTCTTCTCCTGAACTGCTTAACTCAGCTATGGAATTCAAGCAAATTAAATTTACTTTTCAACAGGATAATGATTTGTAATTAAGAGGCAATTGAATAAATTAGTGAATTAGCATGACAGAAATGTGTTTCTTTTTTATTTTAATTTCAGGGCTCAAAATCTGTTTCTTCTGACTTTTGGCCAAAATCACAACACACTGTTTGCTTTTGAATGGTCATTGAATAATCATTAGAGCCAATTTTAATCCTAATTGTAAAACATATTCTCAAGTTTTTATAGGAATCTTTCAATGCATTCAACCATGTCTGTCATCTGTTTCTAGTATCTACACAGAGACCTAAGATTTTATTCATAAATAAATCCTAGTGCTAAATAGATTAGACAGCTACCTAATAAATATGTAGCTCTTCCCTTGGCATGAATAAAGGCAGCTACATAAGACAGGTTCGATGAGGTGCTGGATATATTGCTGGTATAAACCTTTCTTGACTTATTCAGGACCTGTCCATAACTGATTTATATCTATTGGGTGTGGTTGCCAAGAACAACATGCCCTATACATGCTCAGTTGGGTTTTAATCTAGCAAATGCTAGAGCTAGTAGAGTACCTGGAAGCTAACAAAATGTTTCTAGAACCAGTTTTGAGTCACTCCTAGACTATGAAGAGGTTGCATTATATTTCTAGAACATACCACCAAGAAACATGTCAATTTTAAAGGAATGCAAATGGTCTGCTACAAGATCTGTATATTTTTAAAATACTGCTCAAAGAAAAATCTCCCTCAGAGGTGGCATTTTTGCTACCCTACTATTTACCTTAAGCTGGAGGGATAATAGTTGGAGGCATACATTTCCCAAGGATATTAGCATTATGTGAAATGCAAACAGCTCTGTTCAAGTTTTGAACTGTATCTATTATATCACAGTGTCAGTAGTGTACTCTTGTTTCTAATGTTTTGGCATTTCATTGTATAAATATCATCATCATGTTGTGCCACTAGCACAGGTATCCCTGACCCTTTCTCGCCACTTCTCCCTATCGTTCATCGCCTCTGGCAGGTCTTCAGGGCTACATTCCGTATCCTCACATAGCTGCTGAATGTATGTTCGTGCTGGTCGTCCTGCTTTTGCCCGGTCATATGTGGGGGGTCCATAGGAGTACATCACTTATGAGCTTGTCCCTGCTTCTCCAGTAGTGTCCTGCATGTCTGGTTCGTCTAACTTGGATAGTTTTCATGATGGGAGGCAGGTGGCCGTATAGTTGGTGCCTTGTGGGGTGTTGCTGCCAGGACTTGTTCAATATTGCTCGCAGCATTCTTGTGTAATTGCTGTCTAGCTTCTTCTCCAGCTGTTTAGTTAGTGTCCAAGTAGTGCATCCATACAATACGACCGCTGCCTGGAAGAAACTGAGTTTCATTTTATCAGTCAGGTCTGATTTCCATATCATCAATAGCTGTCCATGCCTTCGTTAGCCACGTGTCGATGTCCTTTTCGGTTGATGAGACGCTGCTTATTCCCATACTTCATGTTCTTGAAATTTCTTGCCTGTTTTATCAGAGATTAAAAACTTAAGACATCAAACTAAAGTTTCCTTCATTCAAAGAACTATCCTCCATCACCTTTAGCATCACAAGATGATAAGAAAAAGATGCATTTCAATAATGGGAAATCATTCAACCTTAAGTTAATGGATCATTTCAGATTCAATATCTTAAATGTATTCTATTACTGAAATGGTCTCAACAACCTTTCTTTGGCTAATTTATGTTTTTATACTACCTCTGGAAAAAATTATAGAATTTGCACAATTAGAGGATGTTCACCTTGATTTATTTATCTAGCAGTAAATAAACTTGGCTTAAGAAAAACTATACCTTTAATTTAAATAATCTAGTTTGTTTAAGAAATATTTCATGAAGCCAGAAGGTTCAGCTATAAAATCATTATCATTACTACATTTACTATTCCTTCGACTCAACTGCAACAGAAAAACCCAAATCTAACTTAAAAACAGACTAGTGGGGGTTTTCCACATTATTCTATTTTAATCAACTCGCATGCAGATTTTAACAAAAATCCATTCTTATTTTATCCGGCTGGTAGGCTTAGAATATGCCAACTGCATCACTTGCAGAAGAATAAGACCCCTCACCACAAAAAGTTTTGAGTATGACACTAAATTGATTTGGGTGGGAGGTTTTCATTCGGGAGATCTGGGGAGAGTGGAGTAATCCACTGTTACCATTACCTTCCTGGTCCACTTTTACCTGGTGTGGTAGTGTTTGTTAGGATCCCATCTATATGCCAAATAGATTTGTTTGAAAATAATTAATATTAGATTGGAACACTTGAAACCAGATAACTGTGTGCAAACAAATGGTTATTAGAGACGAGTAATAAAAAAGTACAATTCAGAAAATGATTGCAGGAGACGATTGATAATTATCAAACATTTACAAATGAATCAAATTTCAGCCTTAAATGTCCCATAAAGAGTTGATATGCCATTTTTTATTCATTTCACTTTCTAGTTTTTAAACCTTCTGCCTTTGTGTCATCAATCACAGGTATTTGACCTCATCGTCAAACCGTTATCAGTTTTTGTACTCAATGATGCATTACATCACAATATATTTAACCACTACATAAGATCTTTTTAGATATTAACAAATAGGTGAAGGAAAAAGCTTAGCAAAAGTTTGGAAAGCTTATATTTTCTAAGATTATTGTAAGATGTTTTTAAGATATAAATACACATGAATTTAAACTGATCTTAAAGAATTTCCGATCAGCGTTTTCAATCCAAGACAAGTATTACAGAGCACTTGAGTGGAATATGTGTTTTTCTAATGAAAATTTTATTGTCATTTGTTGATATTTGACAATATCGCAAAAAAAAAGAGACATGACTGAATACCATGTATCAAATAGAAATGATTTGGCTTAAAAGTGATGTTTAACTTGGTGAGGTTTACGTCACAGCTCCTTGTAATCACATCTTGTGTGCTTGGTTGAAAAGAGAGAAAGTATTTTGGCATGTCATTATATATATAAATATATTTATATATATGTATATAGGTTTGATTCTCAGCTGTTAATGGCACCTGGATGAGAAAACTTGTATCAACAATGGATAATCAAATATGCATACGTGCCACTATATGCAATACAATTTTAAGGATTTTTTACTGTCATTGAAAATGGCAGATGTACTAACAGGAAATGTCATTCTGTGAAATTGGTCCAGCATTGACTTGTTTCATTTCACACAAAGAAATTAGAAAATAAATAGTCAAGTGATTTGTCCCTGTTGTACAATCCAAGAAAAAACTTTGATTCTTTCTTTTGTAAGAATTTTAGATATTTTCTTGTATTTTTATTAACAAAAGATGAAAAAAAAATACAGGCCAAAATGTGAACCAGGAATTCAGTTTATAATAGGCAAATATGTTTGGAAAATCAAATAAATTATAAATTGGTGATATCGCTATTTACTTAGCACAGTTTACAAAATGTCCAAGATGACAACTTGTGACATCTAGTGATGGTTGGTTGGTTGGTTGGTTGAGTTTTATGCCATATCAACCTTTGTAGGTTATATAATGCCAAATCTGTTTTTATATAAATAATCAGTTTTATTTCAAACAATTCAGTTTAGCATGAGTACACAGTCTGATTGTCAAAAATATTTCTATTTCAAGCTATTCACTTTAATCAAACAGTTCTAATTCAACCAATTCCATTTAGTATAGGTATAGATTTTGTTTACACACAGTTAAATGTCAAAATAGTTCTATATTAAACAATTCAGTTTAGCGTAAGTACACAGTTTAATTGTCAAAAACATTTCTATTTCAAGCTATTCAGTTTAGTCAAAAAGTTCTAATTCAAACAATTCAATTTAACATAAGTATGCAGTTTAGTTCTATTTAACCCATAGATAGGACTCTATCAGGTGCTACCACTCTGGGCCAGAGTGGACCTGGGAGTGATGGACATAAAGGGGGGCTGAACATTTCTCAAACCTCTCGTATTACTGGATCCTCACCATCAGACTGTTTAGTGTCTTATCCAACACACTCATTGGGTGGGGGGGGTCTTACTCTTCTGCAGAGATGCAGTTGGTGTATTCTACAGCACCAGTCAACTGGGCAAGACATCTAGAGAGGATTAAACTTATGAGTAATGATCAGCAAAATAAGCTTGGATGGTATGTTAATTCATTTATTTTTCCCACTCATATAGAAAAGATGCTTTTTTGATACACAGTGAGTTTTACCTAGACAACAGAATAAATGTAGAATGCTACTAGTTTGCAGACTTGTCGCTGTTGTATTCAACTCATGGGATTAAATATTAAAAATAAACAAATACAGCTTCATTTTAGATATATAAGGAGTTATTTATACAGACCAATTATCAATTAGTGCTATTTAGTCAGTAAAGCCACATGTTCTGATTTTGTCTGTCAGATATAATTTAAATGACACACTATCATCTTTCACAGCTCATGAAGTTAAATATCTTTTCACTCATTGCATTTTTCCATAAAATATTTACATGTTTAGTCCACTTTTTCTTTTTTACTATTAATAGAATTGGTTTCCTAAAATGTATTTTATGTGTTACATATATATACCCATTTTTCATTTTGATTATTAATTATAATTAAATATATTTGCTGTTTACTATTTTCACTGCCTTCTACTAAACTATCTTTTTTACCCAGTGTATTCCAAATCAATGTGAGGACTCCCCATGGTAAAGTGGATAATGTTGTAGACTATGGCGTCATAGTAAGTGAGTTCAAACTCCAATCACACTATTTTGTTCACTTTTGAGTTAATACCCTTGGGAAAGGTATGAACTCTCTTATCCACCCAGCTATGGGTTTAATAGTATCACTAGTGTTTTTCTACAAGTATTGATTTGGCATTAAATAACCCACAAAGGTTGATATGTGTTTTAAGAAACCAAACAAATCAATATCTTAACAAACAAACAATAAACTTGCTATTACAACCTGGATGGAATACTAAATGAACCCCTGCAAATATTTTTCACTGCTGAACAAGATCAAAATCAATTACTACTGGTGAATCTTATTTACTCACCAGAAACTCACTTTTCCAGGGAAGTTACTTCATAAGACCACCATATTATGACATTGATAGCCATCAACTATACAGAGAACCTCAGGAGTAGTCTTTACTGTGCAGGAGTTAATGTGTGGAATTGCAACATGGTAGTGAGTGTGCTCAAACTTAAATCACACTATTATGTTCCCTCTTGCACTAATACCCATGGAAAAGGTATGAATTCCCTCATCTCTTCAGCTATATATTAAATCGTACCACAACTGTTCTACTTAGATGGTTTAAGCATTAAATAACCCACAAAGGTTGATATGCCATTAAACTGAAATAGTAAGAGAACCTCAGTAATTCTTTAATGGTAACTGTTCAAGTTTTTTAAAGATCATCGTTAACTCTTTCTAACCATTAAACCACAATATGGTGTTTATTAGTGATAGTACTTTTTTAAAATAATTTAGCAAAAAAAGAAAATGCTGATTTTAAATTCTGCCATAAAGAGATTTGCTGATCTTTTAAATAATGAATCTTGACTGTGAAAATTATATGAATAACAACTCAAGCTCGCAAAAAACTATAAAACATGGTTTTAATATTTGCATAAGTTTATCATTTTTAAAGTTATCTTTTTCAGCAATTATATCAGAATTTTTTTCTTTTGATATTTTGTTCTTTAATATTTGCTGCAAGATAAAACTTCAAAGCATGGTTGCTACAAAATTTATCAATATACATTCCTGCAATTAAATGAAAAAAAAAAAATATCAAAGGGAACTTTTTCAAACAGGGATCTATTAGTCTCAAAGGAAATCTTGAAATTCTATTATAACTCAAGAGAATAATGAATATTTTAATAGAAATCTCATTAAAACTCTCAGCCATTGTAAGAAAAATAATGTGGGATTTATAAAGACTTCTCTTGGAATTGGTCTTTGACTGACTGTCATGTTGGAAAATGATAGTCCTTATCTAATTTCAGAATCTCAAATAAACTGAGTCTATTTAATATTCTGCTTGAGAAAACTGAATTAAAGAAAACATTGTTTAAAATCAAATTAGATAAATGTCTAACTCTTAGACATTTAAAAATCCATTTGTTACATATGGTAATGTATATATTGACTGAGACTTCTCAGGTGTTAATTCAAACAAGTGTAACACAAAAAACACACTGAATAAAATACCCATCAACAAAAATCACACTTAACAAAACCTCAATATATACCACAAAACTGCCTCAAGAAAAATTATATTTGGTATTTGAAAATTTTTTCTATTTTCTTATAATTTGTTGTTCATTCATTAATTTTCCAAGCTGTGAAATATTACCCAATTATTTTTCTTTCAGAAGCATCTCCAGTGAAGCATTAATCATTTGTAATGTTCTTAATCCTAATCCCAGAAAAATAATCCTGTCACCAATTACTCCAATTTTTTGATTTAACCAAAGTTTGTTTTTTTTTTTGCTTTATGTTGCACATTAGAAATAATGTTTTATTGATAGAAATTTTCTTTGCACTCAAATTCAGTTTTAGTCTTATATTTGCTAGATAACCAAACAAAATAAAGTGATACTACTTCAATAAACTTTTCAAGTTCAGATGAACTGATGTTATTCAATAGAATGTTTTAACAAAATCTAATAAAAAAAAGAAATAAAAAGACTGAACATTTAAGTGTTTTAATTCTGAAATTTATGTGAAGATGTGCACACATTTGAGCAACCCATATAATAAAGTGATGATATCTAAAACACCAAGATTGCTAATTCTGTATGGATTTTGATCTGCAGTTTTGGGTAAACAAGCATTTGCAAGAATAGCAGCTTCCATGCTTACTAGGTCTTGCAGTTCAGTCCAATTTTTGTCCTGCTTCATAAAGTGAAAATTCATCCCAAGAGGGAGAGATTTGAAGATGTGGATGTCATTAAAAAAAAATTGCAATTGTTCAACTTCACACTATAGCCAAAGAAGACTTTCAAAGGTGGTATCACAAATTAGAATAAGTATATTTAATACCATGGAGACTATTTTGAAGCAAATTAATGTTTCATTCTTTGTTCATTTCTGTCTTGATGAATTCAGTTCCAGTCAAAAAAAAATTTGTGCAGGATATGTTTAGAATTTAAAGTCACATAATATATATATATATATATAAATGTGTGTGTGTTTGGGAGGCAGTTTTTCATCAATGTATGTTTACTTAAAAAAAAAAAGAAACACGAGGGAGAACATAGATTTATAAAGAAATTTTCTTGTTTATAAACAAGGGAACTGTCCAAAATATTCAGGCAATTTGTTTTTAAAAAATTTCTAATTAATTTTCATTGGCTCATACCCTAAAAAGAATAGTGTGAATTAGCTTTTTACATATTTGTTTTTAAACAGAATTAGTGTTAAAAATATTAGTTAATATCATTCTCATTTGAATTGTGATTATTTTATTATGTTAACCAGTGTTTCAAAGGCCCAACACAACTATGTGTGTATATATGCATATTCAAAGAAGATAAGTTGGGAATGATTCTGTTTAGGAATCTATTGGAGGATTCTTATAAATCTCCAAGAGTGTTCAATGTATCATAATGTATAAATTTACAAATTTTCTACAATGCCTATATATATATATATATATATATATATAAATGCCTGTACATATATGTGGATATTTATCCATGCCCCAATAGGATAAGAAATTTCATTTTCTTTCATTTTTATGAGCTGAAAATTTGTTACACCACAGTATTAACTCAAGACAATTGAAATTCTCCAAGTCTCTGATTTTAATTGCCCATAAACATGTCAGCAGAGGCTGAACTCTCAGCACAGTCAACAGTGAGCAACCAAAGAAAAAGAAAAGGAATTCATTCATGTCCATGTTACACTTGAAATGTCCATTTACTTGTTTTTCTTTTCTTGTTTGGTTCTGTTTACTGATTGTTTTGCGAATTCTGCAAAAACTTTAGGCATCCATTGTTTCATTACTCTGCCTGGATCAGTTTAGAAATAATCCTGAATATCTTACAATGGATACTGCTCAACTGTTTATTCATTTAATTACGTTCCCTTTGTTAAGTTGCATTCATAGAATAATTTCCTGGTCGAGTTTTTTTCATTTCTTCTGTTGCTTCTTTTGTAAATCAACAGGATAAGATATTTCTTAATCTGAAACTTCTTGTATTGAAAAAAAAACAAAAAAGAATTAAGTCATTCATATATTTCAGGTGGCATAGTCTTTTCCCAAATTATCTCTCATTACAACTTCATCATCATATCGCGCTGGTAGCACGGATATCCCTGACCCTCTCTCGCCACTCCTCCCAATCGTTCATCGCCCTAGGTAGGTTTTCAGGATAACATCCTGTATCCTCACATAGCTGCTGAATGTACGTTCGAGCTGGTCGTCCTGCTTTTGCACGGCCATGTGTGGGGATCCATAAGAGTACATCTCTTATGAGTTCATCTCTGCTTCTCCAGCAGTGTCCTGCATGTCTGGTTCTTCTAACTACTACTTCATCATCATCATCATCATATCGTGCTGGCAGCACGGATATCCCTGACCCTCTCTCGCCACTCCTCCCTATCGTTCATCGCCCTAGGTAGGTCTTCAGGACAACAACCTGTATCCTCACATAGCTGCTGAATGTACGTTCGTGCTGGTCGTCCTGCTTTTGCGCGGCCGTGTGTGGGGATCCATAAGAGTACATCTCTTATGAGTTCATCTCTGCTTCTCCAGCAATGTCCTGCATGTCTGGTTCGCCTAACTTGAATAGATTTCGTGATAGGGGGCAGGTGTCCGTACAGTTGGTGTCTTGTGGGGTGTTGCTGCCAGGACTTGTTGAGGATTGCACGCAGCATTCTTGTGTAATTGCCATCTAGTTTCTTCTCGAGCCGTTTTGTTAGCGTCCATGTAGTGCATCCATATAGCAGTATCGATGTGACCGCTGCCTGGAAGAAACTGCGTTTCATTTTATCGGTTAGGTCTGATTTCCATATAGTCGATAGCCTATTGATAGCTGTCCATGCTTTCGTTAACCTCGTTTCGATGTCCTTTTCGGTTGATTCGACGCTGCTTCCTAGGTACGTGAATTTGTCTACTAGTTTAAGAGGGGTTCCTTCTAGAGTGGAGATGTCCCCTGTTTGGTTATAGCACATATATTCCGTTTTGTGTGCATTAACATGGAGGCCTATGCTTGCTGCTGCTCGTTCCAGGCTATGCAGAAGTGTTTCGGCTTGGTCAGGTGTATTTGCCAGTATCGCTATGTCATCGGCGTAGTCGGCGTCGGTAATTGTTGTTGCGGGATATCTTCTGCTTCTTTTCTTCGTCAGTTCGAAGCCATTCTCTTTGATTTTGTCAATCGATGTTCTAAGTACGTAGTCTAGACAAATGATAAAGAGATACGGAGCCAGCGTGTCCCCTTGTAGTACTCCTGCTACAATGTCGAAGTATTCTGTGTCTCCATCTGGTGATCGTACTTTTACTTTAGTGTTTCTATAGAGAATCGTTATTGCCGCTACGGTTTCTTTAGGTATGCCGTACGCTAGTAGGATTTGTTCCATCTTTCCTCTGTGAATGGAGTCGAAAGCCTTGGTAAAGTCGACAAATATTAATGTCGCTTGTAGGTTCTTTGCCCGTACACCCTCAAGGATTCTGCGGATGGTTAGTATTTGTGAGGTCGTAGATCTATTTCTTCGGAAGCCATTTTGGTTTTTTCTAAGTATGTTGTCGATTTTGGGTTCTATGTGGTTTCGTAGTAGGGCATTGTAGATTTTGGCAGCTATGGATGTAAGTGTTATGCCTCGGTAGTTTTTGGCTAATCCGAGGTCTCCCTTTTTAGGGAAGGGGAGTATGCATCCCTTCGTCCATCTATCTATCGGATTTTGATTGTATACTGCGTTGCAGTGTCGGAGCAGTATGTCGTCGAATTGTCTGGTCTTCCATACTTCCGGGGGAATTTCGTCCAGTCCTGCAGCTTTCCTATTTTTAATTTTTCTGAGAACCGAGTCGAGTTCTCCTTGTGTGAACGGTCCAAGTTTAATGTCTAATTGTTTGCTAATTATTCTGGTGATTGGTTCATGCGTTATTTTTGGTGGGTTTCCAAGTAAGTTTTCGAAGTGCTGTTTCCACAGTTTTATTCTTTCTTGTTGGTTTGCTGCTTTAAGTTTTGCTTTGGTTGTGTTCTTTCTTCTGCTCACTTCGTTTATTGTTTGCCAGGCAATTCTAGATTGTCTATCTTCTACCGAGTCTCTGATCTTATCTATCTGATTTTGAATGTATTCTGTCTGTTCCTTTATATATATGCCTGCTAATTGATATTGTGCCGTTTTTAGTTTTAAGGCATTTGTGTTTGTTGGGTTTTTTTCGATAGTTTTTGGAGGCTGTTTTCACTAGTGCACGTTTTTCTCTCACCGCTAAGGTTTCCCATGGGACTCTATATTTAGTTTTAATTTTTGTTGGAATGCATTTTGCTGCTGCCTCAAGGTGTGCATTGACAAAATTTTCGTATTCGTCGTTTGGTGTACTTTTTTCCGTCTTTTCTTGTAGTGTTTCGAATCTGTTTCTCAATTCTAATACGTATTTATCTCTGACATCTTTGTTGTTTAATAGGGCCCAGTCATAGTGTTTGGTGGTCGCTGTTCGTTTGTCGTTTTTTCGTAGGCTTAACCGTATTTTTGCTGTGACTATTCGGTGATCGGTGGACACACCCTCAAAAGAGGAGTATGCCTCGCAATTCAATGCACTATTCTTCCATTTCTTGTTTATAAGGACGTAGTCTATCTGAGCTTTAGTATTGTTTGCGTACGTGTATGTCCATAGTTTGCCCTCTCTTTTTTGGTAGTTTGTATTGAGGCATGCTAATCTATTTTCTATCATGAAATCTGTTAGATGTTGTCCATTTCTATTTGACGTGTTGTGGAGGCTGTATTTGTTGTTTCCGTTTTTCCCGATTTGTGCATTCATGTCTCCGCCAATGACTAACATGTTGTGTTTCGGGATGCTACGCACTAATGAGGATAACTCATCGTAGAAGGTGACTATTTCATTTTCTTCACTAACATTGGTGGGGCTGTAGCATGAGATGATTGTTGCTCTGGGGTTTCCGTTAAATGTGGCTACCATCATTCTAGGTTGTATTTTCTCTATGCTATTAAGCGTTTTTAGTGCTACCACTGTTATAATGGGGAATACTAAATAAAGAGGTTATGTATCTACCCAACCCTTTCACCCAAAGTATGGAATATTACAAGGACATTTTTTTAAGAGGAGTAAAATTGGTTTGAAATCAGAGTTTTACTTCTGTTTGACTGGTTACCTAACTTAGGTTAAAGAATTCAGTCTGCCCAGCTATTAAAGCCATAGCTGGTGAAGAAAGATTATTCCTGGAAAAATGCTTCTTCTGCTGACATCCACCTCAGGATTATTTTCCTGCTGCTTATTCTGCTCTTCAATTTTCCATTGTATTTCTTATTTCTTACAAACTTCAAAATTTTTTTAGTCATCCAAATATTCAAGGTTGAGGAATGATCTCAAAATTTTTGTAATCTATCCATGCCAAGGCTAGTTTCTTCTTTCTTGTTGTTACATCTTTCAGGATTTTTTCTTAATTCATTAATAAGAGGCCAATTCTTTTGCTAGTTAAGCATCCTACCTCTTTCTCAGGTAGGAGTCCTTGACTTGCTGATGTTGGTGGAATTTTCCTTATTTATCATAGAAATCACGATTTCAACTTTTATTTATTTTGTTTTCAATTATTTCTAAAAAGTTTCTGTCATTTTTTTTTTCCTCTTCTAGATATTAAGCAAAATTCTTTAATCGTATATATGGAAATTGAAAAAAGAAAATTTTGTTTTTATTCATTTAAAATTTAAAAAATTCTTTTTTTCATTTTGCCTTTTCTTGAAATTATGGTGTATATTTTGCTCTTCTCATTTCAATAATATCATTCTGCATGAATCAGTGGGAGGCATCTATACAAGTATATAGCGGTATCAATTAAATCATCAATAAAAATATGAAATCTCATTTATCAATATATAACTAAGATTCCCATCATGTTTATGTATATATATTCATGGATGTTTAGTGATGTGTATGTATGTACACAACTAAAGCCTTACAAAAATGGCATATCATAGCATTGGAGTGCACACTTAAAATGCATTAGAGAAAAGAGTAATTTCCAGTCCAGTTTGAAACTGAATGGTAATTTTATGGGGGCCACTTTTGTAATTGATATAATAAAGATAGTTATGAAATGCTAATCTGAACCCTTCACGCTTTCCTAAATAGAAGTGACAATATCAGCTGGGACAACTGCTTCAATAGGGATTCATCAGGTTCAAAAGTCATGTACTTCATTATAGAAATCATGTGATTTCAATTTTTTATTTATCCATTTTTGCCTTTATCAATTAAAAAAAAAAAATTATTTTGCTATAATTCAGTTATGAGCTCAAGTCTTTGATTATATATATATATATATATATATATATATATATAAAATAGATCTTATTTTTTTAAATTTTGAGTGAATTCTTAATTGTGATATTTTGTTTTATCTTATATGTATGTTATTTGATCTACTTCAGTTCTACTTGAAACAGCGGCAGAAACATAGGTCAATATATAGGTGGCAATATTGAATCATCCGTAAAAATAGGTATAGAAACACGTTAGTATAAAAAATCTGCACGTCTTTTAGAAATCATATATACTGGTATAAGTAAGGCAGCACTCCACAAAGCAGCAGCTGTACGGACACCTACCACCCATCATGTTTGTCTATCCAAGTTAAACGAACCAGACACGTGGGACACTGCTGGAGAAGTTGGGATGAACTCATAAGCAATATACTCCTGAGGACCCCTTTACATGGATGAGCAAAGGCTGGACGACCAGTTAGAACCTATGTAAAATGGCTCTGTGCCAATACAGGATGTAGCCAGGAGGACCTCCCAGGAGCGATGAACGATAGAGACGGGTGGTGAGAGAGGGTCAGGGAGATCTGTGCTGGTGCTGCAACAGGATAATAGACTTTAGCAGAGAAGTATACCTATGTATTTATTATAAGTTGTTCATTTATGTAGGTGTGCTAATCTTAGCAGAAATAGGAATAAATGTAAATGTATCTATAAGAATGGACATGCAGATGATCATGAACATGTACGTCAGTATATATATATATGGTTTGGTTTAGTTTCTTTTGTTTAATGACATATCAACCTTTATAGGTTATTTAATGCCAAAGCCATCCTTCTGGTTGAAGCAATGCTATTTAACCCATAGCTGGGAGGATAAAGGGGTTCACACCGTTCCCAAGGGTATTTGTCCGAAAGCGAATGTAATAGTGGGACTGGAGTTCGTACTCACTTACTACAGTGCTTTAACCATTACACCACGAGGACACCCTTGTATGTATATTTCCTTTGATACATTGCTTATGGATAGCTAGGGTGGGGACATTAAAATTTAGATTGGATCAGGATCCAAAGAAGAACTAAGATTCTGGTTTTGAGTTTGACAATTCTTGATTTTATGAAAAAGCTGTAACCTAAACACACTCTTCAGGTTAGCATAATTACTGTGATACCATAAAGTGGTGGGTTATGTGTCATGTTGCATACTGACATCTACATTGGACTATAGAGAACAAGTATCCCAGGCTGCAGATGAGCATTTCATTAATATTTATAGGGGAAGGCCCCATGTTGTAATTGCTAAAGTGCAGAATTGCAGCCTCAAATAAGCAAGTTCAATCTTCAGTCACAGTATTTCATTCACTTTCAGACTAATCTCCTTGAAAAAGGCATGTACTCTCTTATCTAACCCTAGCTATGGGTAAAATAGTATCACTACTGGGTTTGTTTTTTTTTTTACCAGAACGGCTTTGGTATTAAATAACCCATGAATGTTGATATGTTATTAAACAAAGGAAACAAACCTTTTTTTTTTATTATTTAATAAATTTTATTTTATGAGGTGGAATAAAAAATATTAATGCTAAATTTTCAAAATTTAAATGAAGTTGTGTGCACAAATGGGCAACATAAATAAACTAATGATGTCTAGACTTTATCAAGATGAAACATTGTCAATTTAAAAAATAATTATCAATACTTTTTGAATGGCAATTTCTAGTGAAACAGAAGTTTGCACAAGTATAGAATGTCCCATATTCCCCAGACTTAGTTCAGTGAGACTTTTCCTTGTTTCTTAAACTGAAAATTGATTTCAACATCAAGAGATTTGAGGATGTGGAGGACATTTAAAAAATAGTACCGATTCACACCATATTAAAAAGCAGAGATGATTTGACCAATGGAAACCTTACTAGAATAAATGGAATACTTTGGAAAAATTAATGTTTCATCCATCATTCATTTCTATCTTGGTAAATGCAGTTTTAGTCTCAATACTTATTGAACACACCTACTATTTAATAAGTATAATTTTATATTGCAATTTTTAATAGTAACCTAAAGAAAACAATGACAGCATTATTTAAGCTTTCAGATATTCAAGGTATTAGATAAATTTAATCAAGAACCAGTTACAAGTTTTAATAATTTGTTGTCATTTTTACCTTCATTTGTAGAGTAGTTGTTCTTTTTTACATTAAAAAAAGCCCCCACCCCGACAAAGAAAAACAACAAATGACCATGACATGTCAATGTCACATGCAAAGCTATACTAAGTACAGGCCTGGCAGCCATGCAAAAAGGTGAGTATATGATGGCCTAAATTATCATTAAGCTACAATAAATGATTTGGTTTGTTTTTATGGCATATCAACCATTGTAGGTTATTTAATGCCAAATTCATTTTTATACATATAAACAATTCTATTTCAAACTATTCAGTTGAACATAAGTACACAGTTTAAATGTGAAACAATTCTATTTGACCCATAGACAGAACCCTATCAGGTGCAACCACTCTGCACCAGAGGGGACTTGGGAGCAATAAAGGGATAGTCAGCATTCCCTAGAACACCAGCATTACTAAAGCCTCAGCATCAGATAGTTTAGTGTCATATTGAGGATACTTATTGGAGGAGTCTTACTCCCTTGCAGAGAAGCAGTTGGTGTATTCTGCAGCCTCAGTCAACTGGGCCATTCAATAAAAGAGAAAATCTATCTAAAGTGACTTGTTTGTGATATCCAATAATTAGCTAATAAGCTGGCATAACTATTACTTGAAATCAATAATCATTATTTCTTTTTTTATTAGAAAATAAAGAAAATATACTAGTATAAAATATCAAAAATTGATTTCAACTTAGGAAAAAATACTCATTGATAAAACATAAAAATACATAAAGAAAAAATGAGATGTGAGGAATTAATCTATTTACACCACATTCACCAGAAATATGAATAAATGTGAACATTTATATAAGACTCACAGAAACAATTTTCAAAATATTTAAAAATTTTATTGTATGATTTTTTAATCATATTTGTAGCATTAAATTTTGCAATTTATTTGCCTTTTTTTCCTTTCATAATATAAAATGAAAATACTTACTATGCTAAAATTTTAAAACAACATCAAAAACTGTCATGCTGCTGCTTTTGTCGCCTTAGGAAAATCAAACAAATCATAATTCTTCAAAGAAATATTTGTTATATTTTCACATTAAAATTTTGCACTTTCGAAACCAGCAAATATATTTTCTAAAGACTTTTTGCAAACTATTCATTTGACAACATTACCCAATGAATTGTGGTATCCAGTGGAATTTTTAAATCACTGTGATCTATTTCTTTAAAAATCTTGAAACTCATGCTTATAAAAATACCTGTATCACTATTCCTCCTCTCTTAAACAATATTTTCCTATCATGTAAGCTACTTCATGAAAAAAACAAAAAACTAAAAAAAACACACACAAAGCAATATTTTAAAATCTTTCGGTATACTAGTTTCTATTTTTGTTAAGTAATCAAATGTTTGGCTTATCATCCAATAAATATCCATATTTTGAGGATTTACATCTTGGATCAAAGTCATTTTGAAAGTTAACTTAAATAGAAAAATTTAAGTAATAAGTATACTAACTAATTTTCTAATTATTACAAAATAAAATTTTCACAATTGCAAGCTAGTATATGAATACAGCTCACTGAAATAATTTGGTACTAAAAAATACCTATTAATATTCATTTTGATTATATGATGTTAAACAAGAAATTATAAAATCCTTGTAACTTGGGTGAAGATAAAAATTAACTTTTTATAAAAATTGTCAGGTGTACTTAGTTATAAGCAATACTGTACTTACTATTTTGATTTTTTATGTTTAATTCATATTTTGGTTGGAGTGAGAACTTTTTTTGTACTCTTTCATAATGATAACAGAGAAAAAATAATATTGTGTCAAACAAGAATTCTTCCTTTCCCCAATGGTGAGAACTACTATGTTGGAGGAAGTAAAAGAGCAGTTTTTGTGACACTGACCTTCTCAAAGAAGGTTGACTGTTCACAGGGAAACTAAAAAAAAAAATTTTTAGAAACTGTATGAAGGAGTGGGTTGCTAAGGCACAACACTGAAAAGATGGCTCTATAAAAAGAGTTGAAGATCCAAATAAGTGTCCTCTTTTTGTAATGTATAACCCAACTTTGTCAGGGTTTGTTCTGCTTCTTTTTTTTTTTTGTACAACACTTTCTTTTGGATGCTTTACCTTTATGCCTACAAGGTTTCCGTGTTTGTTTATTTTCAAATTCATATGATCAGCAGCCTTTGGATTGTTCAATAGAAATCACCCACTTATTGTTATTAAGCTTTATTTATCTGGTCTCCATCTTATTACTGTTACTTATCATTGCTCTTAATTTTGCTGGCCTAGTTTTACAAATTGTTATAAATGCTGCCATTGCTATACTCAGTGCCTAGCTTGGAAAGTTAGTTTGTAGTTTAGCTCTGAAAGAGGGTTTAGTGGCAGGAGCCAGTTAATAACAATATAAAAGATGATAGAAGTGCAAAGATTCCCTCTATCATACAAAACTATGAAAAGCATTTCTGCTTAAACTACGTAGAAAGCAAAACAAAAAAAGCTTATCAAAGTACTTTTCCTTATGAGGCAACTTGAGATTTAGAAAAATATCCCACTAACTGAGATAGTTTTAACTATAATAACACAAAGCCATGTTGTTCAAGATCTGGCAGAATTGTCTTCAGGATTTATAACTGCTTCCATGCAGGCCCTGGTAACAGTGAGTAGATGAGATATATGTCTTTGAGCAGCAGCAAGCAAGTGATTTCAACTGAAATCATGTCATTGAGTGGGGAACATAGTGCTTTTATGATGGAAACTCATTTCACTACATGGGGACATTTCTGTGGCTGTCTAGGTGGAACCAGCTAAATGTACCTATGAATACAACTCATCTAAACTGCTTCCATAAAAGTAGCAATAAAAGAGGGACAAACTAACTACATTTCAGCAATAGCTAAGTGGCTCATTAGTTCTAATAATAATCAGGTGACCGATGGTCAGTGTATTTTGGAGTAATATTGGAATATCGAAACGCACATTTTGAAGATATATGGTAAATATATCAACAAATATATTCCTTTTTACTTCTTTAACAAAACTTTAATCTCTACACCTTTTACACATGTTTTTCATAAGTTTGCTTCTCATTGAGTGTACCCACAATTGTAGCCATGTGTCAGACTAATCTATAATCAGTAAATACTCTTAGATTTTGATTACAGACAAGATCCTAGTTTGACTAGCACTTTACGGATAAGTACGTGGTTAGTAAACTCACTGAATGCCTCACACTTATTGCCATGTGCTTGACTAAAAAAGACACACTAGATACTCATGAATTTGTACTTCATGTATGGCCATATGTAAGATTAAATTAAGCATAGTAAATACCCACTGTGACTATACTGTATTTGCTTCTTACTGAGTACCTTCCAGTCAGGTATAAGGGTAATTGGCATTTAATAAATATTCATTGTCATTATTATGTTTGCTCCTCATCGAATGCCCTCACTTGTGACCTTGTGTCAAACTAAGGTTTGGTTAGTTAATATTCCTATAAGCTTTTGATTACTGTCAAGGTCCGAGTAAGACTTTGGCTTGATTGAGGTGTGACATTGGTTCAATATTCAACCAATTCATGGATAGTGCTATCATTTGGCCCACAGAAGATAACACTATTTATCACATAGTAGTAATGGTATTGACTTGTCCGTCACAGAGCAATAGTTGTACAAAAGATGACTCATGCCACTATACACTTGAAGTAGAACTTGGGGAAAAATGAAAAAAATTCACACCTTCATTTGGAAATGTGCCAACTCTATGAAAAGAGATAAACATATTGTGTTAAATATAATTATACTGCATTGTCCAGGTTGAGACAGCAAAAAAACGAAGAAAATATCCACCATGTATGAGAATTTAGCTTTCCTTTCAAATTATAGACAACTATTGTATAGAGGACATAGTAATTTTAAAATCAGCATTTATAAAAATGAAAATCAGAAGCAATACTTAGTATATAACTTGCCTTTTTATATATTTATGTTGGCAGCTTGTGAACCGTTTGGTTTGGTTTCTTTGTTTAATGGCATATCAACCTTTGTAGGCTATTTAATGCCAAACCCGTCCTTTTAGAAGAACAGTAGTGGTATTATTTAACCCATAGCTGGGACGATAAGGGGGTTCATACCTTTCCCAAGCGAATGTAATAGTATGACTGGAGTTCAAACTTGCTTACTACGATTCTGCAGTCCATTGCTGTAACCATTGCACCATGATAACACCTCCGGGAACCTGTTGGATTTCTATTATAATAGCAGTCCATGATAATGTTGATTTTATTTACAAAGGACAAGAGAATTTTAATTAACATTTCATAGTTAACTACCTTATACTGACAATTTGATGATTACAAAGTGTGACAATAGACTTCACAATATCATTTAATTGTATATTGGATAGAAAATTACTTTATTCTTATTTAGAATATTTAAAGTGTATTGCTCTCATGAATCTCATTATGAAGTGCCATTTTCCTGGGTCACACATATATATATATGTTTTTTTTTGTTTTTTTTTTTTGTTATGCAAATTCTAGGATAGGTGGGGGTTTTTGGTGAATAAAGCAAAGCAATTTCTCCTTAGAATTTAGTCGAGCATAAACTTCCTGATGATCCGTTAAGGTGAAACTTTAGTAGAAGATTTTCGACTAGCGATTTAAGTTAATTCTATAATTGGCTCCATTGTTTTATGTTGAGCACTTTAGTAATTGCAGTATTCGCGGAGGGTTTTTTGGTTTTCTTTTGACCACTGACTAAGTACCCCTTGATTTTTTTCAAGGAGTCGGACGAGGTTGGTCTTTTCTTTCTTTTTTACCCAAAAACCTTTTTTCTTTTTCCTCTGGGCGGTGATTGGAGATATTTTTATCTGGCCAGGGTTTTTTTTGTTTTTTTCTGGTACCGTGAATACTGGTAGATTCATCATAGCAGTTGCCAGAATGACAGTGTCAAACTGCCTTAAAGACATATCATCAAATGATCATAACAAGCATATGAAACTTATGATATAAAAAGTTCAAAACTTCAAATATTATAATTATTAATGATACTGAATGTCATACAACTGTATTAAATAAGATCAATATTATATATAAATTTACCTTTTAAGTGATTGCTAAGTGCTAATAGATGTATTAGATGGAGAAAATCCACCATTGCAAAGTCACTAACATGTTGGACTGTGACATTGTAGTCAGCAAGTTTCATTTCCAGTCACATTATTACGTTTACTTTCAGACTAATACCTTGAAAAGTTATGAACTTGCTTATCCCCACAAGTTATGGGTCAAACAATACCTTTACTGCTCTTCTACAAGAATGGCTTGGGCATAAAAAATCCACAAAGATTGATATGCCATTAAACAAAGAAAGCAAACTATATATTAGTCATATGATTATGAGACTCACACAGATTAATTCATCCATCCAATGACATGCTGTAAAAGCTCTCATTAGTTAGTATAAAATAGGTTACCCTACTCCAAATAACATTAGATAAATACTCATTCATAATACAAGTGTACTATATCATACAGGTCAGAAGAATGATCTCTTGGGTTTGGAAGATAAAAAAATGCAACATATTTCTAATCAAAAATTTAATTTTACTATAAGAAAGAACAATATTTGCCATTTTCTTTATTACTGTCATCCTGTTTTTGTCCAAGTTCTTGTCCTCATTCTATACATTCAAGAAGCCTCATCCTGAATTTCTGCAGTGCTTGCTAATCATTGCTTTTGGTACTGCTGCAATTTCATGGCAAAAAAATAATCTTTTAGTTTGTCAGTTGTCTGCAGCCTATGTTTAAAGACTTGATGGCTCAGTTGGCCGGGGCTGGAGAATATGCCAACTGCATCTCTGCAGAGAGGTGAGACTCCCCCAACAAGTATCTTAGATATGACACTAAGCAGCATCTGATGGTGAGGCTCCAGTCCTGGAGCTTTGGATAATGTGTAGCAACCCTTCATTGCCATTACACTCAGGTCCACTGACTCAGAGTGGTGTACCAATTAGGGTTTCCTCTATGGGTCAAATAAAACTTTTTTTATTATTTACGATACTTGAAACTATTTAACTGTGTATAAACAAATGATAAATATCAAGTTGAATTAGTATTGGATCACAATACTTAAAACCATTTAACTTTGGGCAAACAAAAAAGCTCTGGCTTATTCTAAAATGTTACCTACAAACTATTCACTTACAAATCATATAAAAATGATTTGGCATTAAATGATCTACAGGAGTTGATATGCCATAAAACCCAACCAACCATTTAAAGACTAAGTATCTCCACTAAGAAATAGATCTGATGAGTAAGCCACAAGATGTCACCATATATGAGTTTCAATTACAAATGCACAATGTTCATTATTTTACATTATGACAGCATATATATGGCAGCAACTTGAAAATAAAATTTTGAAGAGTTAAAGAGACTTGAGAAATGATGTACAAAGTGTTGAATTTTGAAATGAATATATAAAATGATAAGTATGACATTGCTCATAAATAAGGACACCACTAACATTTTCAATTAAAAGTTAATTTTCTTATACACCAAAGATACTAGGATTTTATTATTTCTAGTAGAAAATTATACAATCAAAATTAATATTATTCGGTATTATTTATCACCTAATTATTTAAATGAGCTGTATTCATTGGTTCCGCCTATTTGAGAGTTTTCAATAAGAACTCATTTGCTATCTCATGTGAACAGCACCCTTTCTCTCTGAATTTTTCTCTCACCAGACACTTGTTCAATTCTAACAGCTTCTTTCCTTGAACATCTGCTCAGTGGATCAAACTCCCTTATGAATGTTTTCCTTCTAGCTACAACCTTGAACTCGTTAAGTTCAGTGTTAGTAAGTTTCTTACCCAGTCTTAATTTGGATTTCTCTTTATTTGCAATTTTGTAATACTCTTCTGTTACATCCTCACTTTTTCTTTGGCCTTTTGTAAGCCATTGTCTATTTTGGTCAACCAGCCTTCATTACAGTCATTTTGAGAATAAAAAAGTTCTGGCTAGCAAAGGCTTTAATACCATTATTTAAAGTTGTCTGAAACTGTTGCAGTTCTAAGAAACACTTGGCTTTTAAAAATGTAGATATTTCTATGAATGACAAGAGGGAATATTGAGGGTAACCAGGTGATTTCTGAACGTGTATCTGTATATGAATTTTCAGCTGCATTTACAAAGGTGTTGGCGTGAATACTGACGTCTGTAGAGGTAGATATTTATTTATTCACTCAGCACTAAATACATGGTGTGTCAAAGCATAAGTGTCAGATTAGATGTGATAAATCATATTTTAAAAGCCATCTGCAGAATTCTTCTTCCAATGATTTTTTTTGGGAATAAAAAAATAAAGTGAGTAAAAAATAAGAATTTTTTTCATTCATATAAGAATTTATTATCTCCAGATCTCTTAGTTTATTTATAAGAATATCCCTATTTATTTTCTCTTTTTTCATTTCTTTTGTTCTCCTGATATTTCTACTTACTTTTTTCTTTTTATTTTTTTTTCAATTCTTTTCTTTTTAATGTTAATTTCTTTTTTCTTTTCTTTTCCTGTTGGTTATACTAAAATGAGTTAATGTTAATACTGAATATTTTTCCTTTTTTGAGTCAGAGGTCTATTATCCTCATTTTTATCATTGCTTGTTCTTAAATATTAAAGATGTGTAGTGGCTAATGTGCTTTAAAGTGACAATGTAGTTTGTGAATTTGAATTACATTTATCATATTTATCCAACCCCTCTGCTCAGGCAGGATATGACACAAGGTCAATTTTTAAGTGGAGTTTAACAGGTTTGAATTCAGAGTTTTCCTTCTCCTAGACTAGTTGCTTCACCAAGGCTGAAGAACCTAGTCTGCCCTATTATTTACCCATAGCTGGAGGGAGAATAATTGGATTCATACCTTTCCCAAGGGTATTAGTGCGATGTGAAATGCAATCAGTCAGGTCCAGGATTTGAACGCGTGTCACCGTGTCCATATCCTGCGACGATAATCATTACAACACGGGCACCTCCTTTACACTTATACTATTACATTCACTTTCAGACTAATGCTCTCGGCAAAGGTATGAACCCCTTTTCTCTCCAGCTATGTGTTTAATGGTACTACTGATGTTCTCTTTACAAGGATGACTTTGGGATTAAATAACCTATTCCTTGTAAAAAAAAATAAAAAAAACGCAGTGGTACTATTTAACCAATAGCTGGGATAAGATAAGGGAGTTCATACCTTTCCCAAGGATACTCATCTGAAAGTGAATGTAATAGTGTGACTGGAGTTTTAACTTGCTTACTTTGAGACTCCTGTTCAGCACTTTAGCCATTACACCATGGGTACTACCCTTTAAATATTAGTGAAATGTGCATCTGCAGCATTGGATACTTGTTGTCTATAGTCCCATGAAAGAACTAATTTATATAAAAATACCTGACTGACTGAAGTTGTACCAATTCAGAAGTGTACAATGAATGAAACATTAATTTTCTATGAAATAGCCTCCTGTTATTCAACACATTCATTCCAATTAGTTTTCCATTTGTCAGAGCACCTCTGATATTCCTTTCATGTGATGTGAAGTCTCAGTATCATATTCCTTTAAATATCCTTCACATTTTCAAATTTCTAACCCAGAAGAATAATTTTCAATTTCAGAAAGATAAAAAGTTGCCCAGTGCTAAGTCAGATGAGTATAGAGGAAGCTGCAGTTGCATAATCCTGTGTTTCAGCAAAAACATTTCATGCAAAAAGTATTGAGACTGGTCTCAATTTTTTTCAAATTGATTGATTCATGTAGACTTCATCTTGAGAGCATTACTTTTTGGAATAAATTGCTCACTGTATGTCTTCATTTAAATTTTTAAATTTGAAATTCAAAAGATTTTAAAGCATCAGTATTGATATGTCTTTATTACACATTCTACATAATATTGTTAAAGAATCCCTCTAGTTTGGAATTAGGTGTGAAATAAAAGCTAAAAAGATTGTCTTATAAAATGGTTGTTTGAAGGAATTGTCTCTTGAATATGTTGAGTGTATATATTCTCTAGTGTGACTGATACTCTTGGGAAAGGTATGAACCCCTTTATCCTTCCTGCTGTAGATTAAATAGTACCTCAACTGTTCTTCTACAAGGATAACTTTGATGTTAAATCATCCACAAATGTTGATATGTCACAAACAATTTGAAACAAAATGATAGTATTAAGCTTTGTTGTAGAAATTTGTCCATTTTTATCAGGAGATAACTTGAACCCACAAGTATTTTGGATGTTAGTTAAAACTGGTGAAAAAGAATGCCAGGTGTATGTAAACATTTTATGCAAAGATCAATACCATTTAATTAGTGAAAAAATGGAATAAACATATGCGGTGGGATCAAAAAGTATCAAGACTAACTTAAAAGATTTGAAAAAAGAAAAGATTTATGTTGTGTGCACAGGTGAGCAACTTATATTACAAAGTGATGTTGTCCTGACTTAATCTGCATGAATCAGTGCCAATAACAAAAAATAATGAAACCAGTTTTAATGGGTTTTTAATTTTATATTTTCGGTGAATCATTGGATTGTGGAAGTGCATGACTCACCATACTCAACAGACCCAGCTCCATGCAATTTTTTCTTGTTTCTTTAATTGAAAATTCTGCCCAGTTGGCTGGGGCTGTAGAATACACTGACTGCATCTCTTCAGTGGGGTAAAGACCCATCCACAACAAGTGTCCTGGATATAACATTAAAAAATCTGATGGTGAGACTCCAGCCTTGAAAATTTTGGGAATGCAGAGTATCCCTTCACTGTGTAGGATGTGTGACTGAATGTATTTTTGTTATTTATGGACCCCGACTATTTAACGTTGATTTTAAGTCTATTGAATAAGGTTGAACATTCCCCACAAGTCTAATGCTTTAGTTTAGAATTAAGGTAGAATAAGCACATGGATAAAACAAATGAATGAATAAGGCCAGTGAAATAAATGAGTGAAGATATGCAACAAATGAGTAAAAGATGTGAAACAAATAAAAGTTGTAAAACGGCGTGGACAAAATGAACATTTAAAACAAGGCGACGAACAAAAACAAATTTATATACTATAACAATAAAACTTTCTTTGATACATAAAAATATTACAAACTCTACTAACAAAATAATAGTGTGTGTATATGTGTGAGCTCGTGTGTGTGTGTGTGTGTAACACAACCAAGCTACAAAAAGAATTGCAAATTTAAAATGTCCTTTTTCTATGGTTTGAAACAGGCAGTCTCTCAGAGATGGGAAAGCGTCTCATAGTCCTTGTATATGAATGTCTACGAGGCCCATTCATGGTGTTGCTGCTGTGGAGAAATTGGGTCAAAGAGAAAGAGCGTGCTTGAAGATGACGTATTTATAGAAAATACCGTCTTGTAGGTGGCTCAAAGACGCAGGACTTAAATTTACGCGCGTCGACGTAGTTGTAAGCATATCACATGGTCCTCCTGGCCAATGGTTTCCCTGAGACTGAACATTGAGCGTCCACCATCTTTGTGGGAACAAGTGGCATACCACCCAAAATAATTTATAGGAGTGTAAAGTCCTATAACTGCCATCGCTCCCAGATCCATTCTGACCAGGAGTGGTAGTATCTGATTAGGTCCCATCTATGGGTCAAATAGAACTGTTTGATTATTTAAACTGAGTTCTAACAAATGACTGATGTTCCATTGAATTTTTTGTTATACATAGCAATACTTGGAACCATTTAACTGTGTGCAAAAAAATGAATCTGGGCTCATTTAAAAATGTTATCAACAAAATTTATTTACAAATCATATATATTTGATATATATGTATAAACAGGATTTGGCATTAAATAACCTACAATGGTTGATATGCCATAAAACCAAACTGAAATAGAAAATTCATCTCCTGAATAAGATTTGAGAACATATGTAACATAGCCAGATATATGGATGTGTGGAATAGACATAGGAAATCTAAAAACACAAAATTCACGAAATTGGTTCATGTATGAAACTTTCATTCACCTTTTTGAGTTTAAAGGTTTTTCGACATGTAGAGAGAGAGACACAATCTTTCTATGCGGACTGCTTTTACATCGTCAGCTCTCAACCCAACCAATACACAGCGCCCGTAGCGCACAAAGTCGTCTGGCCTTGACGAACCCTGAAAGTCAACCTTCTTCTGAGGAAGGAACTCAACTAACTGCTTTTTCTCAAATCTCCGCCCACGCTTCCAGTGCATGACGTCACCCAAATACCCTGGTCTCAATTCCTATCTGGGATTTTTATTTTGACATCTCTGAATGACACATCCTCTCCATGCGTGCACGGGTGAACACCTGCATTAATGTTGCACCTAACTAACCCATGCGCTAAGCGAAAGGTTCTCAGCCTAACTAAACTGAAAGGCAAGACATATAAAATGAAATCCCTTGGCAATTATGACACAGAGAAGATATTAAAAGAAATAAAATGACATAGCTTCACACTATATCAAAAGAGGAGTTACAGAAGTGCTTCAATCAATCAAAACTCACTGGAATAAGTGTCTTAAATACCAAGAGAACTATTTTGAAGAATATGAACATTTCATTCATAGTTCATATTTGTCTTATTGAATACAACTTAATACTTTTTGAACATGTGAATAATTGTAAACATTTTACTAAGTGAAATAGAGAAATGAAAATAGGAACTTTACACCAATCGACTATGTTGGGAGTAATAGAAAGAAAAGCAAGATGAGACTTCAGTCACCACAACAGTGAAAAAAGTGAGCACCAATCTTAATATATGTCTGTTCGAATATAGCCAATACATTGATGTAATTGTAGACTTTCAGCAATCAGCTAGTAGATTTTAATCACTTGGCTCAGAATATTTGTGTTAGTTTACTTTTCATTTATCAACTCCTGTAAATTACCTACAGTAGCCAAACATGTGAATTGCTTGAATCATATTTCTGTATTTACTCCATCAGTTGTGTAAGTCTTATTAGTTTTTTGTTCAAGAGATTGATGAATGATTTGAGTAAAAATTTGAAATGAAATCCAATAGAATAAAAAAAGAAAAAGACAGTCTGATAAAATCAGACTGAAATGTTTTGCCATAGGTTTGGTATTGTAAGAATGCAAGGACTGTTACCTAAAAATGCTCAACATTAAAGGTTTGGTTCAGTTGGATTTTATGGCATATAAACTAAGTAAAAAAGTAGTAAGTAAAGTTGGCGACCGTAGTCGAGGGTAACCCGAAAGCTCCCTTTTCAATAGCTTCAACACCAAAGTGTAGGGGAGGGCGCTACCCCTTTCCCTAGATTGCTCCACTTTACCCTTGATACGTACCTTATATTGCTGAGTGCTAAGCAAGGAGGTATCAAGTACCATTTTTAAAGTCTTTGGTATGACGCGACCTGGGATTGAACCAAGGTCTCCCGGATCATTATCGAACACTCTACCCACTGGGCCAAAACTAACTGAGCTTATTCTATGCTAAATCCTGTTTATACATATTGAATATATCTAATTTGTACACACATTTTGCTGATAACATTTTTAAATGACCCTTAGCTCATTTTCTTTTAGTACACAGTTAAATGGTTTCAAGTATTGCTATGTAACAAAAAGAATTTAACATCAGTCATTTGTTTGCACACATTTAGATATACTTGTATATGATTTCCAAGGGAATAATTTGTAGGTAATTTCATTTTTAACTAAAAAACAAATTTGTTTGCACACAAGTAATGCTATTGTTTCTACACAGTTAAATGGTTTCAGTTATTGCTATCTAACACTAATGATTCTATTCAATATTAATCATTTGTTTACACACAGTGAAGTGGTTACAAGTTTTTGCAATGTAATAATAATCTAATTTACGCACACATTTAAAGAGTTTCCAGTATTGCTATTGAATACTAATTATTCTATTCAAAACTATTCCTTCATTTATACACAGTTAAATGGTTCCAAGTAATGGTATGTATCAAAAACAATTCAATTAAACATCCGTCATTTGTTTACACAGTGTTAAATGAGGAAAAATTTCTATTTCAAACAATTCAATTAGGTATAAGTCATTGGCTAAGTGGTTAGAGTGTTTGCCAATGGCCCAGGAGACCGGGCTTCAATCCCAGGTTGAGTCATACTAAAGACTCAAAAAAATGGTACCTGATGCCGCCTTGCTTAACACTCAGCATTATAAGGTACATATCAAGAGTAAAGTGGAGCACTCCAGGGAAAGGAGTAGTGCCCTTTCCTACACCTCATAGCTATAGAAAAGGAAACCTTTGGGTCACCCTCGACTACAGTTGCCAATTAACAACTTATAAGTTATTTGTTTACCCTCAGTTTAAATGTCAAACAATTCTATTTGACCCGTTGATAGAACCCTATCAAGTGCTACTACTCAGGGTCAGAGTGGACCAGAAAGGAATTGCAACAAAGGGGCACTCTGCATTCCTCAAAGCTCAGGACTGAAGCCTCACCATCAGATTGTTTAGTGTCATATCAGGACATTCGTTGGAGAAGAGGGTCTTATTCTTCTGCAGAGATACAGTCGAAGTATTAATATCTGTGTTTGCTAATGGCCAGGTAGACCAGGGTTCAATCCCAGGTTGAGTCATACCAAAGACTCAAAAAATGGTACTTGATGCCACCTTACTTAACACTCAGCATTGCGAGGATCATGAATCCACAAGATGCGCTGGTGCGAACAACGTAATTCTCCCGCCGGAGAATGTAAATCGAATGATGGGCCTATGAATCAGGTTTACCCCCACAGTATTCATGAGCCCATTGCTGACCATCAGCATCCTGGAGACATTCCTTGCAATCCAAGAATTTAGTGGCTCAATGGTAATCAGATAGCTACTTGGACAAACTTAGACCAGGAGCTTTCTTTTTACTCACCACCCGCCTTGAAGGCCTATTGATCAACAAATAACATCTTTCAGCAGAATTATATATGACGTTTGTCTCGAGTGCTTTTGGGCAGTAACTCATAAATGAAAGAAAATGAACTGAATAGATAACGGATATAGAAAGCATTTCAACATGAATGATATACACGTGTAACCAGCTTCCTTGTGTGATTACGCAAAATCAAGAAACGGTTGCTATGACATCTATGGCCGTAAGTAAACAGGTTTTTAAATCACAAACTGCACCAAAATGAAGAAGTACGAACGTCCAGTGTAATGTCTGCTTTTTGTTGATCTTGTGTATATATAGATATATATTTCTTTTAAATACCCTGTCCAGTGGCAAAAGCTGCTTGGTAGCACCGAGGGTGGCAGTACCAAAATGAAGAAGTACGAACGTCCAGTGTAATGTCTGCTTTTTGTTGATCTTGTGTATATATAGATATATATTTCTTTTAAATACCCTGTCCAGTGGCAAAAGCTGCTTGGTAGCACCGAGGGTGGCAGTACCGCCTTGAGCTACCGAAACTGTGTTATCACCCTGGTTGGCGGTTGATGAGGTTAGAGTATCACACGTGCTTTCACACGTTGTATGATGAAAAAAAAAAAAAAAAAAAGAAAAAAAAAAGTAAAGTGGAGCATTCCACGGAAAGGAGTAGTGCTCTCCCATACACCTCAGTGTAGGTTGCTATTGGGTCACCCTTGACTACATTTGCCAACTTTTTTACTATCATATTTTGCCTTTATTGTTTATCTTTTAGTATTCCCATGTGTATGAATTTTGTCAGTTGATAAAAATGTAGGAATTTAGCTGGTCATAAGAATTGCTATTGTCATGGAACATGATCCAAAGATTCAGACTGGATTGTTTGTGGGTATTCCTAAGATGTTTTGGAGGTACAGTGGTTACTTAGGGAAAACAGAGAGAGAATGAAATCAGTGAACAAAGTTCAAGTCCCCAACCTTCACCTGGGACAGTTCACATCCACATCCCATTGATTTCCTCGAAAAGGTATAGATCCACTCTCTCTCAAGCTCTGACTAAACAACTGGGATTTTGGAGCCTTTTAATGTTGTAAAATGGAATTCCATTCTCAGCTTTCAATAATAGTTTGCATATTTATATAAAAATTATAAAATTACATGGAACAACAGAAATTTTTATATTCCTTTGCAGATTAAGAGAAAACATTCAAACAATGTAAAATAGACCAGAAAGAATGTAGGGGGGGATATATTAAATTATAATGTAACAAGTACAATGGATATCAATACAACTTGGATAGGCATGAACCTAACATAGTTTGTTAGACTTCTTCATGATAAGGTGCAAGTCCATGTAGCACAAATTTACTTTGTGTCAAAAGTAAATGGATTAATATCAAAAGCAAATAAAAATAGACCTCTGATACATATAAAATATTATGTATTAATAAAAAAAGTCATCATTTAATTAACTTTTACAGTAAATACATTTACAAAACATATTTATTAAGCAAATGTAATTTTTAAAAATTCAAAAATTTGAAATGGAAAGGCATTTAAAATAATTGTTGTCCTTTAAAAAATTATTAAACATTTTATTTAAATCCAATTACTACTTAAATACAGAGAAACAGTCTGAAGTTCTCAAGTTCATTTACAAAGAAGAAAAACATCTCATTTCAAATAGCAAAATAATTTGACTTGTTGATCATGTTATTTGCACCCTAAAAACAAACCAAAGATGATGTGCATATATAAATCAAATCAAGACAGTACATTGATATCAATAATGATTGTTCCCATTTCCTATGAGGAAATTGGGAAACATGCATAAAAGAGATTCAAGTGCTGGAGAATTTATTCAGACCACAATCAATTCTCTTTTGACTTTCAGACTTAAACTCTCATGGCCCAGCAAGTCTGAGATGATCAGTAGCTGCATATGCTACTGCAACTTGCCATACTCCTGTCACTAGTTGGAGTCTGCCTTTGCCTAGATGCACCATCATTTGTATAGGGTTGTCTCCCATAACATTCTGTTTTTCCTTACTCACAAATCAGGTAGGTGGGGTTAGGGACACTGGCTTCTGATTTTGATTCAGAGTTGTTCTTCTCCTAGACTGGTTGTTCTCTCAAGGCATTAGTGTCTCATCTGCCCAACCATTTTAAATATACCCGAGCAAAGAAGTAGATTCATGCCTTTTCCAAGGGGATTAGAGTGAACTGAATTTGACTAATAGTTTCTGTCAAAATAACAATTATGCCACCAGCACTTTACACTTTCATATATATAACCGTTTAAAATTTACTTGGCTGCTCATGGCTGAATGGTTAGAAGCTTCGGCTTGGCATTTGAGTCAAACCAGGTTTTGATCCCAGCTATGGGTAGCTACAGTCTAGCCACGCTGATGAGTTCTGATAGAACGAAACAGATCTGTCTGTGGATAACTATATATATATATATATATATATATATATATGCAGCTGAGAACAAACACAGGCATGCTACTAATAAAACATTCATCAAATAAAGCCTAATCTTAAAGTCAAAACATCATTACCACTAATTCAAATTCTTCCAACTGTATGTTAATGACCACCAGGCTTTGTTTTTTGTTTTTTTCTGTCTTATCACAGAAATGACAATTACAAGTACAGCTTCATAATGTTATTCTCTATAGTTGAAATCAAAATTTTCTTGCTAATGTAAATGTGCTCTAGCAACAAAACATTAATTCAATGATGTAAGATGTAAATTAACAGAAGATGCTGGATGTGAAATTGGATATGGAATTCACTTACAAAATCAGTGTACCAGAACCCTATAATGAACCATTAATTCAATGACTTTAGATTTGAACCAATGAAAATGTCAAATTCAACTAGAAAATCAAGACAGTGTTTTTGTATAGTTCAAATTCAAATGACTTCTTAAATTGGTAACATGTCATCAAATGAATATATTCATATGAAATGAACAAAATTAATAAGATAGGATAACTTTTTATTTTCTAATTAAATACGTTGGTTGGTTGGTTGGTTGGTTCTTTGGGTTTTATGGCATATCAATTTTTGTAGGTTTTTAATGCCAAATCCATTTTTATACAAATAATCAGTTCTATTTCAAACAACTAAGTACACAGTTTCAATGTAAGTACAGTTTGCCAAAAACGTTTCTATTTCAAGCTATTCAGTTTAGTCAAACAGTTCTAATTCAAACAATTCAGTTTAGCATAAGTATGAAGTTTAGTTCTATTTAACCCATAGATAGGATGCTATCAGGTGCTACCACTCTGGGCCAGAGTGGACCTGGGAGCAATGGCAATGAAGGGATGCTCCGCATTCCCCAAAACTCCAGCATCACTGGAACTTCACCATCAAATAGTTTAATGTCATATCCAGGACACTCGTTGGTGAGGGTCTTATCCCTCTGCTGTGGGGCAGTTGGTGTATTCTACAGCCCCAGCTGACTGGGCAATACACAGAGTTAAATGTAAAAACAGTTTTATTTCAGATAATCCAGTTTAGCATAAGTACGCAGTTTAAATGTCAAAACAGTTCTATTTTAAACAATTCACTTTAGCATAAATAAAGTTTAAATGCAAAAAAAAGTAAACTCAAGAAACTACGGTTTAGTTTTATTGGACCCATAGATAGGACCCTATCAAGTGCTACCACTCTGGGCCAGAGTAAACCTGGGAGCAATGGCAATGAAGGGGTATTCCTCATTCCCCAAAGCTCCAGCATCACTGGACCCTCACCATCAGATTGTTTTGTGTTGTATCCAGGACACTAGTTGGCGGGGGGGGTCTTACCCCTCTGCAGAGGTGCACTCAGTGTATTCTACCGCCCCAGCTGACAGGGCAATAATTAAATATGTATTGTATTTGGCTGGTCATATGACCTCTAATGGTAAAACAGAAATCATGTTTGGATAGAGGAGGCATGTCCAATTTTCATAGAAAACTGAAGTATTTCCCAAGTTCCACAGAATGTTTCTTCTTACGTAGTCTAACAGCATGTATGTTACACATCTTTATGCTTCATTTTGCCGGTTTTTGATTTGATAAAAACAGAATTACATTTCATTCATCTGATTCATTATGGCAATCTTCTTTTTCTTTATTTACAAATATTCAGGACAATTGTCTGCTTGATGGTTAGACATATGAAGTCCATAACTAGACAAGAATGGATAATGTGTTTTTGTAATTATATTGTTTTCCGTTTGGTTTGATTGGGTTTCAGTTTGGTTTGCTTTACGGCATTTAATGCCAAATCCTTTTTATGCATATATATTAAATATGATTCCTAAACCCATTTTGATGATAACATTTTGAAACAAGCCTGAACTCATTATTTTTTTTTTATATGCAGTTAAATTTTTTCCCTAATTTCTATCTAATATGAATAATTAATCATTTGTTTGCACATAGTTAAATGTTTTCAAGTATTGCTATTTAAAACTAACAATTCAATTAAACATCAGTCATTTATTTACCCACAGTTTAATGATCAAACAGTTCTATTTCAAACAAATCAGTTTACCCTATGTCATTTGTTTGAACTCAGTTTAAATGTCCAAGTATACAGTTTAAATATCAAACAGTTCTATTTGACCCATAGAACCCTATCAGGTGCTACCACTTTGGGCCAGAGTTAACCTGAGTGCGATGGCAATGAAGGGGTACTCCACATTACTTAAAGCTCCAGCATTACTGGAACCTCACCATCAGACTGTTTAGTATCATATGCAGGACACTCTTTGGGGACAATCTTACCACTCTGCAGAGATGCAGTTGTATTCTACAACTCAGCCAACATTCTTCTCAGCAATTTTTGATTTTAGGTCATCATCAACAGAAAAGTTTTTTGAAGATTTTTCCAAGACCTGCAATAAGAGTTGATATGCCACAAAAAAAGTGATGAAAAATGAAATAGTAACATAGCATATCCATTTGTTATTTTAAGTTTGTTTTTAGTATTTAAGTATTTTAAGCTGATTGTTTTCTAACCACTGCATATCTTGTTCATGCGATTCCTAAGATATGTATGCGCATGTCTATGCTTATGCATTATATTAGTTATTTTTCAGAATATTTATGATGTATATTAAAATAATGGAGAAAGTTTTGATATCTTATTTTTAACTAGAATATAAGCATAAGAGTAATGTATACAGTGCTTACAAAAATGAGGAGTCAGAGAGAGAAACTTAAGTGAATGGTAAACCCAAATGTGAAATTAAACTCTAACAAATCCTGAACAAGTGACTGCTACTCCAAACTCAATGATTGACTGTCACATTTTTCTATAAAATTCAATTTATTTCCTGCTTACGGTTATTGATCTTCTCAATATATTTTCCTGTGCAAAAGCTTTTATTTTAAGTTTCAACTGAAGGGCCATTTTCATTGCAATCTTGCCATCCTTTTTTTTTTATTACTTGTCTTTATTGTTGTTAATAATGCAATAAAACCTAACATCATTTTATTTAGTTTTGCACACATTTTTACTTACAAACTTTTTGCCAAAGCAAATCTTACAAACAAGGCCTTTTGAGATTCCAAGGTAAATGGTAGTTTAGAAAAAAGAACATGAAATGATTAATGTTTATGTATATATAAAATATAGGATGCTATCTGAGTATAATGGTTTTTGTCATGAAAAATGGAATTGGAAACCCAAGTTCAAATACTGGAAGAGGCTGATAACATTTCACTAAGTTTTTGGTAAAGGTATGAATCTATATGTTCTCCTCACAGTTATGGATACATTGAGATTTTTCATATATATCAGTCATGCAAATTGGTCTCAGTACAGAGAAATAAAAAAAATATTGTTCTGGTAATACAAGCCATGATCAGCCATTTACAGTTTGTTTTTCTCTAAACGCATACATCTCATAAGTCTGCAAAGTATTTTTCCATTTATTAGCAACAACTTTTGAGATCTTTTGTGAGTTTGAACATCAGTTTTGCTATTTGGTTCAAATTCCGATTAATACCCTTTGGAAAGGTATGAACCTTCTTACCCACCCCCGACTCACTATGGATTATATAGCACCTCTCCAGTTCTTCAACAAGGATGGCTTTGGCTTTAAATAACCAATGACAGTTGATATGCTATCAAACAAAGAAGCCAAAACCAATTCTTCTTTGCTGTTCAGCCCAGTTTAACATGAACATTTTAAAAAAATGACTCGGGAAAATCTAATACAAAGTTTTCAGCAGCTTGATGTGGTATTTAGAACCCAAATTCCATTTTTCAAAATGGAAAAAGTTCTTTATCTTTATAGGTGTATAAGCAGTTTATCTCTTTGAACCTTGGCCCTCAGATACCCTCCCAAAATACAATAAATCACATTCAAATTTTGCTGTGAAACAATAGCATTTTTGTTCAAAGTTATCCCATCATTTTATAATATAATATTTACCAACCCCTCCGCTCGGGCAGGATATGACACAATGTCAATTTTTAAACGGAGTTTAACAGGTTTTCTTTCTCCTAGACTTGTTGCCTCACCAAGGCTGAAGAACCTAGTCTGCCCGACTATTTACCAATAGCTGGAGGGAGAATAATTGGATTCATACCTTTCCCAAGGGTATTAGTGCTATGTGAAATGCAATCAGTCTCGTCCTGGATTTGAACTCGTGTCGCCGTGTCCATTTCCTATGATGATAACCATTACACCATGATCACCTCCCATCATTTTATTGAAAGAAAAAACTGAACTGTTGCCACTTAATATCTGATGTGATTTCTCTTCAACTAATATGTTATTATTTCAGTATATAGTAAAATAGTATTCTGACCAAAATATTTGGTTTGCATTGCATAAAATAGTACTCAACCTGAAATACTGGGCTTGTAGATTCAGATTCTAAAAGTTAAAATATAGGTCTATTTCCTTAGAAAAAATGCAATCATTGCAGAAATAAATCAAACAAATAATATATGAGGGCAGCCGAAAATATAAGATAAAAAACATTTGCTAATCCAAAGCATTTATTACTCGACAACTAGAATGCCATGTATATATTACCAGTACTACTATGCTGCTTTTCGACATAGCCATGCTCAAGATTGATGCACTTGTCTCAGTGGTGTACAAGCACAACAACACTCTCTGCAAAACATAGCATCAATCAATTGTTCTTTAGGCAATTCTTTTGGGACCCAACAAGCTGACATTTTCCAATATCACAACTTCTGGATGATTTCATGGACCCTTGACTTCAGAAGATCAAGTTCCACAGCCGTATCATAAAGTTTGCACCATTTATCATCTTGAATCAACATGTCAATGTGTGTAATGTTATCTTCTGTTGTTGCACAATGTTTTATTTGTATAGTGATAAACATGCTGGCGGAGGAAATGTTTCTACCTTTCTTTTTTGGACATATCTTACATTTGCAACATTTTTGATAAGTGTGCTGGGTATTTATAATAATGTACAAGTATACCGTTTCCTTCCTTTCATCATTACTATTCTAAAGAAACAAAATTCAAAAACAAAATTATACACAATATCTTTCTCTTCCTGCTATGAACTTCAAAATGTAATGCAAATTTTTATTTCCTCAGGAGTTCTTTTGCCTTTGCATTATTTTGTATTATACAATTCTTTTAGCTTCTCTTGGTGATATGACAAGATACACATTGACCTTCTTCCTCCAAAAGATCAAAAGAAAATTGTTTTTAAACTTTTTAGTTTCAATTTATTTCCAGAAATTCAAAGCAAACACCAATGTTATTAATGTTAGATATTACATATATATGATATCATATTATGTCTATATGCAGATTATTATTGATAGACTTGAAAAAATTATTGGGAAAATGGTTTAATCCAAATATTTTTCTCTAGAAAATGTCATGTTTTATCCATTATATTTTTCTATATTTCAGCACATATTTACAATAGTTCAGGAAAATGGGAAAAAAGAAATTTGTAAAGCTATAGAATCATATCAATAACAGGAAAGGGAGATAATAAAAATTTGTGCAAGAAAGAGAGACTGAATATAAAATGCTTAAGGGGGTTGCTTGATGAATTTAGAGATACAATGAAATAGTTTATATGGAATTTTATTGCAAACAAATTTTTAAAAGAACATGCAAGTATAATGACTGTTTGAGATCAAGTAAATGAATTTCTTTTAGGTGCCACAGAATCCTGTCAGCAAGGCTTAGAATACACTGATTGTATCCCCTGCAGAGGAGTAAACACTCCCCACAAGGGGTTTCCTGGATATGATATAAAAATTTACTTCAAACAAAAGAGTGGGACTGGCAGCAATATGGCTAATTAAGAGCAGCTTTGGTACTTTCAGAGTAGAGAAGTGGGCCTTTACAATAAGAGACCAAGAGCTGTCTCCACCATTTCCTACCACAGCAACTCCAAAACTTCGGAACATGCTTGGATGCTGGCCTGTGAACTAATAAAAAGACAGCCAGCAGAAAGGTATTTGTCACTCACTCCTTTAGCTGTTGAAAAGTAATTAAATTGGCAAGGAGCTATCTGAGAAATTCAACGAAAAGTCTATGAAACAGAAAATTTACCTAAATTCTACTGGACAACAAAACCCAAGAATTTGACTAAAAGTCAACTGAAAACTCAAGTTAAATAAATTAAAGCTGAAAAATCAATCAAAAATTCAACAAACCACAAAAACTACTAAAATTCAAAAAACTTAGTTTACCAGACACTCTCTTAGATAAGTTCCCATAAATTTCAACAAATTTGAAGTACTTTATCCTTTCTATCTTTTCTGTTTATTTTTTATAAAAATTGTTTTTTAAAACTTTGTATTATCTTGTTGAATCAATATCCAAACTAGAAAACTGTGGAACATACTGTTTGAAATTACTCACTAAAGCCCCACTAAAAATATTTTCCTAATAAATTGAAACTTTTGTAGTTTACGTATATATTTTGGAATTTTTATTCTTATTTCCCTTTAATGACACTAAACTTCATTTGGTTGGAAGGTTCCAATTTTGTTGTTCCGTAGGGTGTGGAGTACCTCTTTTTTGCAATTATTCCCAGATCCACTTCGACCTGCCGTGGTAAAACTTTCTCGGAGCCCATCTACAAACCAAATAGATTTGTTTAACAATTATTCATATTAGATAAGAATACTTGAAAACATAACTGTATGCATACAAATTATTAAATAAGAATAGTTACTTTAAACTAAATAATTATGTATAAATTTGTATTAGATTGGAATATTTAAAACCATGTGAGTGTGAATAATTGAAATTTTAAATTGTAATAATATTATTATTGTTGTTGTCATATTATATAATATATTATTTATTTAAATAGTAATTATAGTAATTTTTTATATGTATAAATTCGTATTAGATAAGAATATTTAAAACTGTGTGTGAATTATTTCTTAAAATAGAAATACTTAGTAGCAGATAACTGTGTCCAAAACAATGATAATTAGCAAATAGGAAGAGTTACTAATTATCTATTAATTATTTGCATTCGATTGGAATACTTCATATAACTATGTAAACAAATAAATTTAAAAAATAAATGCAATAAAAAATGCAATGGAATGTTGAAAAAAAAAAAGTCATGATTACAATCAAACATTTACAAATGAATAAAATTTGGCATTTCATATCTTATAAAGAATTGATAGGCCATTGAATAAACCATTTAATGCGACATCAGATTTTTGGCTCTTTTTTTTTTACATATCAATGGAGAAAATGAAAAAAAAAGTCAGTAATTGAAAGAGAAAGGAAGAGAAGTTAGGTGTCATTCTGTTTTGAGTTAGAAAAAGAAAGGGAAGTAAAAAAAGATGCAACACAGAGAAAAAAAGCAAATAAAAGAAAAAAAGAGGAACCTATAGTGCTATACATCAGGCACCTATTATCTGTTTCAATTGAAAGAAGAAGACAAAGATAATTATGAAAGATAGAGAAACAGTTGATTGATCGATTGATTGAGAGAAATGACTTAAAGAAATGGAAATCATTTATTTTGTTAAGTTATTTTGGAAATTTATTTTTAAGTAAAAAATATGTGATATTCCATTAATGATAAAATCTTCTCTAAGTTAAGACATTATTGAATTTTAATAAAGTCTTCAGTACTTATACCTTGACAGAAGAAAATAAACTGAATATTACATCTGAATTGGTCTATTTACCTTAATTTATCTGTTTTAATGTAAGAAATGAGTAATAAATATTGGTAATCTATGAAATTATTTCCATAAAATTTATGATACACACACATGTAATTTAAAGAGTTTTTTTTTCTTTAGATTTATTGAAATTTTCTTTTAATTGTGGTTGGACACAAAAAACTCCAATAAACAAATGAAATAAATTGACTTTTAAATTATTTTTCAAATTTAATTTTTATACACTACATGTGTTTTTGGTGAATAACCTAATTAAATTCGAACAAAATATATACTTCCCTGTTCCTCCAAAATTAATATTTATGGTAATTTTACTCATCATATATCATCTGAATCCAATTTTTTTATAATCTCCATCTATTGCTGGGCTCATTGAAATAAAAATCTTTAACATCAAACAATATTCATATGCATCAAAATAAAAAAAAATATAAAATGTGGTATTTCTACAGGGATTGCCAATAGTATATGATGATAAATATCAAATGTTCGATTCAAATGTTGGAGCAGTTGCTATCAATGATGTTCACTTATTTCTTAATTTTATTTGATCCATCTATCCATAATTTTTTTTATGATAGTTTTCCCCAGTCAAAGTGATCTGCAACTTCCTATGATGTAAATTAAAAGAAAGTCTAGTATGAAAAATTTTGTCAAGATGAAACAATGAATTGTGTCTCCAATGGAGAGTTATGTCATTTAATCTTATTCAACTTATGCAAAAATTTGTTTAACTGTAGGGGAAATTAAAGCCAGGAAGATTAAACTAATCTCTTGTGATCTCAGTGTCTTCAATCAAATCTGTGACAGAAAGAAGGAAGGAGAATGGAACAAAGACAAAAAAGTGGGGAAAAGAAAAACTAATTGAATGTAAGGAACATAAAAAGAGGCTCCAGCTGGTTTTTATGACTTCCAATGTATAAAAGGAAGAGAAGTGGGAATGATGAAAGTCACTATGGTCATATCTCATTGTATAAACAAGACTAGAGAAAGAAGACAAATGGGAATGATAAAGGTCATAAAGGCCTTATGCCATTGAATGAACAGGAATGTAAAAAAAAGAAGAGACCACGGTAATGATCACAGAATATCAGAAATTTTCAAAAGTGTTTCAAATTGCATCAGGTTGTTGTTAGCAGAGATGATGTTCATGCTTTTTTCCAATATTTGTAGCATCTAAAAAAGTGTAAAACTGATACAGCTCTTAACAACAATCAGTATTAATCCCAAAATAAAAATGGAAAACTATTTTCAAACTATCAATAGTTCTGATAAAAGCTGTTATTCAATGAGTTTTCTGATTTTGAACCCATAATTGATGCTTTTGTTATAAGCAGAACGTTTTAGGCAATCCATTTCATAGGTTTCTGATGTAAAATGCATATTGAAATAACAAACTATTCTTTCAGTTTTGGTTGTACAACTGGAGAAGTTTGTAGATGGAATCATTGAAATGTCATAAGAATTAAAATTCAATAGTCAAGATATATAATTTATTGTGCTAAATTCTACCCAACCCAAAACCAAACTGGTGATAATGGTATGACAATCAAAAGTGGTAAATGAATAAAAAGAATTGTTGGTTATTTAATACACAATCCTGTTTATGTATACATATATTTAATATGTATTCCCTAACACCTCCGCATGGGTTTTATGTGATACAAGGTCCATTCTAAGTGGAGTTTAACAGGTGTGAATTCAGTTTTTCTTCTCCAAGATTGATTACATAACCAAGGTTGAAGAACCCAATCTGCTCTACTATTTACCCATAGCTGTAGGGATAACAATTGAATTCATACCTTTCCCAAGGGTATTTGTGCTGTGTGAAATACAATCAGCCTCATCCAGGATTTGAACTCATATCAACATGTCCATTTCCTAGAAGAATAACCATTACATCACGGTCGCCTCTATGCCAACCTTTCCCCAAGGCAGGATATGACACAACGTCAATCTTTAAGCAGAGTTTAACAGGTTTCAATACAGAATTTTTCCTTCTCCTAGACTGGTTGACTCAGTGAAGTGAAAAAAACTCTGTCTACCCTACTATTTACCCATAGCTGGAAGGAGAATAATTGGATTCATACCTTTCCCAAGGGTATTAGTGCCATGTGAAATTCAATCAGCCTTGTCCAAGATTCGAACTTGTATATTAAATATGATAAGTAAACAGATTTTGTAGATAACCTTCTTAAACAAGCTTCAGCTCTTTTTTGCTAACATTTAAATGTATAACAGTCAAAATTTAACATCAGACATTGGTTTGCACTCATAGAATCCTATCTATGAGTAAAATAGAATAAACTATCTGGTGCTACCTCTCTGGGTCTGAGTGGACCTGGAAGCAATGCTAATGAAGGGATACTTCATATTCCCCAAACCTCCAAGGCTAGTGTCTTGCCATCAGTTGGGGACACTCGTTGGGGGCGAGGTTATTCCTTGGAAGAGATGTAGTTGAAGTATTCTACAGCTCCAGCCAACAAGGTTAGGGAGGGAGGGGCGAGTGAAAAAGGCGAATATGAATGTATAGATTCATAGGGAGTTACAGGCATCTAAGGATCAATGAGAGCTCTCTTGGCCTTGAAGAGATCATATGCATTTGAAAAATACTGGAGTTTTTTTCTATATTTCACTTGTTCTTGGAAATAAGCTGTTTGAATAGAACAGTTATCAAGAACGACATGTGTCAAGGAAGGTCAGAATAACAACAGATTTGTGCTTCATTTCTTTCACTCAGTTTTTTTTTTTTTTCACCATTCCTAGAATATATTAACCTATAGAAGACTGTGATAAAAAGCAACAATAATCATCACTATTAAGTTATGATAATAGCACACAGTTCTCTCTCTTCTCATCTGTCCCCATCATTCCATTGCTTCTGATATGTTTGCTAGACTGCATCCTGTGCCTGCACAAAGCTAATGTAAATAAGTTCTTGCTGGTCAGCCAACACTGGCACATCCATGTGTAGGTGTCCATAAAAGACTGTCTCTTCTAAGTTTGTCCTTACTTGACCAGCATTTCTTGTTTATCTTATTTGGTTGGTTTGTGATATTCGAGGTAAGTGGTTGTACAGCTGCTGTTTTGCCAGATGTTGCTTCTAGGATTTGTTCCAAATAGTATATAGCCTTCTTGTGTATTTCTCATCTAGGTCTCAGATGGTGCATCCATCATACAGTAGTACTGATATCTTCTGTAAAAGTAAAACTAATCATAATGTTGTAATTATGAAATTTTGCAAAGCAACAATAATATGATAAAATAAAAATAGTAATAATGAGAGCAAAGAACCTGAACATTGTAATAAAAAAAACCCAATGAAAACAAAAGAGAGAAAAGCTACCACTAATAATAATAATGATGGATTTTATCCTGGACACTGAAAGACAGAGTCTATGTGCAGACTAGAATGTGTTTGAGAAAATGAGACATAGAAAATTCCTTGGGATTTTGAGATTGATTTGATCACCTAAAAGAACAAACCTGGTTTGAGTTAACAAAAAGAAAAGAACCTGCAGCTTGTAGACTTTGTCCTTCCAGATCATAAAGTAAAAATAAAAGAAATTGAATTGAGTCTGAAAATTTTTTAATAAATTTTCCTCAATGTGTAAGTAAACTTATGTGTTTCTGAATACATTATTAGACTCAAAAAAAAAACTTACAAGTTAATAATTGAGGCATAGGTAAAATAGGAGCAGGAGATGTTTGCTTTCCTAATCATATTCTTCAAAAGTAATGCTTTTAAACTTTCTTTTTTTACTCTTTTAGTTGCCTTGTGCAATAAAAATTGAATTATTATTTGCTTTTTTTTTTTTTTTTTTTTTTTAATTGTTATTTTTTTATTTTACTTTATTGCAGAACTTTCTGGTTTCATTGGACCAACTTTCCAGTGTTTTGAACAGTATCTTCAACCTCTGGTGATGCTCTGATAGCTACTGGCATGTGAGGAAACAAATAGTAATGTCATAATCTTATTGATGATGGATGATCTTGTGAATAATTTTATTTTTTCATCTTCTTAATCATAATCCTAGATTCATGAGGCATGCTCAAAAGTATTAAGACTGAAGTTGTATTTACCATAACAGAAATGAACATACATTTTCTTTAAAATAGTCCCCCATGACATTCGACACATTCATTCCAGTGAGTTTTCCATTGGTCAAAGCACTTCTGAAACTCCTCCCAATGGCATGAAGCTGCACAATTGTATGTTTAGTGCTGCACTTGTACAATGCTGTGTAATTTAAAAAAATTTATCAAGTATTGAGACGAGCTTGATATTTTTTTTTCAAATTGGCAATGTTTCATCTAGAGTTCAAAATAACAGTCTTCATTTAACTTTTAAATTTTTAAGTTGATGATCCAAAAGTATTGACAGCTAATCAATGCATTAATTGGCACTAACTCATCAAGACATTTCAATTGATCTCAGGTCACTTTATAGGGTACTCAAGCTGTACACACATCTTTATTTAAATTTTAGATTTTAAAATTAAAGCAAATTCTAACTTCAGTCTGATACTTTTTGATTACACCTTGTCTATAAGTCTGTTGCATAACATTTTTTTTTATTGAAACAAGAAATTTAGGTGCCTCTAAACACTTCTGACATATTGACATGTATTGATGAAAATGCC
This sequence comes from Sepioteuthis lessoniana, assembly GCA_963585895.1. NCBI lineage: Eukaryota > Metazoa > Mollusca > Cephalopoda > Myopsida > Loliginidae > Sepioteuthis > Sepioteuthis lessoniana. The sequence goes on from OY757920.1 coordinate 58,879,883, forward strand.
CACAGTTTTAATAACAATTAGGTTTTCTTTAAGACTGTCTTCCAAGTGTGTTGATTTTAAATATGAAATGTTGGATTTTAAAGTTATGTGGTAGATGTCCCAGTGCCTTTTTAAGAGCTTGCCCCACCTAGCTTTATTACTTGGTTCCACCCAAAGCAACCATGGAAGGAGAAATAAACATCTTTTAACCAATATTTTCCTAAAAGATTTACTACAACCACTGTCTTATAGTTGGTTGGTTGGTTGGTTTTATGGCATATCAACCATTATAGGTTATTTAATGCCAAATCCATTTTTATAAATAAACAGTTCTATTTCAAACAATTTAGTTTCACATAAATACAGTTTAAATGTCAAACACTTCTATTTGATCCATAGATAGGATCCTCTCAGATGCTACCATGCTAGACCAGAGTGGACCTGGAGGCAATGGCAATAAAGGGGTTCTCGACATTCCCCAGAGCTCCATTACTAGAAAAACAGCATCAGATTGTTTAGTGTCATATCCAGGACAATTGTAGGTGGAGTCTTACCCCTCTGCAGAGATGCAGTTGGTGTATTCTGCAGCCTCAGCCGAATGGGCCAGTTGTAATAGTTATGACATCTACCATATAAAATTTATATACAAATCTAAGAATTTTTATGAGACAAATGTTTGACTTTTTAAAAATCAATCTCTTGAATTTATAAAAGTTTGAGCAATTCTCACATTTGTTTGAAATACTTTTAAATATATTTTTTATTTTGTGTATTTAAAAAATAATTAACTAATTATTTTTGTTTTCTTTCTACACCAATGTGTTTTGCTGATGTTTCCAAATTTCTTTCAGAATTAATCAAAATTTTAATGACTTAGAATTATTGAAATAATTGGAAAAATCATCACCTATTTTAAATGACTTGATATGAGTTGACTGTTAAATTACATTTTTCTATTGTAAAGTGTACATGGCATAATTGGTATCAGCAAGGAAAATGTAATGAGTGAGCCAAGTTCAAATTCTGGCTAAGGCTGTTAGTATTCACGTGACATTAATTCTTTTTAGAATGACAAATTCATTTCTTCCTTAAAATAGGACTAACTTTGCTGATGAGAATCCAGTGTAAAAATTTCATTTGGTTGGTTGGTTTTATGGAATGTCAGTCCTTGTTGAATAATTTAATCCCAGAGTCAGACCTGTTTTTTTTGTTTTTTTTTTGCAAGCAGTATGGTTTCAAGTAAATAATAATGATAATTGTTCCCAAGAACCTGGAAAAGAGTCTGAACAGACTGGAAATTAAAATTATTGAAACCATCCAGACTACAGCACTTGGGTTAGAATACTTACTAGTCCTGAAACCTGAGGAGACATTCTGTCACTCAAACTTCATTAGTTAATACCAGTGTGAAAAAGTCACTAGGAATAGAATAATAATCATAACACTGGATGGGAATGGTGATCCACAAGGATTTGTGAAAGAGATTAAAATTTGACCTTTCTGACAAATGTTATATATTTACCAACCCCTCCAACATGAGCAAGACATGACACAAGGTCAATTTTTTAAATGGAATGTGACAAATTTGAATTTAGAGTTCTTCTTCTCCTCGACCAGTAACCATACCAAGGTTAAAGAGCCCTACTATTTGCCAATCATTGGATGGAGAAGAGATGGATTCATACCTTTCCTAGGAGTATTAGCACTATGTGAAATGCAAACAACCTCATCCAAGTATCGATCTTGGATCGCAATGTCCATTTCCCGCAATGATTACCATTACACCACAAACACCTCCTGGTATATGCAGCACAAATCAGAATTTGTTCAAGAAAATGCAATACATAAAATTCTCTGGGGCTTTGAAATACAAATGAACCACTCAGCTCTGGCCAGAAGACCAAACCTAGAATTAATTTATTAATTAAAGAACAAGTGGATTTTTGCAGTTCCAGTCGACCATGGTGTAAAAATAAAAACAAAAAGATAGTCAAATTCTGGGATCTTCCAAGACAACTCAAACCAAAAAAATCCTGTAGCACATGAAATTGAAGGTCATACTAATTGTTGTTGGTTCCATTGTAAAAGTCATCCAAAAACCTGGAAAAGAAACAAGGTAAATGGGAGATCAAAGGAAGAAACAAGACCATCCAAACCATTGCACTATTAAAATTAGCCAGAATACTTTTTTAAAAAAAAATCCTAGAGATCTGAGGAAAATTGCTGTTACTTAAACTTCAGAGAAAAATCACCAGTTAAAACTGGTTTGGTTTGGTTTTATGGCATATCAACCATTATAGGTTCTTTAATGCCAAATACAGAAAACTCTAAATTTAAAAAGATAATGGGAAATCACTCCACTATAATTTCCATGATACAATCATGTGAACCAAGGAAACTGAAAAGAGCCATGATTCTCAAAGAATATGCACTTTCTATTCCATTCTTCTCTTCTTCCCTGATGCAGTTTTACTAAATTATAATCAGAATCTTTTTTCATGGGATTTTTTTTGGCACAGTTTCCATTGTTGAGAGAATATACAACAGGTTATGATGAACCAACTGCAGGCAGTGTCATTTGAAGATTTCAACAGTTTCTAGAAATAAGAACAATATCTTTGTTAGTATATGGCTTTTTCAGGGAATTATCTTCAAGAAGACAAAGTCTATTTATAGTTAAGTTTCTGAATGGTGACTATGCAACTGGATTTTGATTTTTGGAAACAGCAAATAGTCAGGAAAGTAAAGAGCCTGTGGCACCACAGGAATATTTGGGGTGGCGAGAAACTCATTCATAAAGATGTGTCTAGAATCTAATGACAGAATTTTTGTTTTAGAAAGTAATGCATAAACAGATTAAGTGTTTGTGTCATATTGGCTTCATTTTTATTTAAGTTTGCCAACCTAAAAAATAAACAAAAAATCAGTCTAATTACTTTCTAGACTGACCTTTTTTTTTGAAAGACTTATCTTTTCTTGTTTTTATTGAACTCATAAGATTTACTAAACATCATTATTGATAAAAAAGTCAGCTTTATCTTTACCAAGTTTAAGACTATCTCCCAAGAGCATCGGAAAAGCTATCTTCGATTTATTAATGGACAGAATTATTGATCTTAATTCAAAAAGAGTGACAGTTTTCTGAATCCAATAATGAATGTGTGATACAAATGCCATTTTTAAGGGTCAAGAAAGAGTTGCTTCCCTTGATGCTAAAATGACCTTTTGTAACATGACAAAATTTGGTATAAAATCTGTTATCATTTGCATATTTTCTTGTTCATATACTTTGTATGTACCAGTAAAAATGCATTAATTTTAGACAGATAAAAACTGAGTATTTACCAACATATTTAAGCTTACAACCACCCCATCAAAAAACAAACAAATACATGAGTATAAATCATATTTAAAAAGCTCTAAACCACAGTCTTTTTCTTAGGTTTCCCCAAATTCTTGTAAAATCAAAACTGTGATTAGTGATAATATTAAGGTCTTTTTGAACTTTAATAAATGTCTTGCATGATCTGTGAGTACATAATAATATAGAGGTAATGATATATAGTAAAATTGTACAGCCCCAAATATCAGATTTACAGGTTCAAAGGTTGAGAAGATTATCAGTTGTTGGATGCCTCATAAAACTTGTCCTTATATTAAGAAGGGCTTAATATGATTATATGATACACTGTTCTAAATAAATTAATCAGTTCTATATCTATATTTCTCTTTCCTCAGAAATTTTTTGCTAATTTTTTTTCATTTTTATTCATATAGCTCCCATAACATTTCACTGATTCTAAGCTTTTCATCTTCACTGAACCATTCTAATTAGTTACCAAAACAACACCAATCAATAACATGCTTACCAATTCACATTCTATTGCCTTTTCAACAAATGTTACTAATAGTACTACGAATACCTCACTGGTACCAGCAATAATTCCTGCAATGACTGCTGTGACCAAAATCTGTACAACAGTTGTAGTAACTATAAGTACTTTTACTACTATCACACCTGCAAATATCAATTTCATTTCAATAGTTTTTATTACCATAATACTTAATATAGACAACTTTTGTTAATACTCATTCATTAAAAAACCTCCCTCTTAAAGTAATTTTTCAAACCATAAAGAATGAAAGTTTTATTATTCACTGATAGACTTGGTGTCTTGATCTTGGTTATTATAATCACATTTCACCCTCTTGCCTTCTTCAGGTGTCTGTTATAGTTGGTAACCTGGAACTGAAAGTTATATACTCTGGTATAATGGAAGAGAAAAGCAACATTTCAAGACAATTAACCAGGAAGAACAAACTGATATGAAATATCCTTTAAATGTGAAATGAGAAAAATCTAAGCCTTTGGTAGTTACCATCAAAGGAAATAGTATCAGCAACCCTTGACAAGGCTGTTTGTGTTATATTTCATGCTAAATACCATTATGAAAGGCATGAATTTTAAGAGGCTTCTGCATACAGAAAGTTCCTTAATTTAATATAAGTAATAATGAAATACTTTATTGTAAATTGAAGAGGAGCTTTTAAATACAATGTATTTAATCCGGTGCTTATGAACCATTTCCAAACAGGTGGTAGAATAAATCCATTTTGATAAATAGTTCCTATGTTGATACCAGAAGTTCACTTGTGTCGATGGGCATGATGCTGTTGTCTGACATCCCGAGTGACTCAGTGTTTTCTCTAAACTGGGGATTTTTAAGTTTTGGTTTGCTGGGGCAGCTACGATACATCCATCTGTCTAATCCTAGCTATGTGTAAATAATAGAGTACACAGAGTTCTTCAGCCTTGGTTAGGCAACCAGTCAAGGAGAAGGAAAACTGACTTCAAAACAACCTCACTCTGCTTAAAAACTGACCTTATCTCACATCCTGGAATGGCAGAGGGGTTGAATAAATACCATTGCAAAACTTCATTCAACTCAGAGATTATGTGGGGTTTCAATCATCCTTGACAGTCTTTTAAGTATTATGTTACGCCCTGTTCACATGAGTTAGGTAAATACATATCCTGGTGTTGAAATGCAGAATGAGAAAAATCAACTCCTGTGAATTGAATAAAATGTTTTGTTCAAAATTTCTGGAAAATTACTGACTAGAGCAGCCACCTGAAGAAGGCCTGAAAGTACAATAGTTGAAATATTTTGACTAACAACAATCAAGATAAAGACACTAGTCTGAGTACATCTAGTAATCATATTGAAAATTTCTCATCTCGGACAAAAGAAAAAGATGAATCTAATTTTTCAAAATTTTTCTTGACACTATTTAAATAAGAATAAATTTCAGCAAATATCCAAATATTCATAATATTTACATGTTTGATTACATCATTTTCAAAATATCTACCAATATACGAAGCATGATGTGACATATATATATTAGGATAGGAAATTCATTTATTTAAAAAAGATCCTTTTAAAAAAAAATTTTCTTCTTTTGGTAACAATATCATTGATATTATGGGCAACTTGTTTTGAGAGGTCTGTAAACACATTTGTCCCATGAGCTGGCAGACTCTGAAAGATATCAAGTCCTTCTTTTAGATACCAAAAGTTAAACTTTGGCAGAATTGGAATTATGGGATATTTCTATTTTATTATTTGTTTTATTTTTTAAAATTTTATTAATTCATCAATCCCTACATTTTTTTTTACTTTGTTTTGAAGTCAGTATCTTGTTGCAGCAATTACAAATAATCAACTAATTATAGATTTATATATATATATATATAGTCATATAACAAACTTGTGTCAATAAGAGAGTAATGAGAAATTTTATTATGGTAACAAAGCATTAGTAGTCCTTTGCATGTTGATTTTTCTCATAATACACGGCCACACACACTATATTTTTGGGGCCACCTGATCTCATGACAGTAAAATTCCATAAACTTTTCTAATCTGGTTTTTGTATTGATTGTTATTATTCTACTATTTGCAAGTTTATCACACCAGTTTTAACTGGAACTTTTTTTACTGAAGTGTGAGTGGCAGCAAGTCTCATCAGACCCCTAGATTACTTCTAAGTATTCTCACTCATTTTAATAGCACTGTGGTCAAGATAGTTTTACTGTCACCTTTATGTCCCATAATTTTTTCAGTTCTCTGGCAAGATCTCAGTATTTGTTTATCGTTTTTGCTTTCTTTTATTTTTACTCAGTGGTCTTTTAGAATGGCACAAACCACTAGAAGAAAAGTTCTTTTTTTTTTTTAATCAACACTAAATCTGGTGTTTTGGTTGGGATTGGGAAATCAATATGTATTTCAAAGTCACAGATAATTTTAAGAGTCATTTTCTTGGAAAGATTCTGATTTGTGCATATACCATGTGTCAGCTTGGTCAAATTTTAGTCTCTTGCAGAGTTTCCAGTAGATGACCTTCCCCATGCAGGTATGCCTACTCCTGTATTCCTTCTGTGCCAGTTTGCTGTATCTTCTTACTATGTGATTAACTGTTTTATCTCTATCACCACATAATTTACGCATCCAATTCTTTGTGCATTTTCTATTTTTGGTATTACATAATTTCTAATGTCAATATTTTGCGCTGGTATTAAAAGAGATTTAGTTTCTTTTTTCAGCTATTTCCAAGTGATCTCATGTGCAATTTCTTTTGTTTGTTGCTTGAAGTATCCATTGCATTTTTCTCTTAAGCTATTTCTTTTAATATTGCAGTTACAGGTTGCTGTAATTAAGGTCTCTTTGGTCTTTTATATTTGTGCTGTATCTGAGCAATGCTCAATGTTAGCCAGTCCTCTTCTTCCTACTTTCCTCCACACAGAATTTATGTTATCTCTTGTGAATAAGGCTTTGAGCATAGTCACCAATGGAAATTTACTAAGCTTTTTGCTTAGATGTGGCACAAGGCCATATGAAAGGGGCACCCAATGAGACTCGAACTCACTCGTGTAGGTTTGCTAGTCGAGCTTGCTAACCATTACACCACCAGAGGCGCCTAAGCATAGTCACCAATGTCCTTGTCCTGTGTCCATATTTCTAAACTGCTCTTTTATAAGAAGGATTCAGAGTATCTTATAAAGGAGATGGCCTAGCAATTTATTTCTTTCATTAGATTTTTGCTGCAGTTTTCTTTCAAGCAGTTCTTCTGAAGTACTACTTTTTTACTTTTTGCCTTTGTTTTTTTGATGATACCTGCTTCTAATATTCCCAGGCTTTTGAAGTTTTTTTTTCTACAAGCATTCTGATGCTTTCATGATTGAGCAGTTCTATTCCTTCTGTTGTTTCTCCCTTGCAACTTTTCATTATCAGCAAGGCACATTTTTCAATGCCAAATTCCATTCCTTCAACCTGACTTCATATTCCCATTGTTTTCATCAGGGTCTCTGGTCCAGTTCTTTTTTTATTTTTGGTAATTATCTTGCTATCATCCATGTATATAATGTGGTTTGCCTTTTCTTGTGATTTTGTATATTTGTAGCCCCCTGAATAGCAATAAAAGTTTTCATAAAAATATTCAAAAGTTAAATGAAAGATTGTATTAACATTGCATATAGAATTAAAAAGTACATCCTTTAAACATTGTATTTTAATTGATTTATAAACAACTGTAGTATATTTTATATAGATAAAAATGTAGACTTGAATTTAAATAAATTAATTCAGAGCATCAAAAAAATAATAAAAGAAATTGTGATGATGCATTCATTTAGTATTTCCCTAAGAAAAATGTCTACTCATCAAACTATATGAAATTTGAGGAACATGTTTTGAAAAGATGTCTGTTTTTTTCATTTGAAATTGACCACTTACTGATTGTATATAAAATATATAAAGAATATAAAACTTAATTCCAGGATTGCTTACTAGTGTAAGGATTTTGATAATGTGGTTAAAAAGGTTTGATGTAAAGGATATCATTATTAGAATTCCACCATTGCATGAACTAAAATGTTTTAGGTATGATGTATTACTAACCAAGGCAAAAATTATGGAATTAGCATGCTTAGAGTATGTACACTTAGGTTTTTGTTTAGCAGTAATTGATCCAATAACAAGTAAGACATAAAACATTTTTTATCAAACAGTAATTAAACTAATAACATGTAAGACATAAAACATTTTTTATTTGATAGCTGAACATTTTGGTTTGTTGAAATGTAATTTAATCCAACTAGATTAAGTTATTCAAATTAATGGTGTAAATTTTCCCAATCCATGCAGAGGATACTATGAAATAACCTAAAGTTTCAGAAAGAATTATGGAATCCATTGACAAAATCTTGGAATTGATACTGGGTTCTCAAGATTTTATGAAAGCCTTAATTCTTTCAGGGAATGATTTCACTAATTTAAAGCCATATTGTTTATTCAAAGTAGTCCTAACATTCCCAAATAGCTGATAATATCTTTATTGGATGCAGCTTTTTCATGGGCCATTCATAAAGCTTTCTACCATAAATTTTCAATTGGATGTAGATCCAGACTGTTCACTGGCAACAACATTGATTTTATATGCCTTTCCCGAAGAAAACTTCTAATCCCCTTTGCTCTGAGTCAATATCTATTATTGTCCTGGAAAATGACTTCTTCATCAAACCCATTTTCTGTTCTTGGAATGAGAAAATTTTCAAAGATTTCAATTTAAACTAGAGCATGCAACCTCACACCATTATTTTTACTAAGGGTATTATTGTCTGCTAAACTTTTGTGCAAAAACATAATAGGATTCTTAAAAATAAAATTTAAGTATTTATTTACAAGAAATATTAGAGTTTGAGTTTTGTTTAATGGCATATCAACCCCTGTGGGTCATTTAATGCCAAAAAGGTTATTTTGAATTTCAGTCATTAAAGTAGCAGTTCTATACAGATGTTTGGTTATATCTTGCTGAAAAAGTTGCTTTTTTTTAGAAAATTAAAAATGTTTTCAGGGTTTGTATTCTTAAAGATGTCCCTCAGGTTTCTTGCTTGATAGTACTTAGTGCGGATATGTTTAAGGTTGTTACAATTTAGAAGGATATGTTTGGTTGAGAGTTGTACTTAGCATGATGGGCACACTGGGGCATCCTAGAAATATTAGAAATGAAGTGTACAACAAAATATCAGAAAAAAGGTATTAGCATCACGAACAACACAAAGCAGCAATTCATGAACATGAATATAAATATATTTCCTTCTAGGAAAATAATATCTATGTTCTCAAGAGGGCAGTTTAAACATCAATGTTAGTTGATGTATAAGTTATTAAAGTTCATTATTGTAGCTTTGGTCATTTAAAATATAATGAGTCATGTTAGTGAAATTCAAATATAAATTGTCCGCAATAATAGAAAATGCATTTCCTAAAGTATTTTCATTACAATTCAAAATCTTACAAAGTGTGTCAATGAATGTAAATACATGTCAAAATATAATAAATTGCATACAGTTAGGACTAACGGTTGAAATATTTTAACCGTTGGCTCCAGTCTCCATGAGTTATTTTCTGATTTTGCATAAATACATGACGAGGCTCTCACTTCAAAGCAGATTTTGCATAAATTTGAGAAAAATTTGTTTCATTTTAGTTTTGGTTGGTTGGTTGTTGGGTTTATGGCATATCAACCTTTGTAGGTTATTAAATGCCAAATCCATTTTTATGTAAATAATCTGTTCTATTTAAAACAATTCAGTTTAGCATAAGTACACAGTTTGTCAAAAACATTTTTATTTCAAACTATTCAAGCAGTTATATGTAACAATTCAGTTAAGTGTAAATACAGTTTTAATGTTGAAAAACAGTTCTGTTTCTAATAATTCAGTTAAGCATAGGCACGCAGTTTAAATGTTAGTACTGTTTAATTGTCAAAAACATTTATTTCAAGCTATTCACTTTACTCAAAAAATTCAGTTTAGGATAAGTATGCTGTTAGTTCTATTTAACCCATAGATAGGGCCCTATCAGGTGCTACCACTCCAGGCCAGAGTGGACCTGGGAGCGATGGCAATGAAAGGGTTCTCCACATTCCCCAAAGCTCCAGCACTACTGGAACCTCAACATCATATCCAGGACACTAGTTGGCGGGGTGGGGGGTCTTACCCCTCTGCAGAGGTGCAGTCAGTGTATTCTACAGCCTCAGCTGACTGGGCAACATTTTATTTTTACTTTAAATGAATTGTATGATTCTAATTCTAAAAATTTTATGTAACAGTGTCTTTCTGTTTGTGGCATCTTATGTAAAAAGATTTGGTTAAAATGGAATTAAATAAAAACTATCCACAAAATATGTCACAATTTTGATCATTGCACAATTATTATTTTTTTTTTTTTTTTGTTAATTGCTTTCTTCTTTTGTCTTACTGTTACAAATATTATAGTAATACATTAATTTTTCAAAATTCTAATGGATTTTTATATAGATTATTTTAACCTGGAATGCATTGCTTAGTATAAGGTAAGAACAATAATAAAAAAAAGTCAAAGTTATTTACACATATCACTCACTATGACTTCATCTTATCAAGTCATTCTTGTATTTCTGATTACTTCTCTTGTCACAGATGATTAAACACAGAATTATCCTGGAACTCACTAACCTCCTCCTCTTGATATTTTTTAACTTTAGGCTAAAATATATATTCATTTTCAATCAACTACAATTATTCCCATAATATTTTTTATTATACTCTTTACATATTCAGAATAAATCTAACATTTGTATTTTCTTTTTTTTAAACTGATTTATACAAAAACAAATATATATTCCAATGACTACATTGTACCAAATATAAATTTATCAGTAGATTTTCTTGCAAATATTGCAAATTATCAATATGTTTTTTTTTAAAATTTACCTAAACACTTGCTACAAAAATTACTACAAGAACTACAATGATTCTATTTATTTCAGTATTAAAACAGAAGCACCAAAACATTAGAAACAGGTACCTAATAAAATGTATCTCCTCCCTTGTCTTGAATAATAGTGGTTATACATGAAGGCTTTGTGGTGCTGGAATCATTAGGTGAGTATATCAGTCTGGGTTCATTCCAAAGCTATTCAATCGGGAATTGTCTTAATTTGGTGTAGTTTTAGGACAGTGAGGTTTGCAACATATTCAATACATGTTCCATGTGGGGGTACATGGGATGTAATGGTTATCATCATTGGAAATGGACTCAGTGAACCGAGTTCAATTCCTGGACAAGGCTGTTTGCATTTCACATTATGCTTATACTCTTAGGAAAGATATGAATCTAACTATTCACCTCTGAGCAAAGGGTAAACAGTAGGGCAGACTGGGCTCTTTAACCTTGATTAGATAACCAATCTAGCAGAAAGAAAACTCTAAATTCAAACCTGTTTGAGTCCACTTAAAAATTGACCTTGTGTTATATCCTGCTCTTGCAGAGGGGTAAGTAAATACATATATGTTCTATGCTTATACAGTACCTGGAAGTCAGCTAAGTGTACATTAAACTAGTTTGAGCTTAACAGAGGTTTGGTATCTTTGTTCAATGCCATATCAACCTTTGTAGGTTATTCAATACCAAAGCTATCCTTCTAGAAGAACAGCAATGATGCTATTTAACCCATAACTGGGAGGATAAGAGGGTTCATACCTTTTCCAAGGGTATTTGTCCAAAAGTGAATATAATAGCATGACTGGAGTTTGAACTCGCTTACTACGATCCCACAGTCTAACACTTTAACCATGACGACACCCATCTTAATAGAGGATTAAATCCCTACAGTTACAAATCTGATAAGGAGGCTCCATTTCTGGAGATCTGGGTAGAGGGGAATACCCCTTCATTACCATTACTTTCAGGTTAACTTTGACCCAGAAAGATAGTACTTTTTGAGTTCCATTGAGGGGCCAAATAAATCTGTTTAACAATGATTCATATTTGATTGGACTGTGAACAAAAAGACTCCTTAAGAAACAACTACACACAAAAATGTAAACATGAATATATAGTGAATGTGATTCCCTAACCTCAAGGCATAAAATATCCCAAAACATGTTGGCATGCCATTAAGATCAATCATTCAGTTGGAATTACATTACCTCTAATATGTTAGATATCGGTTATCAGATCAGATTTATTTCTACAAGTCTAGAAGAAGAAACTTATCCTGTGTATTGCTGTCTATAATTTTTTATAGACAGAAGTTTACCTTTATAACAATGTATATTTCAAGTTATTCTGCTATTATGATCACCGTTATTACTACTACACCTTATATATGCTGATGGAAAATAGAATTGCAACACCCTAAAGCTAATTTCTTAAGTCAAATGACAGAATGAAAATAAGTGTATCCCATGTGCATGTACAAAAACTTATCTGCCGATACCGGACTTCAGTTGAAATCTAACCACAGGCTACTTTCACTTATCAGCTCCACCCAGGGCCGACCGGCCTTAAGCCAACTGGACCTCATACCTAAAGGGGCCCCATGTTAGAGTGTAATCTACTCTTGGCTTGTCAAGTACACCCAATACATTGCAATATATATATGTTCTCAATTGGGTCCTGCCCCTCCCAGGGCTGACCCAAGCTCAACCTACTTCCGGTTCCATGGATGAGGAACCAAGGTTTATTGCTCTTGGATTACTGGTCTGGTTTTTCATTTTTTCTGAAGCCAAGATAAATTGATGAAAGTAACTTTAATCTGATATTTACACAAGATTAAACATACAGGGAAAATAGCTGATTTATAGTAAATGATCACATATGTGAATAGGTTTGAGAATTATGAGTGTATCAATAGTGTATACTGAACTTGGGTTAAAATAGACATTGCTCATTGTATAATATGATTTTCTGTCAGTATTGCCAAAGCTAAGTATACAGTTAACAACTTATTTTAATGAATGTTGTCTTTTATACCACAGATACCATGATTTTATCATTTGTAGTGGAATATTTTACAATCAAAATAGATATTATTAGGTATCACTTATCACCAATCTCTGCATCATAGATAAAATTGCATGAATATGCATTTAAATTAGAACTACTACTTATGCATATTTTTGGTTTCAGAATTTCAGTGCTATAGAGTTTGGTAATAGATAATCAAATGTTGAACTGAAAATAATAAAATCCTGGAATGTGTGGTTTAGAAGAAAATTAAGTTTTTATCAAAAATATTAGGGTGTGCTTATGTGTTTTATATATATATATATATATATATATATGGTGAACATATGTCTCTTCAACTAATTTTTTGTGTCTCTTCTTATACATATATTTCTGCTTATTTTAACAAACCAACCACAAGACAGACAGCATTCTTTTCAAGAGGGACAGAGAGACATCTACCCAGAGTTAAACTTGTAATACAAACATTTCTGTATTCATCCAAATATTGATTTGTGTTTTGAAGATAAAAGGTTGACACAAAGGATAAACAAAAGATTTTTCTATGTGCCATGTTTACCTTGTTGCCCCAATGAGACTATGAGACTATACATTCACAGTCAAAATATTTTTGCTTCACAGCCTTCTCCTCAGCTTTAGCTGTATCTCTGGAAGCTGTTTCTGAAGATGAAATGCTCTTTGATAGAACTGCAAGTGACAACAGCAGTTCATTCCAGAGACACTGTGTTGCAAAAATAAAGGTTGCCTTAACCAAAAGCTTTATTCAAACAAAATCAGTTACATACAAGACAAACAAAGAAAACTGCTATATATCAAAATCCAGGATAAGAATAGTCCACTCTAGACTGAAGCTGTAGAGGTGAATGGGCTATTCTCATTATTCATAACAAACTATGTCAACAAAAGGAGAACTATCACCACACACTGCCTGTTTTAATTAATGTTTTTACAATGATTACTCCTGTTTTACAATATCTTTGGTCTATTTTCAATAAGACTGGTAAATTTTTGAATATAAAAAGCTCCACAATCAACAGAAAGATTAAATACAAAAGCAGATCCTTTTCCTCTTTCCTAAACTGTTATCAGTTTTAACAATAACACCATTTTTACAAATCGTGCACAAATGTGACAAATCTTTAAGCCTGATGACAAAAATCACTGAGATTAGCAGCTTCAGTGATAATTGGATTATAAAATGCTTTTAAATCATCACAAAATACCTGACACTTATTGGGCATATGTCTTTCGTCGTAAAATCTATTATCACTGTTTGTCAAGTCAAACTTTTATGGAAAATGATTATACTGTGTCTCAAATAATTTGGGTGATGATCAACCAAGATACCAAGACAAGGCCTAAACTATGGTTGGTTGCATTTTATGGTGCATCAAATCTTGTTGGTTATTTCATACCAAATCCTACTTATACGTATATATATTAAATATATGATTTGTAAACAAATAGTTTGTTGCTAACAATCTTTAAATGAGCCAGATCTCATTTCTATACACACAGTTAAATGGTTTTAAGTATTGCTATCAAACACTAATAGTTTTATTTGCACACAGTTAAATTGTTTCAAGCATTGCTATGAAACACTTACAATTCAATTAATATTAGTCATTTGTTTACATAGACCACTTGTAAAAGTAATCAATAGATCACAAGGGAAAATACAAGACATGATGACCACATTAAGAAAAAAATTTTAATATCAGAGGATTAAACATTAAGAGGAGAAAAAAAAAACTTAAGTCAAGTTAGTTTAGGTGTAAAGGTGAATAACATCCGTCTCCATCAGAATAATCGGTCGTTCATCTTGGGTCAATGAATGTCTAACCAGGTCAGACAGAAATAAAATTTTCCAAAAAAATGATATAATATTATTTCATGCAATTTACAGACATACTTATAGCAAAACAGATTCATATATAAATTGTAACAGTCACAAACCTGAACATGTTAATGTACAATCCCCCTACACACACTCATGTACAATTAGCCCACACACATACATGGAACTACACTCATATGTACAGTCACCCTCCTCCACATATACACATGGATATAATTACCACCTTGCCCCCTACAGACACACAGATATTCACTCATATGTACAATCACCCCTTACACACACATGGACATTTACTCATAAGTAGAAATAGGTATATATATATGCGAGACAAAAGACTCAATATTTAAGATATTTTTATGTCATGTTAACATGTATACATCTATATATCTATATGAACAGAGATATGCATGTATTAGATACATGAAAATGTTTCATTTATTTTATATCAAGAAATAAAGAGGTTTTCTACTTTCTCCAGCTTTAAATAAGGTAACTCCAGTAACTTTTGCTTATAACTTCTAAATATCACATTTCCCATGTTTTTTAATAAAAAGTTCATTTGCCTATAAATCAAAGATACTGATGTTTTATTAATTCTAGTGAAATATGATACAATCGAAATGGATATTATTAGGTATTATTTATCATTAAAATCTACAGTGCTGAAGCTCTATAAACAAAAATAACTATGTTGGTGACCTTAGTCAAGGGTGACCCAAAGGCTCCCTTTACAGTAGCTGCTACATAGGGGAGGGTGATACCCCTTTCCCTGTAGTACTCCACTTTATCCTTGATCCTTACCTTATAATGCTGAGTGTTAAGCAAGGCAGTATCAAGTACCACTTTTTGAGTCTTTGGTATGACTTGACCAAGGCTTGAACCCCGGTCTCCTGGATCATTAGGGAACACTGTACTCATTAGGCAAAGTAGCAATACGAAAGTAAGTATAACACATTATATATATGTATATTTATGTAATTTTATTTTTTGCTTTTCAGCTCACTGGTCTTGTGGGTAGAGTGTTTGCCAATGGTCCAGGAGACCTGGGTTCAATCCCAGGTCATAACAGACTTTAAAAATGGTACTTGATACCTCCTTACTTAACACTCAGAAATATAAGGTACATATCAAGGGTAAAAATGGAGCAATCCTGTGAAAGGAGTAATGCCCTCCCCTACTCTTCAGTGTTGTAGCTATTGAAAAGGAAGCCTTTGGGTCACCCTCGACTACGTTTGCCAAATTTATTTACTTTTACTTTATTTTTTGCAACAGAAGTATTGAAATTTTACTTTTGGCTACAGATATTAGAGAATATTAGACGCAGATATCATCAAACAAATGAAAATGTATGAAAAGATTTCTTCAGAAGAACGAAAAACTTTTTGAAATCAGACTTTACAGCAGAAATTTGATTAAAGGAATAGATACCTGAGCAGTCACCCTTCTAAGTTGTTCTGGACCATTCTTAAACTGGATAAGAGAGAAGCTCAGAAATACAGACCATAGAACAAAAAACCTGATGACTTTATGCAAGGCCTTGTACACTAGAGATGACTAACTATATAACAAGGAAAAGAACAGGAAGAAGACTTGCCCACATTGAGGATTGCACAATTCAGGGACTGAAGGAATATACAAAGAAGAGCAAAGAAAGAATAATTAGTGCAGCCAGTAACAGCATTGTCAACTGAAATAATTCAAGGACAAACAGAAACACAATGAAAAAATCTAAAAAACAAAAATGACAAGAAAAATAACTATATGAATACTTCAAGTGCCAAACTAATGAAACTGTATATGACAAAGAAAATGAAACCTAAAGTAACTGAATCTTTATTAATAGCTGCACAAAATATTACTATAAGGATTAATTATCTTAATGCAAAAACTGAAAATACTCAGGAGAATAGCAAGTGTAGGTTATAGGGTGATAGAGATTAAATTGTTAACCATATAATTGAATATTGCAAACTGACAGAAAAGGAATAAAAGAATACACATGACCAGATAAAAAAAAGGTGAATCACTCAGAATTGTGCAAGAGTAAGAGAAAAGTTTGATCATACTGACAAATGATATATGCACCAATCAGAATCCATACTTGAAAATGATTTTTATATCTTAGACATTGAATATTAAAGACTTGACTTACTACTTGACTATTTACAATTGTTGCATTTTTCAATGTCACTTGACTAAGACAGTAATAGGAAGGGTTCAAACTACTATATACAACAAATGTAAGTAGGAGGAGAGATTTATTGAGAAGCAAAGTTGACTCTATAGTGTTTTGGTCCTAATGAGCAATCATTTTTTTCCCAGATTATATACGTCTATACCTTGAAAGTTCTATTTGTGATTTAAAATTTTCTTAGGTATGTTCATTTGAAAAAGCTCGACTTATAGGATTAGAACATCATTGATAACGAGGAATGATTTGAAATCTTTCTTGATAAACAAACGGAACATAAATTCTACACAATATTCTAATTAGTCAAATGACATAATTTAAAACAACAAACGCTGATTCATTAATCAAACGGCCAACTTTTTCTTGTCATAAATGGACAACTTTTACTTGTTATACAAATTTTCCCTAGATTTTTAATTTTTGCACTTTTTACAGATCCATCGTTGATTTAACATCACTAATATCATCCCTCACAGTTCTGATAATGGTTCATTAGAACCAAAACGCTATAGTGTCAACTTTACCTCTCAATAAATCTCTCCTACTTGGACTATCGTGTTATCAATTTTTTTCTTTACATATTGTCATATTACAATCCATTATTTACTTCATACAACAAATGATATAAACAAAAGTCTAGTTACATTTCTAACCAGTGTTGACTTGATTGTTTTTAAGATGGAGAATTATTTTGATTTAACCACTGGCAGCTGAGCTGTTGTGAAGAACCCTGACACAGTCAAAGCAAGCTGATCTGATGCCAGCAATGGCTCATTATCAAAGGGTTGCATTGACTGGTTGCTGTGACCTGCATTGACCCAAGTCATTTGCATCATAGGAAAATGTAAAGGTATAATTGATAAATTTTTCTTAAGTGTCTTCTTTTTCATAGTAACAATAACCACTTGGTGTGATCTTTTATTTCACAAGAAAAATTGTATCTTCACATCTTAGTGACTAATGGATATATTAGATACTGTTCTGTAAAAGTGTGACAAACTTATTTTTCATATGCATGTTAAAATTTCTAAGCTGGTTCTAATATTGAGTTATTGAAATTGAATCATAATTTCAGAAAGGAAGAGAAAATCTTCTGTTTTCCTTTCATATGGTAGCCCAGGAGAGCCCACCATTACTCCCAGGTCAACTCTGACTTAGAGGAGGAGTATCTGTCAGAGTCTCATCTCAGTCAAATAGATCTGTTTGAAGTATTAAATTGGAATGCATGAAACCATCTGTTGTGATGCTGACCAAAGAAAGACATGAAGAACACAAAAGGTTTGATAGAAAAACATATATATTCAAGTAACAGAAACAAGATACAAGTGAACCTGGTTAAACAGTAGTTAGTTGGTAGAAATCTGAGAGTCCAGTGTGGTAGTGATTATCCGTCCACTTTGCAAAAGGTGTCACACGTGATTGTGTCACGCTGACCGGTGCACTCCGTTTGATGCTCTCGTTGACATGTATTTATGGAGGAGGGCAAGTCCATTATGTAGGGAGTACAATACTATCTAACTGCATATAAATGATTATGATGAAATAGAATTATCAATGTTTGGAATACTTGAGACCATTCATCTGTGTGCAAATCATTTGTATTAGACAAGAATACTGTTGCATATTGACCTCCGACCCAGCCAAGCTGTCAAAAGAAGAAATGCATCTGTGTAAATAACAGGTGCATCTAGTCGAAGATATCAGGAGATCAGGGGCGACCTTGACTGTCGAGGGGTTGAATTGGTGTGAATTGTGACGCTCACAGGAAGTAGGTGGGCATCAAATTGTTATATAACCCCAGTGTTTTAGGAGGTGCCTGTGGTGTAATTGTTATCGTCGTAGGAAATGAACACAGCAACACGAGTTCAAATCCTGGACGAGACTGACTGCATTTCACATAGCACTAAGGTATGAATCCAATTATTCTCCCTCCAGCTATGGATAAATAGTAGGACAGACTAGGTTCTTCAGCTTTGGTTAGGCAACTAGTCTAGGAGAAGGAAAACTCTGAATTAAAACCTGTTAAACTCTGCTTAAAAATTGACCATGTGTCATATCCTGCCCGAGTGGAGGGGTTGGTAAATAGGATAACCCCAGCGACAGGAAGTTCAGATCAGTTGGAGAGAAGATGCTGGAATGAGAACCATGTCCCAGCAGAGGCTGGGCTCCCCAGGCCCCCGGTTGAGCTGCCCAGGTGAATGGGAAAGAAATGCTGTGATAGCCAGAAGAGTGGGAGTCAATATGTTGCAGTTCTGTTCAGTCTCCAACTCACCTTTCACACAGTAAAACCTTTCGTAACCCTTTCCAACCATTATCAATAAAGTAAGAGGTATGTTTTTCTAAAGAACTGTGTCCGCTCATCTTTATTGTGTTGAATATGTTTCTGCATGTTTATGTCTATGTATAGTTGCATATATGTTATATGTGGCTATACAACAATACTTGATATCATGTAACAGTGTATAAGCTAGTTATTCTTGATAAGTCGAAGTTTAATTTTAAAAAATGAAATGGAACATTTAATCAGTAATTTTGATTACAAACAAACATTTGGAAATTAATCATATCTTGTCATCAGTTGAGATGCCATCAAACAAATAAACCAAAGCAATAGGGCCTAAAAAGAGTTAAAGCTCCTAAGCCACTCAAATTATATCACCCAGTTTAACTTTCAACCCTCTAAATCCCAGTCTTCTGCCTTTTTTTCATGTATATATTAACCAATGAAAATCCATATTTTCATTAAACTTTCATTTCATGTTCTGTTTTGTAACATGTTAATCACCAAATCATTATTGAAATGAGTCAGCTACATGGAACATCTCCATTCAATCATATATAAGCAGAATGATTAAAACAATCTGAGATTTATCAACATCTAAGAGCTAAGGCAAAATTTAGCATGTTATTGTAAAAGAACCCAGTTGCCTGGATCAAAATTGTGTTCATAAAGTCACAGAAAAGATGACTTGAGCATCCACTTGGACACATGGTTTGGTTCAGGTGCCCAGATGTTTGAGGGAAGAAACTGACAGACTGAGTTTCAGCACCTAGATGTACCACAAGTGGAGTATATAAAATTGTCACACAGTAAGAGAGAGGGATATGGGGGGGGGGGGAGACTCTTAATGTCCAGCATTGCAGAATGAGAAATTGGATCAACAAATCAAGTACAAAATCTACAGTTATTTAGCCAGAAATCAATCGTCAATTATGTGACATGGAGAGTTATATTATTGCCAAGTTATTTTGCTGATTTATCAACAGCAAATTATCAAACAAATGAAACAGATAAAAGGAGAGATAAAAGATTGTGGAACCTGAACAATTTTATTAGTGCAACATAATTCAATGGAATCCAAGATAAATGTTTCAAAATCATTGAGAATTGTTATGCTTTCTATTGAAAGTCTATCAGAAGAAAGAGAAATCTAATCTAAGTCTTGATTTATGTGAATTGGGAATAAAATTATTACTTATAATCATCTTCATATCATCTAGTGAGTTGGGATCACATTTGAAATAGCTTTCAAGAAAATAAACTGAAATAAATATCTTATAAAACAAAACTAGACTTCCTTCTTGTTTTTACTCCTTCTGTATCTCCTTGTATAATATATGATTATATAAACATATCAATCTACATTCCTATATGAACATTATATACATACTTTTATACAGTCTCACCGAAAAATAAATACATCTCTAACAATTTTTTTTTTTTTTGAAAGATTTATTTTCTGCAAAACCAAACATACCGAGATCTTTTTTTAGAACAGAAAAAGGATCTTATTAGCTATTAAACAATGTTTGTTTACTCATATTTGCTGCTAATTGTAATAAAAGATTAAATTCAAACAGTGGCTTGTAGCAGACATAAGCTCACTAAACAGTATACAAACATTGTCTTATATGTATAAAAATTGTACATTTTTTACGTCTTATAATTTCTGCCATTAGTTTGTTTCTGTTTATCCTTTTAGGCTTAAAAATAAAAAAGCTTTGTTCACACAGCATCCAAATTTTCAACTGTCCATTTTTTTAGAATGTATCTAAGACATTATGGGATGCTTGACTATGTTTACAAACAAACAGTTCACCAGTGAAACTCTATATCTAAAAACAAAATTACAACTCTTCCTTAAACAAAAGCAAAATTGTGTGTGTGTGTATATATATATATATATATATATATATATATATATATATATATATATATATATATATATATACACACACACACACACACACACACAATTTTGGACAATTATGCATTCATGCTTTTATTTTACTACATATATGTGCATAGCTTATGTTGTAAATTGATAGAAACTCTTCTTATATAAAATTCTGTGGCTTTTTCTATTTTCAAAGTTCAAATGTAATGAAGGAACAGTTTGAAGTTTGTCTATTAAAAAACATTAGTGAGTAAAGTGTTTGCCAATGGCATGGGAGACCAGGCTTCAATCCCAGGTTGAGGTCATACCAAAGACTCAAAAAATGGTACTTGATGCCTCCTTGCTTTACACTCGGCATTAGATGGTACAGACCAAGGGTAAAGTGGAGCAATTCAAGGAAAAGAGTAGCTCCCTCTCCTACACCTCAGTGTAGTAGCTAATGAAAAAGCAGCCTTTGGTTCTCCCTCAACTATTGTCGCAAGATTTACTTAATACTTCTATGTGAGTATGTATATGTTTACATTTTAAGAAATGTTTAAAAAATGTAATTTCATAAACTAAATTGCAAAAAACATTACACGTCTACAAAAACACCTCCCTTCAGTTGAATGTTTTTATTATAAATTGTTTGTTATGCTTCCTTGGTCATCTCCCCCATTTTTAATCTCTTCTCACATAAACCTTTAAAAAAATCTTTGCACAGAAAATATACACTATAAATACAATATCAATGAGGTCTACATGAAAAGTAACGTGCAGTAGGAGCTAAGGGCAAAAGAGGGATAAGCAGATTGTGTTATTTAACATGATATTTTGGGAGTATATAATTCTAATATTAGTTTACTGCAATCATTGCTTTTGTTTACACTGCCTCTTGTTTAGGTTGTTCCACTTTAAGCACTGAGGAATGAACAATGAACACCAAGAAACAAATAAACCTGAAATTTGTTGGTTCACTTTGGGAAAACTCTACAAACACTTGAAAAACATCAGCAAGTGAATGGAGATAACACTATGTTATGCTCACATGTTTTTGAGTGGCACAAGGAGGTGAAAGAAGACTCCAGGAGCAGGAGTTCTTCAGCAAGCAGAACTGGGGTCAACATCAAGTGGGTAAAGCAGGTGATGTGTAGCGATTATTGGTTCACTATTTAAATGAACACAAGTAAACTGACATTACTAGAGCCCCACCACCAGATTGTTTAGTGTCATATCCAGGACATTTGTTGTGGGGGTCTTACCTATCTGCAAAGATACAGTCAGTTTATTCTACCGCCTCAGCTGAATAGGCCATCTTGCCACAGAGCTAGATGATCAAGTTGGAAGTCTACAAGGAGAACTTATGGCACATGCTTTGCTCAGTGCGCAAGCAGAGACAATTATCATTTCTTCATCATGCCTTTAGCATACAGCAGTTTCTGGCCAAGGGAATATCATTGTACTGGTACAACCTTTTTATTCACCTAATCTTGCTCTGTGTGAGTTTTTTCTTTTTCCCAAGCTCAAGGGGATCATCAAAAGCACGTTTTGAAGATATGGAGGCCACCAAGCAGGCTGTAATGACAAAGCTGTGAATGAATACTTCCATCAGTGCATAGAAGCATAGCAGACAAAGATGACTAAGTTCTTCAGACTCAAAGAGATTTCTTTGAAGAGGAAACCCAGGAGTTTGTTGTTTGGAATTGAAATAGATTGCTTGTGACACCAGTCCCATTACTTTTTAGACACACCTCATATATACAGATTGAATTCTGTTAAGCTATTCATCTTATAATATTTGGTGATAATTATCCTTATTGATTTCCAGCAGTCTTATTCTTGTATTAACAGAGGGCACCAGCAGTTTATATGTGCTATAGATATCTGTCCAGAATCAACATTCTTACAACTGTTACAAAAAAACAAAAAACCCTACATCATTCAATATTGTAAACCCTCAAAATCCTTCTGCTGTCAGTGCTAAATCCTATTGCTGCAAGATGGGTCCCTTTCTGTATGTAGGGAAGGGTGAAACCATCTAATATTCTGCTGTCTCTAAATGACTTATGATTCATCTTGGTTTCTCAATAAAATATCTAAAATATTCAATCCTTTGACAGACCCAAAAAGATTTTTCAGAAATAGGATTAAAACATAGCAAGTGGAAGACAAAGAAAGTAACTTTCATTGCAATCAGTTTCATTTAAGAGATTCAGGAAAAAATACAAGAAAAATAGACTAAGGAAAAAACAAATGCATAATGAAGAAAAATGAGTGAAAAAGATTTACAAATAAAAATTGAATTATTATTTTATTTTCAATGCATGTGAATTAATGAATGAGTTAATTGTCTCTAATGAATAGATAAGTTAACTAATTAAATAATTCATTTGGTAAGATAAATAACCTTTGAGTCAAAATCAATCAAAGATGGGCTTATATATTTAAAGTTAACATGGATCTACTATGGCAAAATTAACAAATTATTATTGGATCAATAATTTAAAGGAATGTGGGAAGAAGGGCACTAGCACTAAGATGAGCCTTTTTGATTCACAAAGATTCAGATTAAAGATTCTTATTAAATGGTTAAGATTTTTATTGCCAGTTCAACAAATCAATAAGGAGTATCAAAAGTACTTTCATTTCTTTCATTTCTGTAAGTCCACAGAAAATGTGAGAACTCCTATGTGTTTGTCAAAGCTTATATAATATATCCTTTTGATATCACTTTGAAGTTTGGTTTGGTTTTATGGCACATCAACTATTATAGGTTATTTAATGCCAAATCTATTTTTATACATATAAGCAGTTCTATTTCAAACAAGTCAGTTTAGTAAAAGTATAGTTTTATGTTTACACAGTTAAGTGTCAAAACAGTTCTATTCCAAACAATTGAGTTTAGGATACAAAAGTTCTATTTCAAACAATTCAGTTTAACATAAGAATGCAGTTTAGTTCTAGTTGACTCATAGATAGGACCCTATCAGGTGCTACCAATATGGGCCTGAGTGAACCTGAGAGTGATGACAAGAAAAGGGTACTCTGCATTCCCTAAAGCTCCTGCATTACTAGAGCCTCACCATCAGATGAACTGCGGAATCATAGTACACGAGTTTGTACTCCAGTCGCGCTATTACGTTCACTTTCGGGCAAATACCCTTGGGAAAGGTATGAACCCCCTTATTCTCCCTCCAGCTATGGATAAATAGTAGGACGGACTAGGTTCTTCAGCCTTGGTGAGACAACTAGTCTAGGAGAAGGAAAACTCTGAATTCAAACCTGTTAAACTCCGCTTAAAAATTGACCTTGTGTCATATCCCGCCCGAGCGGAGGGGTTGGTAAATAGTACCATCAGATTGTTTAGTGTCATATCTGGGACACTCGTTGGGGAAAGTTTTACCCCCTCTGCAGAGACGCAGTCAGTCAATTCTACAGCCCCAGCCAACTGGGCAAATCACTTTGAAGTATTGATGATTGGCTTTCCCGCTACTTCACATTTAAAAACAATAACTAGAAAATGGTTTTCTCCTCTTGTGTTTTATTTGAAGGGAAAAATCAC
Source organism: Sepioteuthis lessoniana (assembly GCA_963585895.1). Taxonomy (NCBI): domain Eukaryota; kingdom Metazoa; phylum Mollusca; class Cephalopoda; order Myopsida; family Loliginidae; genus Sepioteuthis; species Sepioteuthis lessoniana. The sequence goes on from OY757920.1 coordinate 58,904,487, forward strand.
AACCCTTGAAATTTCTCTTAAACTAGTTTTGAGCAGTACAAGGAGATATTGTTTTATTGCTTTCAAATTCCCAAATTTTCTCAGAAACTTTAGTGGCTTTGAGAACCAGTTGAAAATGATTTCATAACATTGCAAGAATATTAATGCATGTATCTACTATTGTAACACCTGAAAAAAAAGGACAGTTAAATTGTATTGATATGATTAATATAATATCAATGATCTAATATTATCATCATGACATATATTTTTATAAAATAAACTTAGTAAATTTCTGTAAAATATAAAATCACTTCAATGGATTCAATATATATTATGTAATCTAGTGGATTAATAATTTTTAGATATGTACATGAAATAAAATTTGGATTTGGTTTGATTTCTTTGTTTAATGGCATATCAACCTCCATGGATTATAAAATGCCAAAGCCATTCTTGAAGAACATTTGTGACACTATTTATCTAAGTCTTATAATAGCATGACAGGAGTTCAAACTCATTCATGATGTCACTGTCCAACATTTTAGCTACTATAACATTGAGACTACCCACTCAGGTTTGGAGTAAAGGTCTCAGAAATTAAAGTTATTTTGACACACCTAAATATATATCATCATCATCAAGTTGCACTGCTTGCATGGATTTCACTGACTCTCTCTCCCTCTTGCAATTTATCACTCTCATTCATTGCTCCCAGCAGGTCTTCTAGACAACATCCTGTGTCCATACAAAGCTGTTGTTGTTAAGTTCTTGTAGGTCAACCAACACTGGCACGTCCATGTGAAGGAGTCCATAGGAGAATGTCACTGATGAGTTCATTCTTACGTCTCCAGCAGTGTCCCACATGCCTTGTTCATCTTATGAGGATGGTTTTAGAGAAGGGACATAGATGGCTGTACAACTGCTGTTTCAAGAGATGTTGCTTCCAGAATTTGTTCAATATAGCTCACAGCATTTTTGTGCTTTTCCAGTCTAGATTTTTCTTAATACACTTTTCAGCATCCATGTGGTGAATCCATACAGTAGAATTGACATAAATGCTGCTGGGAAGAAATTGCACTTTATCAGATAGGTCAGACTTCCATATGATTGATAACCTATCAATTGCAGTCCATACCTTTGCTAGGCACTTACTGATGTCACTTTCAGGAGATGAGATGCTGCTACCAAGTTGCATGAACATATCCATTAATTTCAGAGAACCACCATTTAGAGTGGAGATATCTCCAAGTTGATCAAAATTCATGTACTCCATTTGTTTGCATTCACATGGAGATCAATGCCTCCTGCTGTCTGCTTCAGACTCTACAGCAGGGATTCAGCTTTGGTAGGTGTATTTGCCAGAAGTGCTATATGATCTGCATAGTCTGCATCCATAATAGTTTGTGCAGGGTATCATCTGCTTCTTACCTTTTTCAGTGTAAAGCCATTTTCTTTCATTAGATCTATCAATGTTTGAAGTACGTTGTCTAAGTAGATTATGAACAGATATGGAGTTAGTGTATCCCCGAGCAGAACACCAGCAACAATGTCAAAGAAGTCTATGTCTCCATCCAGAGAGCAATTTTTTACTTTTGTGCTTTTATAGAGCAGCATTATGGCTGTAACAGTTTCTTTGGGGAGACCATACGCAAGTAGTATTTGCCCCATCTTCCTTGTGTGTATGGAATTGAATGCCTTTGAGAAATCTAAAAACCAGATTGTTGCCTGTGATTTTTTTACATGAACAAACTTCTATGATTCCGCGGATTGTTAGAATCTGTGATGTTGTAGATTGCTTCTCCAAAAACCATTTTGATTCTTTCTAAGAATTTTCTCAGTTTCTGGTTCAATGCGATTGAGTAACAGAGCATTATAAATCTTAGCTGCTTTGGAAGTAAGGGTTTTGTCATGGTAGTTCTTGGCAATTCTGAGGTCACCTTTCTTAGGGAAAGGGAGGATGCAGCCTTTTGTCCATCTATTGTGTTCTGGTTGTATACAGCGTTGCAGTATCAGAGCAGTAAGTCATCAAATTTACCTTGTCTTCCATACCTCTGGGGTATTTTATCAAAACCAGCAGATTTCCTGCTTTTAATTTTTCTTAGTACTATGTTGAGTTCTTCTTGAGTAAACTGTCTTAGTTTGATGTCTTTCGGTGATTTCCAAAGCAGATTCTTGAAATGATCTTTCCATATCTGTATTCCTCCTTTTACTTGCTTCATTTACTGTCTGCCACACTATTCATGATTGTCTATCTTCTGCGTTTCTAGTTTTATTCATCTGTATTCCTTCTTTGCTGACAGCTTTTAGTTTAGCTCTTAATGTGCTCTTCCTTTTACTTGCTTCATTTACTGTCTGCCACACTATTCAAGATTGTCTATTTTCTGAGTTTCTAATTTTATTGATCTGGTTTTAAATGTATTCAATTTGTTTTTGTTTTTTTTTTTTGGTATGTGTTAATTAGTTCTCTTTGGACTTTCTTAGGTTCTTGAGCATTGACATTAGTTGAGTTTCTTTTATAACATAGGGATACTGCTTTCATATTAACTTGTTTTTTCCTAACTGCTCATGTCTCCCATGGAACTATAGGTTTGGCTCTTAGTTTGGTTGATATGTATTCTGCTACTGCTGCTTTCATGTGGGCATTGATAAAGTTCTTGTGTTCATCCTTCAAAGTATTTTGGATATCTTCAGAAAATCATTGAATTTGTTTCTTAGGGTTATGTATTTATTGCTAATATCTCTTTTGTTAAGCAAGGGCCAGTCATAGCATGTTGTTTTAGTTGTTTGCGTTGTATTCCTGCATCGGCTCAGGCGTATCTTTGCTGTGACAATTCTGTGATAGATCACAAATATATATAAAAATAATATCATGGCAGAGACATATATAGTTTTAAATATGTGCATGAAATAAATTTTGGAGTAAATATCTGTACAAAATGTAAATTCTTCTGATACATCTTAATGGGTTATTATCAATAGTGAAATTGGACTTTTAGATTTAGTCGGATATAGATCAAAGATGGAATCTAGCAGAATATTGAATCTCCAAAGTTAAAAGATAATTCATTTAAGTATGACATGAGTAGTTTAGATTTCAAGGGTATGCGTTAACAATATATTTATAAGGGAAAGCAGTTTTTGTATTGTAAGAAAAAAAACGAAGCAAAGCATTGCTCATAACCTAGCAAATGGATCTGGTGAAATAAAATTAAAAAAATGGATCATATTGTTCAGTTCTGCAGACATTAAGTAAAGATTAGAAATGGATTCATATGGAAAACACCATTAGTGGAAGATAATTTTCACTTGATGGAATTTAAAGTGAAGGATTTTGCTTAGGCATTCACGTGGTCTGCATCAATCTAAGATTTAGGTAAGAGAAACAAATGAAGCAAAGAAAAATGGTGAGGAATGGGGGAGGAGAGAAATATTTTTGTCAAGTTAGATTCACTGTTGATTATATAACATTGACTTGCTGAATATATAATGAAATAAAATTAATTCAAAAAGAATATTCATAACATTTTGCAAAATTACTTTGAATTGGATAATAAATCTAATATTAAGAAAAAGTAATAAATGCAAGCAAAGGAAATTAAATTCTGTAAAAGTGTACAAAAGAATCAAAACATTTTATAATTTTTGTTTTTGAGAAATTGATAAATGGAGGTATAGTACAGGGGCCAGCAGAATGATCTCACAGGTTTGGTATGTAATTATGAAAGACTAAATTGATGTATGCCAAGTTTAATTTTTCTTTAAAAAAATAGTATTTGCAGTTTTGCTTTATTTTGTCCTCATTTTGTTTTAAAGCTTCAATTATTCAAATGCTTCCTTTCATGTTTTATATACACCTGAAGCCTCACTCTAAAGTTTTGCAGTACTTGCCTAATTATTACCTCTGGTATTGCTGCAACTTCCTAACAAAATCTTACTGTTCCTTAAGTGTTGGCAGCTATCATTCAGACTTTTGTTGCCAGATATTAGCAAAGAAACTAATTACTAGAGAATAGATCAGATGATTTGGTTTGTTGGTTGTTTGGGTTTTATGGCATATCAACCTTCGTAGGTTATTGAACAAAAAATACAATCAGTTTTATTTCAAACAATTCAGTTCAACATGAATACACAGTTCAAGTGTCAAAAACAGTTCCTCATAAGATGTTTGGTTTTTATGTCCTATCAAACATTGCAAATTGTTCAATAACAAACCCTGTTTAGATTTATTTATCAAATACACATATTTTATGATCATTTTTCTAATAACATATTAAAGAAACCTGAGCTCATTTTCCTTCACAGTTAAATGATTTCAAGTATTTCTATCCAATACAAATCATTCTATTTACTTTTGCTCATTTGTTTGCACACAGTTAAATTATTACGTGAATTGCTATGTAACAATAACAATTTAACATCAGTCATTTGTTTGCAGACATTTAAATAGATATGTATGATATATAAGAGATTAACATTTTTAAAAGGAGAGTGAGATTTTAAGTTTGTCCACAGTTAAATAGTTTCAAGTATTGTAGTTATTGATTATTTCTTCAAGATTAAGGCTAGCAACTATGCAGTCTGTGTTGCTATCCATACTTTCTATGCTATAGGTTCTTCGTAGGGGTTTTGTTGATCCCTGAGCATTGCACTGTTTGATTCTTATAGGCGACTATTCTTGAGGATATTTTGAAGGTGCTTCCTAGTCTTTTATTGTTCACTTTGATGTTCATCTGTATTTTCCCAGGTTGGCTGATGGGAGCTTGTGATTTTTGTTCTAGTTAATCAGGTTTTATGGGAGAAAAGTTTTTTAGTCAGTCTTTTATGCTTTTTAGTGGATGGATTGGTGACTTATGTAATGGCTGTTTTGGAGATTTTGCACCTTTAAGAGTTGTTCACATATGGGGTTGCTGAGCTGGTGCTTGGTAAAATTTGGCCAAGTATAGTTTTTTCAGGTGTTTCTGAATCTTTGGCCAATCATTCCCTTCCAATTTCTCCATAAGTGTTCTATATTTGTTGTCTTCACTGGTTGCAATGGCTATCCGTGCAACAGACGCGTAGCTGTTTCCTCCCAGGTAGCTCCCAACAATTTTCCTTGCTTCCAGGAAGGACACATTCCTCTTGTGTTTCACCTCAGTTATTGCCTTTTCTTTTTTGTAAACATTGCAAGATCTTGCCTAAACTGGATGATCTTTTTGGGAGTTTGCACATGTAATTTCTTTCAAGCAACCTTCCTCCACATGGTCTGGGTCCTTTTCACCACATTTAGCACGTCTGTCATCTTTTGCAGGCTTCCCTATGGTGTCCATATTTTTTGCATTTGAAGCATCTCAGCAGTGCTGGGATGTACTGCTAGACTATCTTGAGACAATAACCCATCTTCCCTTCCTTGGGAGTAGGGGGCTGATTAAATGTTAGGATGTAAATGTTAGTTTGGATTTGTTCTCTGCCTTTTCTGATGGAGATTCTTCGTATATTTGTAACTCCCTGTTTTCCCAGGGCTGATGCTATCTCCTCTTCTGTAGCCAATGCCAATTCCCTACATCTGATAACTCACTTGGAAGTGTTGAGTTTCTCATGTGGGTAGGCTCTGCATTTCATCATATGAAATGTTTTCATTTTTAATGTTTTCTACCTGCCTTCAGCTGTCCACTTCAACAAGCAAGTTGCAATTCCTTGTTTTCTTAATAGTTTTCGGAGTAGTCCTAGTAGAAATGACTTTCTGCGAGGAAAGGCCAGAATTTGGCGAGGCAGTCCTCCTTCAAAGATTCAGTAACAATGAATCTGGGAAAGTCTACTGCTTCATTCTCTGAGTCTGATTCTGACAGGTTTCGTTTAGTTTTTTTATTTGAAGACACCATATATGCTGTATATTTTTCACTAGCCCAGTGCTCCACCACCCACCATAGAATCCAACTTGTGTTGGGAATGAACCAAGGAGGAAATTCGTTTGCCTTGGTTTAGACAGGGATATGCAACCAGTATACTCAAGCTAAGGGTAGGTTTCAGAACTGATGGCAATTTCAGGTTCTCAGCACTGGTCAAATTCCTATTCTCTCAATGCCATTGACCCTCAGCCACCACCTTCTAGCACCTAACAGATAAGGGTTGAGAACTTGCTGCAGTTGCAGATTTAAAAGTATGGTCAGGATAAAACACATAGGTGCTAGGGCTTGACATAAACATATTTACCAACCCCTCCGCTCGGGCAGGATATGACACAAGGTCAATTTTTAAGCGGAGTTTAACAGGTTTGAATTCAGAGTTTTCCTTCTCCTAGACTAGTTGCCTCACCAAGGCTGAAGAACCTAGTCTGCCCTTCTATTTACCCATAGCTGGAGGGAGAATTATTGGATTCATACCTTTTCCCAAGGGTATTAGTGCTATGTGAAATACAATCTCGTCCAGGATTTTAACTCGTGTCGCCGTGTCCATTTCCTACAATGATCACCATTACACCACGGGCTTGACATAACCAACCAATTGATTGGATCGAGTCTATCTGACCACTCATCAGACCAAGTAAGGGCCAAAGTGGTGTGTTGTAAGACTGACCACTGTCACCGAATCAATGACTACTCAACCACCATGATCCCATCCTAGCGCCTTATGGGTAGCCCCCCACCACCTACAGGTGGCCTCATTGGAGGGGTCTTACCCATTTACAGAGGTGTAGTTGGTGTATTTTATAGCCCCAGCTAACAGGTTGTAGATCCAGTGAGTAAAAAACTGGAGCTGCAATGACAGAATTACCATTTGTTATATAAATTTTACTTATAAACTCACATTCACCATTACAGGCCATGATGCACTTGAAATAGTATGGCTACTTTTGCTGAAAAATATATCTCCAACCCACTCATAGCTACTAGCACCTGAGTGGTAACAATTCTAAATGTAGTAGATCAAATTTTCAAATTTTCTTACACTGGGAACAGCAGAATGAAGTCAATTTTTTATATGATAAAACACTTATGTCATTAGAAAGACATTATTCCCAATGTAGCACTTGTCATTTTGCTGGAAATCAATTGAATTACTTTATCTAAACAACTGGAAAACAACAAACAAGATATCATAGCTAATCTTTCTTCTTGATCTGCAAGTATAATTTAAATGACATTTTCATAAATGTTTAATACTGTATCCAATTTGTCAATATGTATAATATTATTTTAAAAACCTTTTTTTTAAATTTCTCAGTAGTTTTATTCCACTTCATAAACTAGATTTAGCCTATTTACTAACAAACAAGACACATGAAATACAGTAAATTATCTTAGTCACATAACTATTCATGTCAAACCTTGGTTTGATTGGGTTTTATGGCATATTAACCATTGTTGGTTATTTAATGCCAAATCCTGTTTTTACCTATATATTAAATATATGTTTTGTAAACATATTTTATAGATACACACATTTAAATGATCAAACAATTCTTATCCAATAAGCATAAGTCAACAAAGTTAGATAGTTCCCAGGATTGTTACAAATCATAAAAAATTTAATTCAATATTAGTCACTTGTTTACACACACTTTAATGATCAAACGTTTCTATTTCAAATAAGTCAATTTAGCATAAGTCATTTGTTTGATCCCAGTTAAAATGTCAAACAGTTCTATTAGACCCATAGCCAGGACCCTTTCAGGTGCGACCACTCCAGGCCAGAGTGGACCAGGGAGTAATGGCAATGAAATGGTATTCCACATTCCCCAAGCTCTAAGACTGGAGTTTTACCATCAGATTTTTTAATATCAGGACACTCATAGGAGGAAAGGTCATACCTTTCAGCAGAGAAACAGTCAGTGTACTCTACTGTTCCTGCTGACTAGGCTTTCAAACTTTGGTTGCTTCTTCACAATGCCAGCTATAATATTTGCACAAGATTCTTAATTTCTCAACATGAACAGTTTATGGCCTTGTTTTTGGATTTGTGATTTTATAAACATTTCTCTCTCTATATATATATATATATATATATATATATATCAGACAAGATTTTAATTTTTCAATTTATATATAATGATAATAGGGAGAGTCAAAATTTTGACAATATTTTAGTAATGTGGAGAACAATTTGGCAGCTTTGGATAACAAACTATACTGGTCTGTGAGAGGCTAAGCTCACTTGATACTTCCCAAATGCTACTCACTGGATTTGCCACAATGACTTGAAGGATAGCCTTGGAATCCATGGTTTTAGTCATAAATCATCAAGGTTCTTGCAACTGAAACAAAATTTCTAGAACCAACAGGTAACTGTACAGTAATCATCTTTTGCAAAACAAAGATTTTTATTTAATTCCATGGTCTCCAACTCCTAAAGCATAAGTTCCTGAATTCGATAACATTATACTTTTGTCTGTACACTTATAAATCACACATAGAGTGAAGCAATGCACAATGTGTCAGTGCACCAAATAACACAAAATAACCTTTCACAACTTGAACTGTTTCTGTCCTGTTATATAAGTACTACAAATTAGCATGTATCAAACTTTTGCAAAACTTTTGACTCAGCCTAGTATTTTAAAAAGCTTTCTTCAATTTTTCTCTTCCTCCAGTTTTTCAAAACAGCTTTCATATATAAAATAGAAGACACATGAAATGCAATAATAATTTACCCTATCCTCATAACACTTCATTTCAAACTTTGGTTGATGGTGCTCTAACCAGAATGCAATATAATATTAGCATAATTCTTTTGTTTGTTTAAATGTGCATCTTATGTGACAGCAAATGTACTTGTTTTGTAATTTTTTTTCTCGAAAGCTATGAGGTAAATTAAAACAGTACAACAAAAAAAAGGTTATTCCTCTTATTTTGAGTATGTTGTGCATTAGTTATTGTGGACCTATCTGGATACGATGTGAGGAATTCCCTGGCTGATAAAGTAGCCTGAAGGTAATATTCAAAGGTTAGCTTTCAATAAAGATGTCTGGCAAGCAAATTCTTATAGAAATACATTTTTTAGACATGGCCTTATAAGAAGACTTCATGGAAGAGTTGTATTGTTAAGAATTCAAACATTCTATTTGTGGTGAAAAGGTGGATAAAATGAACATTGTGAAAGATTTTTAGAGATTTTTCAGCAAAAGCAGTGCATTAGTTTTCATAGTAACATTGCTTTTGGCTACTATATAAGTTCATCAAGTTCACCTACCTAGAATTTACTGGGCATATATATATATATATATATATATATATATATATATATGTATGTATAAAGATGTTGCATCTGTTTTAGTATGCACATGTTGATTTATAACTCAGAAGAGAGCTATGGTTGAGTATTAAAATCCAGTTTACACTTTACTTTGTTCATTATAACGTAGAGTAGAAAATTTAGTTTTTGATTTTTACTGATTAAATGATAATTTAATAATTAAAAAAAATCAATCAACTCTTTAGTTCTTAAAACCCATCATGTTTAAATATCACAAATTCCATAGGTGAAGTTTGAATTAAAATGCTTTTTTGAAAATTATTGTTTTGTAATTCAGAACTAATTGGGAAAAATTCTTGATTTTTTGGAGAACTAAAAAATCATGAAAAAGTTTCAAAGTAAGGTGTACCTTTTTAAAAACTATTTTAAATGTAAATCAAAAAAGAAATTTGAAAAATTTTAATTTTTTTTATTTCTTAGCTTCTTTTCATTGTACCAACAAATAATGTTACATATTTAGAATGTAAAAAAGAAAAAGTAACAAAAATTACATGAAAGAATTATTGATCAATAACTCAAAAACTGAGCTTTTAAATGAATATTTTTTAAAAATTTCTAAGGACAAAACATTTATTTCTAATGAGTGTACCACAAAAACAATTTTTCTAGGTAACTATTATAGAATAAATAAATACTTTTCATTTGAATCATTATGAAAAATTTTCAACCTAAAGATTAGGACACATTTTTAATTTTAAGCTCCTTTTTATTGTTAAATCTTTATAGGATGAAAAAAAAAAAAATCAAATGAATACATTTTTTGTAATTCAATGGGCAATTAAGAAATGAATTACAATTTTTGTCATTTTTAAAAAAAGTTTTTAGGTTAGGTGATTTGATTGGTTGGTTGGTTTCTTTGTATAATGGTATATCAACTTTTGTGGGTTATTTAATGCCAAAGCCATCCTTCTAGAAGAATGGTAGTGGTACTATTTAACCCATAGTTGGGAGGATAAGGGGATTCATACCTTTCCCAAGGGTATTTGTTCGAAAGTGAATGTAATAGTGTGACTGGAATTCAAATTCGCTTATAACAATATTGTAGTCCATTGCTTTAACCATTACACCATGAGGACAACCCTTGGCAATTTGGTTTAATGGCAAGCATATTAATGCCAAATCTTGTTTATGCATATCATTTTCATGTGAAAATTTTGTAGGCACATTATTTTTTTAATGAGCTAGAGTTCATTTTTTTTTTAACACAGTTAAATGGCTTCAACTATAATAAATGATTAAACAGTTCTATTTGATTCATAGATAGGACTCTAACAAGTATTAATACTCCAGGTTAGAGTGGACCTGGAAGTAATGGCAATGAAGGAGTACCCCACATTCTCTGGACTGAAGCCTCACAATAAAAAGGTTTAGTATTATATCCAGAACATTCATTGGTGGGGTCTTACCCCTCTGCTGAGATGCAGTCCACATATTTTACAGCCCCATCCAACTGGTCAAAAAGTCTAGAGAAAAATAGAATTATAGTGTTTCAAACTACTCACAAGTTTAGGGATACACTTTTTGAAATGATATTCTAAATATAAATAATAAACAAAATTCATAAAATAAAAGAATATTGTAAGGCATATTGTTTGTTTGTTTGGTTGGATTTATGGCATATCAACCCTTGTAGGTTATTTAATGCCAAATCCATTTTTAGACAAATAAACAGTTCTATTTCACACAATTCAGTTTAGCATAAGCATAGTTTGTCAAGAACATTTCTATTTCAAGCTATTCAGTTTAGTCAAACAGTTCTAATTCAAACAATTTAGTTTAGAATAAGTATAGTTTTTGTTTATACATAGTTAAATGTTGAAACAGTTCTCTTTCAAATAATTCCATTTAGCATAGTACAGTTTCATTGTGAAAATCAGTTCTATTTCAAGCAGTTCAGTTTAGCATTAAGTACACAGTTTAAATATCAAAACAGTTCTATTTCAAGTAATTTAGTTTAGCATAAGTACACAGTTTAGTCCTAATTAACCCATAGATAAGGTACATCAGCTTGTATATATATATATATATATATATGTGAGAGATGCTTTTAAAGTAATGCCAAATATTTATTTCCAGAGAAATACAATACAGATATAGGAAGCATAGTAGCACCATTAGATAGAGCAAGTTTTCAGCAACAAAATATCATTTTTCCATATAGTCACCAAAATTGATGGCAGATTTTTACCAGCAATGAACGAAAGCTTGCATGCTGTACTCCTAAAAATCAATGACCCACTTTTTTCAAAATTTTTCATGATAGCATCATAGTTTTGAAAATGTTGATTCTATCATCCATCTTTCATTGGCTTGATCTAAGTGGATATGTTGCTCAAGGTCCTCTTCATTTCACTGATCAATTGCTATAATTTCATGGCTTGTCACTCACATTACTGTTGTCACTACTAAAATGCATTACCCATCACCTAACTGTGCTCTTATTTACTGTTGGTCTCTAAAAATGTTCAGCAAGTGTCAATGATTGTCTGGGTGTACATTTTTTTTTTCTTTATGATGAAATTTATTGATACATCTCTGCTGTCATGTTAGATGACATTTTGCTTGACTACCTCTCAGCTCCTACCTCTAACAAAAGGTAAAAGAATTATGAGTTATTTGTTGGAAGGCTTCATCTTTACTGTCATAACACAAACATCTGACACTGTTGGACAACACATCATAAAATAGGAGGTATTATTTTTTTTTTTTTTTGAAGCAACCTTTTTATGAGCACAGCATGCAAACTCTTGTCCAGTATATTTATAAGTATAAGAAACACAAATCTGCTTTATCTGAAAAGTGTATTTCTTTTGACATAAACTGCCTTGCATTTGGTCCACGAGAATTTGAAATGCATTATTATGCTATTATTCTGCATGTCAGAATGATAGTTCCACTTTGCAAACAAGACTGGACTTAATAACTGATGTTCATCAAAAGAATCTGATTTAATATTGTCTTAATATACCCCAATTCATTTTTCTTAAGATTTTTCTATCATTCCTTCTTTCTTTATAAATAGATTGTCACATTTCTTTCTTTCTTTGATAATCTTTCTACACATTTTCTTCTTTTTATTAATATTTCTTCATGCTTTCTTTTCTTCTTTTTATCATTCCCCCCTCACACTTTTACTTAATATTTCTCCTTTCTTTCATTCTCTCTTTCTTCATTAATATTTCTTAATGTTTCTCCCTTTTAAATTTATTCTTTTCTTTCTTAATATTTCCAAAGACTGTTTTTTTTTTACTTCCCTTCCTTCCTTTTTTCATTTCTTTATTTCTTTCTCTATTTCTTTTTAAATGGTTCTTCTCTTTCACTTATATTTTTCTTTCTTTTTTTCCATTAAAAATATTTCATCTTTCTCATTCAGTTTTTTTTTGTTCATTTTATATGTGTAAATTTATATTTAGCATGTACAGTATTACCCATAAATAAGTATGCCATAACAATTTTTGATAAAAAAATCAACTTTCTTCAACAATGATAACAGGATTTTATTCTTTCTTGTACAAGTTATACAATCCAAACAGAGATTATTAGGTATTATTCATCAAATCTACAGCATGAAAACTTGAAAACTTAATGAAAAATATGAATTAAATTTCTAAGCTATATTGTTTAGTAATAAATAATTAATATTTAATATCTGTTTTGATTATATGTTGTACTAGAAATAATAAGTAAAAAAAGTAAAGTTGGTGACCTTAGTCGAGGGCAACCAGAAGACTCCCTTTTCAATAGCTTCTACATGTCAAGGTGTAGAGGAGGGCACAACTCCTTCCCTAGATTGCTCCACTTTACCCTTGATTCCCACCTTATAATGCTGAGTGTTAAACAAATGCCATTTTTTGAGTCTTTGTTATGACCCGACCTAGGATTGAACTCTGCTCTCCCAGACAATTGGCGAACACTCTACTCATTATGCCAATGGCCCAGTATGATCCTTTTATTTTTGGTTTAGAAGAAAATTTACTTTTTATAAAAAAATTATTAGGGATATACTTATTTATGGGTGATACTGTATGTTATAGCTCTATTCTATATAAATATATATTTAATGTTAATATCTTCTTTGTTAATATCACTGGAACTTTCACAGATCCAACAAATATTAATGATAAGGCTGGTGACATTTTAATGAAGTTCTTGAACACTAATGATAATAAAGAAGAGAGATTCTTGAAAGCAATTCTAAAATGTCACTACGAAGATAAATAGTAACTTCTTGGTTTTATGAACAGGATACACCAGGTATTTGAGAACATGTTTTTATGAGCCATAAATAATAGATGATCTAATATACTGTTACATGGCATGTGTCATATTTTAACATAACTTTTTGGACATATTGAGAACATTAACATGCCAGCTGCCAGTCTAAAAGAGAAAAAATGCACACCAGCTAAAACCAAAAGGGAAACAGGATGGAAAACAGATGTCTCTACACAAACTCTATCAGGGTTCCTATAGTGATACTTTTTTTCTTATAGGATTTAATATCATTACCTACACTGGGTTGCTGGATGCAGTGGTCAAGCCTCGCACTAAGGAGATGTCAGTTCCTTCACACACAGCCCTTTTGACCCTGTAGGGCTGGATAAGGATTTTCATTACTATGTCACCTCTAAAATATAGCCATCTAGCTCTCCTGATTTGAACTGATTGGACTATATATGGGGATCCAGAACACCAGCAATTTATAGAAGGCCAACATAAACAAAAACCATTTGGTCTGTGGATGCAGTTGCCTCCAAGGCTAAACAGATCATCCAAAAGGTTTAGGAAAATTTTATCAAATAAACTTTTTCTATCTGAAGCTGAATGTGTTTACAACTTTTTTTTTAAAGTGTTTTTCTATTCGGTTTGATTTTGGTTTTATGTCATGTCAACCTTCATAGGTTATTTCAAGCCAAAGTCATTTTTATTAAAGGACAGTTGTAGTACTATTCAACTCATAGCTTGGGTAATAAGGAAGTTCCCTCCTTTCCCAAAGTCCAAAAGGGAATGTAATAGCATAACTGGAGTTCAAACTTGCTTACTATCATGTTGCAGTCAAGCAAGTTAGCCACTACTCCATAGGGATTCCCTCTTATTCTTTTTTAATTGTTTTTCTTTATTTCATAATTTTATAATTTCATATCTGTCATTCCCTGCACTTCTTGATACCAAGGAAATACTCTTACGAAGCTCTTCCCGACTTTTTGCCATGTTTATTTCCTTATTATGACTTGGCTTGGTTTTATCTATTTAACAGCATATCATAACTTATTGGTTATCTAATGGCAAAATTCAGTTCATTTGTAAATGATTGCTTATAATTATAACTATATTGTCTACATTTCATGGCAACCATTTTTTTATCAGCCTTTTTTATTTGACTACAATAATGATCATTTGTGCACACACATGATTTTGAGTATTTTTATTTAATACTAATAATTTATACGCAATCTTTTAATTTTAAGCAAGTACTCCTATTTAATAATTTGTTTGTAGAGAGTTACATAGTATCAAGTATTCCTTTCTAATACTAATAATTTTCAAACACATCTAAGTGACCCATTGATAGAACTATAATAAGTACTTCCACTTCAGGTCAGAGTAGACCTGGGATTAATGGCAATGAAGGAGTACTCTATGCTGCCCAAAACTCCAGAACTGAAGCCTCACCCCTGCATAGAGTTTATTGTTGGACTCAGGATACTAGGTATCTTACCCTTTTGCAGAAAATGCAGTCAGAACATTTTAGGCCCCAAGAACAAGTTATTATGGTCTCTAATGAAATGATCTTCATGACTGACCAAATAAATTATAACTAAATAAAGAGAAGTAAATGTATTGAACTTTCATCATAGGACTTCTAAACATACTTATTTACCTTTTCCAGTTTTTAAATATATTTTTAAGTAATATAACTTGTACTTTTAGAATATAATAAACTTTGTGGCTCAAAATTTTTGTGTCTATGTTCAATGCTTTCTGAATATTAAACTAAAGGTAAAATTAAATAAAGATAACACTTGACTCTTTGCATTGACTTTTTTAAGAATAATTTGGTATATGATGATAATGGGATTCTTTAAAAGCTAAATGCAAGATATATTTCTCTTCAGTATGAGCCATTTTTGGGATGTCCTTTTTTGTAAGTTAAAAGAACCCTGTTTTCATTAAGGTCTATCATGTGATCCAATTACCTTTTATGAGTCATAGGAATGCAGTTGTTCCTGCAATAGGTATTAGAGAACTTGTTTAATGATTATTTAATTGATATACTTTTATTTGGAAATATTTTTTCTGTCATAAGTATAGTAGTAATAGTAGAAATAGTCATAGAGGTGATATTACTGACAAGCACACAGACACAGAGAATCTTGCACTTTTTACCAACAATGGCATATTTTTGTGTCTTTGCGTTCACAGTACTATTTTGTTTTATTAGTGTGACTCTTCAGGTGAAAAAACAAATTTAGTGACAATGGATTTTATACAGGCATACATGTGTGTGTGTGTAGAAATCAAAAAAGGCATATATTGTCATGTTCATCTTCAGCTGGTAAGTCATCACTAAGAAACCTCAAGCAATTATAATAAAAAGGCAGATAAATCTATAATAAAGTCTGTGGCAAATTTACATTCTGAGATAAAAATTGGCTCCTCAGAGCAAAAAGTCCAGAGCTAATATTTCATAGAGGCTTTTTCTGTAAATAACCAATGAATGACTGATAAAACCAGCTACTCGACTCCTGTTTATTGATATTTTTTCTACATTATTTTACCTTACCTTAATAACACATGACATCTTGCCAAGAAGCAATTCAGCTAGATCAATGATGACTAAGTTGACTTCATCAGCCATTAAGAGTGAGTTTCATATT
Organism: Sepioteuthis lessoniana; assembly: GCA_963585895.1. Lineage (NCBI taxonomy): Eukaryota > Metazoa > Mollusca > Cephalopoda > Myopsida > Loliginidae > Sepioteuthis > Sepioteuthis lessoniana. The sequence continues at coordinate 58,920,575 of OY757920.1, forward strand.
TGTAGAGTACTTTAGAAATAGTACCTCGTGCAAAAATTGGCCTAATCCAGTAAATATCGATTGACTGATGCGCTCTCTTTACTACACTTTGTTCTTCATATATCAATCTATTACAAACATTCTTATATTTATATCCATCAGCTTATATACTGCTCTGCTTTCCAGTATTTGAGCACTATTTTTGGCATATCATTTTCTTCTTCATTGTTATATATATATATATATATATATATGTGTGTGTGTAGGGATTAGAAAAGAAACACAAAAATAAAATAAATCCAAAGTTTAGCAGCTCCCAGAAAGCTCTTACAGAAAGTGGAATCCACACATGCCTGAAAAACAGACTTACTGCCATGAGAGAAAAACTCTTCCTCATTTAGCAGGGACTACTTGGATTGGAAAGACCTACTGATCTCCTGCTGCTGGTGGGGAAAACCATCAGTCTGCTTTGCAGCATGCTGGCTCACTCTTCCACCAGTAGACCTTTAAACTCACTTGAACTTTATCTTTGATACTAGATGGACTTTCTTTCCCTTGGATGCTAGCAGGCAGTGCACATATCCGCCAAAGTCTCATACTTGGTGTTAGACCATATCTCTTCTAGCTGCAGCCTGTATTAAAAACACCCACTGGACATGACCACATAGAATTTGAATGTATCAACCACTGAAAAGGATTAGTGCATTTTAATTAAGAGATGTTACTTTTCTCTAATAGTCCAGGAAAACATCTCGCTATAGAGAAACCATATGAAACCTAAAAATAAAGTTGAAATTCAAAAAGTATCTTTGTCTCTTTCTTCCCATTAGCAATTCTTTTGCAGCCTTCACAGACAAGACAACATCAATGAATTAAATGGGGTTGAGAGGAAAACCAATGGAGTAAGATATCTAAACCCCAAAATGGACTACTACTCAACCAAATGAAACAAATAACCCCAACAAATTCTCTGTGTCCCATATGTGTTTGCATGTGTGGGATTGAAACCCATCAAAAACAATACAGCAAGACTTAATAGAGAAACACTTTTACTGTTTTAAAAACTGTACATGGCTCTCAAATGCATTTATAATAAAAACAAAAATCTGGTCTAAATTAGTAGACACCTTTAATTTGCCTTGAATAATGAAAGGATCAAAATGCTTTAAAAGAATAAGTGAATGATCATTTTGTTGTTACAAATTTATTTTCTTTTTATTTTACTTCATACTGGCTAATGAAAAGAATCTTAGAGAAACGTGGTTAGTTGGTAGTGAACAAATTGTCAAAGTCTTAGTGATAAAGGAATAAAATTTTCATTTGGTTTTGAACACATTTAAAGTTGAATGATTTTATTTCGATAACAATAACATTTCCTAAGGTTAAGGTTAAGATTAAAAATTAAAATATGACATCTTTTCTTTCCACTTCTTAAAATGTCTTAGAGAAAAATAAATTCTAAAATTAATCCTGGAAAATAAGAATCCAACATCTTTTTTGGAGTGGTCAGTGAAAACATAATTTCTAAGATGCTGAGAATGTAAGCCTAGCTTAAGATTTGCAATTTGAAGGATATTTTTAACACAATATTATCACAACATTAATGTCATTTTCCTAATTATTAACACTACTATTAGTGTATATGTATATCACAAAAATCATTATGTTTATTTGTAACAATAGCATATTATAGTAAGATTTGTATTAGAATAACACATTTAAAAATGTTTTCACTTACATATTTAAGCAATTCGCTACTCAATTTGCAACTATGATCATTTTGAGGGTTACGTAATCAAAATGAACGTTGTATAGAGAAGTGAAATATTCATCTTTTCCTTTTTTCTAATAATGTGTTATGTTTTTAAGGACTTTTTGTGTTAGTATTTTAATTGATCCGGTACAAATGCCAATGTTTGGTACATTGAGTACCGGATATTGGTATAATGGTGAGAGTGTTCACCAATGGCCCAGGAGAGAAGAGTTCAATCCCAGGTCGACTCATACCAAAGACTAAAAAAAAAAAATGGTACTTGATGTTACCTTAACATTCAGCATTATAAGGTAAGGATCAAGGGTAAAGTGGAGCAATCCAGGGAAAGGAGTAGCGCCCTCCCTACACCTTGGTGTAGCAAAATAGACATTAAAATGATGAGAAAAAAATTATTAGTCTGCTTTTTTTTCTCTATACAAGAGAAATCAATGGAAAAAATTAAAATGACCTTCATATCCCAAATCAACGGAGTTTAATACAATCATACAAGCACATTCAATAAATCAGGCTTTTGAGACTTGAGAGAAGGGAGGTAACTACAGAACACAAAGGTCTATCTTTATCCTTATGCTTTCAAATCACATCTATTTTACCAAATTTAAACCAAACATTTCTTGTAGAGGAAAATCAGTTGATGCAATTTAAATTGTTTAAAATTTTGTTCTCAATATTTGTAAATACAGTGTGTATCTTGTGAGGGTAAATAAAAAAAAAATGTGAATCTTTTAAAAAAAAAAACAGGAACTTTAATCCTTTCAATATTAATTCCATATTGAGAAAAATGCATGGATATCTAAAATAACAATTTCTATCTTCAGCCAAATGTCCCTCTTTCTTGGTTATAAACTCAATAGAAATATCAATGCAAAAATGTTCTCCCAACAGCAACCCAGCTTCCTATTTGCTACTTTCTCCCTAAACTTCTCTATTCTTCACCAACGTTCTTTTTCTCCATGAATGTATATTTGATAAATATCTTCCTCTCTCTTCTTGCCCTGTAAGAACTAAAATTATGATACACATGAGAAGAAAAGTAGGTTGTACAAACAAACACATAATACATAGATTACTTAGAGCCCATCAAAAAATTTTATTAAATCTATTTATTTACTTCACAGAGGCTTTTTTTTTGCTTGAGACAAACATTAATTCAATTTTAGTCAAATAGACATTAATTCTAACTTCAAAAATTCAAAAACAAAACTGAAAACTAATTGAGCTTATTATTGTCTCTTTGGAAGTTTCAAATAATTGTTATTTACACTCAGAATCTCAAAGTAGATTTTGTCACCTAAAGTAAGAAGCTGGAAGCAGAAAGATATCAGGGACGTATTAGATACACAGAATTATAAAGCCTAGGGAAAATTATATAAGTTAAAAGCTCTTTTGAGCCCAATTTGGGAAGAAAGCAAGTGTAAGATGCCTTCAAGTTGATTCACTACATCTTCAATGTGTAGAATTTGTAAATCAGGTGTAAAATGGCTGCCAGTCACAGATATTTGTTGAAAGCAACATGAACATTATAAAGTGTGAATGTTGGTTTTGTTTTTTTAGTAAACGTTTGGTGCCATGAATTGTTTGTTTTGCCCTGAAGAATCTTCAGTGCCATCAAATTTTACATTTTCTCGAACTTTACAATGGTTCTTTATTTTTTTCTTTCTTTATTTTTTTTTTATTTTGTAGGTTTCAATTCAGTTTCAAGTGGTCAAAGCACAAATTTTATTAAATAAAATCTTTTTCAAATTCTTCTTTGTAAAACTTCTGAATTGACATTTTCATTGTTTCTTTGTTGTTTTTTTTTTTAATAAGCAATAAATATTTTTATATTTGTTAAAATTTTAAACAGTTATTTTCTTTGCTGAAAAATTTATATATTTTAGTTACTGTCTTCAAGATAGGAAAGGTTATCAGTCTGAATAAACATTTCAAAATAAAATTCTCAAATCACTGTCTATATTATAATGATCTAAATTTTGTATGCATGTATTCACTCACTCCTGCTACCAGCAGAATGTGAGATATGGTCAATTTTGAGCAGAGTAAATCTTGTTTGAATTGAGAATTTTTCTGATTTTAAGCTGATTGCCCTACCAAGGATAAAGAACAGAGTCTGACCTTCTATTAACCGATAACTGAGGAGGAAGAAGAGAGGGATTTATGCTTTTCTCAAGAGCCCTAATGTAAAGTAAAATTAAAGCAGCCTCATTCAGGATTTGAACTCAGCTTACCATTTCCACTTCCTATGACAATAACTAAAATGGCCTCTAAAATTTTGTTTGTATTTACAAAGGACATTTCCACAATCACCAGCATTAGCTATGCATTTTTACCAGTAATAAACAGAAACCTCCATGATATGCTTGAAAAAAGGTTGGTCTGGAAATAATGCCTTCAATTTATGTTGGTGGTATGGTAGTAGGTGTTAAAACTTTCCGCTCATAATTTCTTTTTCTCTGTTACAGTAAGTGGCTGTGCAGTTGTTCTAAGTAAATACAAAGCAGAGGTGAGTCACTAAAATTTTGCACCCATTAACTGAAAGTTGTGAACATTTATAGAAACCCAAAAGTGGATGTGATCACAGTAAGGTAGTGGGAAATGCATTTAAGTTGAGTTGACAACAATGGGTGTGACAAGCTATATTCAACAAAGCTATCTATATAGAGTGAACTGTTCATCTTACTTGTATGGTTTGTGAGATGGGAGGTAAGTGGCCATCCAGCTGCTGTTTTGTAGCATGATGCTTCCAGGATTCCTTCACAACAGCATGTAGCATTCATGAGTAGTTCCAATCTAGCTTATTCCCATATGCATTTCATTGGTATCCAGATGATGGATCCATACAGTAGTACTGACACAGCTTGGAAGACATCCTGGTTTATTTCAGAGAGATCAGATTTCCATATGACCAATTACTGGTTAATTTCAATCCATGCCTTCTCTATGTGTATATTGACATTGCTTTCAGTAGATGAGATTTTGCTGCAAAGGTGTGTGAACTGGTATACTGATTTCAGAGGCTTTCCACTTAAAGTGGAAAGAGAGAATTACCAAATATATGTAAAGAATGAAAGAAATCTCAAATAACTTCTTCAAAGTGCATTAAAAATTAACAAAGAAAAAAAGAAAACAGAAGCAATTATCATAGTTTTCTGTTGGAACTTCACAAAATAGTTAAGTTTCTCTTAATTACTTTCTTTTAATTAAGCAAGAAGCAAAAATCAAGCCAAGAGGGTATTTATAAAAATTTTCTATTCTTGATTACACAGATACTTGTTAATTTTTTTCCTTTGCTTTTTACTTCTAATTTTATGTTTAAAAATCAAAAGTAAAAGGGAAAAATTGTCTTAAATGAAGACAAAATTTACAAATTTTCTTTCTTTGGCCACATGTTAGTTTTTGAATAATACACATAATAAAAATTTTAAATCTTACAGATGCCAAAAATTCCCATGGGCCACAACCTGCAATTGAAAAACCAAGATGGACATATAATAAAATTTATAATACAAATACTTCCCAATTTACGACTGTTTGTATATTAACTTTAGCTTTGATTGCCCATAGAAAAAGGTTTTTAAAAAAAAATCGAATGAAGATAAATTTTCCTGAATTTCTAAATCCTTTTTTAAAAAATCTATTTGTGTATTTTATTTAGCATTTGTTGTTTATTTGACAAGACGCTTGCTAACAGCCATACAGAATAATTAAAAAATCTTCCCTCTGAGCAGTCACTAGAAGATGAAGTCACCTAAGAAATGACTTTATACAATATTAGTTGAGAAATTATCCAGAAGCAGAGTGTCCTATTGCTGTAGTTGTAAGGAAATAAATGTGTCAATATTTGGACACACATATTTTCAAGTCTTTTTCCAAATATTGAATATAATGAGAGTCGTCCAGCTGGCCATTAAAATATTTGGGACTATTTTATACTCTTCATAAAGGAAGACTTTAACAACACTTTAAATCAAAGGCCTTTCTTTTGCACATGTAAAAGTGTATTGCTGACCTTTCAATGTTTACACTTTGCTCAGCTGAATCTAAGTGTGCATCCTATCTATATATTACAGAAATTATCATCAAGTTGATATATAAAATGTAATTGTAACTTGACAAAAACATTGAATCATAATGAAATTTTATAAGAGTAATACACTTAAAATGTTCTAACATGGAAATAAAACAAATCTTAATCCAAGTTGCAGCTACATGATAATTTTGTGGGGTCCATATTGGGGTTCTTCTTAATCTACCAATCTGTTAAAAAAATTCTCATAATATTTGTATGTATCTACCTAAACCCTCAATTATGACCAGGATATGACACAAGGTCAATTTTTAAGTGGAGTATAGTTGATTTAAATTCAGAGTTTTCCTTCTCCTTGACTGGTTGCCATACCAAGGTTAAAGAGCCCTGCCTGCCCTACTGTTTACCTATTGAGAATGTGTGTGCTTGATGTGACACTTTTGCTGGGTTACAAAGTGAAATTTTCATTTCAACAATTCTGTTAAAATGCTCTTAAAGAATAAAGCAATTTCCAGTCCAATTTCCAACTGAATGATAATTTTATGGAGTTTCCATCTATACTGAATATCATTTATTTTAGTCATCAAAAATTTCATAAAATGCTGATTAGAATTCTTCACTTACCAAATAGAAGTGTCAGTATAATCATGGACTGCAGTTCCAACAGGAACCTAATCCTATTTACCAACCCCTCCACTAGGGCAGGATATGATACAAGGTCAATTTTTAAGCGGAGTTTAACCGGTTTGAATTCACAGTTTTCCTTCTCCTAGACTAGTTGCCTCACCAAGGGTGAAGAAATCAGTCTGTCCTATTATTTACCCATAGCTGGAGGGAGAATAATTGGATTCATACCTTTCCCAAGGGTATTAATGCTATGTGAAATGCAATCATTCTCATCCAGGATTTGAACTCGAGTCGCCATGTCCATTTCCTAAGACGATAACCATTACACCACAGGCATCTCCTACAACAGGAACCTAATGAGTAGATGGCTCATCCTGTTGATGCAATAAATAGATATTAAGTAAACAGTAGTCTTTATTTTTTAATATTTGATATAAAATGTCTTAGAGCAATAAATAGACTGTGCACCTTGAATTTGATTCCAGTGATAATTTCAATCAAGAGAAAATTGGTTTTATGGCATGGGTAAAACTTGTAGATTTACCTGTGCCATAAAAAAAGATAGCGATATTCAGAGAATGTGTCAACTGCTGTGTACTTCTAAAATATAAGGATCATGTTGCTCTGCATTTTCTGGTATATGTTTAATATTTATTTTAATATAAAACTAAAGGTAAAATGAAAATGAGGTAAATGATCCTCTGCCAAAGTTGAAAGGTGTAAATTAAGGGATCTGTTCTATGAGTCAATTGTTTTTTTATTTCTTTCAATACTGTGTTGCTATAAAAATGAATTTCCCATAATAGAATACTTCAATAATGTAGAAAAATGCTATGCAGCCCCAAACACACACACACACAGGTGTATGTACAGATGCTGGTGACAAAGATTATCATCAAAGAAAATGGATTTGATGAGCAAAGTTTAAAACCTGGATGAGGCTGTATGCATTTCATTAAGCACAAATGTTCTTAAAAAAGGCATGAATCCAACTCTTCTCCTAAGAGCTATCGTATATTGGACTATTTAACTTTGGTATAGCAACCAGTCTAACAGAAGGAAAACTTTAAATTCAAAACAACTGTACTCGACTTAAATAATTTTGTGTCATATCAAGCCTGTGGTAGGGGGATTGGGTAAATACACGTGTGTGTGTGTATATATATATATATATATATATATATATGTGTGTGTGTGTGTGTGTGTGTGTGTGTGTGGAAATATATTGATGACATTGTGTTTTACAGTGTCATAGCGTAAACCTACTCTATTTTTTTTTTTATTTACAATTTTTTAAAAACTTAAGCTATCCCCAATTTCTGTGCTGTTGTAACCCCATCTCAGTATAAATAAGCAGCCTAAAATCAAACTCGGCACCTCCATAAATTTCCTACAATCACATCCATTACACCATGAGTACCTATGTTTTATATATATAAATTTTTATTCAATAGATAACTCAAGATTCCCTGTTATAAATCTCAACTTATCATTAATCTTTTTCATGAGATTGCAGATTAACTTCCATTATTATGCATAATTTAAAGTATGATGCTTTTTCTAAATGTTTTTCAGCTGCATACCCAGTTGTGTAAGTGTCAATATGAATATGTAGCCATCCAAAAATAAGTACACTCCTTATAGATAATCATTCAATTTTATTTTAGCAAGAAAGATGTTGCTATTTTATTTTTGATTACTAAGTGTAAGTGCTATTGAGTTTTGAAATAAATAATAGTGAATGCAATCTATTTTGACTGTACCATATCCCGCAAGAAATAAAAACCTATTATCTTTGGCTTAAAAGAAAATTAACTTTTTATTAAAAAGATGGGGGGAATGGTTGGTTGTTTGGGTTTTATGGCATATCAACTTTTGTAGGTTATTTAATACCAAATCCATTTTTAAACAAATAATCAGTTCTGTTTCCAACAATTCAGTTCAGCTTAAGTATGCAGTTTCGATGTCAAAACAGCTCTATTTCAAGCTGATCAGTTTAACATAAGTACAGTTTAATTGTCAAAAATATTTCTATTTAAAGCTATTCAGTTCATTCAAGAAGTTCTATTTAAATCCATTTTATACAAGTAATCAATTCTACTTCAAACAATTCAACATAAGTACACAATTTGTCAAAAATATTACTATTTCAAGCTTTTCAGTTTAGTCAAATAGTTCTAATTTAGCTAATTCAGTTCTATATATTAAACAATTCAGTTTAGCATGAGTAGAGTTTCAATGTCAAAAACTTCCTTTTTAAACAATTCAATTTAGCATAAGTACTCTGTTTAAATTTAAGTACAGTTACATGTCAAAAACATTTCTATTTCAAGCTATTCAGTTAATTCAAACAGTTCTAATTCAAACAATTCAGTTTAGCATAAGTATGCAGTTTAGTTCTATTTAACCCATAGATAGGGCCCTATCAAGTGCTACCATTCTGGGCCAGAGTGGACCTGGGAGCAATGGATTGAAGGGCTGTTCCACATTCCCCAAAGCCCCAGCATCATTGGAACCTCACCATCAGATTGCTTAGTGTCATATCCAGGACACTCGTTAAGAGGGGTCTTACCCCTCTGCAGAGGTGCAGTCGGTATATTCTACAACCCCAGCTAACAGGGCAATACACAGAGTTATATGTCAAAACAATTTTATTTCCAATAATTCAGTTTAGCTTAAGTACACAGTTTAGATATCAAAAGAATTCTATTTTGAGCAATAAGTATGCAGTTTAAATGCAAAAAATAGCAAACTCAAGAAACCACCATTTAGTTCTATTTAAAAAGTTTTTGCATTACTGGAACCTCACCATCAGATTGTTTAGTGTCATATCCCGGACACTCATTCTTACTCCTCTCCAGAGAAGCAGTCAGTGTATTCTAAGGCCTCAGCTGACTGGGTAAAGATGTTGGGGAGATACTTTATATAAAACTAGATTAAAATGGTAAACTAAACTTTAGATTGTATTTCATTTATTATTACTTATTTGAAGATTGCTCTCAGCAGCTGTTAAACTGAATATCAAGTCACATACTTTTTTAAAATTTCTATTATAATTAATTGCAAATAAATAAATTATTGTGTCGCAGTATACTTATTTATGTGTGATACATTAAGGGGTGTGTGTGTGTATATATATATATATATATGAGGGTTGTTCAAAAAGTTTCCAGACTTTTTTCGTATGGGCACTTTTATTGAGAGTATACACATGAAACTCTAGACCCCTTCGAAGTAATTTCCTCCAGCTGCAATGCACTTGTTGTACCATTCCAACAACTTCTGGAAGGCCCCATGGAAGTTTTTTTGTCAATGATCTTCATCACAGCCTCTTTCATCTCCTCAATTGTCTCATAATGATAGCCTCTAAGTTTTTCCTTGAGCTTAGGAATAAGCAAAAGTCACAGGGAGCAAGGTCTGAACTATAGGGAGGGTGACGAACTGTCTTGATGCCCGTCATGGTCAAATAGTTTGTGACAAGGATGGAGTTGTGGACTGGTGCATTGTCCTGGTGGAAATGCCACTGATCCAATTTGAAGAGTGCCGGCCTCTTCCAACGGAATCTCTTCCTGAACTCCCTTAAAACCTCAACATAGTATTCCTTGTTGACTGTCGGTCCAGTGGCAACCCAGTGCATCTAGATCATGCCAGTGCTGTCAAAAAAAGGGATCATCAAAAGTTTGTGGGTGGATTTTCTCTGTCTGGCCTTCTTGGGTCTGGGAGAGCCAGCATGCTTCCACTGGAAACTTTCTCTTGGTCTCTGGATCATAGCAGTAGATCCAGCTTTCATCACAGGTCACCAGAACATCAAGAACTGCAGGATCTGAATTGATCAGCACAACCATCTCCCTGCTGTCATGGCAATATCTTTCTTTCTGATCTTCTCAAAGCACCCTTGGGACAAACTTCATGCAAATCTTCCACATCTTCAGTTCCTCGACATTTAAATTTTTTAAAAATTCAAAACATTAGTTTTCTTTTTTTATCATACCTTGTATGAAGAACCTTAAATAAGAGATTAGGGATTTTGAAAATGATTGTTCAAAGAAAAGGTGTTTTTCTTGTTTTTCACTATGTTAAATTCAAAGAGGTGAGAGCATTAGTATTATAAAACAAGGTTCATATGACAGTTTTTACATTGATTGTAAGACAGACTGGGCTCTCTAGCCTTGTGGGCAACCTGTCCAGGTGAACAAAAATTCTAAATTCAAGACCAGACACTTGATTCTTTTAGAAAGCCCAACACTTTTTAAACATAATTAATGCCAAGCTCTATAATCTCTTAACCTTAGATTACTTCAGCGATGGGGAGAGAAGAGACTTGCTGCATGTTATCAATAAGATCTTGCTGAAGCCTGCACTTAAATGCAGGTGTAGACATATGGCTTCAAGAGTATCAGATACAACTAAAGCTAAATTCTAAAATCCTGATTACTTTAATGATCCTCAATAAGAATATCATCCTCTATTTATGGCTATAGTCATGGGTGTCTGCAGCCACAGTTCTTGAGGAGTGGACAAAAAGGATGTATCCTGAATCAGATGTTAATCCCTCCCTTGGCATCAGTTGCAGCAAGTCAATCTTTTTCTTTTTTTCTCTGCAATACCATGACAGAATATTGCTTATCAGTAGAGGATTAGGAAAGGCTTAATCTATGACCCTTCCAAAGCTGTCACAGTTTTAATGATCCTCAAATACCCAGCTTTTGTAACTTTCCAGACCCCTTTCCCTGGGTAAGAAGGACTGATCAAAAAGAATACAGGTTTCACAAGAGTCTAAAGAAAAGAATATTTCTTAGCAACTGAATTCTTTTTATGATGCACTGAAACAAAAACACTCATTCTAGACATGGAAATTGACAAGGGATTTTTTTTCTGTGTGACAATGACCACATGCATGTTACAAATGCAACACAACAATATGGAGCTTAGAAAATTCTTTTATATATAGGAATTTAACTTCATTGCAAGATCAGACACAACTTGAGATATTTCAATCTAAATGAAATTTCCTGAAGAAAAAGATGCTTTTCTTTATCTGTTGAGATTTTAAGTCGGTGATTTTGCTCCTGTTTCAAACGTTACACAGTAAATCATCAAGGAGAATGAATGAAAAATTCTATAGAATTCTTCAAATTTGCCACCTTGATAATATCACGAGTTTTGCATTATGCATCATTCTTAGATTGCTATCTTGAACTTGCTGGAAACACTGACCAAACAATTTCTTAAAACTAGAATTTTTTTTCATGATCAGATTCACAATTTACTTAAAAGTTTGAATAAAATCATAAAGAATACAGAATGATGAGTGTATGATGTATGAATGAATGGATTTTTCTAAAATTCCATAAAAATTTTGCACAACCCATAAAATGATGGAATATACAATTTGGTTGAAAAATGGTAAAAGATGGTAGAAAGCCGAAGAAAATATTTTCATGTTTGAATAATGATGCTATGAATTCTTCTAAATTGATAATACATAAACCAAACTGAAAACTTTTGCACCAAACTAATCAAATATAAATTTTCAATCAAAATCATAATAATTTGGTTTTAGTTCATTTCTGATGATGTTATGCTGTAATTATTTAAACATTTAACCTTTTCTAAATGAACTGCACAAATATGTCCTTCCAAACATGTGTTTCAACCAAATCAAATAATTCCTGTTGGCCATAGAAAGATACAAGGTGCATACGATAAGTTTCCAGACTTTTTTTCGTATGGGCATTTGAAATTGTCATAGACTTTTGAAAATTCAGTTTATTATTGCTATACATCTTATGAAATGACTGACCAATTTTTTATGATTTCAGGTTTAAATGAACAGCTACAGCAGCAATTGGAATACACCCTACTAAAGCCTGATTATTACAGCTGGTGAATTTCAAAAATCCAATTAGGACACTTTAGAAGAATGATATGCAATAAAATTCTGTTTTAAACTTGGAAAAAAAGCCACAGAAATGTATGGAATGCTTCAAACTGCTTTTGGAGCATCTTGCATGAATCAAGCAACAGTTTTTAAGTGGCATAAGAGATTCAAGGAAGCCAGGGAGTCTGTAAAGGATGATGAAAGGTATGGGAGGAGTAAGGAAGTCAATACACCAGAGTTGATTGGCCAAAGGGTTAGGGTTACTATGTTGTGGTTTTAAGGGAATTCAGGAAGAGATTCCGTCGGAAGAGGCCAGCACTCTTCAAATCGGGTCAGTGGCATTTCCACAAGGACAATGCACCAGTTCACAACTCCATCCTTGTCACAGACTATTTGACCAAGATGGGCATCAAGACAGTTCCTCACCCTTCCTATAGTCCAGACCTTTCTCCCTGTGACTTTCGGTTATTCCCTAAGCTCAGAGGCTGTTGTTATGAGACAATTGAGGAGATGAAAGAGGCTGTGACAAAGGTCATTGACCCACTCACCCAAGAGAACTTCCATGGGGCCTTTCAGAAGTTGTTGGAACAGTACAACAAGTGCATTGCAGCCAGAGGAGATTACTTTGAAGGGGACTAGAGTTTCATGTGTGTACTATCACTAAAAGTGCCCATATGAAAAAAGTCTGGAAACTTATCATATGCACCTCGTACATGCTTCTGAATCAATTTTACACCGGGCAGTATTACTTGTCTTATCCTTGGTATGACATTAAACTGCATTTATTGAAGAGGCTCCAGTTTTGGAGGTCTGAGGAGTGTGGAGTCAACCATTCATTGCTATTATTCCCAAGTTTATACTGACTCAGAGTGTTAGCATCTGTCTAGAGTCCCATACATGGGTCAAATTAATCTGTCTGAAAATTTTCACTTTTAGATGGAACTAATTGAAACTGTATAACTGTGTGCAATTTATTTGTATTAGAAATACTCAATGCCATATAAACTAAAAACAAATTATTAATAAGTAGGGAAAGTTACTTAACATCATATATTTAGTTGAAAAAAATAAAGAAAAAAGACTGAATTTACCTTTCGATGACCCAACAAAGGTTAGCATGCTGTAAAATAAACTAACCTCATATGCAAAATATATATATATATATATATATATATATATATATATATATACATACATACACACACACACCATAACTTACAGTGTACAAGCCAATCAGGTATATAAGTCAATTTTTAGCTCAAAATTCTGGTTGAGTCTAATACATAAAGTTCAGGTCAACCCCCAAACATACTGGTCAACCAAAACTAACTCAGTTGGCCCCCAAAAATTGGCTATGATAACCTTTATTCAAAATGTTGTGTCATATAAACAACTGATTGTAGTTGTCTGACTGACCACCTGAGTGCTGTGATGTTCTGGTTAGTATTTACAGTCAGTACATCAGCTGTTAGAAATGGTATATGATATAGCATTAAAATAATAATTAATTTGTATAACAGTTTTATTATTTTATATTAATCTGATTTAATTTGTTAATTAAGTTCACTAAATATGAGTTTAATTTGGAAATGTTTGGGGCAACCATCTGGACCAAGTGTAAATGGTATAAATCAATTGTTAGAAGGACTGTTCCACTGGTTGACCACGTTTTTGGTTTGGTTTGATCGCATATCTACTATTGTAGGTTATTTAATGCCGAATAGGGTCTATTCATATATATATATATTAGATATATATGATTTATAAACATAAGTCAAAAAAGTTAAAAGTGTTCCAAGTATTGCTATGCATCACTAACTATTCAATTAAATATCAGTCATCAGTTTACACACAGGTGAATGATCAAAGAGTTGGATTTCAAACAATTCAGTTGAGCATAAATCATTTGTTTTCACTCAATTTCAATGTCAAAAAATGTGAATCTATTCGATCCATTGAGAGGACCCAATCAGGTGCTACCACTCCACATCAAAGTGGACCTAGGAGCAATGGCAATGAAGAGGTACAGCACATTCCCTAAAGCTCCTGCATTACTGGAGCTTCACCATCAGATTTTTTAATGTAATACCCAGGACACTTGTTGGTAGGGGAGGAGGTCTTAGCCCTCTGTAGAAATGCAGTTGGTGTATTCTTCTGCCCCAGGCAACTGGGCTGATACTGTGGTAAAGGTTTGGATTTTAGCCTTGCTATATAAGTCAACACCTAGTTTTGTCAAGGCTTTTTTTAGGCTTACAAGGTTGACTTGTACACCACAATTTATTATATATCTCAGCATATGCACCATTAAAACTGGTAAACTTACCTCTAGATAAAATCTAGAATGGTCTCAAAATTAACAAAATTATTACAGTGCTCTATGCACAATATTCCAGTGACTAAATATTTTTTTATATATTTATATAAAATGAAGCTACTCATGATTTGGAGTTTCACATAATCTTCTGAAGTTTTATTTTTATTTTTCATCCTTTGTTTTTTCATAATACATTTTTTTTTAATACAGTTAAAAGAACCCAAACTGGAACTTCACTTTTGCCAGTATCTGTGTTACTTGACCCAGGTTTTCACTGTGAATATCTTTCACCCTATGAATATTTATAAAGAATAGGAAAGCTGTTATTCCTACAGTCCTATTATAAACATACCATTACATTCATATTTGTTTTAGAATCCTCCATTTGGCTTACACATAAATAAAGTAATTAAGTTATAAAAACTGTTTCATACTCTTCATTCAATCCTTCCCTAAAGGGAACATTGTTCTGTAAATGGCCTCTAATATTTTGATTGTTGCATTCAAGCCTTTCAAAAATATCAAAACAGTAGATCATTTAGTGCTTGATATTTTTACATCTTAATTTTTCAAGATTTCTTTTTATTAATATCCCTTTATGGCATTTCATACTTTTTCCTCTTGTTTTTTTTTTCTCTCTCCTTTTTTCATTTTTTTTAAATACTTTTTATCTCTTGTTCTTCAATAACAAATTCTTAATATTCTTATTTTTACTTTCTTACATTATTTGCTTGTATTTTCTTTCTCAATTCTTTCTACTTTCCTTATATTTTTTGTTTACCCATTTTTTTTTCTTTCCTGTTTCATCTTTCTTTGCTTGCTTTTTTTTCAGACTTGTTATTCATTTTTTTCTTTCCTCCTAATTTCACACAGATTTTTCTAATTTCTTTTTGAATTTATACTTAATGCAGCCATCATTTTTATATTTCACGTTCTTTTCTCATTCTACTTCTTTCTTCCTCTCTCATCATCTTCTAATTTTACACCTGTTTTCCATCCTATTTTATCTTTTTTACTTAATATTATTTTTTTCTTTTAACTATCCAAGTGCTTCCTTCTTTTGTTATTGCATCAGAAAAAAAAAACAAAAAAAACTATGTCCTTCAAAGCAAATTTTTGAGAATTTCAGTCAAGAAATCTGAGAAAACCTAATTTGTAAGAAAAAGAAATGAAAGCATTTTGTTTCAGTTTTCATTTTTGTCTTTTTACACTTTCCATCCAAGATGTCTTTGAAAAATCTATTTTCCAATAATAAAGAGAAAAAAAAAAGAAAAAAAGATTATGTCATTTTTTTTCTAATTTACAAGGCTGTAGAGAACTCAATTTTTCCCTTCCAAATTCCTTTTGAAAGTAATATTCATCATTTGGAATACTTAACTTATATTTAAGTAGCAATACAGAAACAAAAATAAAGTTACACACACACACACACACATATATATGTGTGTGTGCTTTCATATAATATATTTAAAGTATATATCATTGCATTCATATATGAATAGACATATGCATACACACTCACATAGATAGACATAAACTCTAAGTTTTTATATATGTTAATATATATCTTTGTATATGCTTATATGAATTCATTAATGCTGCTTGGTCTTTTTTTAATATAAATCTCTCCATCCATATCTTTTCGACATCTCTGTATATATGTCTAATACCAGCATAAATTTATACACAAGTGTATTTCATTTCATGTGTATAGATATGAAAATACATTCAAATCCTTTCAGTTATATCTATCTATATATACAACTTAGATTACACATTCAAATAATTTTATTTTTAATAAATAAATTAATAATTGCTAAGATATTCAACTAATATATATGAAAACATTATGTTTTTATTTTCTCATGTTTCCATTTTTTTTCTCTCTACTCACAAAAGCTCATTGCTTATATATTCTCAATGCATCTAAATTCATTTTATGTCATAAAGTTGAAACTTGCTTGGTATATATATATGCATTTGTGTGTGTAATTGACACTTACTTGCAAGTCATATATATATATATTTGGCTTACAAGTAAGTATCAATGAATTCAACATAATGTTTACAAGCTGAGCATGACATTTTTTCTGTTTCATAAAAACATTCATCAGTTTCAAGCTAATTAACTTATTTACCAAAATTTTTTCTTGTCTGTCACTTAAGCTAAAGAAAAAATAGATTATTCTATCAACAAAATATAACATTCAGAGAATATCTTACATCTATAATGTATATGTAATTCTTTCCAAAATAATCTATTGATAAATAAAAGTCTACTTCCAGTTTCAAGCTCAAAGTAATTCCATATTTAAATCTTTCAGTTTTTAATTTACAAATTATATATCTGATATTCAACTAACATAGACCTGAAACAAAAAAGTATTACGTCTGTCCATTAATACATGAAAGATTCTAAAAAGAGGAATGCCAAAGGTTCTGAACAAATTTTTAGTACATTTTAGTCTCTTTGTATTACTATTTGACCTTGTGTGGTATCCTCTAAGAATCAGATACCTACTACTTCTGTCCCATAATAGTTTTTACTTTTAAGGCATGAAATTTACATGTAAATGTCACAATTTTTATGGAAAAAATTCAGATGTTCTTTATTGTGAAAAATTGGCCATCAGTTAAATTTCTTATAAAATCTCTTTCATATCAGATGCCATTTTATTGCAATGCTACTTTGAAGCCATCTATAATGCAATAAAATAATTATATTTTTTTGATGGGAAGATTCAGCCTCTACTGCAATACCACCAACCATGTCTCTTACATGACATTGCATAAGATGGAAGCTTTATTTTTAAGTGATCTTTCAAGCATTCAAGTTTTCATTCATTTTTGGTAAAAATGCATTGTCAATGGTGGTGAAAATATGGAAAATTAGTTCTTGGTATCTGAAAACTTGTTTATCCAAAAGGTGTCATTGTATTCTCCCTATCTGTTGTATTTTCAATAGGAATAAATAGGATTTATCTTTGGAGAGTCCCTTGCATAATATTTTGTAAAATAAGCTTTAGATAAACAAAAGTCTGCTTCTAGTTTAAAACTATGAATATCTTATCAGCTCAGTGATTCAGATTCCATATTCAAATCCTTTAGTTTTTCATTTACTAATTATGTATAAAATATTCAGTGAACATAGAATGAAAACAGCAAAGTAATGTTACCTCTGTTCTCAATACCCAAAGTATCCTCCAAAGTGAAATGCAAATGGTGCAGAACAATTTTTTTCTCCCCCTCATTTATATATAAGCCTTCCTCATTGAACTTACTGTGTCTTGCCCTCTCAAGGAGTAAGTTAAATACCTACTTCTCTGTCTAATAATAGTTACTACATCTTGTGTATAAAATTCATATGCAAATGTCACAACTTATATGGGACAGAGAAAATATCTTGGTTGGTTGGTTAGGTTTTATGGCTTATCAACCATTGTAGGTTATTTAATACCAAAACCATTTTTATACACATTAACAGTTCTATTTCAAACAATTCAGTTTAGCATAAGTACACAGTTAGTCAAAAACATTTCTATTTCAAGCTATTCAGTTTAGTCCAGCAGTTCTAATTCAAACAATTCAGTTTGCTGTAAGTATAGATTTTGGTTACACACAGTTAAATGTCAAAACAGTTCCATATGAAACAATTCAGTTTAGTGTAAGTACAGTTTCAATGTCAAAAACAGTTGCATTTCAAACAATTCAGTTAAGTACAACTGAACTGTGTGCTTGAGCTAAACTCATAGATAGGACCTTATCAGGTGCTATCACTCCAAGTCAGAGTGGAACGGGGAGCGATGGCAATGAAGAGGAACTCCACATTCTCCAATGATCCTGCAATACTGGAACCTCACAATCAGATTTAGTGTCATAATCAGTACACTCATTGGCGAGTAGGGGTTACCCCTCTGCAGAGATGCAGTTGATGTACTCTATTGCACCAGACGACTGGGCAAATTTTATTTGGGAAATAATTAAAGTATTCCTTGCAGTGAACAGTTAACCTTTACTTGAATCTCTAAATTAAACAAGAAGAGTAATGTTTTCTCTTTATTTTCATTGAAACTACAGTTGATACAGTGAGTACAATAACATAGTTGAATAAAGCAAGTTTTTGGCTCCAGAATATTATTTTTCACATATTGGTTTTTGATTTTTGCCAGTGATGAACTAGAGTCAGCATGACATTTGCACCAATGGAAATGATGTCCCTCCCCATTTTTTTATCTTTTTTAAAACAGGGATGATGACTTTCAGTCAAGGAAATGTTCATGTAGTTCAACTTTCATTAGCTGGAGTCGTACTGATGAACTGGTCAAAGTGCTCTTCATTTTTTCTGTTGACAGTATGTAGCTTGTTACTTATATCACCATTGCTGAAATAAATTGCCCACCACCTAAATGTGCTCATGTCCACATTCTTCCTAAACATTAATGAATGTCAATAGGTGTATTTTTTTCTTGCATAGAGGAATTCCGTGAAACTTTTCTGCTTCATAGACCCTTAACAATGCAACATAGCAAAAAAAAAAAGAAAAAGGCTATTGGTATGAAGGTTCAACCTCTATTGCCATTGCACTGATATCATAAGTTAACAAAATAGGAGGCTTTCAATTCTTGAATACTTTTGATTTAATGAGTCTTGCAATCAGAAATGTGTTTTACTTTTTAATCGGTTTTATTAGCAACAAAACTCAAACACATGTCTGATTTGATTTATTCCTTGAAAAAAAAATAATATTCAAAATATCCAAGTTATGAATTTGATAGATTTATTGTCTCGGATGATAATGTTATCACTCATAGATGATTGGCAGTTGTTTTCTTGTTGCTAAAGTCCTGGAGGGTATACATATATATGCATACCAAAGTGGCTGAACATACACACACAAACAAGCACCTAGATGTATATTTTCTTCCCCTCCCTCTCTCTCTCTCTCATATAAATGAACATACACGAGCTTACAAACAAACATATTTACACACAAAGAACAACAAATAAACCTACAAACAAGTAAACACGCATCTTCACACATATACCTCTTCACACAAATGCTGACACTTTTCATTTCATAACACAGCTCCCCACCACCACCAAAGAAAAATAATTGCTTAGTTGCCAAGGATATTTGAAAAAATTCAGGGTATTTTGGGATTTTAAGTCTAAAAATTACATTAGTTTTGCTGAATTGGCTTCAGTTTTCAAGCTAACAAATATCTCTTAAATGATGATTTTCACCTGATATGATATATGCAGCTTGATATGGTCTATCTTTTTACTTTTATCTAATCTTATTTTTGATATTGGTAAGCAGATTTTTCTATAACACTTTCACCACATTTTTTATCTGATAAATATGAAATAACATTACATTTCTTAATCTTTTTTTAGCACAGAAGTAAGAGTTCGTGGTGAAAAGGTAAATGATTCTGATTCAATCTGTTCTATTTTTGGAGAATACACTCAGCAAAAATGTAGGAAAATAATCATTGACTTTTTAAAATAATCATATCTTGCTTATTTTTAGTGTCAGACCTGAAGCCCAAAATAAGTGTTAATCTCCTAATAAAAAAAATTGAAGAAAAAATCTGTGTATCTAGTTAAACTTTCTTCCAAGTGCAGTTATTTCTCTGTTGTTAACTTCTTAAGTAACAAGAAACTGAAATATTTGTATCAAAGCTGCTCGGTAACTTCAAAAATTCTAGTATGGTCACAAAATTTGTGGACCAAAAACATTTATAGAGCATGTGGCTAAAAAGTCATGAGACTGATCATTTATTTTATACATTTATCAGATCTGATGAGAGTCTTCACTTAAAATGCATTTTTTAGTTTGTGAAATGGCCAGTTAGCTAGAATAGTGTTCATCTCCCTCATTTACAACAAAGATTTGTACTATTTTCCTGAGACACTAGAATAAGCACATTTGTAATAATCTTAAATTATCCAGCTGAACCTGTATTCTGCGAGGCAAATGTGAAGTGAATGTTTTCATTTGTGTTTTTAAGGGCAGCAACAACTAGCTGATTTAACTCAAGAACACTAATCTGAAAAATGAAATAAAAATCAGTCTCAATACTTTTTAGACTAATCCTATAGGTTTGTATCTTTCTTTTTTATCTATCTGCCTGATTTCTGTTTTCTAACTAGTGTTTTTTTATTCAATGACTGAATCAATTTAAGAATATTTTATTATATAAATTTCATAGATTTGCTATTAGTACATGTTAAAGTATCTATTCTCTTACATACTGAATTTATCAAGTCATCTATTATATGGGATGTTCAAATATCCTGCATTCAAGGCACACATAAAGCAGATCTTCTTTCATAGAAGAATTGCCGGGAATTTTCTTTATTCCATGATCCAAAATCATCCAGACGTATTCCATAGGACACATTTAGGAAACTGACTAGGCTATAAGAATTACTTAATATATTTTAGACCTGTCTTTTTGCTGAATGTCATGGAGTTCCATCATCCATGAAAAAGATGCTATTATTGTCCAAATCACTGTCAGTGAATATTGAATGTACAGCTGAATGAATATGTAGTTTTCTGAATTGATATTCTCCATTGACACCAAAAGATATTTCTTTTAGATAGCTCCAAATTTCTTTCACACAACTTGTGAAACCCACTGTTGTTAATAGTAGGTAAACAGAATTCTAGGTTTGGCTATTTCTCCTTATTTCAAAATTCAGTACATGAGGATTTATTGGGGGGGGGGAAATGAGAATTTGTAAAAAGGTTTTATAAGATTTGGGAGTCACTTTGTCTGTTTTTATCACCAAATTTGTGATAAGCTGAATCCTCGCAATGTTCAAGAAGAATAACCACTGAAACACTTCCTTTCGTCCTCAAGGCATTCTGCACTTTAAGGTGGGCGGTCATTCTCCATCTGGGTACCTGAATTTGCACTCCCAACTGTGTGGCTGTTCATGCTGCGTGCAAACCAATTATTAATACTGGGCATGAATCCCAGATCTTTTACAAATGGCAGCCTTGCATGCCATGCACTGCAAATGCTTTGAATCAGGTAAGTGCAAATGTTTATCATTACAGGTTTGTGTACTATTCTATTGCTTACTGTTTTTCTCTATTTTGGTTTCTATCACTGGAAAAACTGTATTGCCATTCCTGAGCTATTTCAATATACTCTACCACATCTGAAATGAAGATTTCAAAAGATTTCCTGTCCTGTACAAATTCATTTCTAATAGTTAAAGTCAATTAGAATGAAATACAGAAGTTACATTTCTTTCATTGAAGAAATGCAATCTCATTTGGTTCACAGCTGAGAATGGATTTTTGAATTTAAATATTTGATATCGCTTCATTAATCCTTTGGATAAACAATTATTTCATATCCTTTAAAAAGACTAAAAGATTATTTGTTGCTGTAATAAAAGTTTATTCAACCTACTTTTTTCTGTTAATTGTTATATAGTGATTATATCTATTAAATATAATATCTAAACAAAAAATAATGTCATTTTACACATATCTTTGCACTTCTAAGAATTATGGTAGGATATATACATCTACATATAAGGTAGCAAATTGTAGTCAAGGGCAACCTAAAGGCTCTTTTTAATAGCTACAACACCAAGGTGTAGAGGAGGGTGCTACTTCTTTCGCTATATTGCTGCTCTTACTCTTGATGTGTACCTTATGAGGCTGGGTATTAAGTAAGGAGGCATCAAGTACCATTTTTTGAGTCTTTGGTATGAATCAGCCTGGGATTGAACACCGGTCTCCCAGATTATTGGCAAACACTCTTAACATTAAACATATCTTATCAAATATTACAGACAAGGATTTGAATTTTTTTCTATTTAAATTCTATACATTCAAACCAGATCTGATGGACTGCAGTTTCAAATGTCAACAGCATGTAATGAACACTCTCATTCCAAAATGACCAACAAAGGTTGAAAGCACATTTACTTGAGTTACAATATCAGACATTTCGGACAGTTATTACTCAGCCTTCATCCTCAGTTGCAACATCTCATGCATGACCATGAAAAGGCTAATAAAAAAACTCAACTCCAAATACTTTTTTGTTATCTTTTATATAATATACCCTTAAAATAATCTACTGCCTAAACACCCACTTAAATAAAAAGGATTATTATTAAAAGGCCTTCATTCTCAGTTGCAATATTTCACTCATGAACATGAAAAGGCTGATTAAAAATTCAACTCCAAATCCTTGTTTATCATTTTTTTATAAGATATATTGAAATTCACCAGCTGTAATAAATGAAGATATATTGAAATTCACCAGCTGTAATAATCAGGTATTAGTAGGGTGTATTCCAATTCCTGTTGTAGCTGTTCATTTGAATCTGAAATCATAAAAATTGATCAGTCATTTCACAAGATGTATAGCAATAACATAGTGAATTTTCAAAAGTCTATGACAATGTTAAATGCCTGTACAAAAAAGTCTGGAAATTTATTGAAGGCACCATATACCTTCAAGAAAATCTACCTAAATAATACTATACATAGGAGTCTCCATGATGCCAAAGTGCTAGATTTTGGCCCTGAAGTAACTGACTTCAAACTCCAGTTGTATTATTACAATCACTTCTGGATTGATACCCTTGGGAATGGTATGAATCCTTTAATCAGCCCAACTATGGGTTAAATAGAATCACTATTGTTCTACAAAGATGACTTATTAAATAACCAACAAAGTTTGAAATGCTATTTAAACAAAGCAACCAAACCAAATACTCTATATACATATGATAAATGTATAGGATATAATATCCAACAAAACAGTAAAAAAAAATTAAGACTTGAAAGCCTAAAGTTTGTGTTGCATATATTCTATTTCCTTTGTAATATTTTACTCTTTTTCATATGAGCATTTTCAAAGTTAATTGGACGGTTTTGGAGAGCTGAAAAAGATACCCAAACTGATCTTCAAGTTAACATATATGAATGCATAGTGGTGTAATATTAATGTTGTGACATTAAGAGTTTTGTCACTAAAATTTCTTAAACTGAGAATTTTTGAATTTGTATTATGAAGTCTTTAGAGTGTAGGGAATATGAAGTACCTCTTCATAACCATTATTCTTAAGTCCACTCTGACCCAGAAGGGTAACACCTGTTAAGGTTTAATACTGGGGTCAAAGAGAACTGCTTGATCATTTACTTTACTTGAAACCATTTAACTATGCAAACAAATGAGTAATTCTATTGACTGAGTGCAAACAAATGATGAATATTGAATAGAATTATAAGTGTTTCATAACAATATAACTATGTGCAAACAAATGAGCACTGGCTCATTAAAAGATAATGTAACCGCCAAATTTTTCACTTGCCAATCATATATAATGTATAAACAGGATTTGGTATTGAATAGCCCACAAGGGTTGATATGCCATAAAGCACAACCAAGTTAAACCAAACCAATTATTAAGTCTATTTGATATGATTGTGCTGTTTATCATGCTTTGTGCATGTGGCAATATCAAAGTTTAAGAATTTTTAAAATCTATATTAAAATTGAAAGGTTTTATTTACTACTGATAAATTAAAAACTGGAGTTTAATTTTCACCATTGATTAGTTCATCTATTCAAGTACTTCCATGAAGGGATATATATAGTTGTGCCAGTGACTTCATAGGTAGGACGTCTAACCGGCTGGACTTACGTATCAAGCAGCATTTGCCAGCTCGTATTTTGAATCTCAAGTTTAAAAGAGGCCAGCTTGTAAACACATCCGGGTCTTCCATAGCAGACCACTTGATACATAACAGGGAATGCGTGGTAGATTTCAATGTTTGACCGATTCAGTATTCTGTGTCGGTCACATTCCTTGTATCACCTTAAAGTGTTGGAGACCCTTTATGTTCGATCTCTTCAACCTTCCCTTTGTAAACAAAGGGACTGCTTGTTGGGGTTGAATGTAATCAGTCTTTAACCTTCTGCTCATCTCTCCTACTCCCACCACCTTTTCCTCTCTTCTTTTTCTCCATTACATTCCCCCTTTTAATTTACTGGTAGTAACAACTTGAAAAGTTCCAGTCGAAACAGGTCATTTTCCCCCCTTGTTTAATAATAAACATACCTAATAATTCCCTAAACCTCTATGTGTTCTTAACCATCAACAACAACTTGTTTATATATATATATATATATATATATATATATATATAGTATGACACTAAACTGTTTGATGGTGAAGCCCCAGTTTTGGAGAAGATCTGAGGAGTATGGAGTATCCTTTCATTACAATTACTCTCAGTTTCACTCCGGTAGAACCTGTTATGGTCTCTTTCTAATTTAAATAGATCAGTTCAAAAATTATTCTTATTTGATTGGACAATGGGGAAAAAAGGTTCTTAGAGAAAAGCTATGCAAAATGTGTAAATATAAACATACAATGAATGTGATTTCTTAACCTCTTGGTATAAAGTAACTTTAGAAGGGTTGATATGCCATTAAGATTAATCAATGAAGAATTATTACCTTATCTATTATTTTTTACCTTACATTATTTGAGGACAGAACTAAATTTAATTCCAAGAACATATCTCTGCAATCGTAATACCAACAAAATGAACACAAATAACCTTTCGAGACAACATTCCAACAATTTTTAACTTAGACAATTCCCATATCTCAAGAATAAATACTGAATTTTATCTTTAAATGACATTAGAAACTAAAAAGAAATTTTGTATAAAATATACAAAACTTTTCTTTTTGTCTCCCTAAATCTTTTCAAGTTAAACAAATAGAAATAGCAAATATCACCTGAAGACTAATATGATTTTTGCTTAGAGTTGAAAATCAGAATTTTCCTTCTAAAGTGAATGTGTGTTAATGAGTGCCATCAGCAAGATGATGTGCATTCCAAAAGACCTTGTTAGAATTGTATGATCTTCTCAAAGAGTAACATATATCCCACATTCTCAAGAATCTGAGACAAGTGGTTGTGAGAGGGAAGGAGCAAGACAGAAATGTGGATATGAACACTTCAAAGAATTACCTGATACCATGCAATAACTGAGATGAAATATCTTTTACGTTGTCTTTGGCAAGCACTACACTGAGTGGAAGTAATTTGGTCCTTTGAAAGCAATCTAAAATTCCTTATGGTAATCTTTGCCATTTCTTAGAATATGTCTATCAAGATGAAATCGGATGACTCAAATGTTATTGAAAGAAAGAGAAACTTGCATGTTTCATGTTTCTTGCTCCATTAAGAAAATATCATAAGATGAAAGAAAATATCATTGTAGGAAAAACAAGAAATGTTAAGTAATAATAGAGAAGAAACAAGGCTGCTCAGCAAGGAATAAAAATATAAGTGGAACAATCATAGAGAAAAGGAAGACTATTAAATCATTTTTTTTCTCATCTCAGTCTGATACAAGGTTATATTTCTGATCTGAAATTGTGTATTAAATTAATTACTAATGTTTTATCTATTTGCTAAAAATCCAGAATAAGAAAAGAAAGAATTATTTGAATTTTTGATAATTAAATTGTTAAAATAATGCCCTTGGTTATGATCAGTAAACAGAAAATTTAGTTGCATAGCATGATGTATTGGCTTAGTGGGTAGAGTGTTTGCTAATGGCCCAGGAGACCGAGGTTCAAACCAAAGACTCAAAAAAATAGTACTAATGTCTCCTTGCTTAACTCTGAACATTATAAAGTATGGATCAAGTGTAATGTGAAGCAATGGGTCAATATGTACACTTTCTCCCAATATGACACTTTGGCATCAAATAACCCATGAAGGTTGATATGTCTTTAAATGAAGAAACCACAAAAGCCTTTTAGATGACTTAGTTTTATTAATTTTTACAAGTTTTTCCTTCAGCTTTTTATTGCAATTAGGAGCTTAATTAGAGGATTAGTCTGAAAGTGATCATAATGGTACAATTGGAATTTGAACTCACCATGATGTTGTAATCCAACATGTTAGACTCTATGCTATGAGAACTATCCACTTTGTTTCATGGAGTTTTTATCATATACTATTATAAATAAAAGTAAAGTTGGCGACTGTAGCCAAGGGCAACTCAAAGGCTTCCTTTTCTTTAGCTACTACACTGAGGTTTAAGGGAGGATAGGGCACTACTCCTTTCCCTGAATTGTTCCACATTATACTTGATCCGTATTTTATAATGTTGAGTGTTAAGCATGTGGTTGAACATGGATCTCCAGGCAACAAACATAACTATCAAATGAATTGTGCTACTGGGGTCACGTGATTATGAATAATTTAATATATAAAGTATTCCGACAGAAATCTGAAGAATTTAGTGTTCAATTCGGATTCTTGATTTGGTATCAAATATTTCACTATTTGGTATTGTACGTCAATGAAGAGATTGTTTCTGAGTAAATTACTCAGGAAAATTATCCAAGAGCATAATCAGGTATTATTTGAAGGATTTGACAAGTATGTTAACTTTATGTGGAGATACAGGAATATTATAACTTGCTAATAGCAAGTTATAAAAGTTCCCTTCAGAATAATGTTATAAAAGTGATGACGAAGATTTCATCAGAACTAACATTAAAAAACAAAGCCATCCTTGGAGAAGAACAGTAGCAATACTATTTAACCTATAGCTGGAGGATAATGGTTTCATGCCTTTCCCAAGGATATTAGTCGAAAAGTGAACATAATAGCATAAATAGAGTTCAAATTCACTTACTTTGAGTCCAGCACTTTTGCCATTATACCACACGAAACCTCCCCCTAGAAGAATAGCAGTGGGATAATTTAATCCATAGCAGGAAGAAATAAGGAGTTCAATACTTTTCCCAAAGGTATTAGTCCAAAAGTGAATGAAATAGCATGACAGGTGTTTGAACCCACTTATTCACAGCTCATCATGTTATCCAGGACACCACAGGAATTTCCCCCATAAAAGGCTTTGTAAACCTTTCCAGAACAATCCATAATTGGTATAGCATTTCATCCTAACTGTATGCAGTCATATTTATCTTATATGCATGTTTCTTGTTGTAATGTGGTCATATATTCACATAAAGTCACAATACATTCACCTATGATAAATATAACCACAGTATCAGTATCTTTTTCAGCATTTCAAAACCCTTCAATTGTGTTTGAAAATGCTCATATAATGAAGAGCCAAATCTAATACAAAAATTAAAACCATTGGTACATCTTCAGATTTTCAAGTCCTATTGTTGTATACCGTGATGAAGGAAGAATCACCACACTTGGTTTTATAAAAATATACTCTCACTGTTTATTCTTGAAAGGGGTTGAAGCTTCTGTGGTCTGGAAGAGAGACAGAGTCAGGGAGACAAAGACAGACTGCCACATTGACCCACATCTTCTCTTGACCATACCATGTTGTGTTATCTTCAAGACCACACTTAGCATTTGTTCTGCTTCTCAGCAAGGAGTCCTCAGTCGAAGGCCTGCAGTTAGCCGCTGCCCAAACCAGCTCTCTCCATGACTGCTCGCTCTTTTGGGGCCACAAGTTGAAGCTCTCTGACTCACACTCCAACTCAGACCCACAAGTGAGCATCTGCATATATCATTTTATAATGCCCATGATTTCCTATCAACCATGTGACTGCTTCCACTTATTTTTATTTGTGCGTCCTGTTTAGAGAACCTCTGATTGACGGATCAGTCAAGGGTCAATACACAACACTATTTCCTAACAGTTTGTTGGATAATATATCAAATGTGTGTGTGTGTACATATACTAGAAGTGTCCTAAGTCTAATACTAAACTGTGTCCAATTATAAGGCTCTATTTCTGGACCTCTGGGGAATGCAGCATGCCTCTTCATTGCCATTACTCCCAAGTTCACTCTGACCTTGAATGGTAATACCTTTTAGGGCACCATCAATGGGTCAAATAGATCTTTGTGAAAATTAATGGTATTTGATAGGAATACTTGAAACAATATAAGTGAGCAAACAAATTATTAAATAGCAAAAGTTACTTTGAACCATATAACTATGAATAAATTATTAAAATTAGATAGGAATACTTGATTCCATATAACAGTGCAAATGAATGATCCTTATTATAGTCAAATAAAAAGAGTGTGATCTTATCTTAATCAAATAAAAAAGTGTGACTAAAAACCAAACTATTGTAATGGAAGGTTGAAAATATAAAAAGTTATGATTATTGTTAAACATTTACATATGAATCAAATTTCAGCTTCAAATAACCTATAAGGAGTTGGTATGCCATTAAACAAATTAACCAAAAAAATAATACCAAAAAATAAACCATACATAAGCAACATTTGTACTGGTACGTATATATTTAAACTCTGAATTTTTGATAGCAACTCTTTTTAAAAAAATAAAAAAGACAAAGAAACTCATGTAAAAATGATATTCAATCTTATTATTGAATTAGGTAACATAAAAGTGTTTGTTTTTCAAATCTAAAAGGAAAAAATTTCAAACACTCACTGGATTTTAATTATTTTTTCATCCATAGGTTAAAACCAATACTAACTTTTTTCATTTTACATTTTTCCAAAATTATATTCTTTTTAATCCAAGAAGTCTATGTTTGTTATGAACAACAAGCTTTGAATATTCTTCTATTATTTTCTCTCAATTCCAGTTAATTCCTATCATAAGCAATCTCCTTGTAACTGTTGGTGTTCTTTGTTACGATACAAATAAAAGATTTTTGGGTTTTTTTTTCCTGTTTCAGGTTATCAGTTCTGACTGACTTTCTCAGCGAAAATAAATGAAAGAAAAAGAAACATATTTCCAAGGCACAAAGTTTGCATAGAGTAACTTTGAAAACCTAGTTTACTCTTATCTGCCTTTATTCAAAGGTGAATACATTTGCAAATTGATCATGAGAAGCTTAAACTGCATGGAAAACTATCTCGAGGCAAATCAAAATGGAACGTACGATTGATGATATCAAACTTTACTTTTGCATTGATGCTGGAAAATGTTTGAGATTTTGTTTTGCTTATTTTGCTGCTTCCTGAACTTTGTTTTGCTTATTTTGCTGCTTCCTGAACGAGTTATTGACAAAGTGAATACATCAAGCCGAATTTTTAAACAGGCTTTCACTCAAAATTGATCAATGAACTGAAAGAACATAATGACTTAGGCAGCCCATCTTAAACTAATTAACTTTTATTTTCAAATTTTATAGTTTGTGCAACATTTTAGTGTTCTTCTGTGTAATTTTGAAGAAACCTTAACAGCACATTTCCTTTACCTTTTCTTACGATGAGTACTTAAAAATATTTATCCACTCCCAGCCTTTTTGAGTTCGTAGATAATGACATTCCTGTATATTAAGAAGTTTACAAGTATATAAATGGACTTGCAATAACAATTATGTGAGGTAAAAAACATTTATTTGCCAGGAACCCCATTTAAAACTCGGTCATTAATTTTTATAAAAATATGATATGATAACTATCAACCTATTCTAGCCAGTCAATATAGGAATATTGGTATATTAATGTTATGTGATATAAAATTAAGATGACTTTAAAATATGCTGAAGCCCTGAAGCATATTTTGCAGTCATTATTCAAAATGTCTTTTTATATTAAGTAAGTTTGAAGGTAACTATATCTTGTCATTTTGATAAGCTTGTCATATATATAATGTAATTATTCCAATGATCCAATGTTAGTAGACATATGCACAGACCATCAACTTTATATACTTTTTAAATAAATGACCCTTATATTTGTCATGCCAAGGGACTAGTCTGCTCTTCTATTTACCCATAGCTAGGGAGGAAAGAGATAGATCCATGCCATTCCCAAGAACATTAGCACAAAAAAAAACACAGAAAGCTTTATCCAGGATTTGAATTTGGTTCACCAAGTCCATTTCCTATGATGATAACATCATGCAATTCCAACTTAGCACACTAGGAATTTTCACTTACGATTACTAGTACATACATATTAGTGGGTAGAAGATTTTTTGATAAACTTGAAATTCAAAATCTCGAGAAAACCCACTGATACAAATGATCTTATAACTTTTTATGGCAACAAAATAAAATCTAGAATAATCATAGTCGTTTATATAAAAGCCCTAAGAATTTGTAGCTCTAAGCACATATCAAGTGAAGAAATGTACATTAAAAAATAAATTCCAAACACAACATCATTTTAATCTCTTCATATTCAATGCAAAAAGAAAGGCATAAAAAAACAGAACTAAAAATGAAAACAACATCAAGAAGAGAATACAAAAAAAATACATAATATGTGGTTCATTTAATAAATAAATGAAGTGAATTTTGCCTAAGGTGTAGGAAATAAGAAGCACTTCTTCCAGTTACTCCTTTTTCAAGAAATCAATAATGTTGGGTTCTTTCATATTCCAGAAGACAGTTAGCATAACCTTCTTTACTGACCACTGCGACTGGAACATTTTTTTTATCAGAAAGTCATTGTGTTTCCACTCCATCGATTGTCCCTCTGACTCAGGCTCATGATGGCAAATCCATCTTAAGCCCATTTGTAAACATTTTTTGACTTAAACTTTTCTGTACATATCCAGTATTCTTCGATAAATTTTACCTGATTTATACTTCTTAGCCACCAAGAATTTGATGACAGACCTCTGTTCATGAGTGTAGCACTTTTTGATTTGCTACCATTTTGAATAATCTCAAAACAAATATTTTTGCTCTAAACCACTTCCAAACAATGCAAAGTTTACAATTATGGAAAATAATTGAGAAAAAAAATTATTTTGCTTTTTTTTTTTTTTTTTTTTTAGATAAATGACCCTTATATTTGTCATGCCAAGGGACTAGTCTGCTCTTCTATTTACCCATAGCTAGGGGGGGGGAAATATAGATCCATGCCATTCCCAAGGACATTAGCACAAAAAAAAAAACACAGAAATCTTTATCCAGGATTTGAATTTGGTTCACCAATTCCACTTCCTCTGATGATAACATCACACAATTCCAATTCAGCACACTAGGAATTTTTACTTACGATTAAATTTGGAGAAAAGTGAATTTTTTAAATATATTCTTATTTTCTCTTCTTTAGAGGGGGAAAAATACCAAATGTAACAAGATTCAACAAAGAACAAAAGAATTAGTTTTATCAAAGGCTTTTTTGTTTTTTTTATCACTGTTTATAATGTTGATGGTATTCTAGATGAATAAATTCAACATCTGTTATGTTTCAATGGTAACATTCTTGTCAGCAAAAATATATGTACATATTTATAATGGTTTAAGTGAGTTTTAAAAATCATCAAACCAAATTCAGATTTTGTCTGAGCTGTTTGTGTTCAAGTTATTCCATTGTATGGTATATTGACAAAAATGTCTTGGTTCCAACTTGCCACAATAAAAACAACTGATGACGGAACTCTTAAGCAAACCACCCACTCAGTATTATAATGATAATAATGATAGTAATAATGGTTAAACATTGTTCCACCCCTTATCAATATTGACAGGTGCTAGCATCATGTGTGTCTATATACATAGAGACACACACACTCATTGTGTTCCAAAACAATCAAGACACTGAAGCTGTATTTACCAAGATGGAAATGAGCAATGAATGAAACATTTAGTTTCTATAAAATAGTCTCCATAATTATTTGAATGAATCTTCCATTTGTTAAAGCATCTCTAAAATTCTTTTGACATGATGTGATGCAGTAGCATTATCATCCTTTTGATAATCTTAACATTCTCAAGAAATATTCCTGTGTCATATATAAAGGGAATAAGTTCTCGCTGTTTTCCAGCAGATGACGTTACCAGAATGGTGGGCATGTTGTTTCAGATGGTAACTATAAGGAAGTAGTAAAAGCAAGCTTGAAATTCAGAGAATGACATTTCACGGAAGTATAAACAATTTTGCTTTTCATAGCATTAAACATATCGAATTTCGTGCCAAAGAAATATAAAAATTTATTTCTAAGAAAAAATTGAACCGACCATGTGCACCATGTGCTACACTTGATTTGACCAGATTGGAAAAGAGAGAAGTAATCCCAGACAATATGGTACCAAAAAGCTATTTCTCACTATTTCGACAACTGAAATTATACCAAGTGAAACAACTAAAAGAAAATTCAATCCAAGAATTCTGCTGAAAAGATAGCTTTATAAAAGACATGAAATTAAATGAAAACTGAAACATTTCAAAAAAACAAAAAATTAAAAAAATACACAAATTCAAAGAACTGTTTTCTGGGCACTCTCTCAGATAAATTCCTGCAAATTACACAAAAATTTGCAACACTTTATCTATTCTATCCCTTTATTTCTTGTTTCTTAGTATAAAATTCCCTTTTAAAAACTTATTGCCTCTATTATCTTTTCAAATCAGTATCCGAACTAGAAAGCTGCAGCACTTATCATTTGAACTTACTGTTCAAAATTACACACTAAAGCCTCCGAAAAACATATTTAAATATTAAATATTATTAGTTAAATATTAAATTTGGCTTTAGTGTCACTCTCTTCATATCAAATTTTACTCTAAATTCCATTATAGCGAATTTTATTCCCTTTAAATTCCTTTATATTGCAAATTGTATCCTTCAAATTTCTTTTAGAAAGTGTATTTGCTGGGAATTTTCTGCTCTAATTTATTCAAAAGAAATTCTGCAGCAAAAGCACACAGAGTTCTTGTTGAGACTTATGGCAAACATGCTCTATTGGAAACATGTACAGATGGTTTAGACACTTCAAAAATAATGATTTTGAGGCTGAAGATAAAGAATGCTCTGGCAGACTAAAAAAGTTTGACGACAGAGAATTGGAGGCATTACTTCATGAAGACTCCAGTCAAATGCAAACTGAATTCAAAGAATCATTTGGAGTTGATCACACAACAGTTTTGAAATGTATGAAAACAAGACAAATGATTCAAAAGCAAAGACATTGGGTTCCATGTGAGTTGAAGCCGAGAGATGTCAAACAGCGTCTTATGTGTGAACAGCAGCTTCAACGGCAGGAAAGGTTTTTGCATTGTATCATGACTGACAATGAAAAGAGGATACACTATAATAACTCTAAGTGTAGAAGATCGTAAGGGTAAATTAAGCTATGCATCAACATCAGCAGCAGAGCCAAATATCCATGGTTCAAAGATTCTGCTCCACATTTGGTGGGATCAACTGGGTGTAGTTTATTATAATCTACTCAAATTGACCAAAACCATCACAGAAGATTGCTATCGATTACAATTGATGCATTTGAGTCAAACATTGAAGAAAAAATGGCCGCTATACAAGCAGAGATATGACAAAGTGATTTTACAACATGACAATGCTGGGCCACATGCTGCAAAACAGGTGAAAACCTACTTGGAGATGGGAACTCCGACCACAGCCACCATATTCACCAGACATTGCCCCGTCTGATTGTCACTTGTACTGATTGATGGCACATAGCCTGGCTAAACAGCATTTTCATTCTAATGAACATGCAAAAAAAATGGGTTGACTCGTGATTAGCATCAAAAGACATTTCCTTTTTCCAACGTGGAATTCAAATGCTGCCAGAAAGATAGAGAAAAAAGTGGGTTTCAGTGACATGTTTCTTACTAATTTTTGAAAATAAAAAATTACTTTTTATAATTTATATATATATATTTAGGATTAATTAGGATAGTGCAGATAGAGTGAGCAATGCTTGGTGACAGTCAGTTTTTCACCTGTGTGATGTTAGATATAGATGCTCTATCATCAGTATTGAACACTTTCTTAATGAATATAGCAATCTATATTATTAACTATACACCCACAAATGTTTAATACTCCTGGCATATCTATGTGCTGGCTTTGTCTTTTGCAATTTCTTGTACATATCTCCAGTGTTAACTGTTTCATGGACATGCAAAAACCTAACAAAGTGCTGAAGAAAATTTACATCTAATATAGATATTAAAACTGAAATTTCATTGTATATACAATTAATATTATGCTGGGATGCAACAGTTCTTCCAAGTTCCAGCCATGATTTTCTTTACTTTGGATTCTCATTAGTTATCACAAGTAATTATGATGTTCAAATTATTTTTATTTGTCAGTCTAAGCAAAAGACAAATGTTTAAATGATGTTCATGTGTAAAAGCCGATTTTCCAATTTCATGAAATCTTAAGGCTTGTAAACAACATATTACAGTTGTCTGATTACACAAGCAATAAGGAATAGAGAAAACTTCAAAGACAGTTCTAAGATTTCTCTAACATAGTCCAGAAGGTGGGAATATATGAACCAAGTATATTTGTATAAAAAAAAAAAAAAAAGGTGCCCATGGTGTAATTGTTATCGTCGCAGGAAATGGACATGGCGACACGAGTTCAAATCCTAGACGAGACTGATTGCATTTCACATATCACTAATACCCTTGGGAAAGGTATGAATCCAATTATTCTCCCTCCATCTATGGGTAAATAGTAGGGCAGACTAGGTTCTTCAGCCTTGGTGAGGCAACTAGTCTAGGAGAAGGAACACTCTGAATTCAAACCTGTTAAACTTCGCTTAAAAAATTGACCTTGTGTCATATCCTGCCCGAGCAGATAGGTTGGGTAAATACGATAAAAAAAATGGTATATCTATATAGATGTATAAGTATTTACCAACTCCTCCACATGAGCATTGTGTGAAACAAAGTCAATTTTTTAAGTGGAGTTCAACAGGTTTAATTCAGAGTTTTCATTCTCCTAAACTGGTTGCCATACCAAGCTTTAAGAATCTAATCTGCCCTGCTTCATATCTGAAGGGAGAATCGTTGGGTACATTTATTTCTCAGTAGTTATGGGAAATGCAAACAGTCTCATCCAGAATTTCAACGCAAGTTGCTGTGTTTCCTACAATGATAACCACTACAACAGAAGTACTTCCTACATATATGTATATACTTGTATATATTTATTCACACATCAAAAATAGCTCATTTGAATTAAATCCTACTGTTTTGAATATATTTCTGCATTTAATCAAGTATAAGTTATAATTCATGATATATAAGCAATAAAAGTTCCATTTAGAAAGAAATACAAGTGACAATTCTTATAACAACTTTATTAATGTATAAGCAAGCAAAAACAAAGACACAAAAAAAAATAGGTAAAATATTTGTGTGGGAAGATGAAAGAAAGCATGGTTCATTTACTGATTTATCAATTTATTTTTTGGTTATCTTTGGTAATGTCAGGTTAATGTCATGCAGATGACAAAGTGGCATTGTATGTGTGCCAAATGGCCCCTTGATAGCAGGTATCTATTGAGGGAAGGAAAAAACATCTTCCTCCTACAGCATGCAGAGAAAAAGAGCTATGTTCATACTTTTTTCTTGTCACTATGGCAACTGCATGTTATCTGCTAGCAACTGTTTTGCAAAATCATAACACAAACAAGAGCAGATAATCCACATATTTTTTTTCTTTTTGACACCCTTTGATTAAATTGGATGAGTAATTTTATGATATATTTTGTATCAAATTTTATTTTGGTTTTATTGAATTGTGTTTTAATTGTGCTTGCTTTTTTTAAAATTATTCTCAGGGCAAAATAGAATCAATCACAATTTCTTCTTTACTAATCAATTATTTTTAATGTTACCATCTAGAAATAATTCAAAAGAATTTTTCATCTTAGAAAAATTCTACCCAATTTTTCCCGAGGAAAAACACTAAGGAATTTATAAGACTTTAATTAATGTCTGAGATGAGTTGAAATTTAATGTCTGATTTGGAAAAAAAAAAAAAAAAAAAAAAAAGTGTCTTGTTTATCAATTTTTGAAAGCCCCTTTTATTAGTCCCTTAATAACTTGACATTAACTATTTTTAGAACGCAAAAAACTACCGTTAAATGCACTCTTAAGTTTGATTTGAAATCAAAGTTTTCTAGAATTTACCAAGCTTTAGTTATTCTGACCCAGAGGCTTAAAACTGCTTACAGTATTTTCTGTGGTTACTCATCTAAATACTGAACAAGCAGACTGTTGCCTAATTTCAGAGCCTTCAAAATGACTTAACTGTAAACCAATCAATTGCTTCTTTGTTTAGAGTGACTTGATAAAATATGTAGACAATGTGAAACCTAAAGAATTAATAAATCTAAGCATATAAGTCATTATGGGTGTCGCAAAGGATTGTTCAATATGGTGAGCTATTATTATAGATCGTACAATGCACAGAATGAGAAATTATGATTGAATATTTTTATTTTCTTTCATTGTTCTGTTTTTTTACTTTTTAATGACTTTTATATAAAACAGTTTGAGGTCATATCTTTATAACAAAAGTTTCTGCTTTTAAACACAAATGTCTTTAGTCAAACTTTCGTTTTAAAGATTAAAACAGCTCACTTGAAGCAAGTTAAAAGTAAATTCAATGAAAATAAGTAAATCTATCACATTTTACATTAATGTATGATAATGTAGTATAAATAATTTTTATTGTTTCATATTGTATAAATATTTTTGTAAAAATCTTTATTGCTAACTTTTTTATTTTTGATATCTGATTAAAAATAATTACCTATTTTATATTTATTAAAAAACAAACAAAAAAAAAAAAGAAAAATCACCAACAAAATTTTTTAGATATATAAAACAAAGAACAAACATGAATCATGTTATATATATCTATATTATAGACTTATCATAGATTTTTATTTTATAAAAGGAAAAAATTAGCAATTAAAAGTAAAAAGAAAAATATGAGCTATATTGTAACCCTAACCAAAAATCTATGGCCTAAGTGTCAGAGCCAAAATGTCTTAAAACCATTAATGTTTAATGACAAAGAATTTTGTGCTAATATATAAACATCTGCAACAGAAAAGTCCAAAGACCAACAACAGAATATACACCTTTCAGTATTTGCTTTGTTTGAAATTGTTTTACATTGTGACTGAGACTTAGAACAGTAGACAGAACCTAAGATATCATAATCCATATTCATTATATGGTGCTCTTGAATATTGTTACATATTTCCATATTACTCAATCATTTGAATCAGTTGATACTATAAAGTTTTCTTCCTTATTTCACTCGAAATACTACTGCTTCAAACTTGGACAAGGCAGATAGCCAACTTAAATGACATCACTTATATCTGCTCAAAGAAAGACTAAAAGGAAAAAAGAAAAACAAAAACTATTTTTTTTTTACTATGACTCATATCTAAATATAAGTATGCCTTTTCCTAATAAACTTTATCCCCACCAAGAATAAAAAAAACAATCATCCAAATGAATTTAGATGATGAATAAAAAAGCTCCTGAAGGAGTCATTTGTTAAACTTTGCTTACTTTGACACTAAACCAGAATGATGGTGCACTAAGTTACTTCTAAACTCTCATAATTATCTGCCAGCCAAACTCACTGTAGCAGGCTATCAAAGATTGGCATTTAAATATTTTTAAAGCTCACTGTTCTTAAGAAAAATATTCTCCCTTATCCACTAACTTTTGAGTCCTTGTATAATTTATAACCTTTGGGTACCATGTTACATCTTATGTAATTAGATATATCTTTTATATTCATTGCCAGGAAGATGGCAGTAACTAAAAATTATCATTCTAGACAATCAGAGAAAGTTTCAAAGTCAAAAGAAATTAGTTAATTAGAAATTTTAACAAATTTTATTACATTGAACAATTCATCTTAATAAAAGATGTACATTTTTATAACCAACCATTTTCTAGTTATATATCCCAAAAAGAAGTTTTTAAATACTGAAATAGAATATCTTAGGCAAAAAGAATTTTCTTTTGATGACATTGATAAATTTATTGGTGATTGTGTGTTTTTAATGTCTATTAGCAAAAAGTTTACAAATAGCATTGTTTTTGATGAAAATATTCTGGTTGGAAAGTAAATGAAATGGAATTCTAGAGGATGACAAATGTGAAGGATGAGTTTTTTTTATTGTTCTCTTCTTCAAAATGTAATGCTGTTAGGTGTATGCAGAAATTTACTTGAATTGGCAGCAGAAACAAATTTTTAAAATACTATTAGGATAGGATCCAGAAAAATGCTGTTCTGAAATATCATTTCTTATATTTGATTAAAAAGATATTTTGGGGACATTTTATTTAATTATTTTTTGTGAATTCAGTTTGTCATCTGGGAGCTGAAGATGTTCTGTGCTGTGATTAAGATTATAGTTCTTTGTTGTAACATACTGTTAGACTCTGAGAAGACTTGTGGGCTTCTCATAAATGGAAGTATAGTTTCCATATCTAATGAGTGACCTTGAAGAGAAAACTTGCTTTAAATATAAAATGATTTTTGCATTAGATTAAGCAACATCATTTTCACAAAATGAACTTCTGATGGACTGAGATTAATGTTTTCTATATTAACAAAATTAGTGTTTAGATGATGGATATAGCTGTAAGTTTTTTTTAAATGCATTATCAATCATACTAGAATAGTTTATTTTTATTGACCTGTAATTTTCCCATTTTACCAATTTTTAAAAAAAAACTTTTATTGTAACTCACTTAGGTCATTATTTCTACAATAGTCAAGAAGCAATGATAATATGGAAAGATTTACAGCTGTTACTTGGTCAGTATGTCTTTAATTCCAATTTAAAATGCTGAATTTTACAAAATGTTATGCTGTATTTTGTTTGTAAAATAATGCTTAAACTATGCGTTTTAAATGTAAAGGCACGCTTACTCTACTGTAAAGCCAATTTGATATTAAGCCTATCCACATGTCAGCGAACAAGGCAGAATGTTTTTAAATATCTTCTATCGAATAATTTAAAAATTCGTAAAGAAAGCCCTAACAGTAGTTTAGAAGAAAAAGCCTAGAATGCTACTACAGCCCCCCCCCCTCAGAAAAGGAAAAAAAAAAAAAAAAAAAAAAAAACAAACAAAAACGAATTGTCCCCTTCACCCCACTAGACCGCCCCCAAAGCTACCTAAAATATCAGTAGTAAATAAAAGTCCAAACGAAGAAGACGCATTTGAACTCGGGAGCCAAGTGGAAGAAATATGTCAATATTGGTCAGTATGTCTTTAATTCCAATTTAAAATGCTGAATTTTACAAAATGTTATGCTGTATTTTGTTTGTAAAATAATGCTTAAACTATGCGTTTTAAATGTAAAGGCACGCTTACTCTACTGTAAAGCCAATTTGATATTAAGCCTATCCACATGTCAGCGAACAAGGCAGAATGTTTTTAAATATCTTCTATCGAATAATTTAAAAATTCGTAAAGAAAGCCCTAACAGTAGTTTAGAAGAAAAAGCCTAGAACGCCTAATGCTACCACAGAGCTCTAATTCCTGAAGCCTGCTAGGTCCCCAACTGTAGGATGGAAAAAAAAAAAAAAAAAAAAAAAAAAATGAAAAACCCTTGGAAAAGTCCCAATACAGCAAAAAAGTATAAGTCAGTATTAGTGAAAGTCATAAGAAAGTACCTTAATGTTGGACTTTAACTAAGTTAAAACTTAAAACAAATTCCCCCCCCTTTATTTATTTATTTTTTTATTTTTTATTTTTTTTATTTTCATTTTATTTAATTTTAAAAAAAAAAAAAAAATTTTTTTTTTTTTTTTTTTTTTTTTTTTTAAAATGTTCATTTATTTTATTATGTACACATGGGAAGCAGCATGATGTACGTTAAGGTATTTGAATAAACCAATGGACGACCAAAGTCAATACCCAAATGGGTCCTGGACGTGAGTTTGACGACTTTTCGCTCAGGATCGACAGTTCGATCGGGGAACTACTGCTGCTCCTCTATAAGAGTGGCTTCTATAGAAGAGAATAAAACAGCCATCGAAAGATAACCATGACCCACACTCAAACCACTTACACAAACCGCATCGCTCTTCGCGCGGGTAAAAAAGGGGCGCGTCCTGCTGAGGTTGGAGCCCTGGCCTCGGTGTTCGAAAAATCAGCTACAGAGCTCAAACAATCAAAACTACTAAAATGCAAGCAAACACTACAAATAGCCACATTTAACGTAAGAACCTTAAATAGAATAGGACAACTCCCAGAGCTAATTGCATCGGCCGAAGAACATAATATAGAAATAATTTGCATACAAGAACACAGATACACGCACACAGAAGATATCAAATATCACGAAACTGGCAATGGATGGTCGCTCGCCACTGTATCCGCATGGAAAAACTCTGTCAACGCCGCAGTAGGAGGGGTAGGATTGCTTATAGGACCTAGAGCACTAAAAACGCTTAATAGCATAGAGAAAATACGACCTAGGATGATGGTAGCTACATTTAACGGAAACCCCAGAGCAACAATCGTCTCATGCTACAGCCCCACCAATGTTAGTGAAGAAAATGAAATAGTCACCTTCTACGATGAGTTATCCTCATTAGTGCGTAGCATCCCGAAACACAACATGTTAGTCATTGGCGGAGACATGAATGCACAAATCGGGAAAAACGGAAACAACAAATACAGCCTCCACAACACGTCAAATAGAAATGGGCAACATCTAACAGATTTCATGATAGAAAATAGATTAGCATGCCTCAATACAAACTACCAAAAAAGAGAGGGCAAACTATGGACATACACGTACGCAAACAATACTAAAGCTCAGATAGACTACGTCCTTATAAACAAGAAATGGAAGAATAGTGCATTGAATTGCGAGGCATACTCCTCTTTTGAGGGTGTGTCCACCGATCACCGAATAGTCACAGCGAAAATACGGTTAAGCCTACGAAAAAACGCCAAACGAACAGCGACCACCAAACACTATGACTGGGCCCTATTAAACAACAAAGATGTCAGAGATAAATACGTATTAGAATTGAGAAACAGATTCGAAACACTACAAGAAAAGACGGAAAAAAGTACACCAAACGACGAATACGAAAATTTCGTCAATGCACACCTTGAGGCAGCAGCAAAATACATTCCAACAAAAATTAAAACTAAATATAGAGTCCCATGGGAAACCTTAGCGGTGAGAGAAAAACGTGCACTAGTGAAAACAGCCTCCAAAAACTATCGAAAAAACCCAACAAACACAAATGCCTTAAAACTAAAAACGGCACAAAATCAATTAGCAGGCATATATATAAAGGAACAGACAGAATACATTCAAAATCAGATAGATAAGATCAGAGACTCGGTAGAAGATAGACAATCTAGAATTGCCTGGCAAACAATAAACGAAGTGAGCAGAAGAAAGAGCACAGCCAAAGCAAAACTTAA
This sequence comes from Sepioteuthis lessoniana, assembly GCA_963585895.1. Classification (NCBI taxonomy): domain Eukaryota; kingdom Metazoa; phylum Mollusca; class Cephalopoda; order Myopsida; family Loliginidae; genus Sepioteuthis; species Sepioteuthis lessoniana. The sequence goes on from OY757920.1 coordinate 58,962,380, forward strand.
AGCAGCAAACCAACAAGAAAGAATAAAACTGTGGAAACAGCACTTCGAAAACTTACTTGGAAACCCACCAAAAATAACACATGAACCAATCACCAGAATAATTAGCAAACAATTAGACATTAAACTTGGACCGTTCACACAAGGAGAACTCGACTCGGTTCTCAGAAAAATTAAAAATAGGAAAGCTGCAGGACTGGACGAAATTCCCCCGGAAGTATGGAAGACCAGACAATTCGACGACATACTGCTCCGACACTGCAACGCAGTATACAATCAAAATCCGATAGATAGATGGACGAAGGGATGCATACTCCCCTTCCCTAAAAAGGGGGACCTCGGATTAGCCAAAAACTACCGAGGCATAACACTTACATCCATAGCTGCCAAAATCTACAATGCCCTACTACGAAACCGCATAGAACCCAAAATCGACAACATACTTAGAAAAAACCAAAATGGCTTCCGAAGAAATAGATCTACGACCTCACAAATACTAACCATCCGCAGAATCCTTGAAGGTGTACGGGCAAAGAACCTACAAGCGACATTAATATTTGTCGACTTTACCAAGGCTTTCGACTCCATTCACAGAGGAAAGATGGAACAAATCCTACTAGCGTACGGCATACCTAAAGAAACCGTAGCGGCAATAACGATTCTCTATAGAAACACTAAAGTAAAAGTACGATCACCAGATGGAGACACAGAATACTTCGACATTGTAGCAGGAGTACTACAAGGGGACACGCTGGCTCCGTATCTCTTTATCATTTGTCTAGACTACGTACTTAGAACATCGATTGACAAAATCAAAGAGAATGGCTTCGAACTGACGAAGAAAAGAAGCAGAAGATATCCCGCAACAACAATTACCGACGCCGACTACGCCGATGACATAGCGATACTGGCAAATACACCTGACCAAGCCGAAACACTTCTGCATAGCCTGGAACGAGCAGCAGCAAGCATAGGCCTCCATGTTAATGCACACAAAACGGAATATATGTGCTATAACCAAACGGGGGACATCTCCACTCTAGAAGGAACCCCTCTTAAACTAGTAGACAAATTCACGTACCTAGGAAGCAGCGTCGAATCAACCGAAAAGGACATCGAAACGAGGTTAACGAAAGCATGGACAGCTATCAATAGGCTATCGACTATATGGAAATCAGACCTAACCGATAAAATGAAACGCAGTTTCTTCCAGGCAGCGGTCACATCGATACTGCTATATGGATGCACTACATGGACGCTAACAAAACGGCTCGAGAAGAAACTAGATGGCAATTACACAAGAATGCTGCGTGCAATCCTCAACAAGTCCTGGCAGCGGCACCCCACAAGACACCAACTGTACGGCCACCTGCCCCCTATCCCGAAATCTATTCAAGTTAGGAGAACCAGACATGCAGGACATTGCTGGAGAAGCAGAGATGAACTCATAAGAGATGTACTCTTATGGATCCCCACACACGGCCGCGCAAAAGCAGGACGACCAGCACGAACGTACATTCAGCAGCTGTGTGAGGATACAGGATGTTGTCCTGAAGACCTGCCTAGGGCGATGAACGATAGGGAGGAGTGGCGAGAGAGGGTCAGGGATATCCGTGCTGCCAGCACGATATGATGATGATGACTAAGGATTTAGTGACACCAAATGCTCTTGTGTCTTGGTAAAGCAGTCAGAACTGAGAATTAGGTTTTCCTGTAAAAAAAAAAAGGAGACATGAATTTAGATCTCATGGAGAACTTATTCTTTCTGATACTTTTCCGTTTTTTGTCACAGAAATAATGTGTAAGTAGCAAAGAAAAGCACCAAAATTTTTTTAAAATTAAAATAAAAGTTAAAATTATTAATAATAATGTTTGACAATTTTTCATTAAAAAAAATCAAAATAAAATAAACCATACACCTGACTAGTATGTTAAAACAATAATAAAATGGTACCAACAAGGTTGACAAAGTATAGGATGAATTGGAGGTGTTACTTAGGTTTTATCAACACCAACTGTCTTGTAGCAAAATTGATAAAAGCAGCAGATAAAGATATTCAAGTTTCTTCAAAGCAAAAGAGAATTTGAGTTTCAGTCTCACTGAGATCTTATCCTTTGTTATTGTCTCTTTTATCCTTGTTGCTATAGAAATAAAAACCTGGGATGATTATGATAAAAAGTATCTAAAATTCAGAAAATACTAGTCAAATTTAATTCTAATAATAAAAACTGACACAAAATCATTGGCATCTAAAGAAAAGAATGATAAAATCTTATAAAATATATTGTACAAATGTTATATTTTCAAACGATTTCATAAAAAATTTACAAAAAAAGTTCTTTCTGATGAATCAAGACATATTTGCTTGTCCAAGTTGTAGAGGATGATTAAAAAAATGTTAGCAACTCTGTCAAAACATCCATGAAATCTCCCACTGGTGATTAAAAAAAATGTTAATATTTCTATGGGAGTAACTTAATTAGAATACCAACTGGAAGATTCCAATAATGTTTTGACAGGGATGGTGAACAGGTGGAAACTTTAAAATCCTTATATAAAGAAACTGCTAAAGAAATGTTAACATTTTTTTAAAACACACTGTATTTCAGTTTGATGCTGGTGACATCTTGATTTTCTGTCAACAAATTTGGATTTTTCAACCTTTTGAAATAGATCTCATTTATTTTGTAAAATGTGTAGACATCAAATTCTTTCATACTAATTCATAAAAAATATATATGGATTAAAATATAACAGAATGAAAAGAAAATAAGATGAGAAAGCTAATTTGGAAGAGTGTTGATATATTCATTATAATGCTATTTGGGCTTCATCAGATAATGATTTGGAAAAGTTTTAAATTTTGGGAAAAAATATCAAGAAATGCTGAAACTGTTTATAAGATTTTCATGGCAATGATTAATGTTCCTAATTACATTGCCATGATGGCTTCATAGAGACTTTTAACATTCCCAAATATTTTTCTTAAATTTTAAAATCTTTCTAAATTATTATTTTCTGAGGTCCATCCAGGGCAAAGCACTCCACCCAATTGACTACTTCATCTGATTTTTTGTTCATGATAATTTGTATCTCAGTGAATTAAAGGAACTATTTTTAAAACCTAAAGAAAGAAATAACATGACTTCCAACCAAGGAAGTTCATTGCTTTCTGGTGCTGGTAAGAATTATCTCTATCAAAATATACTGATAAACTAACTTGATTCATATGAAGCTAATCCTTTAGTACTGAGAATGTCATCTCCATTTCCTCTGGGGAAATGGAGAAACCTGCACAAGATAAGATATCAAAATGCCAGAGGATATATTCTGACTATCATCAGCTCTCTCTTGACATGTACAACTGATCTGAAGCTGCATAGAATGTCTCAGACAACCAGTAGTTGCACATATTTTGCTATTCATTGTCCAGTAATCATCTTGTGGGATCAGTAATCACACTTATTTACCAAGCTTAACTTGCTGTTGAATAGAAGCCTCAAGGTAGCTTGCAGGACCTGCTGTTTTAAGGGGTTCAAACAAACACAAAATTTTTTTCAGAAAATGGTCAGATATAGTTTGAGAGTTTTCAGGCTGGTTGTCTGGATGAGACAAAATCTTGACAAACTGCTAATTCCAAAACCATGTAAAACTTTTTCATCATGTATCTTTGAATTGCTCTCTCCTGGGTGACAAGCATTTCCTACATTCTCCATGACTACCACTCACCGCAGAATGTAGAGCTTATATATTTATGCTGGCTCAGTTTCTGGTATGGGACATTTGGTTTATCCTCTAATTTTGTCCCTTCAATAATCAGTGTACTTTTCACGTGACATAGCAATTTTTTTTTGTTTTTTTACGGCTGCCTCCCTCTAGCCTTCTTTCTTCTACAACTTACCTAGAAAGCAACAGAGCAAGAGTTTAAGACTCCATCTCATGTCTTTGAATTCAGATTTGACCTTTTCCTTGACTGGTTTTTCACTCAAAGCAAAAGAGCCAAGTATGATCAACTATGTTACCCATAGCTGGAGGTATAAAAGATGGATTCAAGTAACTTGTGAATGTAAACAGCCATAACCAAAATTAAACACAACTGTTGCCATTTTTCCAAGCCAATAACATCTGTAACTTCAAGATAATGTGTATCAAAATCTGTTTTTTTTTATCCTTTTATTCTTATAAAGACTGTAAATTCATTTAGATTTGAATTTCTCGAATAAAAATGTTAAATCTTTATTAATATAAATTTACTTTAATAAGGTTGGAAGATTTTGCCTATTCATCAAATTGGTATTTATATGTGTAGTCATCAAGCAGACACATATACTAAACATTTATGAATAAAGAAAAATAATATGGCTCCAAGAAGTTGGTAGAACAAAATAGAATTATATTTTACAAAAACCAAAAAGATGCCAAACGAAGAATTAAAATGTGTAACATACATTCTGTTAGACCCTGTAAGGAAAATAGAGGATGTTCAAAAAAGTCACTTTTGTCACGTTTTCATGCCATGTTTCTTTGGTATCTGCAAATCTCTGCCTATTTAAACAGGACTCCTGCAGTTTTCCATAAGGGGTCACATGACTAGAAAAACATGGTACATATTTCATTAGTAAATATAAAAATTACCCCCCCTAAAAAGCGTGATTTCTATGCATGTAAATACAGTTAGGCACATAATTATTGGTACTCTTCAAAAAAATGTTTTTCTAAATTTCTTACAATTTACATGAATAATTTTGGTCAATCTATGCACAAGGAATTGAAAACACTAACATTTACAAATCAATTCATTCATAAAAATAACAGAAAAATAAAATGATGGGACAATTAAAAATCATTGACACTTCTACAATATTCAATGATTAATTATCAATAGAGTTTCAATATATGAAGAAAATTTTCAATCAGCTTCTGGCACAATACAGAAGGCATTTCAATTCACTAACATATTCTAAATGTGTAATATAACGGCTGAGTGATTTCGTTTTATATATCTTGCCTTTTAGTTTAGTTAGGCTGATAACCTTTCGCTTAGTGCATGGGTTAGTTAGGTGCAACATGAAAATAAAACCCCAGATAGAGAATGTGACCACGGGATGTGAATGACGTCATGCACCGGAAGCGTGGGCTGAGATTTGAGAAAAAGTCAGCAAGTTGAGTTTTAGCATCCAAGGAAGACAGTTGACTTTTGAAGCTTGCCGAGGTCTTGCAGCGGGATGTGAATGACGTCATGCACCGGAAGCGTGGGCTGAGATTTGAGAAAAAGTCAGTGAGTTGAGTTTTAGCATCCAAGGAAGACGGTTGACTTTTGAAGCTTGCTGAGGTCTTGCGGCGGGTGCTGCACGTGGTTTGGGGCGGATGGAAAAGTCATCATAGAAAGATTGTGCCTCTCTCTTCCTCATGTCGAAAAACCTTTTAACTCAAAGGTAATAAAAAGTTTCATACCTGAAATAAGAAGTCGTAAAGTTTTTCGTGTTTTGGGATTCCGATGTTATCTATATATATGGACATTATGAACGTTTTGCGTACTGGTATGAATATGTCTATTACACGTATTCATATCTGGCTCTGTAACATATGCTTCAAACTAGGAGATCTTCTTGCATTCACTTTTTTCTTTAATGTTAGACTATGTGTAAATTTTCTTTATGATTTAAGTCAAAACAGAGCCAGCCATGAGAGAGCATCTTTAATCAATTTTTGATAAAAAGTATGATGTCATTGTGTATGAAATCCCAATAGTGTGCTTATCCCTATTGCTTCTTCTATTATTTCATATTTTCTTTTAAAATATCAAGATAAATTTCCTTTTATTTTGTCCTTTCAACTCAATTTTTCACTGCCTTCAGAAATCAAATCTTATTATGCTTCATAAACTCTTCATCATGGTCAAAAAATAAAGTCTTTTGGCCATTTGAAGTCACCGTCTGACTGTGGTGGACATCATTATGAGAAGGCATGTAACAAAGAATTAATCTTTTTTTAGCCAATCAAAGGGCACCACAGACTGAAGCTTTCAATGCTTTCTTAGTCTCCTAATAATCATAAATTGAGAAGCATAGACTCTTATCCTTAAAAAAATGGCTTATTTTTCATCTTGTTCTCTTTCTGTTTTGTCTGCTCTTTTTCTGTGTGGATTGGTAGGATTCATCTAAAATGAACAGATGTATGCTCTATGAAGAATCATCTTATTTATAAATAGTGCATAGCTGTATCTATTTACCCAACACCTCCACCATAGATAGGATGAGACACAAGGTCATTTTTAAGTGATTTACGGCTAGTTTGAATTCAGAGTTTTTCTTTCGGCTAGACTGATCAATGTATCAAAGCTAAAGAGCCCAGTCTATCCTATTATTTATCCATAGCTGGAAGGAGATGTAGATTTATATCTTTTTCATGGGCATTAGCATCAAGTGAAAATTAAACAGCCTTATCCAGAATTTGAACTTACAATACTGAGTTCATTTTCTGCTAACATAACCATTAATAATAGTGCATTGAATAGCAAAGCGTACTTCTCATTCAAGGGTGTGTCCAATGATCACTGAATAGTCACGGCAAAAATACAAGTGAGCCTATGAAAGAATCCTACTCAAACAACAACCATACACTATGACTGGGCCCTACTTAATAACAGGGATATTAGAGATAAATATATGTTAGCACTAAGAAACAAATATGATGCTCTATAAGAGCAGACAAAAGCACACACTCCAAATGAAGAATATGAGAATTTCGTCAACACCCACCAAGAAAGAGCAGCGGAATTCCTTCCAACTAAACAAAGAACATAATATCGAGTCCCATGGGAGACATTAGCGGTTAGAGAAAAGCATGCAGGCATGAAAACTGCCTTCAAATGCAACAGGAAGAACCCAACAAATACCAATGCCCTGAAACTTAAAAAGGCACAAAATGAATTAGCTAACATACCTAAAAGAACAGACAGAATACACACAAAATCAGATTGATAAGATTAGAGACTTGGTTGAATATACACAACTTAGGATAGCATGGCAAACAATAAATGAAGTGAGCAGAAGGAAGAGCACTGCCAAAGGTAAACTGAAAGCTACCAGCCGACAAGATCGAATGCACCAATGGAAACAGCATTTGAGAATTTACTCGGGAACCCTCCGGAAGTCACTCAAGAACCAATCACGAGAATTATAAGTAAGCAATTAGACATCAAACTAGGATAGTTTACTCTAGAAGAACTTGACTTGGTACCTAGAAAAATTAAAAATAGAAAGGCAGCAGGGCTTGAGGAAATACCCCCAGAAGTGTGGAAGACCAGAAAATTCGACAACATACTGCTCCGACACAGTAATGCCATTTATAATCAAAATCCTATTGACAGATGGATGAAGGGATGCATCCTCCTCTTTCTTAAAAAGGGTGACCTTGGATTAACCAAGAACCCAACAAATATAAGATATACAATGCCCTACTACACAACCGCATAGAAACCAAAATTGACGACATACTTAGGAAGATCCAAAATGGCTTCCAGAGAAATAGATCCTCGACCACACAAATTTTGACTATCCATAGAATTCTTGAAGGTGTATGCTCAAAAAACTTACAGGCAACAATATTATTTGTTGACATTACTTAGGCCTTTGACTTCATTCCCAGAGGTAAGATGGAGCAAATACTACTCGCCTACAGCCTACCAAAAGAAACTTTCGCAGCCATAATGATGCACTATAGAAGCACCAAAGTAAAAATCCTTTCTCCGGATGGAGACACAGACTTCTTCGACATAGTAGCAGGAGTACTGCAAGGAGACACATTAGCCCCATACCTCTTTATCATCTGTCCAGACTATATACTTAGAACATCCATTGATAAAATCAAAGAAAATGGTTTCAAGCTAACAAAAGAAAGAAGCAGAAGGTACCCCGCAAAAACAATTACCGACGCCAACTACATTGATGATATAGCACTTCAGGCAAATGTACCCGCCCAAGCCAAAACCCTACTACATAGTCTGGAATAAGCTGCTGCAGGCATTGGACTCCATGTCAATGCATACAAGATGGAATATATGTGCTTTAATCAAACAGGTGACATCTACACACTAAATGGTAGCACTCTGAAACTAGTTGACAAGTTCACCTACCTTGGGAGCAGTGTCTCATCAACCGAGACAGACATTAACACACGACTAGCAAAGGCATGGACTGCTATCAATAGGCTTTCAGTCATATGGAAATCAGACCTGACCGATAAAATGAAACGCAGTTTCTTCCAAGCAGTGATTGTGTCGATGCTGCTATATAGATGCACCACATGGATGCTAACTAAACAGATGGAGAAAAAGCTTGACAGCAATTACACAAGAATGCTGTGAGTAATATTGAACAAGTCCTGGAGATAGCCCCCCACCACCACAAAGCACCAGCTATATGGCCACCTACCACCCATCATGAAAACTATCAAAATTAGATGAACCAGACATGCGGGACAGTGCTGGAGAAGTAGGGACGAGCTTATAAGTGATGTACTCCTGTGGACCTCTTCACATGGATGAGCAAAGGCAGGACATCCAGCTTGAACTTACATACAGCAACTCTGTGCCAATATAGGATGTAGCCCAGAGGATTTGCCAAAAGCAATAGATGATAGGGCGGTGTGGTGAGACAGGGTCAAGAATATCCGTGCTGATAGCGCCACATGATGATGATGATGATGAATATATGTCCATCTACAAAGAATCAACTTATACTTTTTGGTCACATGATGAACATATTCACCCAACCCCTCTGCACAGGCAGGATGTGACCTAAAATCAATTTTTAAGCAGAGTTTAACAGGTTTTAATTCAGAGTTTTCCTTCTCCAAGACAGGTTTCTATACCAAGGTTGAATTGCTCAATTTGCTCTTCTAATAACCCCTAGCTGGAAGGAGTTTGGTTTGGTTTCTATTCTGTTTAATGGCATATCAACTTTCATAGGTTATTTAATGCCAAAGTTACCCTTCTAGAAGAATAGCAGTGGTACTATTTAACCCATAGCTGGGAGGAGAAGGGGTTTCATACCTTTCTCAAAGTTATTTGTCCGAAAGTAAATATAACAACATGACTGGAGTTGCTTACTTACTTGCTTACTACGATTCTACAGTACAGTGCTTTAACGATGACACTACAAGGACACCTCCAGCTGGAGGGAGACTAGTTGGATTCATATCTTTCCCAAGAGTATTAACACTATGTAATATGCAAACAGTCTCGTCCAGGATTTGAACATGTGTCATCATGTCCATTTCCTACAACGGTATCCATTACACCACAAACACCTCCACATGAAGTAAGTGCATCAAATTTGATAACTCTGTTCTTTCTTTTGAAAGTGCAGTGAGAGACAGAACATGCTATTGCAGCTCTAAGAAATAAATTATGACTAAGTGCATTCAATTGTGTTGCATTTATCAAAATATTTCCTTTATTAATAGAATAAACTACTGATGAACTTGTCTTTAATTAAAACAAAACCCTAGATTTTGGTCTAGATTCTTTTGTTCCATGGTAAATAAATGAAAATATATAAATATGTGTATCATTATTACTGATGCCAAAACAAACAATTTTTTAATGAAGCTAACAATTCACTGTTAATTTGGAAGGGTGTTATACCGTTCACCTAACCAAAAGAAAACTCAGACCATTAAAACATGAGTATATTTTATACATTTGATTTTGAAATGTTTAAAGGATTATTATATGTCAATATCAAACATTAATCATCTTTTTTCCTTTCATTAGATTTTATATAGATTTTGGAGAGAGAAGAGATATCAAGCAAGAAATGGTTGCATAAAGATTGCACATGTAATAGCATGTGCACCTTGTCTACCATTGTTCCAGATATTTCTGTACTGTAAAACATTCAAAGAATTATGCAACTTATAAATCTCTAATTATGAAGACTAAATCCATATTCTTAAAGGGAATATATCAAATAATTTAGCTGTTGCCAATAATCTTTATCCCCATTTAAGCGTAATGCAATGCATCATCGTGTATGGAACCTGGTAATAGGGTTTAATTTCGAGGTCACACATCTGCACTGGTGACTGATGGCTGTGTGATCCTAGATTTTGAGCCAGCATGTAAACAGAACGAAAAAGAAAAAAAAAAAAATTCAGAATCACAGATGTCCACAGATTTGATTAGGTGAAAAAGTCACATGATCAGAAAAAAAGGAAAACGGTCCCAGTTGTTTTTATTTGTAGTTCTGAGAACCAGAGAAAGAAATGTGTTTTGAGGATTAGCATTTAAAAGCCCTCTTTTTGAGGGGTAATGTGCTTCAGTATAAAGGAAGATGATGAAAAAATTTTTCTCCTTTGAATTTTTTAAATGACTGTCAGAAAACCAGAAAGAGAGTAGCCCCAGTTAAATTAAAACAAGGAATAAATGTGGAAGTCAAAAGAAAATATATCATGTTTGCCGACTTTTATCACCTGAAGAAGAACAATCAACAGTTTTTAAATTCAATCAGGGAGTTAGCAAAAGCAAGACACCCTACAATGTTACATCAATAGATGTACTCTTTGACACAATGTATGCTTTAGTGGCTTGCAGTATTGGGATATGAAGACATCTTAGTAGACATTAAAATTTTCTAGAAATTTAGAAAATTGTTAATTTTCAAATGGGGAGATAATAATTATAGGTGTGACTATACAATCTGTGTAACACAAATGACCATTCATTTAAAGTTTGTTACTGTATAAACAATAAGGATTTTAGTTGAGTGGGATGTTTTTCTCATTTCCTAAGTAGTAGGGGTGACCGAACTTTTGACCACTGACCTCTTTGTCATAGGGTTGATGTATGTGTCAATACCGAAAACATTGTAAATTAAGTGTGATTGACAGAAGACTAGACCAACGACAAGGACAAGAGGGTAAGATTTTGATGTCAGGTCTTTATTGAGCAAATCGTACATGAAAGGTGTGTGTAGGTGTAGAATCACCATCGCTGAATAATGTCTGTGTAGTCCCTGAAAGTGCTGTAGAAAGGCATAGTTCTTGGCAAGAGCACGTCTAGAATATCAGGATGGTCTCACTACTTGGTGCAGATATTAGGTGTAGCTGTATGGTCAGGTTGTAGACATAGCTGGAGATGGTCAAAGATGTGGATGCATATGTTGCTAAGGCTGGATGATCAATGTCCTGGTTTATTCAGGGGTATGTCGATGCCACCATAGAGTGCTCATGATAGTCCAAGCAGAGTTGTCACTCATGGGTTGGGTGTTATTGCATCTAGTCTGCTGCAATGGAAAATGCAGGTGGTGGTCTGCTGGTGTTTGCTGATTGGTGATGCCAGAGCTGATCAACAGGTGTCTGCTGCTTGATGATGACAGAACATGTGCAGTGGGTTTGCTGGCTGGCTGCTATGTTGTTGTCTTATGGTACCTGAAAAGGGATGTAGTGCAGAGACCAGAAGTGATCCCCAGAAGACTTTCTGAAATCAGCTCTTAAAAGTAGGGGTGACCGAACTTTTGACCACTGACCTCTTTGTCATAGGGTTGATGTATGTGTCAATACCGAAAACATTGTAAATTAAGTGTGATTGACAGAAGACTAGACCAACGACAATACCGAAAACATTCAAAGAATTATGCAACTTATAAATCTCTAATTATGAAGACTAAATCCATATTCTTAAAGGGAATATATCAAATAATTTAGCTGTTTTTTCATCATCTTTTTTTCATCATGTTTTTTCATCATTTTTTTCATCATGTTCTGAAAAGAGCTGTTTGAGAGTGCATCGATGATTGGTTGGGATCTGGGTCTGTAGCTGTGATTGGTTGGATCTCATGTCAGCTGCTGGAAGAGGATCCAATTGTTTTGGCCACTGGTTGCTGTATTTACATAGAAGTATCAGGTTACATATTTTAGGGTTTGTATAGAAGGATTTCTGTATTACCGAAAGCAAGCAAGCAGTCCCTCTTTTAAATATAAGTAATAATGGTATATCTCATAATACTAATATGAGGCATTTTTAAATATCATATATTTTATCTTGTGATGGGAAACTATCTTTAAGTCAGTTCACAGAATTAATTCATCTCAAAAATAGCCCTTGTGGTACCAATAAAAATTCCCCCAGGTATGTAGGTATGATTTTGTTGTTAGCTGACATTGTGGATGACTTTGCATTTTTTCTTTACAGGGATTTTAGGTTTGTGAGTAGCTTGGAGGCTATGATATCATGGAATCTTTGATCCTTTTGTCAACCTCCAGTCATGAAAATTATTTGATCTCACAAAAATGTCTTATGGTTACTCAAACAGTGCACTAGGCTTGAACAAAAGTCTGTCATCAAATTTTTGCTGACTGAGAAGTGTAAACCTTGTTAAATTTACAGGAAAATGTGTGTTTTGTATGGAGAAGTATATTTTAGTCAAAAAATGTTTACAACTGGACTAAACATTGATTTGCCTCAATGAGCTTGAGTCAAAAAATCCATGGAATAGAAACACTCACCAGTAAAAAATAAAAAAATAAATAAAAAAAATAAAAAAAAGTCTGGGTTCAGTTGTCAAAGAAGATGATGCTGATAGTTTTCTGGGATATGAAAGAACTCAACACTATTGATTTCCTTAAAAAAAAGGTGCAACAGTAAACAGTGTTTCCTATAGCCAACTCCTTAGGCAAATTCACCTAATTTATTGAATGACCCTTGGAAATAAATAGGCATTTGATTCCCTTATGCATTACAGAGGAAAACTGAATACTAATCTCTCTGAGGCTGTTGTCAAATATCCCCTTCCTCTGTGAAATACTACTATTGAAATACAGTGATGCAAAAAGAAAAATCTTTTAGAATTGTTGTGGAAATCATGAAGTATAGGGAAACACACAGGGTGGAGATTCTGTTTATTGTCATTTGGCATAAAGTAATTTTTTTCTTCGTGTCAGTTTTTTGATCCCTAAACTTCAGCTTTCAATGATCACAATCTTTATTGATTCATTTTGTGAGCCCTGGGATAGTTCCATTGATCTTCTGGGGTCAATGCCAACATTTTGATGACCCCTGGCCTCAGTATGCATTCTGATTTAAAGTAAACTGCTGGTCAAAGAATCCCCTTTTAAATCCTAAATTTAATGACCAATCAATAAAATAATGAGCCTATTTTCCTCTCTTAGATGAAAAAAACAAAAACAAAAAAACCAGATGAGATGACTGTATATTTTTTTTATTTTGTCTGCTTGTAATTAATGTACTAAAAAATTTTTCCCATGCATTTTGAGGGGAATATTGGTATTATTCTATATGTCACCCATTCAAGGTTTTCAGAAAAAAAAATTTTCGGAATTTTTTTTTTGTGATTTGAACTAATTAGACTCTCACAAACATCCCACATTCTTTTGTTTAAAAAAATAAAGAATTATAAGGGGATTCACTTTCACATTTTAATTCAGGGTAGAATCATCACCTATTTCTTGAACAGTATTAAAAAATTAATCTCAGCTCCACTGAAGTAAAAAAACAAAATTAGAATTGACCCTTCTGGTTATTTATCTTTATTTAATGCTGGTTAGGAAATGGGGGATCATTCTACATTAAAGATGCCTGTGGTATAATGGTTATCGTCATAGGAAATGGACACGGCAACACAAGTAAAATCCTGGACTAGACTGATTGCATTTCACATAGCACTAATACCCTTGGGAAAGGTATGAATCCAATTATTCTCCCTCCAGATATGGGTAAATAGTAGGGCAGACTAGGTTCTTCAGCCTTGGTCAGGCAACTAGTCTAGGAGAAAGAAAATTCTGAATTCAAACCTGTTAAACTCCACCTAAGAATTGACCTTGTGTCATATCCTGCCCGAGCGGATGGGTTGGTAAATATGTACATTAAATTAAAATGGGAAAGTGAACCCCTATTATAAAATTTAATAATTTTGTTTTTCTTTTAGATAAAAAAATTGCTGTGAGCTTGAGGGTCTATTTAGTTCAAATCAAAAAAATTTCTTAGATTTTTTTTTCCTGATGAACTTGAATAGTTAGATGTGTAGAATTGTACAGGAATATTTAAATTACCTGTTCACATTTGAAAACTATGACCTTCATGAAAGTAGAAAAATCATGTATCGTCTGTCTTTTTTCTTCCAGATTAATTTTTAATACAGTTGACAATATCTAGATTTCAAAAAATAAATCAACTAACCAATAGGATTTTTGCATATAGAGTGATGTATTTTTGAAACAAATCAGATTAAAGACAGCAATAGAGTTAAAAGTTCTTAGATTAGATTAAGAATTTCAAAAATAACAGCAAGAAAAAGAATTTAAGTGGGCATTTTGGGGAACTATCAGATGAATTACTTAATAGAATTTTATCTGTAAATAGATATTTGTTATGTGTATATCTTGCTGAGTGGATGTTGACTGGATAATAGCATTACCTAGATCCCTGTTGATATTGGGTTACTGATTTTATGGGTGCATCTAACTTTCATATGATACTAATCATCCATGAATCTGAGTGGTCATCTACCATTGGCACCTTGTGTTTCTCCTGATTATTTTCAGAGACTTACATTGTTTCTCTTCTTGGTTTCTTCATATGGGTGATCTAGGTCTAAGTTCATTTTCTTCATCTGTCTCTTCCAGCAGTTCATTATTACTTTCTTCCATACTCTATTTCATTGTTGAAATTATTGGTCTCCTTCTGCTCTTCATTCCCCAATTTTTCCTCCGGTTTTGTCTTTGGGTTCGAAACTGGATCTAAACTGATCAGCATGCTGCCTATTTTTCTCATATCGCTGTATTATGACCTTTTTGTAAGAAGAATTTTGCTTTTACTGGATTTGATTCTTAATCTTTTCTATACCAAGCATTTTCATTTGTTGAAAATGACATGATTATGGAGGCTCTGATTAGTCTCCTCATTGTCACAGGTCTTTGTTTTCTTCCTGCATGTTGAATCATCTTGTAATTTAGGAGCAATCAAAGTTGATAGGCTTCTATACTTTCATTAAAAGGAGAAAATACCTTTAATCCCATTTTCACAGTTTACATCATTCTTTCTGCTCTTCAATTAGTTTGCTGGTGGTATGGAAGTGTTATCTTGAATGGGATGCACCCAAACCCTTTTAGCTACAAACAGATTCTCATTGCAAAATTTTGGCACATTGTCAGTAATTAACATTTTGGGCACTATTTTTTGATTATACTGTTCTCAGTACTTGCTTTACAGTTGTGGCTTTTCTGTCTTTTACTTTGATTACATCAGGTCAACCTAAAAATGAGTCCACTTGTATTAAGAATAAGCTTATATCTTTGATGTGCACATGATACATGGGGATTCTTATCCAGTTCTTTTTTTTTTTTGTCATATATTTTTCTTAATTATTCTAACAATCTCTTCAGTTTTTTTTTTTTTTTTAATTCTCTGGTGTAAATCATTGTTGATATTTTTTATCATCTTCACAGCCTGCCAAAACCAGACATAAGTCAGTAATTTTGTTCTCTCAGCTGTTAGCTTTTTTTTGTCATTTAATTTCATAACTCTTTCCAACTCAACAAAACATCTGATCCATGTTTCTATATGCTCCAGTTTGACCAACATGGCTAAGGCATCTATCAGCGAAGCTATTGTTACAATATGTATATTTCACAGAATAGATGTTGACTGGATTAGAGCATTAGCTAGACACTGGTTGATTTTGGATTACTGTTTTTATGGGGGCATCTAATTTACATGCCATAAAACAATATTGTATAAATAGTATATATGTTCTTTTTTTTTTTCTTTTAATAGTTTATGTGAGAAGATAGTAAAAAGCAGTGATGCTCCAGGAGGCATAACAAACAAATAATAAATGTACAATAAAGACTGAGATAGAAAGAGACAGTACAGTATATATACAGGGGTGGAAATAAGTATAAAACACCGCATTAAATTGCTAATGATTTTCTTATTAATGCACAAATTCCTCAGAAAATTTGTGTGTGGTACCTAGATCAGATGGGTATTAGTATACATATTAGATTTCATAACTTTCCACCAAAAAAATATTATTAACAAAACTTCGTTTTGAGGGTGGAAATAATTATGAGACAATTCTGAAAAATTGCATATCTGGTTTACTTCTGAATGCCAAAGGAAGAATAAGTGTATGTGCCCGTGGTGTAATTGTTATCGTCGTAGGAAATGAACACGGCGACACGAGTTCAAATCCTGGACGAGACTGATTGCATTTCACATAGCACTAATACCCTTGAGAAACGTATGAATCCAATTATTCTCCCTCCAGCTATGGGTAAATAGTAGGACAGACTAGGTTCTTCAGCCTTGGTCAGGCAACTAGTCTAGGAGAAGGAAAACTGAATTCAAACCTGTTAAACTCCACTTAAAAATTGACCTTGTGTCATATCCTGCCCGAGCGGAGGGGTTGGTAAATAGGATAAGTGCATGCACAGATTATAAAAAGACTCTTGATTTTAAACCATATGAGTCCTATTTAAACATTTCATAATTGAATAAAGTTACAACAAAATGCCTAAGAATTCCCCGTTCAATGAAAAAAAAAAAAGGAAAATTTCTGCCTATAAACTGGGAGGAAAATCTATAAGTTTGATTGCAAGGGAACTGTTGAGGTCCTAAACAATTGTGAGAAATTATCTAAAGGACCCTGAATTGTATGGCACTAGAATACATCCAGGTTGTCCACCTAATATTACAAATGTAACCAGACATTGATTTTTTTCAAGAAGCTTCAAAAGGATAATCAAGCTCAAGAGATCTGCAAAAATCTCAAAATTTACCCATCACTCTAAGAAGAGTTTGTCAAATCTCATATATCAAAATAGGAAGACAGCCCCTGCTTTAACTGCTTAACACAAGAAAAAAGTAACATGAACATAGCAGAAATGGAAAATCGTGGTGTTTTCTAATGAGAAAAAGTTTAATTTGGATAGGCCTGATGGCTCCCATTTTATTGGCATGATTTAAGAAAGAAGAAGCAGCTGTTTTCAAAAAGACTATTTGAAGGAGGATGTTTTGTGGTTTGGGGACCTTTTTCTGTGTCTGAAAAGGCTGATTTAGAAGTGATGGAAGGGGAACGAAATTCTGCACAATATATCAATATGTTGGAAAAAAGTCTTCCCATTTATAAATCATCTAGACACCAATAATGCTATTTTTCAACAGGAAAACGGAGACATACACACTTCTAAGCTCATGAAAGATTGGTTTAAAACAAAAAATATTAAAGTTTTGGATTGGCCCACTAAGTCTCCATATTTAAACCCAATAGAAAATTTATAGGGAATTTTGTCAAGAAGAGTATACAAAAATAAACGTCAATTTGAAGTTAGAGAAACTTTAAAATCTTGCATTAAACACTATTGGAATGAAGTTCCTTCTGAAACTCTCAGAAAACTAATCAATTCAATCCAAAACATGTGTTGCAGTATTACAATTGAAAGGGAATTAATGTAAATATTGAACTTTGATCAATTTTGCTGTTAAATACAAATTTTCAAAACTGTCTTATACTTATTTCCACCCACAAAAACTTTTTTTCCTTGACTTTTTATTGGTGGAAAGTAGTTATAAAATGTGTATACTAATACCCATCGAATCTAGGTACCACACACAAATTTTCACAGGAATTTGGGCAGTAATTAAATTGTTAATTTAATGGGGTGGTTTATACTTATTTCCACCACTATATATATATATATATATATATATATATATATATATATATATACATGCACACACAGAGTATCTTATATACTTTATTGAAGATAACAGAAAACTCAAGTCTACTATGTTTTTTATGACCTTTTTTTTTGTATTGTCTTGTGTGGAATTGAAAGAAAATATGTTTGTAAATATGTTTCAAGTACTTTCACCACTGATTAGTCATCATCAAGCTCGAGTGAAAATTTGAGGTTCTACATTTTAGGTTTGGTTTCTTTATTTAATGGTATATCAATCTTTGTGGGTTATGTAATACCAAAGCTATCCTTGTATATGAACAGTTATGGTACTACTTAACCTATAGAAGGAAGGATAAGGGAGCTCATACCTTTCCCAAGAACATTTGTCTGAAAGTGAACCTAACTGAGTGTCTGAAACTAGAACTTACTTACTACAATGTCCCAGTCCAGTAACATGAGGACTTTCCCTCCATATTGATATAGATCTTTTTAAGATATTTTTAGAGTATATTGTTTTGCATTTTCATTATATCAGTGACGCTGCAAAAGTTGAAAGAATTCTGCTTGCTCATAAATCATTGTAAATTAGAGATTATTAATGCATATATTTTATGCATTTATGACTTGACATTTTCTAACATTTGGGATTCATCTGTGTTTTCTGCTGCAATTCATGAAATTTCAAAAATTCCTTTTTAACTATTGATGACAAATCAAATCTGTTAAAGTTAAAATTGCAAAAGCTGAAGTTTAGCAGTATAATGAAGAATCCTTTCATTAATTTAGCTCAAAGTGTAGTACACTTTCTCTAATTTTTATTTGCCTCTTTTCAGGCATATAGTAGTCAATATATAAGGTTATTATGACTGATGATGGAAACAGAGGCAAAAATGAAATGGCAACAAAGTTTTATAACTATCAAGCAAGGTTTGAAAACAGGAGAAATGGAAATAGTTCTACACTGGCTAATCATATATGGAAGGTTATGAGTGATACAAAGTCACCAACCATCAGAAGGCATATAATAAAAAAGCATCAGCTTATAAAGGAGGTTAAAAGAGTTGCAGATAATGCCTCAAAGAAAAGTTATGGAATACCTGGAAGCCAGTAAGTTACTTTAACCATAAGGCAGAGTTTGTATAAAAGTGTCAACTCTTAAACAAATTTCCATTGTGTCAATAACCCAAGACTAATCTGCATAATTCACTGTAAAGGATGGTGTAAAAATCAAGAAACAAAGAGTGAAAGGTCAGAGACTGATTCAACCTTGAATATTGTTCTGCTAGCAGGATAGCCAGGGTAGAAAAAAAATGGTAAGAAATTATAATAGCATCAACAAATAGAATAAGATCTTTATACAGAAATATACAAAATGTGTTTTTTTCTTTTTTGAAAAAGAAAATTTACAAAAGAAGAAAAGTTGTTGAATATCCATTCTACAATAGTTAAGTTTGTAATAAGTGTTCAAGAATAAGCATACTCGTAGACTGACCCATGCATGTATAAGGTCAAGTGGCCTTATCCTAAAAGGATATGTTCTGGTTTTTATCAGTGAACAAGAAGGCTACTCTGTAGAAAAGACACATGGAGAATTGCAAGAACAAGAACTGACCAATTGTGGAATGCAATGTATTATTTATATGTTTGGGATGGGATCAAGAAAACATCCACAGCTTCAGCTGACTGACCCCAAAAAACTTGATTGTCACATGATTGCTCACAACTATATATGCAGTAGCCAAATAGTGACCTTAAAGAGCCTACAGACCATTCTATTTTTGATCATGATGAAGAGTTATAAATCATAGCAATAGTAAAAATTTCAGATCAATACTCTTAAAATGCTTTCAGAGAATAAAGAAATTTTCAGTCCAATTTACAACTGAATGATAATTTTCTTGGGTCTGTGTTCACACTTTAACTTTTAATCACTCAAACTTTTTGATTAATGATATCTTAATGTATTTCTCTCCTTGCAAAATAGAAGCATTAATATCATGAACTGTTATAATGGAAACTCAATGAATTCACAGGTAATCTTGCATGTCAAGATATTACTAAAATTATGTTATATATATATAAAAGTAAGTTGGCAACTGTAGTCAAGGGTGACCCAAAGGCAACCTTTTGATAGCTACTACACCGAGGTGTAGGGGAGGGTGCTACTCCTTTCCCTGGATTGCTCCACTTTACCCTTGATCCTTACCTTATAATGCTGAGTGTTAAGCATGGTAGCATCAAGCACCATTTTTTAAGTCTTTGGTATGACTCAACCTGGGATTAAACCCAGGTCTTCCGGGCCATTGGCAAACACTAAGCATTATGCCAATGTCCGGAAATTGGCCTAATGAGTAGAGTATTTGCCAATGGTTCCGGAGACCGGGGTTCAATCCCAGACTAAGGTCGCCAACATTACTTATATATATATACATATATATATATACACACAAAGTAATGGCTAGGGCCCCTAAACCACGGGACCAGAGAGAGGAACAAAGACAGGGGTCTAAGAAAGGATATATGGTTGAATAATGCTTTTCTAAAATTCTATCTTAAATGTCATTTATATCATATAATCTTTAATCATTGAATTCAATTTTGTAACCCAGAGGAACTGATGTTAACATATCTAGCAACCAATATCCAATTTTATAAGTCAGTTCTTCCTTTCTAAAAAAAACAAAAAAAAAAAAAACAAATTTCATCATTTCCAAAAAAAAGTGAAGTAATTTTTAACAATTTAGTATTAAAGCCGAAAACCTGAATCTTTTTTTTTTTAATTACAGAATGGGTGAGCTTAATTCAGTTTACCAATTTCCACAGGTTTTGATTAATAGCAGATTTACTACATATTTCAATTTCTCTGATAATTTATCTTTATGAAGGTAAATATTTTATTTTTGAGTTTATAGCTAATGAAATTGTATTTTATCTTAAAAAAAATTGTTGTTTTCAACACCTAAGTAAAAAAAAAAAAAACAAAGAATCTATGAAACATTCACTTTTATTAACAGAATCTTTCTATTGATAATAATAAATATTGTATAGATGCTTGACATTAGTGTTACTTTTCATCAACAACCCATTTTTATATATGCCTTCTAAGCTGGAAAATGTTTAATCATATTGATGAATTTCAAGTTTATAAACCATAGGTCTTAATGTATATGAAGATAAGCAACATTATTAAGTATTTTTGAGAACTAAAGCTTGTAAAGAGTAGGGCAACAATAAGAAGAGATGCTATTAATTAATTTCTTAAACTAACATTCTTTAAAGCCACACAGTGCAGCCGCAATAATGCAGATTCAGAAGAGCCTAAACTCATTCATTGATAACACTAATCCCATCATGGAGTTTCATTTTATAAGTCATCATTTGGTATATTCTTTTTTTTTTCAAATTAACAAAGCTAATAAAACAGGTATGAACCTATATCATCTTATTGAATATCATGGAGATCCAATGAAAATTGGTCAGCACTGCCTCTAATTTTAACTCTCTACTTTAGAACAAATTTTCTAAAAGGGACAAATAGCATTAACTAGTTCACAATACATACTTCATAACTGACTATACAAAACAAATTTCTGTGTAGTGTTGCAGAATATATGCTGCATCTGATTCAAGAAATATTTAGATATGAAATTGTTCACCCAAATTTAACTGGTACAAACAAGGACCAATTTCCATACCAGAAGAAATCTGAATGAACCAATACAGTCCTTGGGGAAAAATAGTCCATTTTGTTGTGGCGCCATGTATATGGAATATCTTACTGAAAAATTTCAAGGATCAGAAATCTAGTACTTACCATCAGAAGTCCTTTTGCCAGAAGATGCAGTATCAAGAAGGAATCATCAATGAATCTACTGCATGTAAGAAAAAATGCATTTTTCTAAAGAGTTTTAAGGGAATGTTTTAGAGTGGCTTCTTAACATTATCTTCCTTTCAGAAAGAATCCATGCAATTAAGGGTTCAGCCACCAATGGAAATTTTGGGGGATTTTTAAGCTTCTGACAAATAGGGATCCAATAATGAATGAGCTTACCACAACCATATTAACACAATATAAAATGACTTGATCCAATTGTAAAAAAGTTGACAAAAAAAATAGTTAAAATCAGCTTTGTCATAATTCTTGACTGCATGTCTCCCTTCAAGAACAATTAACTGCCATTCTTTGCTGTGTGATTCAGAAAAAGAAGCAACAGAGAGAGAGGCCTTTTTTGTTTACTTGAGAGTCAATGACAGTTTGAGTTAAGGGTCATTGGACATTTCTTGAATGATTGAAAGACACACCTAAATCTTTCAAATTGTCAGAGCCAGTCATATGATAATGGAACAAACATGAATAAAGTCTGTCTGGTATACAATCATAAATTCTCAAAATAAATACTTAAGTGTTGTGCACCAACCATTCACTAAATATGGTTGATGTTGACAGTTCCAAATTGTTTGCCCAAGCTTTGACATTTTTTGATCTTCTGACAAGATTGTACATCATATCCTTTTAGTCCATAAAACGCTGGAGTATTTTAAAGGCAAGTGTGTGATTGTCAAATCTCAATCAGATCTTCACTAGGAAAGTCGAATCAACTATATCAAACCACTTTGATACTACTTGGCAAATATTTTTGAAGGCTCTGGAATAACTAGAAGAGTATTCTTGAGGGGAAAATGGATGAAACAACAGCTATGGAGGCTCGTTTATTGATAACACTAATCCCATCGTGGAGTTTCATTTTATAAGTCATCATTTGGTATGATATTCTTTTTTTTCAAATTAACAAAGCTAACAGAACAGTATAAACCTATATCATCTCATCGAACACCATGGAGATCTAATGAAAACTGGTCAGCACTGCTGCCTATATTAACTTTCTACAATTAATGTTCATTTTCTTAAAGGAACATAACTCATCTCAACTCTTTAGAAGTAGCAGAATATAGTTCACAATATATACTTTATAACTGACTATACAAAACAAATTACCATGTAATACTACAGAATATATGCGGTATCTGATTCAAGAAATATTTAGATATGAAATAATACAAACCATGCCTTTTTTTTTTTTTTTTACTTCCATGTGATTATTCAATTCATATTAAAATGTGATTTCTATTTCAAGTTTTGATTAAAGAGAAGGACCCAAAGCAAATCTTTGGGGTGGGGAAAGCCAAATATGGGTGTCATACCACTACATATGTGTGTGTGTGTAAGTAACCTAAACACAACTGAATGATAAATATCATTTTTTCATCATCCAAATTCGAAAAATAATGTCGTAAAAGCTAATTAGAACTCTTCCCTCCTTCATAAATAGAAGTACCAGTATTATGAATCACTGTTACAAAGATAACAAATGGGCTCACAAATTATCTCTTGTTAAAATTCTTATTATGCTTCTATATATCTTGGTTAAGACAGTATATGAACTCATAAGTGACATACTCCTGTGGACCCCTTCACGTGGATGAGCAAAGGCAGGACGACCAGCTAGAACCTATATACAATAGCTCTGTGCCAATACAGGATGTAGCCTTGAAGACCTACCGGGGGTGATGGACAATAGAGAAGGGTGGAAGAAGAGGGTCAGGTAGATCCACGCTGGCGGTGCAACATGATGATGATGATAGTATAGACACAGAGTCAATAGGGATGGCAAGTTTCTTGCTTGTGCAATCATCAAATCAATGTCTGTTGATCACATTGGCAAAAATCTGTCAACAAGTGCCAATGACTATCTATACTATCTTGACTTACATGAGATAAGCTCTATTGCTGATATTGAGCACTCTTTATTCATGATTATAGCTCAGAATATATATATATATATATATATATATATATATATATATATATATATATATATTCATAAATGCTGCAGAAAATCAATAATGTTAAACTGAGAATTAGTATGGATTATAAAAAAACAATGTTATGATGTCTTTGTGTGTGAAATAGTCGAAATTTATTTAAAAAATTATTGGTGGAATAACCAACAAAGATGATGTCAGTTTATAGTGGTCTGATAATATAGAAGAATCCTAGTGGCAAAACAATGGACATCACTTGAAAGAAAATTATAAAATTGTTTAAAGATGAAGGATTTAAAACTGAATCAGATAAACATGAAAATGCTAAATGTTTTGGCTATTACATCTTGAGAGTGAGGCATTTAAGCCCTACAGAAAGCTAAATAGTGCCCTAACCAAAACCCATTATAGGGGAATCCCTGTGGAGTAATGGCTAAAGTATTGGTTTGTAACCTTAAAGAAAACAAGTTTGAACTCCAGTTAGTTGCACTATTACATTCACTTTCAGACTAATCCCCTTATTATGAAAGATATGTAAACTCATACTCCTGACCATAGATTAAATAGTACTATTGCTGTTCTATAAGGATGACTTTGGCATTAAATAACCCACAAAGGCTGATATGCCATTAAACAAAGAAACCAAGTCAAACAAAAGCCCATCACCAGTGTGCCACAGAATGTTGTTATTTGAGTTGACAGACTTTAAACAGGTAAAAATAGATTATGAAAGTGTCATGCAAATAGCATTAAATTGTCAAGTATATATTTGAATTAAAAATATGAGTTATATAGAACCTCAAATTAAGTAGAAAATTTAAGAGCATACACTTCAAACAAGTGGTTAAAAATCTTGTAGATGGTATTTGGAAGAAAAGTATTCCTTGAAAAAACAAACTGCAAAACAAATGATTTGAGTTTGTTTCTAAATGCAGACAAAATTATTTGCCATTGTTATTTGCCACCTTACAAGTTTGGATCAAATGACAAACATTTAACTTTAAAGAATAAAAATTTTTAATATATAATACTAAAATTATATATATATATATATATATATATATATATATATATATATATGTATCTCACGTATATATTTAGTTATTTTCTAGTATCCCTTTATTTAATGATACATAATAATTTATGTTCCTTGAGTGTTTTAATGACAAGAATTAAGATAGTTTTTCAGTATTTAAAAAAGAAATATCTCTTCTTGTGTGTGTGTGTGTGTGTATAAAGTAAGTAAAGTTGGTGACCATAACCAAGGGTGACCTGAAGGCTCTCTTTTCAATAGCTACTACACCATGGTATAGAGGAAGGCACGACTCCATTCCCTGGATTGTTCAACTTTACCCTTGATCCTTAACTTATAATGCTGTGCTAACCAAGGCAGCATCAAGTACCATTTTTTGAGTCTTTGGTATGACTCAACCTGGGATTGAACCCTGGTCTCCCAGACCATTGACAAACACTCTGATCATTAAACCAATGGCCCATTTCAGCTCTCTCTCTCTATATATATGAATAAAAATTCATGTCTACCAATACATAGTACTGAATCTGATGATAAAAGTTTTGATCAACCCTTATATGAGAATTTGGCTAAATAAAAATGTGCATTAAACATACAAAAATTTACACACACATCAGTCATGTTTTTTCTTTCTTCAGTACCTAAGAAGGTCTCAGATGTTGTTTTCTATAAATTTGAAACTGTATAACCGTTCAATAAAAATATAAATGCTAATTAGAAACATTCACACCTTCCTAAATAGAAGTATCAATATCATCATGAACTGCTGGTACACTAAGACCAGAATGGGTTCAGGGATCACTTGGTTTGGACTTTTCATATTTTTTTTTTTTTATAAAGATCCAGGCAAATTTTCTGAGGATCTGATTAAACTTATGCCAAAATTCATAAAAATACCATTTTAGATATTTTTATCTCTTAATAAAGGTAAAACTTTGTAGATATACACAAAGTCAGTTTTATGAGTACTAATGTTAATCTTCACTTTAATAAGGACAAAGATATATTTACATTTATCTTGAAAAATGTCACTGATATGTTTGAACCTCTTCTGGTTGCCTGATCTTTACACTCTGCTGGAAGCACAACACATTTGGTCATGATTGCTTCCTATTATCCTGCAAATCAATAAAAGCAATGGTAAATATTCCATACAGTTTTTTCATGCTTTACTGAACATGCCAACAATCCTGTTTAGATTGTATTCATCTCCCCAAAGCACAGGATGAAAATTGATCCCAATCAATAGCAATAAATACATAGGATTAATGCTGACAATTTCATTATTTAAGAGAAGATATCTTACTTCTCTTTTTTGCTGGAAACAGGTCATCTTTGACTTACATCAATAGAACTGACTTGATTCTCTAATTCAGTTGAGATAAATGAAATTCTTTTAGGATGGCAAGGTAACTCTGAACTGTCCTGGAAGAAAAAAGATACTTTAATGTATAAGTTGACAAATGCATGATAATGTTATATGAATTTATTAATTTAGGAAAAGTGAATTATGAGTTTCATCAGTTTATTTTTCTCAGAAATTATCTAAAAATTGAGAAATTGATGGATACAACAAAATCATTACAATCTTTATAAAAAGGTCTATGAATTCCAAATTTAAATGAATAATTTCAAAATAAATATTTGTATGTATTTATCTAACTGCTCCACCATAGGCAAGATGTGACACAAGGTCAATTTTTAAGCTGAGTAAAATTGGTTTGAATTGAGATTTCCTTAGTTCTATTTAACCCATAGATAGGACCCTTAGCAGGTGCTACCACTCCAGGCCAGAGTGGACCTGGGAGCGATGGCAATGAAGGGGTACTCCACATTCCTATGTCGATTATCATCATGCAAAGCACATCCTATAAATAGATATTGATACTAGCTAACTTTGTATGAAATTAGACTGAAATTTTCCTGATTTTTCTGGGTGCTATCATCTTAGCAATGACATTGAATCATCATTTCATTGTTCTATTGAGTACAAATTGGAATTTTTTTTAAAGAATGCCTTTCATTGCTGAACTTTTTTTTTTGTCAAGTTTTCATCAACTCAGTGGTTTAGATGTCTTGATTTTATTGTAAAATAAATTAGACAAAAACAAGGAAGTTACCTGAATTTGTACTCAAAGTAAAAAAGAAAACAAGTTCAGTGTGGTTGATGAGACTGCTCTGAGAAAAATAAATAGGGTCAATTGACAGGAAATTTTCTGTCTGCTTATCCATTCCTACACAGTTAACCAGTACCTAAATATTCATTTTGAAAATACTAAAAGAATAAAAATAATGTTTATTTCATACTTTAGTGACCTCTGTACAAATAAGGTTATTCCCCTTTTAACCTATTTGACCAACCCATTCATTCAAAATATATAAATACAGTATTAATCAAACATTTGTCTCTAAATTTCCATGTCTCAAAAATATAAAGATTATTTAGGATATTTATTTCCAGTTTGACAGACGATTACAAACCTAAAGAGCAGAAGAAGTTCAAGGTGTTAAAACATTTCAACTATAATACATTGATTCATTTGAGGCTACTTGAAAAAAATCAATTTTCCTACTTGAACCTCTTGTTGTTATTGGCCCTTGAATACTGCCAGATTATTCAACTGCTTGCCCCATTCTTTTTATGCCTTTCAAATATGCTTTTAAAATATTTCATAGTTATGATAAAAGCAAAATTTTAAAAATATCAATTTTCTGAATAATTAGTGTCATTTTCTAAAGACAAAATTATATATCTAAATTTCTGAAAGGAAGCTTGATAATTTCTATCATTTAGTGTATTTGACCTATTGTCTTCCTCTTTGTTATATTCACATCAAATTTTGTTATATTCTTGACATCAAACTGTTTGGCCATCAATAGAGGACAGACATTCTTCCATTTTTTTTATAGATACACTGCTATAGATTATAATATTGTCTTCATCTTTATTAAATTTACATCATCTTGGCCCGATGCATCCTTCAGCTCTCATCAAGTGTTTCATGTCAAACTCAAGAGCCTATACAGAACATTGAACCAAACTCTTTATTTAATCCACTGGGGTAGATTGTTCTTATACCATTAACCATAACTGGGTACAAGTGTTAAGCTATATTAAGTTATACTTTTTATTTATCTGTAGTCAGGATTGAAACTGCAACCTCTAGATTTTATTTAGAAGCCCTTTAACCAAACACCTATATCTATTATGCCACGTGTCCTGTTGGTTAATTCAGAGTTGATTTTTCAGACTTATAAACCTAGTGTCTTTTTCAACCTATGAGATACTAATTATTATAAACAATTTTTACCTTTGTTCATATTGCAATTTTTTTTTCTAGTCTTTTTGATAATTGGTTCTCAGATGGTATTCATCTCTATACTTGGTGAACTCAACAAATCACTGTAGTACAACAAATGTGTTGCTTCTTTAAGATATCTTATACGCCAATATTCTTCCCTATTTACTATTTTAACATTTAATTCCATAAAGGCAGATGGTTTCACTTTTCTTTCCCTCTATGATCAACCATACTCAGCTTTTCGATGTCCTTTTAGCTTTACTTTTAGATTGGTTTCATGGCATGTCAACCATTGTAGGTTATCTAATGCCAAATCCATTTTTATACATAAACAGTTTTATTTCAACTAATTCAGTTTAACATAAGTACACAGTTCAAATGTCAAAATTGTTCTATTTAAACAATTCAATTTAGTATAAGCACACTTTTTAGTTTTATTTAACCTATAGATAGAACCCTATCAGGTGTTACCTCTCTGAGCCTCTTACTTTTAGTGGGTAGCAAGTCTAATCTTTGTATACTTTACCACAACTGCATGGGATGGAGTACAAGCAGTACTTGGTCAAGATGTATTCTGCTTGACTCGGAAGAGATATTTTCAAAGATTTGATCCACTCCTGAATATGATCCTATAATCATATGGACTACATATCTTAAATTTCTTCAGCCTGGCTTTTGACATAAGGCAGACAGACTGGTGAGTTTTGAGGTATTGTTCCGTATTGTTTGATCCAGATTTCTTGGAGTTGATTTTATGCTCTCAGTTGTTGCAATGAAGGTTGTCTCTTAAACAATTAATTTCTTTTTTTATATATGTCATACTGTCACTCCTCATGGCTTTTACTCAATGTTGTAGGCAAAGAATGATCCCTTTCTTTGCATTATATGGATGGTGGGAGTTGAAATTGAGATATACAGATGACCTGAATCCTGGTTCTGTAAGGTATTAATACATTTAGGAAGGATTATTTGTTGTCTTGTTCTTTCTCCGGAGAGTAATGTGTAGATGGTCAGATTGAGTTTACATAATCTAATAGTGTTCAAATATCTTCCTGATGAGGCCAGAGAATGAATTTATCATCTACACATTGATGGCTTTAGTGATGTAGATTCTAATACCATGTCTCAAAGTATTCCATCTATACATTGGTCAATACTGGGGACAACAATGATTCCATCGCCACTTCTTTTGGTGCTATAAGTCAGACCCAAAGTTGGTCGTTTCATCACAGAAAGTCAACATCTCCATCAGGTTATCTATTGGAATATAGGTGGATTCTTTCAGTGACATAAGGAAGTTGTCTCTTAAACACTGTTAGTGTCTCATCAATGGGTACCCTCATGAACAGACTTACTACATGTAGACTCAACATGAACGGAAAGCATTACTGATTTTTTTCCACCAAGTGGGCAGATTTCTTGACATATGATGAGGACTTAGCTGTTAGTCAGGGGACAAGGAAGTGGCTCAATAGGTAACATGCAGAACTTCTGTAACTAACTATGGGTCTTAATGGAATACCATCCTTAAGACTCTTTGAGTGTCCATATATGTGTGGTAGGTTGCCGTAATGTTGCATTAGCTGTCTTTATTTCACTTGTGGTATGAGATATTTTTTTCTTACTAAGGATCTGTCACAGCTTCCTTTCCACCTTCAGGATTGGGTCTTTTTTTACTTTATAATAGACATCATTTCCAATCAAATCTGCAAATTTGTTGGAATATTCCACCTTATCCATCATTACTGTAGCATTGACAAGCACAAGAGAAATCACAGCCTCCAAAACCAAACATCACAAAAGAAGAAAGACAAACCATCAAATCACTAGAGGGGGATGAAAGTATCATAATCCTACTGGGAGATAAAGGCAATGCTACTGTGGTTAACTGGTTATGGTTAATGGAATAAGAAAAATCTACTCTCTGGGATTAAATAAAGAGTTTTGTTTGAAGTTCTGTGTAGACTGAAGAATGCATCGGCCAAGATGTTGACAATTGTTCAAATACACTAAATGATAAAACAATATTATAATCTAGAGCAGTGTATCCATAAAAGATTGGAAGAACAGACTCAGGAAATAGTTTTAGAATAAAATTCTTTTTGTTTCTCAAGTGAGAAGGTTTTCAAATATTGGGTCTGACTTACATAACCATAAAGGGATTGAATTCATATCTGTTCCCCAAGCAATGAAAACTGATATTATTCAATGACCTGTAAATGCAATAGATTAAAACATTTAGGTTATATTCCAAAGTCTCCTCAACAATTTTAGGCATAACATTTACTACACAAAAGCTGCAGAACTGACCAAGATGCACAAACTAAAAATGATAAAGATGAACTAATCTATCTGAAGAAATTACCTAATTTATATATAACCAATTGGCCAGTACTAAAACAGAAACCATTTTAATTTTTGGCATTATACTAATCCTCAGTAAATCTAAATTGCTACTTATAGTTTTTTTTGTATATATTTTTCCAAGCACAGGAGACTTTTATAAAACACTAAGATGTCAAAAATGCTGAATAAGTGAAAATGCTAAAACCACAGAACAATTACCTCTGAACAATATTTAATACCTTCATTGTAATTTAAAATATAATGTAAATCAGTACAAATTAGATAAAAATGAAATAAACATATACAATACACCTTGAAGGGATCAAGTCAGCCATCAGCATAATTATCATCAAGGTATGCTGACACAACAAATCTCTTTGACATTCTTGTCATCCATCCCAATCAATCACCATACTTGTTAAGTCCTCAAAACAGTACCCAATATCAGCACAGAGTTGATGAATCAAAATATTTTGCTGGTTGGCTGACATTTGTATGTTTATGTTTAAGAGCTCATAGAACATTTTGAGTTTGTTCTTATTTCTGCAGCAGTGTCCAGAATGCTTTCATAGGAGATGAGTTAAATGGCTCGGCAACTGGAGGGTGCTGCTTCCAGGGTTCAAATCAGGACACAACATCCTTGTGTAGTTTTCTTGAGAAAAAAGCTAGATAGGAAGCCTTAACTATAATCACATTCAAAATGTAGTCCCAGATCTTCAGGAAACACTTTTCCTTGTTTTTTCATTTGCAGATTAGTTTAACAAGTTGTTGTAGAGTGGCTAAATACCTTGTAAATTGCCTATGATTAAAGACTTCAGGGGTTGATTTAATAAGCTGATTAATATTTGTACAGTATTTTGACCCTCCTCTCTTTCCTGTAAATTCTGTTGTTAATTGTTTGTAACTTATTATAGAGTATCTTTTTGTATGTATCTGTTAGCACTGGATACTGGTGCTGAATAAATATATTAAGCACTCATTCTTCTCTGTGTATCATTCACCTCAACGATACAACACAATTTCATTTATACACTGTTGTCATTTGTTTTTCATATGACTGAGTCATGATCAACCAAAAATGTGTTAGTTTTTTTTTTGTTTCTTAACATTCCACACAGTGAAAGAGTTAATGATGTAATACTCACTGATAAATCAGGATCCATTTTTTTTTTTCACACTTTGATTTTTACCTTTAATCAATAATGTGTAATGTTTTAACTTAACAACATTGTATGTACTTCCTTTTGTCACTAAAGACATAAATGGGATAAAATGAGATTAAGTAATATTAATCAATGTAGGAAAACAAACAGAAATTGCTTGCCTGTATTTAAACCAACTAAAATAACATGAAGCAGATTGGTACATTGGTCAGGGAAATTTTAAATTATAGCATTGAATTGGTAAATGAACTGGATCAGTTGAATTAGTAAAACAAAACCTATTTTATCATTTTATTTAAATCACTAAACTTAAATTCATATTTAACTGAGGTAGAGATAAAATATTTAATTGATAGAATTTTGATTGGGGACCTTATCTATTTCCAAGAAATAATTAAAAGGGTCAGTAAATAAACAAGGCCCTCAATCTTCTAAAGCAATTTTTTGATGAGATAGAATATTAAAACTTTTTTAAAAAATCAAGTAAATTTATATTTTTATAAACAAAACATTTAGGGTGTATTTATTTATGGATGATATTGTATATTTCACTATAATCACAATTTATTGCTACACATTTTTTCAAACGTTTTATTCACTTTTTCATTTATTTCACTAAGAATTTTTTTTTCATTTACTTCTGATCAAACTGTCAACAGCAATTTCAACTTTGACATTGGGTAAAAAAGTCTTGATCTTTCAATGCTGCTTTCATATTTGAAAACAACCAGAGTCAGATAGCATCAAATCAATACTGTTTGGAGGGTGCACAACAAGTGTTGATTCCAGATGTTTCATCATTCACACCATTTGTTGACTGCAATACAACTTTGCATTGTTCTAATGAAAAAAAAAAAAGACAAAAAATGTTCTCTCTTTCTGTAATTAAATGACTCAATGATATGTTGCTCTCTTTTGACTCATGCCTTTGCTTAAATTACTGATACTTCAATCAAAGCATTTGCCCCCTTTTTTTTTTTTCCATCTCCTCATACATCACTGAAATTGATAGCCAGAGGCAAGGACAAACAAACAAACAAACTCAGGATGCCTCTACTGCTGGACATGATCGACAAACAACAACAAAGACAAATTGCTTTTATATATCAGAGAATTTTGATGGCTTGAAATCAAAAATTTTCTCCTTGATCACAGCTTTATATGTAACCTGGATGAAGTATTCAAGACTAATGAATGCAAAAACACAATGATGTTACACAGTGAACTAAAATGAAGCATGTTTGAACAACGAAATACTAACAATAAATGTCCAAACATTTATCTCCACTTATAGTGGCAGAACATTTGAAATCTTATCAATCTTCATTACAGGAAAGCAAAATTTTCTTTACATGGGCATTTAGTTATAAGATTTATTTACCTGGGATCTTTTTATTCTTATTTTGTAGGTTCTTGCTGCACAAATTAGGAAAAAGTTACCTAGAGTTATAGAATATGTCAACTGCATTCCTACTATGAGGTAAGATCCTCCCTAACAAGTGCCCTGGATATGAGACTAAACTGCATCTGATGGTGAGGCTCCAGTAATGAAGCTTTGGGGAATGTGGAGTACCCCTTCACTGTTTTTACTCCCAGATCCACTCTGACCTGAAGTTGTTGTACTTGTTAGGGTCCCATCTATAGGTCAGATAGTACTGTTGAATCATCTACTCTTTTGGAAACCATTTAACTGTGTGCAAACAAATGATCTCTTAAAAAATAATTATACCTATCAACTATTCACTTAAAAATTATACATATATATAAACAGGATTTGGCATGAAATAACACATCAAGGATTGAGAGGTCATTAAATTTTGATATTCTCATTTCTCATTTAGAAATATTGAGAACATTAACATGACAGCTTCAATAAGAAATGTAAAGACATGTAGCAGAGGCTGTAAAGCACAGCTGAATAACAGCCAGCTTCTTGAAATTGGCCAGATCTTTCATGTTGAAAGTCAACAATGACCTGGAGGTATCTACAGTGACATCTCTTTACCTATGATGGTCATGGAGGTTGTGAGCAATGAAAGCCATTCCTTTGGATCAATGCCACTACCAACTTTGAAGTGTTTGACACAGTAGTCAGGCTCTGGATTGATGAGATGGGAAGCTGTATCTGTCGCATCAAAACTGTTCCTCTCATATGGCCCACATGACCCACTCACCCTCAAACTCTCTTGATTTGAATTCCCTGGACTACTACATCCAGGGCATTGTTAAGGGTACCAAGTAGTATCCTTAGAATACTAATGACTAATTGAAGGCTATCATCAAAGACTGGACCAACATGAACAAGAATCCTTTAATTCATTCCCTTCCAAGGCTATATCAAGGCTGACTCTGAGGCTGAGGACGATTTTATTGAATAAACCTTTTTTTGTTTTTCTGAGTTGAATTGAAGTACAACATATTTTGGAAAATATACTAATTTTTTTTTTAATTTTATATTTTGTTTTTAATTAACTGATATACCCTGAATAATCTTGAAAGAAAAAAAACAAGGACATGTTTTGTTTGATATGAATTAAAAAGAAAAATGATTTACAAAAAACTGCATGAATAAATAGTCATTTACATATGTAAAAAGGTTTATACTAAGATGTTTATGGATAAGTCAAACTCGAAGTATTCAAATGTACAAGAGATTCAAATTTACCTATTTTTTGTATAGTTTTCTGCATAAAGATGGATTTCTTATTTACTTTTTGATTAATATTATCAAACATTATTATTAATACTTAAAATTAAGAATAAGGAATTTGTTAATTTGTAAAGTTCGTATTCAATGCTTTGGTTTTCAAATAACTGTACCGAAAACTAAGTTGAGTTGCCTCAACATTTAGAGTCAGTAAAACCTTTATAATGGGATTTAAAGTTCTTCATTTTCTTATATCAATAACAACAATTTTTTATTTAATTTTAGTATTAAGTTAGAATTATCAATTAGCGGTCATTTCAAGAGTGAATGATGTCACATTTTCCTTGGTATATGAATTAATGTTTTTATACTTTCTGGAAAAGAATATAGTTTAGTTAAATATCTTTTTTGTTCTCAATTATTTGGCACGCGTATTTCAGATATCCAAACATATTCTGCCAAATTCAAGCTTGTTATTAATGTTTACTTACCAAGTCAGTATCAAGAGAAAAATATTACCAATTTGGACTTTATCAGTGGACGTGCTCTGTTGAGAAATTTAAAATTTACATTTATTATTCAGAAGAAAAATCCTCAGGACATATTTACTGATTTGCCTTAATAAACGCATTCGGTGATAGAGCTGTTCCATTGGGGTTTTGCCTCCTAGTAATTTATATTGCGTATGCAATTCCTTCAACAACTGGCCACGTTCTTTGATAATATTATAGAGATTAATTTACATGAAGGGCTGTGTTGTGAATCTTCAATGTGCAACAAATACTCTGTTGGGGGACATCATTTGTATGAACTTCACTGGTGTAAGGAATTACTTCCTTACTTTTGCACAAATATCCTGGGAACAAAGAATATAATTACTTTATAAGAAACATAATTATTTTATAGCTTTAATTTTGCTATTATATGATTTCAAGGAGAAAACTCAACTCATATACTCAAAGGCTACTTTTGTCAGCAATCAAGCCTCATGTTGAGTTATATGATGACAGTAAGGTAACAATACTTAAGTTCTTATACTGATTTGCTGGCTGGCATTTGAAAATTTTTTTTCAATGTTTTTATTAAAATGATTGCTTATATTCGGATACCCTTTCTCCTCTTAACAATACTGATACTGTCCAAGGAAAGGGCAAGATGTTCTACACAGCATTTGAGTTACCCCAGAAGTTGCCAGAATGACATTAAACACAGTTTAGGACTGTCTCAGGAACTTTAGCTCCTTGTTTTTAATTTTCATCAAAAGTTACCCTGTTGTAGGTCTAGTCACATTATTATGTTCACTTTCAGGCAAATACTCTCGGCAAAACTAAAAACCTCCTTATCCAGCTAGCTATGGGTTAAATAGTATCACTGTCATTCTCTTACAAGGATGGCTTTTGAAAGGCTGAGATGCCATTAAACAAATGGGGGGTTGCATTTAGAGTTTTTCTTCTAGAGTGGTTGACTGAACCAAATCTAGAGAGAACAGACAACTTTGTTTACCTATAGCTTGAGGAGATGGATTTGTGTCTTTCTCAAGGGCATTAGTACACAGTGAAGTGCAAAAACCCTATTTAAAGCTTGAACTTGGTTTCCCAGGTTCAATTTTCAGTCACATTTCATTATATAGATAGAACATGCATACATTATTCACAGGATTTAGACTATTGTCTTCATCTTGTTTGTTATACCTGCAACTTTATGGTCATTGTAGCCTCTATCCTACTTCAGGAATCTTATCGTTCTATCTACATTTTTATTCCTTTATATAAATGTTTTCATATACATAAACATTGGTTTGGTTGTGTTTAATGGCATGTCAACCCTTGTAGGTTATTTAATGTGGAATCCAATATATAACCAAACCATTGGCCTAATAAGTAGAGTGTTCAGCAATAGTCTGGAGAGATTGGGGTTCAATCTCTGGTCAAGTCATACCAAAGACTCAAGAAAATGGTACTTGATGCCACCTTGCTTAACTCTCAGCATTATAAGGTAAGGATCAAGGGTAAAGTGGAGCAATCCAGGAAATAGAGTAGTGCCCTCCTCTACAACTTGGTGTAGTAGCTATTGAAAAGGGAGCCTTTGGGTCACCATCACCTAAGGTCACCAACTTGACTTTATACATATATATATATATGATATATAAGCAAATAGTTTGTAGGTAACATTTTTAAATGAGCCCTAGCTCATTTATTTGTACACAGTTAAATAGTTCCATATATTGCAAACTAACACTAATAGCTTTATTTTCAAACAGTTAAATAGTAATACTTAAAACCATTTAACATTAGTAATTCTATTTCTCAAGAATTTCTACTTAATTCAATTCTAATTATTTGTTTGCACACAGTTAAATGGTTTCAAGTATAGTAAATTATCAAATAATTCTATTTGACTCTTAGATGGGCTGGTTAGGTGGTTGTTTTTTTATAAACCCTTATCGGTTATTTAATGTCAAATCCTTTTTAAACATATACATCTATATTAAATACATATGTTTTGTAAATGAATAGTTTGTAGTTAACATTATTTTCTAAATAAGCTTTATCTAATTTGTTTGCACACAGTTAAATGGTTTTAGATATAGCTAACACTAATAGTCCTATTTGAACACAGTTGAATCATTTCAACTATTGTTATAGCACTAATAATTCAATTCATATTAAACATTTGTTAGCTATCTCTGAAACCATTTAACTGTGTGCAAACAAATGTCTAATATGAATTGAATTATTAGTGCTATAACAATAGTTTAAATGATTCAACTGTGTTCAAATAGGACTATTAGTGTTAGCTATATATAAAACCATTTAACTGTGTACTAACACTAATATTCCTCTTTGAACACAGTTGAATCATTTCAACTATTGTTATAGCACTAATAATTCAACTTATATAAAACATTTGTTAGCACATAGTTAAATGGTTTCCAGTTGAGTAAATAATTAAACAGTTCTATTTGACCCATAGATGGTCAGAGTGGACCCAGGTGTAATGATAATAAAGGAGTACTCTACATCCCCCAAAGCTTCATGACTGGAGCCTCACCATCAGATGTAATTTAGTGTTATATCCAGGGCACTCACTCCTCCACAGAGATGCAGTTGGTGTATTCTATAACCCCAGCAAATTTGTGCTGTATGCATATACATTCATATTCTTAATATGTATGCTTCTCTTTCGCTTTTATGCTTTTTCCTTTAGGAAAAGCATGAATACCCGTTTCCTCACCCATCTATGAGTAAATATAAGGGCAGACTGAGATCTTTAGCCAAGATAAAGCAACCAGCCTAGGAGAAGGAAAACAATTAAAAACCAGTGGGTGTGAAGTTAGCATCTCTGTTTCAGAAAAACCTACTGTCAGTGTCATCGCAGAAATGGTACGGCTGTGACCCCATATCCTCCAGTGTATGGTACAGAAGAGAAATGGTATGGCTGTGATCCCATATACTACTGTGTACAGCACATTTACAATGTTTTTCTTTTTTACATCTGTTGGCATGTTCTTATTTATACAAGTATAAAATCAATAATCTTTTACTTTAAAAAAAAAATGTTTAAATAACAAAAAAAAAATTCTATTTTTTTAAATCATACATGATCACCAAAAATAGGCACAATTTGGTAATTTTTGAAAATAATTTATTCCATATTCTTTTTATTTAATCTCAGTATTCTTAATGAGAAATTCAAAATTAGGAGCCAAATAAAAGATTCTCCAGGGAATAATTTATTTTTGGAAGACACCACAAGAAATAACATTTCCTACATTGTTATTCCCAAAATGGATACTTTGATTGAAAATTAGCAATTTGCAACTCAACAATGACTACCATGACTTTTTACTGAAACATTTTTATCAAAAGACTCCTGTAAATGCAAATAAAGAAACTCCAACAAGAAGTTTATCAGAAGAAATTTATTGGACCACCTCATTTGCCAGATGGTGATAACCATGTGGTTACCATTCAACTTTCAGGTAAGATTCTATCTTATTACCAGAGTGTTAAAGGGGTGTCCACCAACTCATGAGGATTAACAATTCTTCCCCTTTTTTCTTTTCCTTTTAAGATAAGTATCATCTTTTTCAATTGAGGACTCCTTGAAATTTGACATAAAACCAAGGATTTTAAATGATGGCACTCCTTTCTTTTTTAAGGAGTCTGCAATTTATGCATCTGTTATTATCCAAGAGATCTCTGCAATTTCTTTTGTCCATTTCTCACAAAATGGACATCTCACTGAAAAATCTTTTATCCAAAATTTGTGTTGATGAATGTACTGTGACATAAAGATAGTAATTATCTGTTTTGTACATGATTTTAATTTTCTCAATTTTATCTTTTAGTAACAATAATAGTTTTATATAAAATAGGTTGGGTTCTGAAATGTCAACCATGTCTAATGTTTGATATCTGTTCCAATACACTTGGATTGCCAAGCAATTGAAATATACTTATTGTTACTTCCTACCAAAAAGAGTATATAACCTCCTTGGGATCCCCCATCAGTTAATAAAAGAAACATCACTATAAGCAACAATGTTTAAATGCTCAAGGTTGTGTAAGTCTGAAATATCCTTTTTGATTTCTTAACTACTCTGTTGTCTTGTTTTTGTATAGAGCTAAATGCACTTATGACCTGACAGTTTGGTTTGGGTGGCTAGCCAATTAAGTTGGCCAATAATTTGCCTGGTTTTAGTAATCTCTGTTGTGGATATTACGGCTTAAGTTTCTGCTTGCTTCTATAGGAATATATTTCAATTTCTTTACATATTCATTCCATCTAAGTTTAATACTCTCAACATTCTTTTTCATGTCTAATCCTATGTATCAGAACTCAACAAGTACTTCAGATTTAACTGCAAATACATGAAAAATCCTGTTTATCATTCTGATCTGAAAGATCCCTGACTTTGCAAAGCAAATATCATCAACTTGATCATAATTATACCCTGCAGTTTGTTTCCAAAATACCATGTAAACATTGCCAGATCGTATTTTGAAACTACAGCTCCAGACTTCATTAATTCCCTCCTCAGTGGGAGTTTCCAAATATAACCTGAAGTACATTGGCCCTTTTAGGAGGAACCAGATAAACCAATCAGTGTAACTGCTTGTTTTGTAGGAATGCTGTCTTTATGTCCATTGAATTACACATCCAATGGTTAGCTGCCATTATTGCTAATGATATGCATCAACCTTTTTTGAGCATTTGGGGGAATTGTTTCTTTTATTGCAAGCCTCTTTCAGCAAGTCTAGCTTTACAGATGTTATACTCTATGTCAAATTTCGGTGATTTATGACTTTGTCAGAGTCTAAAAAATAGCATGGGGCCCTTCTTCACTGAAAGCTGGCAAACTGCTTATTCTAGAATTGCAGAGTGGGGCAGAATGCGCAACCCTCTTTAACCAATGGAAAGGCAACACAAACAGCACCCCTGAAGTAAATATATGTACTAGTATCTATAGTTTACTCTCTTGGCCCTTAGCGGTCAGCTAGTACAAACATCTGGGATTCGGCTGTAATGCATGTACTCAGCCAGAGGCCCAGCATTATACTGTGTACTTTTTCTCATTAGTAGTGGTCAGCTAAGCACACAAATAAACCAACAAACACTTATGGAAGCAGCCAGGAATTCCCAGACATAACTATTATTAACTTTATGACTTGATCTCAGACCTCCACACAAGTCCTAACTGCACAAGCATGCAAATAGCAGCTCCATTTTACCAACAGCAAATCCATACAGCTCGGACCCAATATAAGTGGTGCCACATCACCTTTTGCTTCACTCTCATATATCAACCACTCAGCAGCTATCTGCAAACCCATACAGTTATGATTCAACCCACAGCATTACCCCATTTGTGGC
Organism: Sepioteuthis lessoniana; assembly: GCA_963585895.1. Taxonomy (NCBI): domain Eukaryota; kingdom Metazoa; phylum Mollusca; class Cephalopoda; order Myopsida; family Loliginidae; genus Sepioteuthis; species Sepioteuthis lessoniana. The sequence goes on from OY757920.1 coordinate 59,002,275, forward strand.
TCCACTCTTCACACATTCCCATGTGCTATGCAAGAGACCTTAAAGTCAGTGGTATCACACAACTGCTGGATCCATCCTTCTTATATACAATGCAAGAGACTTTTTGTCATTATCCACCACACCATTGTCATATAGAGACCTCTCAGTGGTTATCTGCAAATTCATGCAGTTAAGAGAAAACTACCTAGCCACCCACAGCAATTACTCAGCTTCCATTGGCAGCAAGCACAAGAAAGGAATGCTTGCCTACACCATTCAGGCAGCCAGAAGGAAATCAACCAGTCCATGTCATGTACACTAAGTCAAAGTCTTAAGAGCCAAACTTATCCTTCCTTTAACTGTTGTTCATTTAGACAACAAATACAACCACGCCACAAATAGAGCCTTTACTTGAATGGACCTTCTATCTCTATTACCTTTTTCTATTACATTTATGAATATACCTTCTTTTTTTTAACTCTCGTTTGTTGGAAATTTATTAACCTAGTTCCACATAAAAATGCGGGTATTCATCTTCATATATTCCAGGTAGGATACTTTAATGCAATCAACAAGGCAAAAACATGAGGACGACCTTTTAAAACATGCAGTGTTCTTTTTATTTACAATGAGAGTAACAAAAATTAGGGACAGATAATCTAACCCTAATTCAAACATGGGATTTGGGGCAGATAGCTCTGAGCTATTGATAATAGAATTGTTGGGTCAAACAAATACTGATGAGCAATTGGAAACCAAGGTCTACATCAGTAAATCTTTAAAAAGTGAAACATGTTTGTAGTGTCTTATTTTAGATTAGCAAACTGGGATTGATCATCCTGAGTGGGGTCCAGCTGGTGAGAGGGGTATTATGTTGAAAGACCCTAAACTCTCCAATGACTCAGCTAAAAGACATAACTGATGGCACCACCCAACGCCTTTTTTTTTTTTTTTTTTTTAAATCAAACAAGCATATTTCTCACACTAGTGATAATTTCAACATTGTTTTCATTTTTTTAACTTCTTATGCTCTCTTTGCTTCCTGCATTGCTATGCTTGTATTAAAACAGATTTTGCCATTGCAACTTTAGTAAATCCATCTCGAGGAAAATTGGGATTGACCTTGTTCAGGTACTTGGATATACACTTTATTTTCTACCCAGCATTGGAGTTCTTTCTTACCTTTTCCAGGTCATCATTATATTTTCTTTATCACATGAAGTGTATTCCTATTCAATTTGCTCAATGTCACTTGTTTACCACTCTGATACCCATGTTCAAAGTCCAGCTAAAAAGGTTTACTTTGTTCCATAATTATATTCATCAAATGCTTGTTGCTTTACTTGCCCAACTTATGACATTCAGTTTTCTACATTCTAAATCTGTGTTGTAGGCAAACTTACATTTAATAGTTTGTCCTTATTTAGGAAACTCAATTTTCTTTGAAGTGGAGTTTTGTTTAGATGGACTCTCAGCATTGTTGTCTAGGGTTTTAAATCTTAATCCATATCATTTATCTTCAGAAAATAGTACTTGAGGAGATTTATCATGCCTTTTCTGTGAGGTATTTTGTTCAATTTTGCCTTCCTCTGAAGTCGGCCACTAAAGGAGATGAACTCTTACATATAGGCTACCCTGTTTGATAAGCACCTGCTTATGGTTCTACCTGATGACAGTTCCAAAACTAAGCTATCACTCAGGTCTCCATTTTTTGGATTGTACTGTGCTTGTTCTAATTTGGTGATCAAGTGCATATCTTAGTTTCTCCAAGGAGTCACATGCAATGAACTATTTTTTGGCAACATGCATAGCATTTAGGTTACCTACAACTGCTTCACTAGATGTAGGGAGTTTATAATTTAGAAGTGAATGATGTCTTCTATGTTTTGTTTTTTTTCCATTTCTCCCAATATTCCATAGATTTTCTGCAGCATTAGCATGTAATATTATATTCAACTTTTCCACCATATCTCTAAATGACTGGTTATTAAATTCATTGTCATTCTTGGTGAGGATAGAACCTAGAGTTCCTAAATACACAATCTGGTACTTGAAAATGGCACTAATGATGCCTGAACTTTCCTTACTGGAAATCCTGACTCCAACACTATCTTCTACCATGGTTGATTGGTGTTTTATGGCACATCAACTCTTATGGAATATCTATATATGTTTTGTAAGTTAATAGTTTGTTATTGACTTCATTTTTAAATGAATAATTAAAACTCATTTATTTGTAGACAGATAGTAAAATGGTTTCAAGTATTCCTAACAATAATCATTCTATTTAATGACATCAATCATTTCTTTGCCCACAGTTAAATCATTTCAAGTATTGCTATTCAACATTAGTAATAATATCTATCAAGTAATCATATCAAATAGAAATGATTTGCACACATCTCTATGGTTTCAAATAAGTAATAATAATCCATAGTAAATAATTTAACTGTTCTATTAGACCGATAGATGGGACCATAATAGGTACTATCACTCAATTTCAGAGTGGACCTTTGAGTATTGGCTATGAAGGGTAGTTCACATTCTCCAAAGCTCCAGGACTCTACCCTCAACATCAGATGCTGGACACTCTTTTACTCATGTTCAGAGATGCAGTCAGCACATTATATAACCCCAGCCTGCTGGGCTCCTATGGAAATGCTTTCATTGAAATAGGATATTAATGAGAGCCTGAAAATAGGTCTGGGTTCAGTCCTTTTGTATAAATCCTTATTTAATAGGAATTAAGTATTTATTGCAAAATTTTTATGAATTCAGAATCTTTTCTTCCAGCATTCCTAACTAGATCTCAAAGCTTTTTACTTCTAGGATAATTAGATTGTTAGTAATTCCTTTAACAAAATACTATTTGATTAAACTTACCTTTTTTATTACATTATGAAAGACTTGTGTTCACTAATGACCCCAGAAGATCAGGGTTCAATCCCAGATAGAGTCATACCAAAAACTCAAAAAATGGTACTTGATATCTCCTTGCTTAACACTCAGCATTATAAGGTACATATCAAGGGTAAAATGGAGCAATCCAAGGAAAGGAGTACCACCCTTCCATACACCTCAGTGTAGTAGCTATTGAAAAGGGAACCCTTGGGTTGCCTTCAACTATGGTCGCCAACTTTACTTACCTCTGTCTGGTAATGGCCAAATAAAGTACATTTCATTAGAACATTTTTCCTAATCTGGTGACACTGTCATTATCAAAGTTAAGGCATGTTCTGTTTCTTTTCATAGCATCTTTGCCTAATAAAAGTGCTATGCCTGAGTCCACAATACCAGCAATGATACATGGCTGTGTGTTTCTTTTGCGAAACTTATAAGTTCTGACACCATCTCAAACTTTTATATTTTTTTTTCTGGTATAGTTTACAAAAAGCACTCATACCATTTAGTTACACAAACTGTCCCAGAAGCACTACTATCAAAAATGACTGAGCCAAATGTTTCACCCAAAAACATATGACCACTACCTTCCTGTTTTTGCTGACTCTCCATTACAATATTGGCTAGGATAGGTGGTTTTTCTTTTTGTTTTATTCCTGTTAATTTCTAGTATCCTCAACATAAAGGCAGTCATAAACTCAGTAGAACTTGCATCCACATATAAAGCATTTGGTGGTGCTGCCTTCAGGTCCAAGTGGGTTTAAGTTTTTGTCAGTGAAGTGTGTAAAGTTTTTGTAATGTTCCCTCCAGCCACAACTGTCATTAGTTCACCGACTAGAAAAATGAAGGTGTCAGAACAGCAACCATAAAACACCCCGCTAGCATCTGCCAGGTTGTTTTTGTTATGGGCAACATCCATTTCCCTTTTTTACAATGAATGGTGGAGTGTTGAGTGATAAAGCATCTGATTATTGTCAGTGCCTATTTTTTTAAGTTGTCTGGACATGGCAGACAGTGTCAGTTCTCACATAGTGGCCTTAAGTAGCCTTTCATTTTCTGGACTGAGATTAGTAATCTCTAATTCTCTTTCAGAAAGTACTGGTTCTGGCAAAAGTATCTTGCAGTCTTTTTGATTTTGTAATGTGATATAAAGAAGTTGTCTATTGATGACTCGCTGACTTAGGTAACTTTTGAAAGATTTTGCCAGAAAAGCCAATTGGTTTGCATCTTCCCACCCCCAAAAAAGCGATATTGGGTTTTCCATCAAACTTTTGACATCAAATTCTAATATGCAATAGTGTAAAAAAAAAATTAAGATTGAATTGAATGGTTTCAGAAATAGCGGTAAAAAAAGAATTTAAGGTGGAAATTTTAAAAATTATTGAATGAATTTCTTAACAGAATTTGATCTGGGCCCCCATGGAAATGCTTTCATTAAAATAGGATATTAATGAGAGCCTGAAAATGGGTCTGGGTTCAGTACTTTTGTATAAATCCTTATTTAACAGGAATTAAGAAGTTATTGCCAAATTTTTATGAACTCATAATCTTTTATTCCAGCATTCCTAACTAGATCTCAAAGCTTTTTACTCCTAGGATAATTTCCAATACTTTTAATTGTTTTATTTTTTTCAAGAGTGATGTGAAAAGATAGTAAAATGGGAAGCTATCCAAGGAGGCATAACAAATAAGTAATTTCAGAGGTGCTTCAACCAATGCAAAACTCATTGGAGTAAGTGTTATGAGTGTCATGAAGACTATTTTGAAAAAAAAAGGTTTTATTCATTGTTCACTTGTCTTGGTATATTCTGTCTCAGTATATTTTGAACAAACCTCATACACATTGAAAACCAAATCTTCATTATCTAATTATAATAATTCCTCATTTTCATGTCTACATTTATTGTTGATTGGTAAATTTTGTAATAACTTGAAAAAATCCTTTTTATGTTTCCTGATATCTTTTTATATTAAAATCATATAACAATGATTTAAGATTATATTTTTAAAGTTTACTTTAATATTTAAAATGGAAGATTATAATCTCTAAATGAGGAAATATAAATCAAATTCTTGATATTGATAATATAAAAATATCTATGTTTATTCTTTCCTGGTTGTCATTCATCTAAAAATTGTCACAAAATAATTATATTTGTACTTTAAAAAAAAGATTATGGCTGAAAGTTATTTCTAATTAGCAATGTTCAAATTTATTGTAGCTTGATGGCCTGAATGGATAACAAAAAAGAAAAAAAAAATGCACCAAAAGATGAAAAAATTGCCAAAGCTTTAGGAAAAATAAATAAAACATGGGTTGGGTTGGGTTTTATGGTATAGTAGGTTATTTAATGCTGTTTTAACATATATATTAAATATATAATTTGTAAACACATTTTGTAGATACAGTTAAATTATGAAACAGTTCTATTTCAAACAATTCAATTTAGCATTTCATTTGTTTGCACTCACTTTAAATATCAAACAGTTCTATTTGACCCATAGATAGGATTATCAGGTGCTACCACTTCAGGTCAGAGTCGACCAGGTAGCAATGGCAATGAAGGGGTACTCAGCATTCCCTAAAGCTCCAGCATTACTGGAGCCTCACCATGAGATTGTTTAGTGTCATATCCAGGCTGCTCATTGGAGGAATCTTACCCTTCTGAAAAGTTGCAATTGGTGTATTCTACAGCCTTAGTTGACAGGACTAAAATAAAATATGCTACAAATATTAATAATATACTAGAATACACTGTCAATAATGACGGTTGAATTTTATATAGAATATCTTTTTTATAATCCAAATTAAAAAAATTTTAGAATCTAAAAAGAACAAAGTATCTCATATGTTATTGTAATAAAAAACATAACTTTCACATAGCAAACTTAGAATTATCTGAAAAATCAAATTGTCTGTGTTGTTAATAAATGGAGACTATCTCTCTCTGTTTTCCTTGTTGCTTTCAATATAGATTCGAAAGATACATAGGCAAGCAGACGAACTCAAAAACTGAAGAAACCATTCCATTGTGACATCAGCCTACTTTCTTGACAACTTGTCTTTTTCTCTTTTGATATGACAAGCTACAAATCATGATTCATTCTTTCTTTCCTTTTTGTCACTTTAATTTTTTTTTTCTTTCTTTAAAGATTACCACAAAAAAAATGTCGGAGATCTCACCTTCTGTTCTTTCTTTTTTGAATATTATGTATTCAGACACACAGAATGCTCCACTTGTGTTTTATATCCTTCAGAGATACTAACAAAAATTGTACAAAAAGAGATTGAGAATAGAGTTCAAGATGAGTGTTATACGTTTCATTTGGGTTTCTAGAGACCAATGCTTCTTTCTAGTTCAGTTGGTAGAGCAACTACAGCATTTAAACCAGACTTCCTGGAGCAAAGGAAATGTGGGTTCAAATATCATAGAAAGTTTATTTTTTATTAAATTTACAAAACACATTGTACCCTGCAGTAGATTGATCATCTAAGTGATTAACAAAATAACTAAATATTATGATGGAAAAAAATACAAATGGAAATTAACCACTGAAAAGGCTAAAAGAAAAATGATGAAAAGATATCAAATACTTTTAATAGGAATAAAAGTGTTGAAAACAATTAAAAATTCCAAAGCAAACAAAACTTGTTTCCATATTGAATATTTACATTATCAATCATTAGTTTTTACTGCTGCAGTTCAGTTGGATTTGAAAATTCCAGAAAATCAAGTTTCAACTTCTTTTTACATTTATAGAAATAAAATCAATACTTCATTTAATTTCACACTTTTAAAATTGCTATTTATTTCTATTTAAATATTAACAATGTTGTCTAGAGATAAAGACTAAATTCGATAAAAATCATGAAAAAGTAAATTTTATTTTATTTTATTTCTTTGTTTAATATCATATCAACCTCTGTAGGTTATTTAATGCCAAAGCCATCATTGTAGATAAACAGTAGTTGTATGATTTAACCCATAGCCAAGGAAAAAAGGAGGTTTATACCTTTTCTTCATGGATATTAGTCCAAAAGTGAATGCAATTATACAACTGATATGCAAACTTATTGACTACAATATATATATATATATATATATATATATGCTAGCCACTGCACCATAGCGATTCCCCACCAAAAACAATGTATCTGAATGGATCAGAATGCAGGCCTGGACAAGGTTGTTGGAAAAATTGGCAGTTGCAGCCCATGTATGTATTTCTTCAACCTCTACACCAAAGGCAGAACATAACACAAGTTAACTTTTAAGAAATAAAACTTATTTGAATTCAGAGTTTTCCTTCCAGTCAGCCCAACTATCAACTAGGGAAAAGAGATTCATACCTTTCTTCAAAAGCATTAACATGAAATGAAATACCAACAGCCTCATCCAACAGTTGAACTTGGTACACCTATTCCCTTTCTATGATGATAATTGTGATGCTAAGCATGCATATATCAAGTCTGTCTATTCTATATCAACAAATTTGTCCCAGAGAAGAGCAAACATAGTTACACTTTGGCACCAGTGTCAGCAGAAAAGTTGTCAGAATGAGGCTAAAGTCAGTATTGAACATTGGATCTGAATTCAGACTATCCTCCTTGACTGGTTGACCACCAGTATTAGAAAGCTGAGTATACTCTGTTTTAGACTTATATTTTTATTTATGGTTTTCAAAGCAGGAAGTCTAGCTAAACTCTGCACTGTTGTATCACAATCTCCGTATAAATAAACTGACCAAATCAGACTTACTGGAAGAACTTCTCAGCCTTTGGCAAAAAGGACCAGAGTGTGGCACTGTTCTAACAGTTCTTGCCTACTTCCAGCTGCTCATTACTACTGTCCTTTTTTAGCACTCCTCTTACCACTACAACTACTGTCCTGATGAGGACACTTGTTCAACTCCTACTGCTGCTGCCTTTTTCAGGGCAAGTCAACTGTTGCCTAGAGTAATGATGACACTGACTGATTAACAGCTCTACCAATCAACCAGCCCAATGCAGCAACCTCTGGAGTAACAGACCCATAGCCCCAGTGCAGTGATACCTAGCAACTCGAGGCATATTCACTGGCCTACAAACCACCAATCCTACACACTGATGACACCAGTCCATGCATAGTGAACACCACTTGGACCACTGATGATTTTACCAATAGGGAAGCAACACACAAACTCAGACCATATTCTCTGACTTATAAATTGCTAGCCTTATGCTGTGATGACACAGATCTACAGGTGGACAACATTGTTCATACCAAAGACAATTCATCTGCTCACTAGTAGCTAATGCTGACCAAACTCCAGTTTAACTGACTATTCAACCACCAAGATGTAAACTAGATTACCTCAGCAATCTCATCTCTAAATCTTGGGCCATTTGCTGACTACCTGTCCACATAGCTGCACAAGCAGCCTGTTCAAGTATCATCCAGACTCACTGATGTCAAGATCTATGAAACAGTTGAGTTCACACTTTTAACAAACAGAAATTTCCCCTCAAGCACTTTTCTAGCCAAATAAAAAATTGGCTTTTAACCAAACTCTTCACCTTTTGTTGTCCTTGTCACTTCATTAATTTCTAAAAGTTTGCAGGGTTGGCAGCTATAGATGACCACACAACAAGTGGTGACCCTGACATGATCTGACACAGGTAGGAAAGATGACAACTTGAAGAATTGGTTCTTGCAACCACAAACAATCATCTTGGGATTCAAGATCACTACATATAATATCAAAAGAACAAGCAACTGGATTATATCAACACTAAAACTTTGATATCAATAGATGGTCTTGATGAAACTCACATCACCCACAGATGTTCTCAATGAAACTCACATCAACCTGAAACTACATGATACCCATTCTACACGTTACCAGAATTCAACTTGATGTGAATTTTTCAACTACCAGCTGTACCTTTGCATCACCAATCTAAAAATCCAACACATTTCAATTCAGAGGCTACATTCAATCGAAAAACTTTGCATTAAATGGAAATACACAAAAGCTGACCAGCTATCTACTTCAACGTTTATCATTTTGACTTGAAACATGACCAACAATCATTTTCCTGAAATATGCTTCATCGCACATTTCAAATGCATACCTAACAGTTTATTCAGTTCCACAGACAAGCAGTTTTTCCACATTTTCAAATACCAAATGACAGACTTATGTCCTTTACCAGTTGCGTGACTGAGTTTGTTTTGATGGGAATGGGTGCTGTCAAGCAACTACTCCCACCCACATCCATTCTTCTACTGTCATAACAAGCACCTCATGATCAGGCAGGGTAGCTGCCCTGATATTGCTATCGATCATATAAAACCTGCTTTCATAGAGAGGAAACATCTTGATGCAGACCCAACACCAGATGTGGAGACAGGTGCAATAGCAATTTCAGCTAAACAGACCCAGTCAGGCAGGTAGGTCACTTTGCCTAGTAATCTAAAAATGTATATTAATTGATATCATCAATTATTGAAGGAGAGGGCCTTGTAATAACCTGAGGCTACTCCCTATATTTTTATTTACTGTTTTGTTGAAACAATAAGTCAAGCAAAACTGTTCTGTTGTATCAGAGTCTCAGAATAAATAAGCAGATAAAAAGCAGACTTACCACAAAGCCCTGATCTACCTCAGGTGAAGAGGACCAGAGTGTGGAACTGTTCTAACAGTTTCTGCCTACTTCTAGCTGCTCATGCCTGCCCACTACTACTGTCCTTTTTAGGTCACTCCTCTTATAAGGGCAGTGTCTTGCCAATACTGCTGCTGCTCTTTTCAGGGCAAGTCAACTACCACCCAAAATGACACCAACAAAGACAACAACTGATTAGTAGCTCTACTAACCAAACAGTGACATCCAACATAGCAGACTAACCAATTCAATGTAGCAAATAACATTAATAGTGATTAACATGTTTTTATTTTAATATTTAATATACAAATTGTGAATATCTATCACTTTTTTTATCATCCAATTATATATGTATGTGTGTGTGTATGATCAAGGCATGTCAATGGCATGGATTCCTTTGACTTTCTCTTACCATCTGCCCCTATCGGCCATCATTCTAGCAAAGTTATCTAGATGGCATCCAGTGTTCACATAGAGCTGATGAATATAGATTTATGCTGGCCAGCCAACACTGGAGTGTCCATGTATAGGAGCTCATCCTTACGTCCCCAGCGGTATCCATCATGTCTTACTGGGATCGTTTGAGGGATAAGAGGTAAGTGGCTCTTCAACTGCTTCTTAAAGGGTGCTGCTTCTAGGATTTCTTCAAAATAGCATGCAGCATCTTTGCTTAGTTTCCTTCTAGCTTTTATTCAAAATATTTCGTTAGAGTGGTGCAACCATACAGTATTACTGACTCAACTACAGCTTGGAAAATAGCCACTTTATTTCAAAGAGATCAGATTTTTATAGGGTTGATAACCAGTCAATAACAGTTCATGTTTTACCGATGCATATGTTAAAGAGGTTTATGAACTGGTTTACTAATTTCAGAGGCTTGCCATTTAATGAGATAGCAGCACCTTGATTTAAACACATTGACTTTATTTTATCAGATTCCACATAGAGATAAACACCTCTTGCTGGCTGCTCTAAGTTATACAGCTGCGATTCAGCTTGAGTAAGTGCATTAGCAAGAAGCACTAGATCATCTGCATCAGTAATAGTTTCAACAGGATATTGTCTGCTTCTTGCCTTTCTCAGTGAGAAACCATTTCAATTATTCAATCTATTAATATTCGTCAGACATAATCAAGGTAGATTATGAATAGAAATAGTACCAATCTACCTCCCCGTAAAATTCTCATGACAATGTCAAAGAAACTGTTGTCACCATTAGGCGAGTCACCCATGGTCTTTGTACAGCACACATACACACACACACACACATATATATATATATATATATATATATATATATATATAGAACCAGCCCATTGGCCTAGTGGGTAGAGTGTTTACCAAAGGCCTGAGAGACCAGGGTTCAATCCAAGGTCGAGTCATACCAAAGACTCAACAAATGGTACTTGATGCCGCCTTGCTTAACACTCAGTGTTCTAAGGTACAGAGCAAGGGTAAAGTAGAGCAATGATGGAAAAAGAGTAGTACCCTCCCCTACACCTCAGTGTAGTAGCTATTGAAAAGGGAGCCTTTGGATTGCCCTCAACTATGGTTGCCAACTTTACTTTTATATATAAATTGTTTGGTTAAGAGACAGAGGCAAGAACGATTCCTTGGATGAAACCTTTGAAAAAGTTGGTGTTGCAGTTTCTGTATTTGCTTAGTATGGTGTTTTTGGTGATGATGTTATGTATACCAGTTGCAAATTTTAGTCCTAGACTGAGAGGGTCCATTTCAGTGGTGGAAAACTGAAAATCAATTAAATTTAGCACAGGAGTAGTGTCCTCCACCACACCTTGGGGTAGTAGCTATCAAAAAGGGAGTCTTTGGATCACCCTCGACTAAGGTCGTCAACTGTACTTACTTATTGGCTGTCTATTTTCAGCAGCATGGGTATATAATATAAGGATAGTGTATACAAATCTATATTCATATATTTACACATTTTTAGTGTTGCCTTTAGTGCCCCCTGCCAAAAAAAAAAAAAAGATATTTAATCAAATTTTCTTTATAAATTTGCATTATAATCAATTCATTAATTGATTGCAGATAAATGAGTAATATACTTTATAATTATCCTTCAATAATTGTATACTTTGAAATTTTAGAATGATTGAAATGGTCCTGAACACAGACCCTCAATCAAAAAAGGTACAAACTTTGATTGGAAATTAAGTTATAAAATTTTACCAGTATTTGGTTGGTTTGGCTTTAATGGCATATCAACCTTTATAGGTTATTTAATGCCAAATCCATTCTCCTAGAAGAATAGTAGTGGTACTATTTAACCCATAGCTTGAAGGATAAGGGGGTTCATACCTTTCCCGAGGGTATTTGTCCGAAAGTGAACGTAATAGCGCGACTGGAGTACGAACTTGCGTACTACGATTCCGCAGTCCATCGCTTTAACCATTACACCACAAGGACACCCCCTTTTTACCAGTATTGTACTAACAAATATGATCAGCTATTTTCGCTGTTCAAGTAGAATGCAAAATCTGGACCCTTATATGGATTTGGTTGATTAAATAAGGATTTCTTGAGAAAACAGGACATTTTTAAAGTCATTTTTGTTCTCTATGCATTCTAATGACATGTTGGGATTTTGGACTGTTTCAGTTGACAGACAACAGCAAATGCCCTTATCACCAATGAAAACAGACAGAAGCAGATGGTAAAAATTGTTAAGAGAAAAGCATGAAAGATGGCCTCATCAATTTTTCAAGTACAACTCATTCTTTCCTGAATGAACAATTCTTTCGTCTTTATTTTTTTCCGGATCAGTTTTAATTAACTGAAATGTTAAATGAAAAAAAAAAAAAAAGCTCCGGAAAAATAATGAATAAATAGAATAATTGAAAAAAAAAATGATGACCTTAAGAATAATTTTAAACTGGAAAATACTGGATAATTCTGCTTAAGAGCAAAAAAAAAAAAATACTATCAAAACTAAAAAGTGCAAGTTAAAAACTCAACAATTCAAATCTTCCTTGTTAATAAGCAGGTTTACAATCTCCTTCAGAGTTGTATCCATTATCTTTTATGAATCTTTATTTTAGGGGAAAAGATGGCAAATATTTGGCTAACAATTTCAGGGAAATGCAAGTGAGTGGCTCTTATTTTCATAACAAGAGTGAATTGTATAAAATGCATGACTGGTGATAATCTGCCGATTTATTTTCATTTAGTGATGCACCAACAAATTTATCTTTGCTTTATTGCATAGAAATATGAATAAAATAAATCTGATTATCATGTCAACCATTTCCAATACTTGGTTAATTTCACACTATTATTTCTTGTTGGAGAAATGAAGGTTTTATGACATTAGTTTTGCTGATAATATCGTCTTTGCTGAATTAATTTCTTCCTGATAGTTCCACTGAGACAATTCTCTAATCCTAAGCTATGATTATACCTAAAAAAAAAAAAAAAAAAAAAAAAAAAAATCTCTATTACAATTCTCATGTTGGTATATGTGTAACTGGAATCCAGAAAAAAATAGTACCTCATTTTATAGAGATCAAGTACTCACTGAATAAAACAATTTCCTGTTCAATTTGTAACATTAATAATTTTGTTGGATCTACATTTATGTCGACCATTTATCAATCGTTCAAATATAATAAAATAACTTTGAAATGCTTATTAGAATCCTTTACTCCTTCCTAAATAGAAGCACCAATGTAGATCACTGTTACTTCCAGTATCAAACTAAAATTCTCATACACACACTTACATATATGATAGATATGTACATCTGTGTGTGTGTGTATATATATATATATAAAAAGTTGGACGGGTTTTGATCCAGGCTTCAAGCGTCCTGCGTGTCTAGCCACACTGAAGAGTTCTGATAGAACGAAACAGTCTGTCTGTGGATGACAATATATACGCTTCCCCACAGGGGTTGAGCACTCTGGCGAAGGAATTGTCGGCCGCCGCTTGCATAATGCATAGCTCTTTGAAAGAATTGAGCACTCTGGTAGCCGATAGGATAAAAAAAATGTAAACAAATGGCTACTGCTGCTATTGCGAAATAAATACCTTAAAAATTCCCTTAGCCAACGTGGTCTGCTTGTTGGCCGAGAGGTCTGAGAATTATAATGAGTGTTAAGCAAGGAGGAATCAAGTACTGTTTTTTTTTTTTTTGTTTTTTTTGAGTCTTTGGTATGACTCAACCTGGGATAGAACCCCAGGTAATTAGCTAACACTCTACTCACTTACATATTATTTGGCTTTAAGCTTCAAAAAAGGAATTATTTATGTTTGAAAAAACTCTAGTCAGCTTATTCATCTTAGTAATAAAATGCCATTGTACTAAATACTGTTTGAACACTGAATCAGTGACCTCATATGAGGATCATTAAATAAGTTTCCAGACTTTTTTTGTATGGGCACTTTTATTGATAGTATACACATGAAACTCTAGTCCCCTTCAAAGTAATCTCCTCTGGCTGCAATGCATTTGTACCATTCCAATAACTTCTGGAAGGCCCTATCAAAGTACTCTTGTGGGAGTCTGTCAATGACCTTCGTCACAGCCTCTTTCATCTCCTCAATTGTCTTATAACGACAGCCTTTGAGCTTAGGGAAGAACCAAAAGTCACAGGGAGAAAGGTCTGGACTATAGGGAGGGTGAGCAACTGTCTTGATGCCCATCTTGGTCAAATAGCCTGTGACAAGGATGGAGTTGTGGACTGGTGCATTGTCCTGGTGGAAATGCCACTGACCCGATTTGAAGAGTGCTGGCCTCTTCCGATGGAATCTCTTTCTGAACTTCCTTAAAACCTCAACATAGTAACCCTAACCCTTTGGCCAATCAACTCTGGTGTATTGATTTCCTTACTCCTCCCACACCTCTCATCATCCCTCACAGACTCCCTGCCTTCCTTGAATCTCTTATGCCACTCAAAAACTGATGCTCGATTCATGCAAGATGGTCAAAAAGCATTCGAAGAATTCCATACATTTCTGTGGTAATTGTCCAAGTTTAGAACAGAATTTTATGCATATTGTTCTTCTAAAGTGTCCTCATGTCCAGATTGCATTTTTGAAATTCACCAGCTGTAATAATCAGGCTTTAGTAGGGTGTATTCCAATTGCTGCTGTAGCTGTTCATTTGAAGCTGAAATCATAAAAATTGGTCAGTCATCTGATAAGATGTATAGCAATAACATACTGAATTTTCAAGAGTCTACAACAATTTCAAATGCCTATACAAAAAAAGTCTTGAATCTTATTGAATGCCCCACATATATTTGACTAGATTTTAGAAATCTTATAGTGAAAGGAATTGATTTAAGTGTATATCTTAAAATCAAGACTGGCAATAAAGTTTTGATTCTGCTTAATTTTGAGCCTTGTCCTCCAAGGGAGATAATCCATTGTTGTCTCCAAAAAGAACCTGGTATGTACTCAAATAGCTGGACATGCAATGAATCAAACTAGGAAGCCTAATTGATTTAAGTAAATTAGCTGCCTGATGTGATATTCATCAGGTCTAAAGTGAGAGCAGCATTTTAAGATCAAATCTTATAGGCATTCAATGAATGCATCCATTATAAATGTTGAGAAAATATGTAGTACAGATGAATACCTTGTGATGATAATGGAGAAATTATCATGGAGAAAGATTCAGCAAAAATTTAACTCAGAATCAGATGAGCAATAATCCCAACTGATTTAATTGTAGTGATCAAAATCATTTTTGTTTTAAAAGTTATCTGTCCATCAAAGCAAATCAGACATTATTTTGAATTTTATAATAATTAGCAGAAACATTTTAATTATTTTTTGCCCTGTCAGCTAGGACTGTAGAATACACCAACTGCACCTCTGCAAAGGGGTAAGACCTCCCCCCCAATGAGCATCCTGATATGACACTAAACAATCTGATGGTGAGGTTCCAGTAATGCTGGAGCTTTAGTGAATGCAGAATACCCCTTCATTGCCATCACTCCCAGGTCCACTTAGGCCCCAAGTGGTAGTAACTGATCAGGTCCTATTTATGTGTCATTAGAACTAAACTGTGTACTTGTGCTAAACTGTATTGTTTGAAATAGAACTGTTTTGACATTCAACTGAGTGTAAACTAAAACTATACTCATACTAAACTGTTTGACTAAACTGAACAGCTTGAAATAGAAAAGCTTTTGAAAATTAAGCTGTGTACTTATGCTAAATTAAATTGAAGAAACTTTATTTGTATAAAAATGGATTTGGCATTAAATAACCTCCAAAAGTGATATGCCATAAAACCCAAACAAATAAATGAATTTAATCATTTCATTCCTTGGAAGTTTTACACACTTGTTTTAACAGGTGGTTTTTCACAAAAATCTGAATAAACAGTAAGTTTCCATGGGTTTCCATGGTAATTCTAAAGTATTTTAGCTGATCTTGATGCTGTAGCTTGGATGTTCTTGATTTTCCCTTGGATCTCCAATTTCTCCAGTCTCATTTCCAAGCACACTAACTACAATTAGTATTGCTTTCTCCTTTATGTTCCAGTTTTTTTAGCTCTCTAATAAGATCCAAATATTTGTCAGTTTTTTTTGCTTTCTTTGATATTCACTCAGTAGTCTACTGGAAAAGCAAAATCCATGAAATGACAAATTCTTTTTTTTCTTGTTAATTGACACTAAGTCTGGCCTTCTGGACAAAATTGGATGATCAGTTTGTCCTGCAAAATTCCAGAGAATTTTATGCATCTCATTTTCTAGGATAGATTCTAGTTTGGGCATATTTGAGAGTATGGTCAAATTTTAATCTCTTGCACAATTCCCAGTGGATCACCTTTCCTACCCAGTAAAGTCTATTCTTGTATTACTTTTGTTTCACTTTGCTCCATTCACTTAGGTGTTTAACCATTTCATCTGTCACCACATTTCTGCTGATGCCACTTGTACACCATTTAATTTAGGAACTAGGTGCATTTCCTTTCAACCAGGGTCTGATTTCTTTTCATGGAGTAAAAGTTACAATACAGACTTACATTTTTTTTTTTTTAGGCCTTGTATTCTTTCTTCCACTTTTAAAAAAAATTTTACTAAGCTAAAATTGACACAACTTTAAAAGTATAAAAAAAAGAATTTAACTCACCATTGACAAGCCATTCAATCAATTAATGACCTATTCCTCTTATTTTAGGCCTTTTACTTTGGCAGGTTTTTTGTTATTTTTACTTTGGTAAAATTTGTATTACTTTATTACCATTTTGCCTTCTCTACTTTGGTAAAACCTGTAAAAAAGTCCTTATTTTTGATAAAAAATCCAAGGACTTTAAAAATACAATGACATTTTCATATATTTTTAAGTCTTTTACTTTCTACTTTTATTATTTTTACTTTTACTGACCTAAATTTGATAAGTAAAATTATACTACTTAAATAGAGTAAAAAAAGAATCTAACCTAATATTTTGCCATCTCTATTCTAATAAAGCCTGAAGAGAGTCATTTTTATTAGAAAAAAACTCCAAGCATAGTAAAAATACAAAGAGAATTTAATCTTTTTCGTGGGTCTTACTCTTCCATCTTTTTTTTACAAAGCTAAACTTGATGGGTAAAGATTATACCATTTTAATAGTGTAAAAAAAAGAATTCAACTTAACTTTTTGAATTCTCTCTTCCAGTAAAGCCTGTAGTAAAGTCCTTTTATTTGAGAAAAAAATTCCAAACAATTCAAAAATACAACTTTTTCATCTTTTTTAAGCCTTTCATTCTTTCAGTAATTTTTTTGCGGTGACGAGAGAGGGAGTTATTTTTGTTTTGTTCAATTTACTAAGCAAAAATTGACAGGTAAAATTTATTGTGCTTTAAAAGTATAAAAAAAATTTAACTTAGTATTTTGCCTTCTCTATTCATGCAAAGTCAATAAAAATATACTAGGGGGACCAAAACATTTCACAAATACAATGACCTTTCATATGTTCCTTTTTTTCATTGAGAAAAATTTACCATACAGAGCTTTTCATCCTTTTTTTTTTTTTTGAAGGGGAGGTTTCTAACTTTTACAAAGCAGAAACAGACTGGTAATATTTACAGTTCTTCAATAGTGCAAAAAGAATTTAACTATTTTGCTTCTCTATTCTGGTAATTCTGGTTAAAAAGTCTGTTTTTAGAAGAAAAAAAAAAGTACAATTAAAAAAATACCATGACTTTTTCATCTTTTTTAGGCTTTTTATTCTTTCAATTTTTTTTTTTTTTTCATCGAATAAAATTTACAGTAGAGACCTTTCCATGTTTTTTTTTTTTGTTTTTACTAAAAAAAAAACTAAGAAATAATATTCAGTTCTTTAATAATCTAAAAAATAATTCAACCCACCAATTTGCTTTATCTATTCTGGCAAAACTTGTAAAAAAGTCTTTTTGGGGAGGGAAACTTTTTGATTTTTTTTTTTTTAGGCCTTTTATTTACATTTTTTTCTTTCAAAAAGTAAACTTTACAGTAAAGAGATTTTCATGTTTTTTTAGTCTTTTTATCTAACCTTTTTACTTTCTTGGGCGGGGGGAAAACAAGCAATTCAAGAATATAAAGACCTTTCCATTTTTTTAGGTCTTTTAATCTTTTTTGTTTTTGAACTTTCACAAAGCAAAAAAATCACAGGTAAATTTACAGTTCTTTAATTTTGTAAAAAAGAATTTTACTTAGTATTTTGCCTTCAAAATTCTGCTAAAGCCTATTAAAGTCTTTTTTTTGAGTGAGAGAAAAACCAAGAAATTCAAAAATACAATGAACATTTTTTGAGTTATTTATATTCTTTCCTCATTTATTTTTTCATTAGGTCAAATTTACAACAGAAACCCTTTCATCTTTAAGTTTTTTTATTCTTTAACTTATTTTTTGACTTTTACAAAGCAAAATGTAACAGATAAAATTTACAATTCTTTGGTAGTGTAAAAAGAATTTACGTACCTATTATGCTTTCTCTATTCCTGTAATGCCTGTAAAAGAGTACATTCTTTGAAGAAAAAAATCAAGAATTCAAAACTGTTGTGAACTCTTCATCTCCTTTTGGGCCTTTTATATATTTTCTTCCTTTTTTCTTCTTGAACTAATAAAATTTACATCACAGATGTTTTTATGTTGGCCCTTTATCCTTACGTCTATTTTTTTTCTTGATACTCACTTAGCAAAAACTGACAGATAAAATTTGCAGTTCTATAATAGTGTAAAAAAAAGAATTTAACTTACCATTTAGCCTTCTCCATCCTAGTAAAGTCAGTGAAAAGTTTTTTTTTTTTTTTTTTTTTTTTTTTTTACAAAAAAAGATAAATAAACAAAAAATTTAAAAAACAACAACAAATAAGCAATTCAAAAATACAATGAACATTTCATCATCTATTAGATTTTTTATACTTGAATTTTTTTCATTTCAAAGAATAAAATTTACTGTATTGATAATTTCATCCTTTTTCAGACCTTTTATTCTGTCTTAACTTTAACAATGCTAAAAGTTACAGTTAAAATTTACCAAATCTTAATAGTATAACAAAAACTTTTACATTTTGCCAACACTATTCTGGGGAAAAAAACAACTCAAAAATACAATGACATTTTCATCTTTTAAGAAACACTCCCTGTATTTTTTTAAGCAACTAAAATGTACAGTAGAGAATTTTTAAGGCCTTTTATACATTGTTTTTGACTCTTACTAAACAATAATTGATTTGAAAAATTTAGAGATGTTTAATAGCATAAAAAATGATTTTACTTACCATTTTGCCTTCTCTACTCTTGTAATGCCTGTAAAAAATTTTTAGTAAAAAAACAATTCAAAACTGCAATGGACTTTTAATCTTTTTTTAGAACTTTATCCGATTTCTTTTTTTCATTGAGTATATTCACAATACAGATCATTTCATGCTTTTTTTGTCTTTTATACCTTTTTTTCTTTTAATGGGATAAAAAAAAGTTCCAAATTAACATTTTCCCTTCTCTGTTCCAGTAAAGCCAGTAAAAAAATTTTTTATGAAGAAAACCAGGCAATTAAAAATACAATGAACTTTTTTATGATGCTTGTTTTAATTTTTGAGCTTTACAAAGAAGAAAATGACAGGTAAAATTTAAAGTTTTTTGATCTTCTCAATTCCTGTAAAGTTGGTAAAAAATCTTTTCAGGAAGAAATCCATGCAATTCAATAATACCATAAATTTTTCATCAAGGAACTTTTTTTCTTTTTTATACCTTTTATATATTCTCTTCCTTTTTATTTTTTCATTCAGTACATTCACACTACAGATCTCTGCATGTTTTTTTTTGGCTTTTATATCATTGTTTCATTTTTTTTTCTTTCCGTTTTCAAAATTTACAGTTTTTTAATAGCGAAAAAAAGTCTTTTTGGAGGGAAGAAAGGCAAGTACTTCAAAAATAAAACACACTTGTTTTTATACATTTTTTTTATTGTTCATTTAGGACATTCACAGTACAGATCTCTTGATGGGTTTTTTTATGCCTTTTACATATTTTTTTCATTTTTTTGTTTAGATTTTTTACATTTATGAGGCAGAAATTAACAGGTAAAATTTACAGTTGTTGAATAGAGTAAAAAAGATTTCACTTTCTATTTTGGCATCACAATTCTTGTAAAGCCGAGGAAAAAAGACATTATTTTGGAAAAGGATAGCAAGAAATTCACAAAACAAATTTTTCTGTATCTTAGGGCTTCTTTATATTTTTATTTTCATTCAGTACCATCACAGAACAGATCAAGTTATAGTACTTTTTATGCCTTTTACAGTTTTCTTGGTTGGCTCAAGACTTAAAAAAATGCTACTTGATTCCACCTTGCTTAACACTCAGCATTATAAAGTAAAGATCAAGGGTAAAGTGGAGAGATCCAGGAAATGGAGTAGCCCCCTTCCCTATGCCATGGTGTAGAAGCTGTTAAAAATGGTACTTTTGGGTCACCCTCGACTATGGTCGCCAACATTTTTCTTCCATTTTTTTGTTTGTTTTGATTTTTGACTTTTACAAAGTAGAAATTGATAAGTAAAATTTACAGTTCATTAATAGTGTAAAAAGAGATTTTACTTACCATTTTGGCATCTCAATTTCTGTAAAGCCTGTGAAAAAACTTTGTATGTTTTTGGATGGTTGGTTGAGTTTTATGGCATATCAACCTTTGTAGGTTATTTAACGCCAAATCCATTCTTATGTAAATAATCAGTTCTATTGAAAACAATTCAGTTTAGCATGAGTACACAGTTTGTCAAAAACATTTCTATTTCAAACTATTCAGTTTAGTCAAGCAATTATATATAACAATTCAGTTTAGTGTAAGTAGAGTTTCAATGTCAAAAACAGTTCAATTTCAAATAATTCAGTTTAGCATAAGCACAGTTTACTTGTCAAAAACATTTCTATTTTAAGCTATTTAGTTTAATCAAACAGTTCAGTTTAGCATAAGTATGTAGTTAGTTCTATTTAACCCATAGATAGGGCCCTATCAGGTGCTACCATGCTGGGCCAGAGTGGACCTGGGAGCAATGGCAATGAAGGAATGCTCCGTATTCCCAAAAGCCCCAACAGACTGTTTAGTCTCATATCCAGGACACTCATTGGGGAGGGGTCTTACTCCTCTGTAGAGGTGCAGTCAGTGTATTCTACAGCCCCAGCTTATTGGGCAATGCACAGAGTTAAATGTCAAAGTTTTATTTCAGATAATTCAGTTTAGCATAAGTACACAGTTTAGATGTCAAAACAGTTCTATTTTGAGCAATTCAGTTTAGCATTAGTACGCAGTTTTAATGTCAAAACACTTCTATTTTAAACAATTCAGTTCAGCATAAATACGCAGTTTAAATGTATAAAAACAGTAAACGCCAACCACCGTTTAGTTCTATTTAACCCATAGATAGGACCCTTATCAGGTGCTACCACTCCGGGCCAGAGTGGACCTGGGAACGATGGCAATGAAAGGGTACTCCATATTCCCCAAAGCTCCAGCATCACTGGAACCTCACCATCAGATTATTTAATGTCATCTCAAGGACACTCGTTGGGGGGGGAGTCTTACCCCTCTGCAGAGAAGTAGTCAGTGTATTCTACAGCCCCAGCCGACTGGGCATTTTTTGTTTTTGGAGGGGGAAGTAAAGCAAGTAATTCAAAAATAATGTTAACTTTTTTTTTTTTTTTTTTAGGTCTTTTATATATTCTCTTCCCTTTTTTTGTTTTTTTCATTTCATTTAGTACATTTACAGTACAGATCACTTCATGTTTTTTTTTATACCTTTTACATAATTTTTCAATTTTAGATTTTTGACATTAACAAAGCAGAAATTAACAGGTAAAATTTACAATTCTTGAATAGAGTAAAAAGGATTTTACTTGCCATTTTGATTCCCATAAAGCCTGTGGAAAAAGTCTTTCTTAGGAGAGGAAAAGCAAATACAACAAACTTTTCATTACTTATACTTTTTTTTTCTTTTTTAGAGTCCTTTAATTATGTAAAAGACTTTATTTACAATTTTGGCATTTCAATTCTTGTAAAGCCTATGAAATAAGTCCCTTTTGGGGGAAGAAAACTAAGCACTTCAAAAATACAACAAACTTTTCCTTTTTTTACTTTTATATATTCTCTTCCTTTTTTATTCACTTAGTACACTGAATATACAGATCTTTTCATTGTTTTTTTATGGGTTTAAAATATTTCTTTTTTAGATGTTCAGATTTTTTAATTTTAAAAGCCAAAATTGAGAGGTAAAATTTACATTTCATTAATAGTGTAAAAAAAGATTTTACTTACCTTTTTGGCATCTTGATTCCTGTGAAAACTGAAATTCTTTTTTGGCGGAAGAGCAAGTAACTCAAAAATACAATGAACTTTCTTTTTGGGGTGGGAGGAGGGCTTTTATATATTCTCTTTCATTTTTTTTTGTTTTTTTTTTCAATTCAGTAGATTCACAGTACAGATCTTCTCAGATTTTTTTATGCCATTTATTCATTTTTTACAATTATTTTGGTTGGTTTAATTCTTATTTTAAGTTGAAATTGAGAGGTAGAATAAACAATTCTTTGATAATATAAAAAGACCTTACTTAACATATTGGAATATTGATTACTGTAAAGCCTGTGAAAAAAGTCCTTTTTTGGGGGACGAAAAGTAAGCACTTCAAAATCACAATGAACTTTTTTTTTTGAGCCTATTATATATTCTCTTTCATTTTTTCAACAGTTCTTTAATAGTGTAAAAAAAAAAAATTTACTCATCATTTTGGCATCTCAATTCTGGTAAAGCCTGTGAAGAAAGTACTTTTTTGGGGGGGAAGAAAGGCAGCACCAAAATATGATTTTTCTTCTTTTTTTTTTTAAGGCTTTTCATATATTATCTTCTGTTATTTTTTTTTTCAGTACCTACACAGTACAGATCTCATTTTTTTTAATACCTTTTACAATTTTTTTTGTTTGTTTTGATTTTTGACTTTTACAGGGTGGGGGGAGGAATGTGAGGTAAAATTTGCAGTTCTTTAATGATATAAAAATATTTTATTTACCATTTTGGTATCTCAGTTCCCATAAAGCCTGTGAAAAAGTCCTATTTTGGGGATAGAAAAGAAAGCACTTCAAAATTACAATGAACTTTGAGTTTTTTAAAAGATTTTGCTTACCATTTTGATTCCTGGAAAACCAGTGAAAAAAATTTTTTTAGGGGCGGGGAGAAAAGAAAGCAATTCAAAAATGCAATGAACTTCTTCCTTTTTTTTTTTTAGGCCTTTTGTATATTCTCTTCTTTTTTGTATTTATTCAGTACATTCACAGTACAGATCACTTCATGTTTTTTAATGCCCATTACATATTTATTTCATTTTTGTTTTGTTTTGATTTTTTTACCTTCTCAAAGCACAAAGTAACTGGTATAATTCACAGTCCTTGAATAGTTTAAAAAAAAGATTTTACTTACCATTTTGGTGTCTTAATTCCTGTAATGCTTGTGAACGAAGATTATGGGGAGAAGAAAAGAAAGCAATTAAAAAATAAAATGATCTTTTTTTTTCATTCTGTACATTCATAGTACATATTTCTTCATGGTGTCTTTATGCCTTTTACATATTTAAAAAAAATTTTTTGTTTGTTTTGATTTGTATAAATTTTCTTTCTTTTTTTTTACAGTTTAATAATAGTGAAAAAGGTTTTACTTACCATTTTAGTATCACATTTCCTGTAAATCTTATGAAAATCTTTTGACTTTTATAAAATTGTAATTGACAGATGTTAATTTAAAATTCTTGAATAGTGTAAAAGATTTTTCCTATCATTTTTGGGTATCCATTTCTTTAAAACTTGAGAAAAAATCCTCTTTTTGATAGGAGAAAATCAAGCATTTTAACAATACAATGAACTTTTACATTTTTTTAGGCCTTTTATATATACTTCAGACTGGGCCATTGCCCTAATGAGCAGAGTGTTCACCAATGGTCCAGGAAACCAGGCTTCAATTCCAGGTTGAGTCATACCAAAGACTTAAAAAAATGGTTCTTGATACCACCTTGTTTAACACTCAGTATTATAAGGTAAAGATCAAGGGTAAAGTGGAGCAATCCAGGGAATAGAGCAGCACCCCCCCTATACCTCGGTGTAGCAGCTATTGAAAAGGGAGCCTTTGGGTCACCCTCAATTACAGTTGCCAACCTTACTTTATATATACTTTTACCTTTTTTTTCCATTCAGTACATCCTTCATGGTTTTTTATGCACTTTTACATATTTCTTCCATTTCTTTGGTTTATTCAGATTTTTTTACTTTTACAAAGTAGAAATTATCAGGTAAAATTAACATTTAATAGTGTAAAAAGATTTTACTTACAATTTTGGCATCTCCATTACTGTAAAGCCAATGAAAAAAAGTCCTTTTTAAAGGAAGAAAAGCAAGCAACTCAAAAGTACACTGAATTTTGTCTATTTTCTTTTGCATTTTATGTATTCTCTTTTTTTTTTTTTATATCACTTTAGAATATTCACAGTACAGATCTCAACATGATTTTTTTATGCCTATGATAAATTTCTTACAATTGTTTTTTTTTTGGTTTTGATTTTTGACTTTTACAATGTAAATGTACAGTTCTTGAATAATATTAAAAGATTCTTGTAAAACTTAGGAAAAACATTCTTTTTTTATCCAAAAAAGAGCAAACACTCAAAAATATGCAGTTATTTGATAGTGTGAAAAAATACTTTACTTACAATTTTGGTATCTCAATTCTTTTAAAGCATGTGAAAAGAGTACTCATTTGTGAGAAGACAGCAAGTAATTCAAAACACAAACTTTTTCATTTTTTCAGATATTATCAGTTTTTTTCAGTTTTTTCATTCAGTACATTCACAGTACAGGTCTCCTCATGGTATCTTTTTCATCCTTTTTACAGTAGTTTAATAGTGCCAAAAGTTTTTACTTACCATTTTGGCATCTTGACTCATGTAATGGATGTGAAAAAGTCCTTTTTTGTAGGAAGGAAAGTAAGCAATTATTCTAATTTTAATACAAACTTCCTTTTGCTTTAGTCTTTTTATATGTTCCCTTCCATTTTTTTATTCAGTACATTCACAGAACAGATAAATAAATTTACATTTCTTTAATAATGTAAAAAAGATTTTACT
This sequence comes from Sepioteuthis lessoniana, assembly GCA_963585895.1. Taxonomy (NCBI): domain Eukaryota; kingdom Metazoa; phylum Mollusca; class Cephalopoda; order Myopsida; family Loliginidae; genus Sepioteuthis; species Sepioteuthis lessoniana. Next base: position 59,027,399 of record OY757920.1, read on the forward strand.
TACCATTTTCATATCTCAAGTCCTGTAAAGCCTCTGAAAAAATCTTTTTTGGTGCGAGAAAAGAAAGCTATTATAAATTGAATTACCATGATCAGAAAAGCAAACTATTGTTTTTTTTTATGCCTTTTAGATATTCTTTACAATTTTTTTAAAAGCCTTTTATGTATTCTTTTTACTTTTGATTTCTAACTTTTCCAAAGTTCAAATTGACAGGTAAAATATTTGCTAACCATATTGACATCTCAATCTCAGTAAAGCTTGTGAAAAAAGCCTGCTTTTTGGGACATAAAAAGCAACTATTTCAAAACTACAATTACCTTTTTTTTAAGCCTTTAATATATCCTCCTCCAGCTTTTTTTTATAGTTCCTTAATAGTGTAAAAAATAAGACTTTATGAACCATTTTGACATCTCCATTCTTATAAAGCAGGTGAAAAAAGTTCTTTTTGGTGGGGAAGAAAGCAAGCAATTCAAAATAAAATGAATTTTCTTCTTTCTTTTTTAGGATATTTATATATTATCTTCTGTTGTTTGTCTTTTGGGTTTCTTTGTCATTCAGTACCTTCATAGTACAGATCTCTTCAGTTTTTTCATCCCTTTTACAGTTCTTTAATAATATAAATCTCTTCATGATTTTTTATGCCTTTAATATATTTCTTAGAATTTTTTTGTTTTGATATTTGACTTTTACAAAGCTGAAATTGAGAGGAAATATTTATAGTTCTTTGATTATACAAAAAATTTTACTTAGCATTTTGGAATCCTGATTCCTGTAGAACCTGTGAAAAACTCATTTTCTGGGTGAAGAGACCTTCAAAAATACAGTGAACATTTGCTTTTATTTAGACCTTTTAAAGATTCTTTTTTTCTTTTTTGTTTTACATTATTCTAATGGATTAAACAAAAATTTTACTTATGACTTGGGGAAAAACGATTTTTGGAGGAGGGCTAAGAAATGCAAGCAATTAAAAAAAAATACAATGACATTTTTCCTTTTATTAGGCCTTTTATAAACTTTCTTTGTCTTCTTTTTTTACATTATTTTAATAGAGTAAAAAAGATTTTACTTACCATTTTGGCATCTTGATTCCTGTAAAGCCTGTAGAAAAGGAAGCTATTCAAAAAAGAAAGCTTTTATGTATTCCGTTTCTTTTTACTCTTTCATTCACTACATTCACAGTACAGATCTATTTTTGGTTTATTTTCATGCCTTTTACATATTTCTTTCATATATTTTTTTGTTTGTTTAGAATTTTGTCTTTTAAAAGCAGAAACTTAGAGATGAAATTTATATTTCATTACCAGTGTTAAAAAAGATTTTTCTCACCAATTTGGCATCATGAATCCTCTAAAGCCTGAGAAAAAAGTCCTTTTTTTGAGAAAAGAAAGCAAGAAATTGAAAAATATAAGGAGCGATATCTTAAACCTTTTTATTTTTTTTTTTTTTTTTTTTTTATGTACACATGGGAAGCAGCATGATGTACGTAAAGGTATTTGAATAAACCCATGGACGACCAAACTCAATACCCAAATGGGTCCTGGACGTGAGTTTGACGACTTTTCGCTCAGGATCGCCAGTTCGATCAGGGAACTACTGCTGCTCCTCTATAAGAGTGGCTTCTATAGAAGAGAATAAAACAGCCATCGAAAGATAACCATGACCCACACTCAAACCACTTACACAAACCGCATCGCTCTTCGCGCGGGTAAAAAAAGGGGGGCGCGTCCTGCTGAGGTTGGAGCCCTGGCCTCGGTGTTCGAAAAATCAGCTACAGAGCTCAAACAATCAAAACTACTAAAATGCAAGCAAACACTACAAATAGCCACATTTAACGTAAGAACCTTAAATAGAATAGGACAACTCCCAGAGCTAATCGCATCGGCCGAAGAACATAAAGTAGACATAATATGCATACAAGAACACAGATACACGCACACAGAAGATATCAAATATCACGAAACTGGCAATGGCTGGTCGCTCGCCACTGTATCCGCATGGAAAAACTGTCAACGCCGCAGTAGGAGGGGTAGGATTGCTTATAGGACCTAGAGCACTAAAAACGCTTAATAGCGTTGAGAAAATACAACCTAGAATGATGGCAGCTACATTTAACGGAAACCCCAGAGCAACAATCATCTCATGCTACAGCCCCACCAATGTTAGTGAAGAAAATGAAATAGTCACCTTCTACGATGAGTTATCCTCATTAGTGCGTAGCATCCCGAAACACAACATGTTAGTCATTGGCGGAGACATGAATGCACAAATCGGGAAAAACGGAAACAACAAATACAGCCTCGGCAACACGTCAAATCGAAATGGGCAACATCTAACAGATTTCATGATAGAAAATAGATTAGCACGCCTCAATACAAACTACCAAAAAAGAGAGGGCAAACTATGGACATACACGTACGCAAACAATACTAAAGCACAGATAGACTACGTCCTTATAAACAAGAAATGGAAGAATAGTGCATTGAATTGCGAGGCATACTCCTCTTTTGAGGGTGTGTCCACCGATCACCGAATAGTCACGGCGAAAATACGGTTAAGCCTACGAAAAAACGACAAACGAACAGCGACCACCAAACACTATGACTGGGCCCAATTAAACAACAAAGATGTAAGAGATAAATACGTATTAGAATTAAGAAAGATTCGAAACACTACAAGAAAAGACGGAAAAAAGTACACCCAACGACGAATACGAAAATTTCGTCAATGCACACCTCGAGGCAGCAGCAAAATACATTCCAACAAAAATTAAAACTAAATATAGAGTCCCATGGGAAACTTTAGCGGTGAGAGAAAAACGTGCACTAGTGAAAACAGCCTCCAAAAACTATCGAAAAAACCCAACAAACACAAATGTCTTAAAACTAAAAACGGCACAATATCAATTAGCAGGCATATATATAAAGGAACAGACAGAATACATTCAAAATCAGATAGATAAGATTAGAGACTCGGTGGAAGATAGACAATCTAGAATTGCCTGGCAAACAATAAACGAAGTGAGCAGAAGAAAGAACACAGCCAAAGCAAAACTTAAAGCAGCAAACCAACAAGAAAGAATAAAACTGTGGAAACAGCACTTCGAAAACTTACTTGGAAACCCACCAAAAATAACGCATGAACCAATCACCAGAATAATTAGCAAACAATTAGACATTAAACTTGGACTGTTCACACAAGAAGAACTTGACTCGGTTCTCAGAAAAATTAAAAATAGGAAAGCTGCAGGGCTGGACGAAATTCCCCCGGAAGTATGGAAGACCAGACAATTCGACGACATACTGCTCTGACACAGCAACGCAGTATACAATCAAAATCCGATAGATAGATGGATGAAGGGATGCATACTCCCCTTCCCTAAAAAGGGGGACCTCGGATTAGCCAAAAACTACCGAGGCATAACACTTACATCCATAGCTGCCAAAATCTACAATGCCCTACTACGAAACCGAATAGAACCCAAAATCGACAACATACTTAGAAAAAACCAAAATGGCTTCCGAAGAAATAGATCCACGACCTCACAAATATTAACCATCCGCAGAATCCTTGAAGGTGTACGGGCAAAGAACCTACAAGCGACATTAATATTTGTCGACTTTACCAAGGCTTTCGACTCCATCCACAGAGGAAAGATGGAACAAATCCTACTAGCGTACGGCATACCGTAGCGGCAATAACGATTCTCTATAGAAACACTAAAGTAAAAGTACGATCACCAGATGGAGACACAGAATACTTCGACATTGTAGCAGGAGTACTACAAGGGGACACGCTGGCTCCATACCTCTTTATCATTTGTCTAGACTACGTACTTAGAACATCGATTGACAAAATCAAAGAGAATGGCTTCGAACTGACGAAGAAAAGAAGCAGAAGATACCCCGCAACAACAATTACCGATGCCGACTACGCCGATGACATAGCGATACTGGCAAATACACCTGACCAAGCCGAAACACTTCTGCATAGTTTGGAACGAGCAGCAGCAAGCATAGGCCTCCATGTTAATGCACACAAAACGGAATATATGTGCTATAACTAAACGGGGGACATCTCCACTCTAAAAGGAACCCCTCTTAAACTAGTAGACAAATTCACGTACCTAGGAAGCAGCGTCGAATCAACCGAAAACGACATCGAAACGAGGTTAACGAAAGCATGGACAGCTATCAATAGGCTATCAACTATATGGAAATCAGACCTAACCAATAAAATGAACCGCAGTTTCTTCCAGGCAGCGGTCACATCGATACTGCTATATGGATGCACTACATGGACGCTAACAAAACGGCTGGAGAAGAAACTAGATGGCAATTACACAAGAATGCTGCGTGCAATCCTGAACAAGTCCTGGCAGCAACACCCCACAAGACACCAACTGTACGGCCACCTGCCCCCTATCACGAAAACTATTCAAGTTAGGCGAACCAGACATGCAGGACATTGCTGGAGAAGCAGAGATGAACTCATAAGAGATGTACTCTTATGGATCCCCACACATGGCCGCGCAAAAGCAGGACGACCAGCACGAACGTACATTCAGCAGCTATGTGAGGATACAGGTTGTTGTCCTGAAGACCTACCTAGGGCGATGAACGATAGGGAGGAGTGGCGAGAGAGGGTCAAGGATATCCATGCTGCCAGCACGATATGATGATGATGATGATGATGATATTCTCTTTGATTTTTTTTTGTTTTTTTTCATTCAATATATTCACATTATATATTCTCTTCCATTATATGTATATATCTTTTTTCCTTTCAGTACATATTTCTTCATGCTTTTTTAATGCCTTTTACATATGTAAAAAATTCTTTTTGTTTGTTTAAATATTTTACTTTTACAGAGCTCAAATTGACAGCTAGTAAAATGTATATTTCTTTAAAATATAAAAAGATTTTACTTACCATTTTGGTATATTGATTCTTGTAAAGCCTGTGAAAAAAGTGCATGGGGGGAGAAAAGCAAACTACACAAAAATTACAATCAATCTTTTTTTTTATTCAGTATATTCACAGTACAGATCTCTTCCATGTCTTTTACATATTTCTTAGAATATTTTTCTTTAACTTTACTTTTACAAAGCTCAAATTCATAGGTAAAATATACAGTTCCTTAATAATATAAAAAATGTACTTACCTTTTTGGCATCTAGATCTCTTTAAAGCTTGGGGAAAAGATTTGGCATGAAAAGGGCTAAAAGAAGGAAACAATTCAAAAACAATGACTTTTTTTTGTTTTTGTTAGGCATTTTATATGCTATATTTCTTTTTTTTTTTTCATTTAGTATATTCACAGTACAGATTTCTCCATGTTTTTTAATACTTTTTCCATGCTTTTTCTAGTTTTTTGTTTTAGATTTTTGACTTTTAAAAAGCAGTAATTGACAGGTGTAAATTTACAGTTGTTGATTAGCAAAAAAAAGATTTTTCTTACAATTTTGACATCTCCATTCCCGTAAAACGAGTGAAAATAGCACTTTTTTGGTGGGGGAAGAATATCAAGCACTTCAAAAATACAATGAACTTTTTTTGTAGGCTTTTTATATATTCTCTATTTTTTCCATATAGTACAATACAGATCTGTTCAAGGAAGAAAAGCCAGTAACTCAACAATACAAGGAACTTCTGTTTTTTAGGCCTTTTATATATTCTCTTACCATTATTTTTTTCATTCATATTTTTATAATTTTTTTTTTATTCAATATATCCACAGTACAGATCTCATGTATTTTTAATGCCTTTTACTTATTTCTTACAATTATTTTGTTTCTTTTGATTTGTGACTTTTACAAAAAGGTAAAATATACAATCCTTTAATAATATAAAAAGATTTTACTTACCATTTTGGCATCTCAATTCTTGCAAAGCCTGTGAAAAAAATACTTTTTTGAAGGAAGAAAAGCAAGCAATGCAAAAATACATTTAACTTTTTCCTTTTTTTCACTTATGTTTTTTCATTCAGTACATTCACAGTACAGATCTTTGTGGTTATTTTCATGACTTTTACATATTTTTTAAATTTTTTTCTTTAAGTTTTTTGACTTTTACAAAGTTAAAATTCAGAGGTAAAATTGTCAGTTATTTAACACTGTAAAAAATGATTTTACTTACCATTTTGGCTATTTGATTCCTGTAAAGCTAGTAAAAAAAAGTCCTTTTTGCAGGGAAGAAAGCAAGCAATTCAATTTACAATGAATCTTTCTTTTTTCATTTAGGCTTTATATATATTATCTTCTCTTGAAGTGTTTTTTTATTATCCCTTTTACAATTCTGTGTAATATAAAAAGATTTTACTTACCATTTTGGCATTCTGATTACTGTGAAAAAAAAACAAATTGGGGGTCGGGGAGAAAACCAAGCAATTCAAAACCACAATGAACTTTTCCTTTGGCCTTTTTCCAATATATATATATACATACATATATATATATATATATATTTTTTTTTTTTTTTCATTCAGTGTATTCACGGTACAGATCTCTTCTTGGCTTTTTTAAATACCTTTTACATATTTCTCCTTGTTTGTTTGTTTTAATTTTTGACTTTTACAAACCTGAAATTGAGAGGTAAAATATTCAATTCTTTGAATAAAATAAATAGATTTTACTCACCATTTTGGCGTCTCAATTCCTGTAGAACCTGTGAAAAATATTTTTGGGGCAAAGAAAAGCAACAACTTCAAAAATACAATGAACTTTTACTTTTAAGAACTTTTATATATTCTCTTCCTTTACTTTTTTTACATCATTTTATTAGATTAAATAAAAATTTTACTTTAATATTTTGTCATCTCAATTCCTGTAAAGCCAGCAAAAAAGAAAGGTTTTTGGGGGAGGATGAAAAGCAAGCTCTACAAAACAACAAAAAATTTTTTAAGGCCTTTTATGTATTCTCTTTTTCCTTTTTTCATTCACAGCACAGATCACTTTTTTATGCCTTTTACATATTTCTTTCTTTGTTTTTTGTTTGTTCAGATTTTTGTCTTTTCAAAGAAGACATTGAGAGGTAAAATTTACATTTCATTAATAGTGTTAAAAAATTTTAATCACCATTTTAGCGTCTCGATTCCTTTAAAGCCTTTGAAAAAAGTTCTTTTTAGAGGAAAGAAAATAAGCAGTTAAAAAATACAACAAACTTCATCTTCTTAGTCTTATATATTCTCTTCATTTTTTTTTTTCATTCAGTATATTCACAGTATATATTCTCTTCCATTATTTAGATATATATATATACACACACACACACACACACTTTTCAATTCAGTACATTGACAGTTCAGATCTCTTTGTTTTTGTAATGCATTTTACATATTTCTTCCAATTATTTTTTTTGTTCAAATTTTTTACTCTTACAAAACAGAACTTGACAGGTAAAATTTATAGTTCATTAAAACTTTAAAAATATTTTACTTACCATTTCCGAATCTCGATTCCTGTAAAGCATGTGAAAAAAAATTTTTGCCAGGAAGAAAAGCAAGCAATTCAAAAATACAATGAACTTTTTTTCTTTTTTTAAATTTAAATATTCTGTTATTTTTTTGTTTTTTCATTCTGTACATTCACAGTACAGATTTCTTCATTGTTCTTTTTTTGCCTTTTGTATATTTCTAATTTTTTTTTTTCCACATTTTTGACTTTTACAAATTCAGAGGTAAAATTTACAGTTCTTCACAATTGTAAAAAAAAAAAAAAAAAAAGATTTTACTTACCATTTTGGCAACTTGATTCCTGTAAAGCCTGTGAAAAAAGTGTTGTTTGGGGGGAAAAAAAGCAAGCAATTCAAAATACAATTAATTTTTACATTACCATTAAACTTTTTCTATATTATCTTCTGTTTTTTCCTATTCAGTATATTCATAGTATTTTTTTTTTAGGTATTTTGATATATTGTTTTCATTTTTTTTTAGTACATTTGCAATACAGATTTCTTCATTGTTTTTTTTTATGCTTTTTAAATATGTCTTTCATTTTTCTGATTGTTTGGATCTTTAACTTTTACGAAGAAGAAATTGACTGGTAAAATTAATAGTTCTTTAATAGTGTAAAAAAGATTTTACTCACCATTTAAGTATCTTGATTCCAGTGAAGCCTGTGACAAAAGTCCTTTTTTGAAGGAAGAAAAGCAATCAATACAAAAATACAATGAATTTTGTCTGTCTTTTGCATTTTATATATTTATTTCCGTTTTTAATTTTTTTATATTCAGTACATTCACAGTACAGATCACTTCATGTTTGTTTATACCTTTTACATAATTTTTCATTTTTTTTCTTTAGATTTTCAACATAAACAAAACACTAATTGAGAGATAAAATTTACAGTTTTTTTTAACAGTGTAAAAGAATATTTTACTTACCATTTTGGCAACTTGATTCCTGCAAAGCCTGAGAAAAAAGCAAGCAATTAAAAAGTACAAAGACCTTTTTTAAGGCCTTTTATATATTCTTTTTCATTTTTTTTACAGTTCTTTAATCATGTAAAAAAAGACATTACTATTTTAGCATCTCAAATCTTGCAAAGATTTTTTTTTAGGGGTCTAAGAAAGAAAGCAAGCAATTCAAAATACAATCAATTTTTGTTTTTTTAAACTTTTTGTATATTATCTTCTGTTATTGCTTGGTAAAATTTATAGTTCTTGGATAGTATAAAAAAGATTTTACTAACCATTTTAGCATCTTGATTCCTCTAAACTCTGTGAAATAAAGTCCTTTTTAGGAAGAAGAAAAGCAAGCAACTTAATACAATAAACTTTGTCTTCAGTTTTTATGCTTTTTTCATTCAATATATTCACAGTACAGATCTCCATATTTTTTTCATCCCTTTTACAGTATTTTAATAGTGTAAAAAAATTTATTTACCATTTTGGCATTTTGATTCATGTAAAAGATGTGAAGGTATTATTGGGGAGGAAGAAAAGCAAGCACTTCAAAAATACAAATTTTTTTCCTTTTTGTTTTTTTTTTTTCATTCAGAAAATTTACAGTACAGAAACTCATGTTGGCAATATCTGTTCCTCTAAAGCCTATGAAAAAAGTCCTTTTCTGGGATGGGAAGAAAAGCAGGTACACCAAAATTACAATGAACTTTTTCTTTTTTTAGGGCTTCTTTATATTCTTTTATTATTATTATTTATTTAGTACATTAACATAGATCTCTCCATGGTTTTTTTATGCACTGAATTATTTCTATCATTTTTTTTGTTGGTTCAGATTTTCATCTTTTAAAAGCCAAAATTGAGAGGAAAAATACACATTTCATTAATGGTGTTAAAAAAATATTTTACTTACCATTTTCTCTAAAGCCAGTGAAAAAAGTCTTTTTATATATTGTCTACAGGTTTGTTTTTTTTTTTATTCAGTATATTCACAGTATATATTCTCTTCCATTATATATATCTATTTTTTAATTCAGTATATTCTCAGTACAGATCTCATGTTTTTTAATGCCTTTTACAGATGTCTTGCAAATTTTTTGTTTGCTTTGATATGTGACTTTTATGAAGCTCAATTTGACAGGTAAAATATATATATTTCTTTAAAATATAGAAAGATTTTACTTACCATTTTAGTATATCGATTCTTGTAAAGCCTGTGAAAAAAGTGCATTCTGGCAGGGAAAGAAAAGCAAGCTAACCAAAAAATCCAATCAATTTTTATGTATCTTCTTTCCTTTGCTTTTTTTCATTCAATATATTCACAGTAAAGATCTCTTCCATTTTTTTTAAATGCCTTTTACTTATTTCTTAAAATATTTAAAAAAACTTTTACTTTTAAAAAGCTCAAATTCATAGGTAAAATATATAGTTCCTTAATAATATAAAAAAGATTTACTTACCATTTTAGTATCTTGATCTCTTTAAAGCTTGGGAAAAAAGCTTTTGCATGAATTGGGTTAAGAGAAGGAAGCAATACAAAAATGTTTTTTTTTTAGGCCTTTTATATGCACTTTTTCTTTTTCTTTCATTTAGTATATTCACTGTACAGATTTCTTCATGTTTTTTTAATACCTTTTACATGTTTTTTTCATGCTTTTTATTTTAGATTTTTGACTTTTAAAAGGCAGCAATTGACAGGTGTAAATTTACAGTTGTAGATTTGCATAAAAAAAGATTTTACTTACCATTTTGACATCTCCATTCCTGTAAAGCCAGTGAAAATAATACTTTGTTGGGGGGAATATCAAGCACTTCAAAAATACAATGAATTTTTTTTGTAGGCCTTTTACATATTCTCTATTTTTTTTTTTTTCTATTTAGTAACATTCACTATACGTATCTGTTCAAGGAAGAAAAGCAAGTAACTCAAAAATAAAATGAACTTTTTCATTTTTTAGGCCTTTTATATATTCTCATACCATGATTTTTTTCATTCATATCTTATATATTTTCTTGCTTTTTTTAATTCAGTATTTCCGTTTCTTTTGATTTGTGACTTTTACAAAAGTAAAATATACAATTCTTTAATAATATAAAAAGGTTTTACTTACCATTTTGGCATCTAAATTTTTGCAGAGCCTGTCAAAAAATAGGAAGAAAAGCAAGCAATACAAAAATACATTTAACTTTTTCCTTTTTTCTCTTATGTTTTTTCATTCACAGTACAGATCTTTGTTTTTGTTCATGCCTTTTACATATCTTTTAGATTTTTTTTTTTTAGATTTTTGACTTTTACAAAGCTCAAATTCAAATTGTCAGTTACTTAAAACTGTAAAAAATGATTTTGATATTTTGTCATCTCAATTCCTGTAAAGTCAGTAAAAAGTAAGTTTTTTGGGGGGTGGATAAAAAGCAAGCTATGCAAAATAAACAAAGAATTTTTTAAGGCCTTTTATGTATTCTTTTTTTTTTTATTCAGTACCTTCACAGTACAGATTAACTTGTTTTTATGCCTTTTACATATTTCTTTCATTGTTTTTTATTTGTTCAGATTTTTCTCTTATCAAAGAAGAAATTGAGAGATAAAATTCACATTCATTCATAGTGTTAAAAAAAAAATAATTTACTTACCATTTTGGCATCTTGATTCCTCTAAAGCCTTTGAAAAAAAGTAAGCAGTTAGAAATACAACTAACTTTTTCTTCTTCCTTAGTCTTTTTATATATTCTCTTCATTTTTTTTTCTTCATACAGAATATATTCACAATGTATATTCTCTTTCATGTGTGTGTGTGTGTGTGTATATATATATATATATATATACAAACACACACACACACGTTTTTCCTTTCATTACATTCATAGTATAGATCTCTTCATGTTTTTGTAATGCATTTCTTTCACAATTATTTTTTTTTAATTTTTTACAATTACAAAATAATGACAGGTAAAATTTACAGTTCATTAATAGTTTGAAAAAAAAAGATCTTACCTTTTCCACATCTCGATTCTTTTAAAAAAAATTTTTGGTGAGGAAGAAGAGAAAGCAATTCAAAAATACAAATCTTTTTTTTCTTTAGAATTTAAACATTCTCTTCTGTTATTTTCTTGTTTTTTCCTTCAGTACATTTACAGTTGGGATTTCTTCGTTTTTTTGGGGGGGGTTTTGTCTTTAACATTTTTTTTTTTGTTTGTTTAAACTTTTACAAATTTAGAGGTAAAATTTACAGTTCTTCACAAGTGTAAAAAAAAGCTTTTACTTACCATTTTGGCAACTTGATTCTTGCAAAGCCTGCGAAAAAAGTGCTGGTGGGGGGCAAGCAATTCAAAATACAATGAACTTTTTCTTTACCTTTAGACTTTTGATATATTATCTTCCGTTATTGTTTGTTTTGTTCCTATTCAGTATATTCATAGTGTACATTCTCTTCCATTATATATATTTTTTTTCAATTCAGTACATTCACAGTATAGGTCTTTTCATGTTTTTTTTGTTTTTTTTAATGCTCTTTACATATGTCTTGCAATTTTTTTTTGTTTGCTTTTTGAATTTTACAAAGCTCAATTTGACAGGTAAAATATATAATTCTTTAATAATATAAAAAGATTTTACTTACCATTTTGTCGTCTCAATTCCTGTAAAGCCTGTGAAAAAAGTGCTTTTTTGGTAAGAAAAAAAGCAAGTTATTCAAAAAAATACAATTAATTTTTATATATTTGCTTTATATATATATATATATATTTTTTTTTTTTTTCCTTCAGTAGATTCACAGTACAGATCTCTTCCTATTTCTTTTAATGCCTTTTACATATTTCTTAGAATTTTTTTGTTTGCTTTTATTTTTTAGCATTTTGGTATCTTGATTTCAGTAAAGCTTGTGGGAAAAGTTTTTTGCAGGGGGGAGGCTAAAGTAAGGAAGCAATTCAAAAATACAATAAATTTTTTTTTAGACCTTTTATATTTTCTATTTATTTATTTCATTTAGTATATTCACAGTACAGATCACTTCAAGGGATTTTCATGCCTTTTACATATTTTTTCATCTTTTTTGTTTGTTTAAATTTTTGACTTTTATGAAGTAGTAATTGACAGGTGTAAACTTAAAATTCTTGAATAGTGTAAAAAAGATGTTACTTACCATTTTGACATCTCCTTTCCTGTAAAGCCTGAGAAAAAAGTACTTTGTTGGAGGGTGGGAGTAATCATTTCAAAAAATACAATCAAATTATTTTTTTAAGCCTTTTATATATTCTCTTCATTTTTTTTTATTCATTTAGTGCATTGACAGTACAGATCTCATGTTTTTTTATGCCTTTAAAATATTTCTTCCATTTTTTTTTTTTGGCTTCTTCCGATTTTTTACTTAAAAGTAGAAATTGAGAGATTAAATTTACATTTCATTAATAGCACAAAAAAAGATTTTACTTACCTTTTCGGCATTTTGATTCCTCTAAAACCTGTAAAAAAAAGTCCTTTTTGGAGGAAGAAAAGCAACTAATTCAAAAATTCAAGGAACATTTTTTGGGGTCTTTTCTATATCATTATCTTTTTTTTCATTCATATTTTATATATTCTCTTTATTCTTTTTTTTTCTCTCAGTATATTCTTTTGATTTTTACAAAAGGTAAAATGAATCTTTCTTAAATAATTGAAAATGATTTTACTTATAATTTTGTCATCTCAATTCTTGTAAAGCCTGTGAAGAAACTACTTTTTGGGATGAAGAAATGCAAGCAATTTGAAAATACAATGAACTTTTTCTTAAGGCTTTTTATATATCCTTTTTGTGCCGGAGAAAGAAAAGCTAGCAATTTAAAAACACAAACATTTTCTTAAGGCTTTTTATATATCCTTTTCCATTTATACATATATTTTTTTCATTCATATTTTATATATATTCTCCTCTTTATTTTTTTTCATTCAGTTCATTCACAGTACAGATCTCTTTTTTTTTATGCTTTTTATATATTTCTTTCAATTATTTTGTTTATTCAGATTTTTGACTTTTCTGACCAGAGAAATCCACAGTTCTTTGATAGTTTTAAAAAAGACTACTTACCATTTTTGCATCTTGATTCTTGTAAAGCCTGTGAAAAAAAAATCACTTTTAGTGGGGAAGAAAAGCAAGAAATTCAAAACTACAATGAACGTTTTTTTGTTTTTTTAGAATTTAAATATTCTGTTTTGTTTGTTTTTTTTCATTCCATATATTATCGGTACATTATTTATGCCTTTCACAATTTTCTTTTTTTTTGTTTGTTTAGACTTTTGACTTTTACAAAGCTCAAATTCAGATGTAAATTTTTCAGTTCTTTAACACTGATAAAAATTTTTTTAACCGTTTTGACAACTTGATTCCTGTGAAGCTTGTGAAAAAAATCCCTTTTAGGGAGGAAGGAAAGCAAGCAATTCAATTAACAATGAACTTTTTTTTTTTTAGGCTTTTTACATATCTTCTGTTTATTTTGGGATCTTGATTGCTCTAAAGCCTGTGAAAAAAATCCTATTTTGGGAGAAAAAAAAGCAAGCACTTCAAAAATACAATGAACTTTTATATTTTTAAGACCTTTTATATATTATCTCTTTTTTTACCATTATTAAATAGAGTAAAAAAAGATATTACTTACCATTTTGGCATCTTGATTCCTGTAAAGCATGTGAAAACAATTAGTGGGGGGGGAGCAAGCAATTCAAAATCACATGAACTTTTGCCTTTTCTATTCATTACATTTACAGTACAGATCTTTTTGTTTTATTAATGCCTTTTACATATGTCTTACTTTTTTTTTGTTTGTTTTGATTTTTGACTTTTACAAAGCTCCAATTGATAAATAAAATATATAATTCTTTAATCATGTAAAAAGATTTTACTTACCATTTTGGCATCTTGATTACTGTAAAGCCTGTGAAAAAAGTGCTTTTTTGCAGGGGAAAGAAAAGCAAGAAATTCAAAATTTACAATTTTTGAGTATTCTCTTTCCTTTTTTTTTTTCATATTTCTTACAATTTTTTTGATTTTGATTGTTGACTTTTACAAAACTCAAAATGACAAGTAAAACAGCTAGAAATTTTAAAGATACAATGAACTTTTTCCCTACATTGGCCTAGCGGTTAGAGTGTTCGCCAATGGCCCGGGAGACCTTAGTTCAATCCTAGGTCGAGTCATACCAAAGACTCAAAAAATGGTACTTGATGCCTCCTTGCTTAACACTCAGCATTATAAGGTACTAATCAAGGGTAAAGAGGAGAAATCCAGGGAAAGGAGTAGCGCCATCCCCTACACCTTGGTGTAGTAGCTATCGAAAAGGGAGCCTTCAGGTCACCCTCAACTATGGTCGCCAACTTTACTTTTTTTTTTACTTTTATATATTCTTTTACCTTTTTTTTCATTCAGTACATTCACAGAACAGATCCATTCATGTTTTGTTTTTTTATGACTTGAATATTTCCATTTTTCTTTTTATTCAGATTACTTTTACAACGAAGAAAATGACAAGTAAAATTTACGTATTTTTATTAGTATAAAAAAATTTCTACTTACCGTTTTCACATTTTGATTTCTCTTAAAGCCTATAAAACATCTTTTTTGTGAGGAAGAAAAGTAAACAATTCAAAAATACAATGTAGTTTTTCTTTTTTTAGATTTTTAATATTCCAATCTGTTTTTTTGTCTTTTTTCATACTATCTATTATCAACCTGGATCTATTCAAGGGTTCTTTCATGCCTTTTACATATTTTTCATTTCTTTTTTTTCTTTTGTTTCAATTTTTGATTTTTACAAAGTTCAAATTGAGAGGTAAAATTTACAGTTCTTTAATAATATAAAAGTATTTTATTTACCTTTTTGGCATCTTGATTCTGGTAAACTCTGTGAAAAAAAATTCTGATTTGGGGGAAGAAAAGCAAGAACTTCAAAAATACAATGAACTTTTTCTATTTTTAAGGCTTTTATATATTCTTTTCCCTTTCTTTTTTTTTACCATTCTTAAAAAGAGTAAATAAAGATATTACTTACCATTTTGGCATCTCAATTCCTGAAAAAGCCTCTTAAAAGATGTTCTTTTTTGGAAGAAAGAAAGTAATTAAAAAAAAATACAACATACTTTTTCTTTTTTCCGTTCAGTACATACACAGTACAGATCGTTTTGATGGGGTTTTTTTTCTTACAATTTTTTTGTTTTGATTGACTTTTAAAAGCTTAAGTGTACTGGACTTTTTATGCCTTTTACATATATTTTTAATTATTTTTTGTTTGTTAAGATTTTTGTACTTTTACAAAGCTTTAACTGGTAAGTATAAATTTACAGTTCTTAGATAGTAAGTAAGATCTCTTTTTACACTATTTTGGCATATTGTTTCGTGTGAACCCTGTGAAAAAAAGGCTTTTTTAGAGGGAAAACAAACAAGCAACTCAAAAATAGAATGAATTTTAGGCTTTTTATATTCTTTTTTTTTTCATTCAGTACATTCGCAATACAGATCTTTATACTTTTTATATTTCTTTCATTTTTTTGTCAGTATGTTTTGATTTTTGACATTTACAGATATCGAATTGATAGGCGAAATATATACTACTTTAATAATATAAAAAAATTTTACTTACCATTTTGGCATTTCGATTCCTGTAAAGTCTGTGAAGAAAGTGCTTTATGGTGGGAAAGAAAAGCAAGCTATCCAAAAATTACAATTAATTTTTATGTATTCCCTTTCCTTTTTTTTTTTTTCTTTCATTCAGTACATTTACAGTACAGATCTTTTCATATTTCTTAGAATTTTTTTTGGTTTAGATTTTAATAAAGCTCAAAGCATTTTTCAGAATTTAAATATCCACTTCCCCTTTTTTTTTTTTCAGTACATTATCAGTACATATATCTTCATGGCTTCTTTCATGTCTATTACATATTTTTCTTTTTTTTTTTTCTTTTGTATGTTTTGATTTTTGGCTTTCAGAAAGCAGAAATTAACAGGTAAAGTTTATAGTTCTTTAATAATTAAAAAAAAGATTTTACTTACCATTTTAGTGTCTCGATACCTCTAAAGCCTGTGAAAAAAGTCCTCTTTTGGAGGATGGAAAGCAAGCAATTCAAAAATACAATGAACTTACTCTTTGTTTATCGCCTTTTTTATATTCTCTTAAGTTTTTTTTTTTTCTTTTACAAATTTTTTCATCTTTTTTGTTTTAGATTTTTGACATTTACCAATCTCTAATTCAGAGGTAAAATTTTACTGTTCTTTAAGAGTGTAAGAAAATATTTTACTTACCATTTTGGCATCTAAATTCTTGTAAAGCCTGTAAAAAAATCCTTTTTGGGGGGAAGAAAGCAAGCAATTCAAAATACAATTAACTTTTTCTTTTTTCTATTCAATACCTTCACAGTACAGATCTCTTCATAATATTTTTAAAATCCTTTTTACAGTCTTTTAATATTATAAAAAGATTTCTCTAATCATTTTGGCATCATGATTCCTGTAAACCTTGTGAAAAAAATTGAGAAGGGAGTAAAAGCAAGCAAATCAAAAATGCAATGAACTTTTTCTTTTTCTATAAGCATTCTTTTCTTCATTCATTACATTCACAGTACATATATCGTCATCTTTTTTCATACCTTTTATATATTTGTCACATTTTTTTTGTTTGTTTCGATCTTTGACTTTTACAAAGCTCAATTTGAGAGGAAAAATATATACTTCTTGAATAATATAAAAAAGATTTTACTTACCATTTTGGCATCTCATTTCCTGTAAAGCTTGTAAAAATGTGCTTTTTTTGTGGGGAAGAAAAGCAAGATATTCAAAAAATACAATTCTCATGTACTCTGTTTCTTTTTTTCATTTGGTACATTCATAGTACAGATCTCTCCTTGGTTTTTTATGCCATTTACATATTTCTTACAATTTTTTTGTTTGTTTTGATGGTTGACTTTTGCAAAGGTAAAATATAGTTCTTTCTTAATATAAAAAGATTTTACTAAACTTCATTCATGCTTTTTTATATTTTTTGCATTTTTTTTTTGTTTTGATTTTTACAAAGCTCAAATTGACAGGTAAAATATATATATTTTTTTTGATTATATAAAAGATTTTACTTATTTTCTTTAATAATATAAAAAACTTTTGCTTACCATTTTAACATCTGCATTCCTGTAATGCTTCAGAAAAAACTTTCTGGGGAAAAAGTAAGCAAATAAAAAATACAAAGAAAGTTTTTAAGGCCTTTTATACATTTTTTTTCCCCAGTTTTTTAATAGTCTAAAAGTAGACTTTGCCATTTTGGCATCTCAATTCCTCTAAAGCCTGTGAAAAAGCCTTTTTTAGGAAGAAAGCAAACAATTCAAAATACAATGAACTTTTTTTTTAGGCTTTTTATATATTATCTTCTGCTATGGTGTTTTTTTTTCAATTCAGTACCTTCATAGTACAGATCTCTTTGTAGTTTTTTTTTATCCCTTTTAATGTCCTTTAATAACAAAATGATTTTACTTACCATTTTGGCATCTTGATTTCAGTAAAACCTGTGAAAACAAATGTTGGGGGATAAAAGCAAGCAATTCAAAAACAATGAACTTTTGCCTTTTCTAAAGGTTTTTTTTTTTTTCATTCATTCATTACATTCACTGTACAGATCTTTTTCTTTTATGAATGCTGTTTGCATATTTCTTTTCTTTTTTTTTTGTTTGTTTTGATTATTACAAAGCTCAAAATGACAAGAAAAAACTAGAAATTTTAAAGATACTATGAACTTTTTCCCTTTTTTTAGGCCCTTTATTTATATTCTTTTACCTTTTTTTTTAATTCAGTACATTCACAGAACAGATCCCTTCATGTTTTGTTTTTTTACGACTTGAATATTTCCATTTTTCTTTTTATTCAGATTACTTTTACAACGAAGAAAATGACAAGTAAAATTTACGTATTTTTATTAGTATAAAAAAATTTCTACTTACCATTTTCACATTTTGATTTCTGTAAAGCCAATAAAACATCTTTTTTGTGAGGAAGAAAAGTAAACAATTCAAAAATACAATGTACTTTTTTCTTTCTTTTTTTAGATTTTTAATATTCCAATCTGTTTGTTTTTTTTCATACTATCCATTATCAGCCTGGATCTATTCAAGGGTTCTTTCATGCCTTTTACATATTTTTCATTTCTTTTTTTTCTTTTGTTTCAATTTTTGATTTTTACAAAGTTCAAATTGAGAGGTAAAATTTACAGTTCTTAAATAATATAAAAGTATTTTATTTACCTTTTTGGCATCTTGATTCTGGTAAACTCTGTGAAAAAAATTCTGATTTGGGGGAAGAAAAACAAGGACTTCAAAAATACAATGAACTTTTTCTATTTTTAAGGCTTTTATATATTCTTTTCTCTTTTTTTTTTTTTACCATTCTTAAAAAGAGTAAATAAAGATATTACTTACCATTTTGGCATCTCGATTCCTGTAGAGCCTCTTAAAGATGTTCTTTTTAAGAGGAAAGAAAGCAATTAAAAAAATACTTTTTTTTCCCCAGTACAGATTGTTTTGATGGGTTTTTTTTTGTCTTTTACATATTTCTTACAATTTTTTTTGTTTTGATTGACTTTTAAAAGCTTAAGTGTACTGGACTTTTTTATGCCTTTTACATATATTTTTAATTATTTTTTGTTTGTTAAGATTTTTGTATTTTTACAAAGCTTTAACTGGTAAGTGTAAATTTACAGTTCTTAAATAGTGTAAAAAGTGATCTTACCATTTTGGCATATTGTTTTCTGTGAACATTGTGAAAAAAGTGTTTTTTTTTTTGAGGAAGAAAAAGAAGCAACTCAAAAATAGGATGAATTTTAGGCTTTTTATATATTCTCTTCCATTTTTCTTTTTTCATTCAGTACATTCACAATACTAATCTTTTTGTGTTTTTTAATGCTTTTTTTTATATTTCTTGCATTTTTTTGTTTGTTTTGATTGTTGACTTTTACCCAGGTAAAATATAGTTCTTTCTTATTATGAAAAGATTTTACTTACCATTTTGGCATCTTAATTCTGGTAAAGCCTGTGAAAAAAGTTATTTTTTGGAGGAAAGAAAGCCTGCACTTCATTCAAAAATACCATGAACTTTTGTTTTTTCATTCATTACATTCACCGTACAGACCTTTTCATGTTTTTTTATGCCTTTTCCATATATTATTGATTTTTTTTGTTTGTTTAAATTTTTTAATTTTACAAAACTACCTGATATGTGTAAATTTACAGTTCTTGGATAGTGAAAAAAGAGATTTTACTTACCATTTTGGCATCTCTATTCCAGTAAAGCTTGAAGAAAAAAAAAAAAAAAAAAAAAAAAAGTCTTTTCTCGGGGACAATAAGCAATCACTTCAAAAATGCAATGAATTTTTTAAAGCCTTTTATATATTCTCTTCCATCTTTTTTTAATACTGATCCTTAATAGTGTATAAAATGACTTTACTGACCATTTTGATATCTCCATTCTTATAAAACCTGTAACAAAAGTTCTTTTCGAGTGGAAAAAAGCAAGCAATTCAAAATATGAACCTTTTTTTTAGGCTTTTTATATATGATCTTCAGTTCTTTTTGGTTCTTCCAGTTCTGTACGTTTACAGTTTAGATCTCTTCCTGTTTTGTTTTCTGTTGCCTTTCACATAATTCTTACAATTCTTTTTGTTTGTTTTGATTTTTACAAAGTTCAAATTGAGAGGTAAAATTTACAGTTCTTTAATAATATAAAAGTATTTTATTTACCTTTTTTGGCATCTCAATTCCTGTAAATCCTGTGAAAAAAATTCTGAATTGGGGGAAGAAAAGCAAGAACTTCAAAAATACAATGAGCTTTTTCAATTTTTAATGCTTTTACATATTCCTTCCCCTTTCTTTTTTTTCCTATTTTTTGATAGAGTAAAAAATATTTTACTTACCATTTTGATGTCTCAATTCTTGAAAAGCCTATGAAAAAATGTTTTAGGGGAAGAAAAGAAACAATTCAAAAATACAATGAACTTTTTTTTTCAATGCCTTTTATATATATCCTTTTTTTTTCATTCAGTAAATTAACAGTACAGATCTTTTTGTGTTTTTTTTTATGGCTTTTATGTATTTCTTTCTTTTTTTTCTGATTTTTTAATTTCTCAAAGCAGAAATTCACAGGTATAATTTACAGTTCTTTAATAATGTAAGAAGATTTTACTTACCATTTTGGCATCTTAATTCTGGTAAAGCCTGTGAAAAAAGTTTTTGGTGCAAGGAAGACTAGGAAGCACTTCAAAATTACTATGAATTTTTTTTCTCTTTTTTAAGTTTTTCATACATTCCCTTGCTTTTTTTTCATGGGGGTGGGTACATTGATATAACAAATTTTTTTTCATTTTTTCTAATGCCTTTTCTCGTTTCGTTTTTTTTTTTTACTAAGCTAAAATTGATGTGTAAAATTTTCAGTATTCTTATAGTGTAAAGAAGAATTTAACTTACAATTTTCCATCCATTTTCCTTCAAAACCTGTAAAAAAAAAAAAAAAAAAAAAAAAAAAAAATTTTTCCAATAAAAATCTAAGTAAATTAAAATTTCAATGACTTTTTCCATCTTTCTTTTTGCCTTTTATTCTGTCTTTATCTTTTTTATACTAGCATAAAATTTGGTGCATAAAATTTACTGTACATTAATATTGTGAAAATACATTTACCAGTGATTTTGTTTTCATGTGAAATTGGTCAAAAAACTTTTTAGAAAAGTAAGGTAAACTATTTAAAAGTAAAAGTCCCAGCTTGGTCAGGGCTAATATGTTGGACTGTAAAATCATAACAAGAGAGTTCAAACCCCACTCATACTATTATGTTCAGTTTCAGTTTGTTACCCTTAGAAAAGGTATTGGTTTACCAATCATCCATCCCCAGTGATGTATTAGATAGTACCACTACTGTTTTTCCTCAAGGATGGCTTTGGCATAAAATAATCCGCATTGGGTTGAAAAGCCATTAAATAAAGAAACCAAACTTGGTGATTTTTATCATTAAGGGTTTTCGGACTATTATCTTCATCTTTATTGCCATTTCCACAACATTTTGGCCGATATGTCCTCTAGCCGTCTTCATGGGGGTTGCCTGTTCTGATTCCATTAGCCATAACCAGGTAAAAGTGTTAAGTATTCCAGTATTGTTACTCGCCTGCAGTCAGGATTGAACCTGCAACCTCCAGATGATTGTCACCTTAGAAGCTTAGGGAACCAATGCCTATAACTGTTATGCCATGTGTCCTGCTGGACAATCATCTGACTACAGGCAAGTAACAATACAGGAATACTTAACACTTGAACCTGGCTATATAGCTAATGGAATCAGAACAGGCGACCCTCGTGGATTCAATAAAGAACCTAGTTTGAAGTTCCATGAAGGTTCCAGAGTTTGACAAACACCTGAAGAAGGCCAGAGGACATATCAGCCAAAATGTTGTGGAAATAACAATAAAGATGAAGACAATAGTCCGAAAACCCTTAATGATAAAAAAGAAACCAAAGTTATGAATTTTTTCATCCCCCACTTTACCCTGGGTTAAATAATTGGGCAAACTGGGTTGTGCAAGCTTCTTAAAGCTTAGATGGTTTGCATACTGCATGGAAAATTCTTTGTCCTGAAAGCTAGTTTTTTTTGTAGCAATGTGGTTCTGACTCTGAACACTAAGCAAAACTATTTCACTGCTTACTTGGCATTATGAGAGTGGGGATTTGAATGTAAAAAAAGGTCTTCTACAAAGGCAAGTTTTTAATCTAAGATGCTGGTAGCTTTTTACCAACACCAAATTAAAATTAGAATTCTCTCTTAAAGACAAAAAAATCTTCTTTGAAATTCAGCTAAAGGTAGGTAAAGGCTGCATGGTTGCACTAACCTTGAATTCTTATAAGCTATTACAGATTGACAAAGGATTTGGGGGATTTCTGTAAATAAAAATAAAAAAAAAAAATGAATCATCCCTTCCTCTTACATTTATGAAAATAGGGGATTACATTCAACATGAAGGGAGTGACTAGTTTGTTTTAGTGTTTGTAGTGCAAAAGATTTTCAGAATAAAATGTCTTTGTGGTGAAAGAAATATACAACATTTTGAGTCAGTCAATGGAACTAGTTAAGTTAAAATAAAGTTAATGATTACCAGCACTCCTCTCGCTTGTTGCAGCTTTGTGCCATATAGAATCATATAGTATTTTATCTATATTTACTTAATAATTATCACCAAAGAAACCAAAACAAAAATAGAATGATAATTTCTACTTTTGGTACTATTTACCCAACCCCTCCGCTCGGGCAGGATATGACACAAGGTCAATTTTTAAGCGGAGTTTAACAGGTTTTGAATTCAGAGTTTTCCTTCTCCTAGACTAGTTGCCTCACCAAGGCTGAAGAACCTAGTCCGTCCTACTATTTACCCATAGCTGGAGGGAGAATAAGGGGGTTCATACCTTTCCCAAGGGTATTTGCCCGAAAGTGAACGTAATAGCGCGACTGGAGTACGAACTCGCGTACAACGATTCCGCAGTTCATCGCTTTAACCATTACACCATTAATTTCTACTTTTGGTAGATCTTTTAATGGTAAAAAATAAATAAAAATTAAAAAATTAAGAATAATTCACTTTTACTCTTATGTCTGTCATTTTATTTCTCTTTAATTCTTATTTTTATTAATATTCTAAAGTTAATTTTACCATGCTGTTCAAGCAGCAATGGGCTGGCAATTTGAATATGCCACTTGCCTCTAAGTTAGATATTTGAATCAGGACAAGATTCAGATCTTTATTGATTTGACAGAAATAACATACATAAAAAGTTACACCACATTATTATATGAATTTTGATAAGTAACTTCATTTGCTTTCTATGACAATTTACAGTGTTATTCTACTGCTGTTAATAAACAAAACAGATCAGAAATATAGATTTGGTTAATTGGTTGGGTTTTATGGTGTATCAACTTTTGTAGGTTGTTTAACGCCAAATCCATTTGTATGTAAATAATCAGTTCAATTTCAAACAATTCAGTTTAGCACACAGTTTAAATGTGAAAAACATTTCTATTTCAAGCTATACAGTTTAGTCAAGCAGAGCTAATTCAGTTTAGTATAAGTACAGATTTTGTTTACACACAGTTAAATGTCAAAACAGTTCTATATTAAACAAATCAGTTTAGTGTAAGTACAGTTTCAATGTCAAAAAACAGTTCCATTTCAAATAATTCAGTTTAGCATAAGCACACAGTTTAAATGTAAGTACAGTTTAATTGTCAAAAAAATTTCTATTTCAAGCTATTCAGTTTAGTCAAACAATTCAATTTAGCATAAGTATGCTGTTAGTTCGATTTAACCCATAGAAAGGGCCCTATCAAGTGCTACCACACTGGGCCAGAGTGGACCTGGGAGCAATGGCAATGAAGAGGTGCTTTGCATTCCCCAAAGCCCCAGCATTACTGGAACCTCACCATCAGATTGTTTAGTGTCATATACAGGACACTTGTTCAATTCAATTAAGCATCAGTCATCTGTTTACACAGAGTTAAATGATCAAATAGTTCTATTTCTAACAATTCAATTCAGCATAAGTCATGTTTGCACTCAGTTTAAATTTCAAACAGTTCTTATATGTGACTTATAGATAGAACCCTATCAGGTGCTACCATTCTGAGCCAGAGTGGACTTGGGAGTTATGGCAATGAAGGAGTACTCCACATTCCCCAAAGCTTCAACACTGCTGTAGCCTCACCATCAGACTGTTCAGTGTCATATCAGGACACTTGTGGCAATGAGGTGTTTTAACTTCCTGCAAAGATGCAGTCAGTGTATTTAACAGCCCCAGTCAACTGGGTTGAGAAATATAATATATTTCAGTTTGACTTGAACTCACACTCTAAGTGTATTTAAATATCTAAATTAAATCAAAATATGTAAGGAGATTTTATTAAGCATTCAGAGAATTAAGGAATAAGTCTATTTTTAGATTTGATCTCCAATCATTGAGATTTATAATTTTGTCAGTTGACACAAACATCCCAATGCAATGTTCAAGTTTTTATTAAAGTTCATTCTTTATTATGAATGTTGAATAATATGAATAGATAAAACTGTAACCAAGTACACACCAATGACTGGTACTTCCCCCCCACCAATAATTATAATATAAATTCTAGAGATAGAAAATGAGATTATATCAAACTTAAGATCCACCTTCACCAGCCATTAACCGAGTGATTTAATAAAAAGTTAGATAAATAGCAACAACTAAAAACTAGACCAGTTGTAATCTTTAAGGTATATATATATATATATATATATATATATATATATATATATATATATATATATATATATATATATATATATATACACACATGTCAGCGAAATAACTTTCCTCAGTATGACATTGGTTTTATAGTCGCCTTCCTGTTCCACAACATTTTTATCTCTCTGGTAAGGTCCCCCATATTTCTCTATCTCTTCACTTTCTTTTATTTTCCCTCTTGTTTAACTTTAATAAATTTCTGCATTTATGAACTAAATATTTGAGTAATTTTTTTAATATTTTTCCCCTTTGAAATTTCTTTCAGCAATCACAGTGTATTTTGTTCATTAAAAATTAAGATGATATGAATTATCATTGGTCAGGAATTAATTCAAGAATTACTGACAGCCTACTGCCAATATAAATGTATATATTTACCCAAAATCTCCACCATGGGCAGAATTCAACACAAGGTCAATTTTTAAACAAGTAAAGCAGATTTGAATTCAAAGATTTCCTTCTTTTTGACTGGTTGCCTTACCAAGGTTAAAAAACTCAGTCAGCCCTACTATTTACTGTGGAAGAGAGTAGCAATTATGTCTTTCTGAAGAGCATTAACATGAAGTGAAATGCCAACAGCCGCATCCAGCATTTTAACTTGGGTTGGTGATTCCATTTCCGACGCCGATAACCTTTATGCTAACGGAATCTCCCAATACATACATACTCATATATAAGTGGCAACTCCAAAGATAGAAGTTTTCGGGTTCAGCTTGAAGAGGCATTTTCTCAAGCCTATCTATTTTAAAACAATAAAATTTCCCTCAAAACAAGTCATTTGTTCCTGACTTGGGTTGTACTCAACGTCCTAAATAGAAATAGTGGTGTATAAATTAACTTCAAAATTTGGTATTATTCTACACATGCACCCATTCAAGTTCACCAGGGGAAAAAATTCTATCAATTTTTTCTTTCTTTTTTGAGATTTGAACTAATTAATTAGACTCTCAAACTCACAGCAATTTTTCGAAAAAATTATTTTACATTTTACGAGGAGGTGTCACTTTTATATTCAAATTCAAAGTAGAATGAATGATCACCCATTACCGGGACAAGTATTTTTAAAAAATGACATCCCCCAGAAGTTGAAAAAAAAAAAAAAAAAAAAAAAAAAAATTAAAATAATTCGACTTGTCTGGTTTCTTGTCTTTTTCGACCCTGTTCCGAAAATGAGTGATCATTCAACATTGAAGTAAAATATAAATAAAATATAAAAGTCCCCCACCCTCCGAAGTATGTAAAAAAAAAAAAAAAAAAAAAAAATATATATATATATTGTGTGCGGGGGTTCGAAAAAGGAAAAAATACGCTGAGTTTGGGTGTCTAATTAATTCAAATCACCAAAGAAAAAGAAAATACTACCATTTTTTTCCCGGTCAAATTGAACAGGTACATGAATAGAATTTTAACCAAAATTCTGAGTTAGACCAAAACCTGCTGTATAGGTCGATTCCCAAGCATGCATATC